>OZ023182.1:21477122-22147830 GCA_963995505.1 Hypericum androsaemum | reverse complement strand
CGGTTGGTATCGCTTCACATTGAACTGAATTCCACTCCTTTCAAATTAATTAATCTAATTTTGAATCGGATGAGAATCGTAAATACTAAACAATTTTAGAACTCTTTCTTTTGTATGAGCGCGTGTTGTGCTGTTTTGTATCACATGTCCTGTTTTGTGGATGCTACGGGCGCTACGTAAATTAGTTCAAATCTTTGGTCGGCGAAGGGAATGGATCGGACATTTTGTTGGATATTTGTGGATAGTCATTTCTTTGTTTAAGCTCGATTCCTTCTATTTTTTTAGACATTAATTTTAATAATTGATTGCAGACTTATGTTAATTTATTGGTTAATTTTGGAGGTTTCTATTTTATGTTCTTGTTTATGTGTGATCACGGTTCCGTAACTTCCGCTTACATGATTTCGAAAAGGTGGAACCATATTCAAAACTTTGAAATAAGTTTTCGATATAATTCTCAGAATCTTACGGTTAGTTACATTTTCGGAACCTCCAGTTACAAGGTTTCGTTCTTATTTTTTTTTGGGAAAAATTAATTAAGTATCCTTAGTTTCAAAACAATCAAAGTTTACATATTTTTCTTAATTTTTATGGAGATAAAGTACTTTTAGAGAGCAATTAGAAATTAAGAAATAATTGATAATGGATGATATAATTTTTGAAGAATAGAAAGAGTTAACTATGATTTGGAATTTCTGGTTTGGATTCTGAAAAAATCACAAAATGTAATACGAACTTTTAAAGAAAATTTTGGGATGGTTTTGGAACCTTAGCCATAGTTTCAAATCTGATTCACGAAACCCGCCGGTTTGAGAACCTATGGTTTTTCATTTCCATTCGAACCACAGTCACCTCTATTGCCGTTCAAATTCTGTTCACAACTTGAGAAATCATCGAAATTCATATCTTTCCATATTTATAAGAGAAATTCACAAATTTTCAACTGCGTAA
The DNA here is from genome assembly GCA_963995505.1 of Hypericum androsaemum. Lineage (NCBI taxonomy): Eukaryota > Viridiplantae > Streptophyta > Magnoliopsida > Malpighiales > Hypericaceae > Hypericum > Hypericum androsaemum. Next base: position 22,146,879 of record OZ023182.1, on the reverse strand, counting down.
CTTTGTTGATGGAGAAGTCAAAAAGTTTTTCTGAAAAATTAAGTACACGTAGTATTTTTTATAAAACAGACCTTTTGCATCTCGTTCTATAAAATCTCCATTAAAATTTTCGTGTTTATCTCTGGTCACTATTTAACGAATGATTATCATTTTCATGAGAGAACGAATGATCTCATTTTCTATGAACTGCAACTTTCAAAAATCCATTGGTACTAAAAAGAATGACGTGGACGGTGTCACGGGTCTCTTCCTCTTGGCCTATTGGGCTTCTTCCTCCCGGACAAAGATTCTCCGTATGTTTAGGCCCATAATATATGGAACATAAAAATATTGCCAAATTTTACTTTTTATAAGTAAAATTTTATTTATATGCTCATATATATATATCGCCTCAGTAAAATTCTCCATTACAGTAGAATTTAATGAGAAAAAATCGTAACGGAAAAAAAAGTTCAAATTTCACTTTATTGTTACCTGTAAAAGATTCATTAAATAATGACATTCTGTTAACCGGTAGAACATGAAGAGTCGAGTAAGTTAAATTTCATTTTAGCCACTGGCATCTGATTTCCGAAGTGACCAAATTGGAGATGGTTTGTGTGGAGACCGGATTGATTTGTATGTGAATTGATATTGATTTGGTTAGTCTTCATAGGTGGGGACTAGCACAGTCCCCATCAAATCTGCCCCATTTCTGTGTAGCTTTTTTTAGGGGAGGTTTTTGCGTACTTAATTATTGCTAGCTATGGAATCCGAGGATGGATTATTTGCCTGAAACTCTCAAATTATAATGCAAAATTGTGTGTTGAATCTTTTTAGAAGATCCAAATAGTAATGATTTAAGCGATGATTCAAGACAACAAAACCAGCTAACAAATATTTTAAAAAAGGATGGAGGAGACGAGCGGGTCGGATAGAGAACAGACACAAGAAGAAAAAGATATGGTGCCAAATAAAGTGTTTAATATTAAAGATATTAATTATATAGTAGTAATTTTTATTAGATAGTTAAATATTTTTAGATAATTTTTTTGGCAATTTTTAATATTTAATGACACTATTAGTGCAGTGCACCAGTGCATAATTAACTTAATTTTTTGATGGATAATAATATTTTATGTATACAATTTTTATCATGCGCTGCATGTAGTTGGTATGATGAGAAGACCAGTTGGTCTCAATTATGAGATGACCAATTAGAAATTAACTTAGATTTTTTTTGTTTCGTTCGAATCCAGATTAGCAAATAAGATTAAGAGATAGCTAACCTGTATAGTGGAACCAAGGAAGTGCGAGAAGAACAGATCATCAATTCTCTAAACCTTGTAGAAGTAAAAATGTTTCTAAGCTTTTCGTCACCTTTGAAACCCGTAGGAAAAATCACCGCGTCCGCTTCCAGTAGCCTGAGTTTCACCATCTAGCAGAAGGCCTTCTTTGACGAAGCGAAAATCCTCGGCCTTCTTGAGCACTAAGCTTCCTTCTTCTGCTCTGTCGTAGAAACCATCGGGCAACATCGCGAATCGGCAAGAGTATACTTGGTCGAAGAAGCTCGTCTTCGGCACCATCCCGTACTTTTCCAGTGGAAAAATGGTGCTCAAATCAGCTACTTTCGAAATAAACCATCTCCAATGGGAACATTCAGAGAGCATTAGTATCAACTTATATTCAAATTCGATACTATTGAATCGCCTGAAAGATAAAATTTATTGGACATATATATTAGAGTTTATAAGTTTCCACCGTTTGAAAAAATATACTAGGAAGATATGTGCGTTACAACAAACCAAATAGAAGAAATGCAAAAGTTTTGTATGTTACCCAAAATTTTATGGGTTTGAGTTGATGGATTTCATATTCATAAACAAGTTATCATTTTTGCAACTAATAATGTAATAATATAGATATGTTCTTGTTAGAATTTTCATATACAACTTAAAAACTTTAAGACAATTCACACCAACATGATATGGCACGTGGCCGTGCTAGCAACAACGGACGAGATCAACTCATTTTGATATCATGTTAGAATTTTGATATCCAACACAGAACCTTAAAACAATATGTAGATAAATTTTTTACACTTATAAATAAGTCGGTCACTCTTCCAACTAGCAATGTGATAGACTCATCAATCAAAGTTTGGACGAACTTTGTAATATTTTGTATCATTAAATTAAATATTTGTTTGACCAATGAGAATTTAAGCACATGATATTTGTATATCAAAATGTGAAATTAAAGTCTTTTTTGATAAGTCGATATTTATTAAATAAATGTAATAATTACAGTCTAGTTAGATTTTTCCGATCACAGAGCAATCAAATACCCATCTAGACAAAATCACCCCAAACTAGCTTGTGCCCAGGATCCCCAACACAAAGTTAGGCGCCATTGTCCTTAAAGTTATAAACCATGAAATAAACTCATATCTATTGACATGATCTGAAAATATGACATTATTCATTTTTTTTGGCGAGATGATGCCTTTGTAGTAAGGACCCGGTACCCAAATTTAATGTTATTTGAAAAAATCTACTTCGGTTAATTATGGTTTCTTCCGTTTAGTCTTAAGACGAAAAATGAAAAAACCGAAACGTGTACTAAAATAAACTTTTTAAAAACAAAAAAGAAATCAACAGTTAATTTTTCGATTGAGCAAAAGCCGGCCACATTTCCTGTCAGTGTATTGATTAAATATAACCAATCACATGGAGAGATGCGAGTCATTTTGTTTTGAGTGGATGGGAGAGAACGAACAAGAATCGGGAAATTGGAATTTTTGTTCTCTCCGTTTGGACTTGAAGAACGCCGAGTTGAGTAGCCCAGTCTTCTATTAGTCGTCGTCTCTTGCAACCCCTTGAACGGTTCGGGAACCAATTGGTGGTAGTCATTGACGACTTTGATTTCCACGGTTTAAGCAGTTTTTCTTTGCGGGTAGTTAGGGAAGAACCACCCTATTGTACCACCCTAATATGGGAATTTAGTGTGGGAAATTGTGAATCAATACGAGAGGTTTCACGCTTGTTCAAATAAGGAATAGACATGCAAGAAAGGAGAAAGACAAAGCTCTATTTATAGGATCTTATGTCATTGGTGGCAAATCGTATTACGTTGCTCTCTCAGGTGTCACATGTTTGGTATTTACTTTTTTATTTATAGTTTGGTAATATCCGATGCTGTAATTAGGATATCTTATTCGAGTTGAGTTCTCATTTATTATTGAAAATTTTCTTTAAAAGAAATATCATAAAAATTGTACGTGTTTCATTATATCGGTGCACATACCCGGTATAAAGAGAGTGAGTGATTGAAGGTTTAAGATTGGAGGGGGGTGGTGGATGAATGTCAAAATTAGGTGGAGAGTTGAATGGGGATTGTGGGTTATAAAGAGAGCGGGTGGCCGAAGGCTAAAAATTTTAGGGGATGGGTGCACAAAGGTCGATAGTCAGCAAAGTTTGGAGAGGGTGGATGGGTGAAGGTTGATAGTTGGAGGGGAGTTGGAGTATAAAGCAAGTGAATGACAGAAAGTTGAAGGTTAGAGGTGGTGGATGGGCAGAGGTAGGAATTGCTACGGTTCCCAAACTGTCGATCATGGTTTGAGAACTGCTAGTTCAAGATTTTTGGAATGATGAACCTTAACCAAAACCTTAGCCCCACGGTTTAGGACGGCTTATGAAATGATTGTTGGTGGTTCAACTAGTAGTTTGTATGAGACAACATGATATTATGGAAAAATATATAAATTAATTTGACTTAAATTAAATGTATCAAATTAAGTCAACTATTTCTCCAAAGGAATCAAAGCCCATATAATTTTCTTGTCTTAATTGGACTTGCCAGTGAACTTTTTTTGTCTCAAATCAATAAAAATTGGACGCCAAGAGAAAATGAGAAAAGGTATCGATATTGACCACTCACCAAAATTTAACACGTTAAGTAGAGTTTTCATATTTATAAAGGAAGCTATAAATTTTTCTCTATTTCTAGAGTTCCAGAACTGCTAGAAGCCTTTGTTTTTAGAGCTATATTCCACTAAATTATAGGGCATATTCATAGGAAGAGTTGCACCACTTTTTTCCAATGAAAGGTAATAACTTCATCAAATTCTTCCTTCTTTATTCATAATTATTCACTTAATTTGTTAACCATCCATATTGCTTATTAGGATACTTTATTCACCATGAGTTTTCATCTAAAGTGTAAACTTCTCAATTTTCTCTAATTAAAGTGTAAAAGAAGAAATGGACCTCTAGTCACAATGTTGCTTGTAAAAATAAATGTTTGATCAATGTCAATTTTTGTCACATAATTATTAAGAATCGAATTTGAGATTTTAAACTCTAGAAACTGTTACATTAGATTTTATTGTCAAACCATATATATCTTACATTATATTCTCTCAATCTTATCTAATCAAAGCATAAGGAGGAAGCCAAATTCATTTTGGTACATTTTTAATCCTAGCCAAAAAAATTTCACAGTATCATGTTGTCCCATAAAAACTGCTAGTTGAATCATCAACAATCATTTCATAAGCTTTCCTAAACCATGGGACTAAATATTCTGGTTAAGGTTCGTCGTTCTAGAAATCTTGAAATAGCGGTTCTCAAACTATAATCGGCTGTTTGGGAACCGAGGCCATCCCAGCCTCTACCCATCCATCACCTCCAACCTTCAACTTTCTATCATCTACTTGCTCTATAATACACCGCCCCTTCAGTTATCAACCGTCACCCACCCGCCCTATCACAACCTTGCTGACTATCGACCTTTGTGCACCCACCCCCTCTAATTTTTAGCCTTCGGCCACCCGCTCTCTTTATAACCCACAATCCCACTTCAACTCTCCACCTAATTTCAATATTCATCCACCAAACCCCTCCAATCTTCAACCATCGATCACTCACTCTCTTTATACCGGGTATGTGCACCGATCTAATAAAGCACGTACAACTTTTATGATATTTTCTTTACAGAAAATTTTCATTAATAAATGATAAATCAGGTCGAATAAGATATCTTTATTAAAACATCACATATACCAAACATGTGACATATGAGTGAGTAACGCAATACGATTTGCCACTCCAATCAATGACGTAAGATCTCTATAAATAGAGTTATCTCTTTCTCCTTTCTTTGCATGTCTATTAATTATTTGAAAAAGCATTAAACCTCTTGTATTGATTCAAAATTTGTCACACTAAATTCCCTATTCTTGGAACAGTTAGAGAACCTCTAACTCCCACGATAGGGAGGTTCTTCCCTAACTACCCACCAGGAAAAACTGCTTAAACCGTGGAAATCAAAGTCGTCCATGACTACCATCAATTGATTCCCGAAATGTTCAAGGCGTTGTGACTCGGTGGTAATTGGCGAAAAGCTTCCAAATTTCACTCTCCTAAACCCCTAACACGCCAAAAAGCTCACAGAAGAGGGTCAAAAGATGCAAGCTTTGAAGACAATACTGACCGAAAGCGGGTGAGGAGCCGGCGGATCCGGATGAACTTGACCGAGTCGACGCTGTCTCCAATCCAACCTATCTTCCTTCCGACCTTTTTCTCTCTGGTTTTGGATTGCCTCGCTTCAGGCTTTTAAGGTGGCTTTTGTGTTTGTGTCCTAACACTAATAGTCTCTGCTCTCCTTTTAATGACTATAGGATTATTTCTACTTTCCATCTATAGGTAATTCAAAATAATTGTGTTTATCTAATTAGGGCAGGAAAGTTAAGTTTTTTTTTCCTTCCAAAATTATACAGTATCCAGGAATTTATTATGGAATCCGAAATTTTGAATTGTACTTGAAATAATTTATCATCCAGTTAATCTAAGTATTTAAAAATTGTGATCTTTTTCGTCTCAGTATATATTTCATGATATGTTGTCCCAGCAGACTGATTTATTTCGAGAAATAAATTTGTTCAAGACAATGGGTTAAATACACTGGTTGAGAATTTGTAACAACTTAATCTATACTAATATATCGTTACCATTGAGAGCATTCTAGTTTAATTAAGATATTTCAAATTTTTAATAACACAATAATGTTAACTGAAGGGTTATTGTATTTGTAGTTGTCCCATGCAAAAAACCTGGCATTTTCTCATGATGGAAGCTCTCCCTTCACATCCTCTATGTAAAGAGCGTAATGGATTCGTAACTTTTGTTTTTTAATCTCTATTTCAAAGTCAAGTATTACCTTTTGCAGTTGTGTCTTTTCATTCATAGTATTTGGCCGTAATATTTGAATTCTAATTTAAGGAAAGGACTAGAAGAGCTGTGGCTAACATTCATATCCTAAGCCCAACTACTTCAACAAGATTCAAGACAACCTGGTTTTGCAGGAGCCAATTATGTAACATCTCACTCAACTTTGTATAAAATCTGCTTCCATGATGATCCTCAACTTGTTCGTTGTATCAGTACTATTGTCAAATGAAGGCTATGCTCTGTATGGATTAAGAATGTTAGTCTAACTATATTTTCGTAACCGATGGATGATCTAGTCGCTAGCTATCATCATCAACCGAGGATTAATGTCGAAAGTTCTGTCCAGCCTGCAAAAATCGGACTGATCTAATTTGATATGTCATGGCAACCAGCAGGTGCAAACCGTCTTCTCTGCTGCAAGCAAAACGTTTACCATGCTAGCTAATTAATCTTTCAGTCATTTGACGTTATGGTGAGCAGTACTAGTGCACCAATGAGGATCCACTGCAGTGAATGGGAAAAAAACAGAAAAATTCAGAAATCAAGAGGAACAACGAATCAGTAGGAGCGAGGGCACAGTGGAAGGAAAAAGAAAGTCTGCATGGAAACATACATGGATTATTGGGTGTTCAGTCTTGATAACTGCAAACCAGCCAACGTATGGGAAGAACCTGTAAGAATGGAATTAAGTAATAAGTAAGATGCTTTCTGAAAGGGAATTCCGGTTCGAACGTAGGGACATTCATTCCCTTAGAGATACACTAGAGGGAAAAAACTTATGGGAAGGTAGGTACGCACCCAACAGCTCTGCCAATGATGTGGTTTCTATGAAGCCATTGCTGACCTTGGGCGTACAACGGACTGTCATCCCCGTTGTTGTTGTCACCTGGACAAGATAAGGGTACAGTAAAACATTAGATGACAGCAATGTTAGGAAGATATGATTATGGCACCAGCAAGAGCAAGTTTCTTACCTTTTGTGAGAACATCAACTGCACCAGTGTCTAGTCTTTCATGAACCTGCATATATATCAAGTTCAGACTCATCAAACAACTCGTCGGAAGTCACTTATCAATGATCAAGAAAGAGACAGTTGCTCCATCTTTTAGCTGTCATGCATAAAAAGTTCAGTTCAATAGCTAGTTCTGCATAAATGTACTTCCTAACACTATGCTGTGTACTTAGTTGTTAGGAAAATGCATAAAATAATTGAGTTCCGAATTACTCTCCTCCAGAAAGTAAGCATGCATGGAGGAAGTATTTTTGTATTGATTCCGACAATACTTTAGAGCAGGATAGATCTACCTCAATGACGCGATGGACAATTGGAATTTCAATGCCCTGTTCACAGAAAGGCAGTTATGTGGTCAGCACAAAGTAAAAGAGCTTTACAGTAGTAGATACAAGATGAAATTGAGAGTTCTGAGCTGTGTTGCACAAGGAAGGACAGGGGAACTGACGTCTACATTGAAAAGAACAATCTCTCCTGCACGAATTGGATATTTGCTCATGGTAAGAAACAATATATCCCCCTGCAAAGACAAGCGCGAGTGAATAGATTCATCATAATCAAGGAATTCCATCAGAAAGAATGCATATCAGAATAGAGGACATAAAGCTTATCTTAAGAATGAAAAGAATTAAAAAAAGAATCCAGGTAGCAACATGCATTCAAACGGATCATAGATGCCAATGTTGTCCTCCAATGTTAGATAGAACCCATAAATTGATTTACACAATAGGAAGCAGCATGATTTGTGAATAATTTGACTTACTCTCTTGAAACTAGGTTCCATGCTTCCGGAAATAACCACCACCATAGGAGATTCACTGCCAGTGAAGCATATCAAGGCCTTCCATGATATTAGGACACATGTAACCGCCATTCCTGAAAGGAAAACATCCTATCATGTAAACTCAGATGCTGGTGCCGTAACCGATACAAGGACATATCACATAATTGAAAGAAAGAAAAAAGAATAGAAGAAATGTGCAGTCATTGCCCCAGCCTATAATTTTTACATTGTCTACAATCAGCAAGTTGTCTAAATAGAATAAAAGATCAAACGGCACAAGCAACTTGTATAAAGAGTGTAGTTAAACTGGAACGACTGGCCAAGATAAAGAAAAAACACCAAGACTAAAACGAGCCAACACATAGGAGAGAAAAACGAAATTGTGCTTTTCTTTTCCCTTGGTCTTACATAAGCCACTAAAAGGAATCCAAGAGCACTCACGTGCTTTAGACCCTATAGACATGAATACAGGGGGCTCGAGTCGAGGGGAAGCAGAGACGCGAACCCTACAGCTGGGATAATTTTAGCACAATGATGGAGTAATAACCAGTCTATACACGATCAGTCCAAGCTAATTACACCAATCAGTCCACAGTCTTCCTGCAATGCTCGATCATCGACGAAAACACTGTCGAAGATAAAAAGTCAAAACCGTAACACTTGTGGCCTTGATTACATCTAGAGTGCTGGAGCAAAAGGAAGACAGCGCCCCCTTGGCTTCTACCTACACCACTCTCACAAACTAATTCACAATTCTCCAGCCATTAATCACCAAGCTTTCAACTTTGCCCTAGCACACACCCATCTCATGAAACGGACCCACATCCCATATCCTCAACATCAACCACAACAAGCACAATTACCGATACCCGATTGGACAAAGAAGAGGAACCATCAATAAATTTCAATCTCCTAAACCCTAACAGGCCAAAAAGCTCACAGAAGAGAAGAGGGTCCAAAGATGCAAGCTTTGAAGACAAATACTGACCAATACTGACACACCAGGTGAGGAGCCGGCGGATCTGGATGGACTTGACCGAGTCGACGCTGTCTCCGATCCAACCCATCTTTCCGATTCCTAAATTTCCGACCTTTTTCTCTCTGGTTTTGGATTGCCATTGCCTCGGGTTCAGGCTTTTAAGGTGGCTTTCGTGTTTGAGTCCTAACAAAAGACTTTGTTTTGAAGTGGAGTCCTAACAAATGACTACTAATCAAGGACAAGAGCCAGCGAATAGATTATTAATAATCATGGACTTCCATCAGAAAGAATGCACATCGGGATACAAGCAGATAAAGCTTGTCTCAAGAATGAAATTAGTATACCTTATTCGGATTGAGTTCTTATTTATTATTGAAATTTTTTATAAAAAAAACCGCACGTTTCTGCGTTTCCTCGTTCGTGATTAATAAATAGAAAATTACTCTCAAGTCTTTGGTATTTGTTATATTCGGTGCTCGCCTTTTGTATTTCAGTAAGTGATGAAAAATTCTCCGAGGTTTGATTTTATTATACTATAGGGCCCCTTGCTGATATCAGTGGTCAAGATATTATTATTTTATTACTAAAATGACCATTATGCCCCTAAGTTGTCTTCTCCGACCCATCCCCTCCATCTCCGACAACCGACCCGAACATCTCCGGCAACCTATCTTCAACGGCGACCCGGACATCTCCGGCAACCCATCTCCATCGTCCTCCTTCTTGTGAGTCCCGACAACGACGGTCCCGACGATGACGAAGCTGGTGCTGGGGACACCTGGACGATGTGGGTCCCGACAACAGTCTCGTTGTCTAAAAAGCCGCTACCATCATCGGACCACCATCTACTCTACCGAAAGCTCCACGTTGTTCGGGAGCTTCACATCTGGAGGCGAAAAGCTTCAGCGATGGTGACGATGATGAGGACCATCTAAGACGATGAGGTTGTGGTCAAGGTAGTGCGGGACGAAATGCAACTTCACAAACCTCTTCCCCAACCAAGATCCAGACCCAGGGTGCATCCAAGCTGTACAAAAATACCCTCGACGTGGTCGTCAAGACCTTCTACAAGAAAGATGGTATATTGGGACGAATTTTGGATTGTCGTGGAGCTTGGGATTGACAGAGATTAATAGGGGCTGTAGTGGAGCTTGGGATTATTCTCGTCGACGAAGAAATCGTCATCGTCGTCACCAGAGTTGCTTGGGGAGGGCGAAAGGAGAGGCCTTCTGTCCATTCCGGGAGAGGAAAGGTCGGGGAAGGCGGGGAGACTGCCTGGAACTTGTCCTTCTTCATCGATCAGAAGAGGCGGTAATGGTCGGCGTCGGAATCGGAGTCGAGGAGGGAAATGATTTTTGATTGGTGGAGGAAAAGAGGAAATTCATGATTTTTTAGGGAAAATTACGCTCAGGTCGCTGTAGTTTGGCGTTCCTCCCTCTGGGGTCCCTGCATTTCCGAAATCGTTCCTGACGTCCCCGAAGTTTGGTTTTAGAGACTCTCGGGTCCCTGACGGCTCTTTTTTTCATTTTTGGTCATAGAAATGACCAAAATACCCTTAAACAAAAAATAAAAGGTTGGAGAAGGTGAATTTTTTTATTTTTTGTTTAAGGGTATTTTGGTCATTTCCATGACCAAAAATAAAAAAAAAGCCATCAGGGACCCGAGAGTTTCTAAAACCAAACTACAGGGACAATAACATAGATTTTGAAAATCCAGGGATCCTAGAGAGAGGAACGCCAAACTACAGAGACCTGAGCACAATTTTTCCTTTTTAAATATTTTTTATTAAGGTTAGAAAAGTCATTTCCATGAAAAAAATTAATTGATAACGTCAGCGAGAGTCCTAGAGTATAATAAAATCAAACTTTGAGAGTTTTTAATCGATTATCGGAATAAAGGGGTGAGCACCGAATATACCAAATATCAAGGGTCTGATAGTAGTTTCCTCTTTAATAAAAGAATGACATCATTTACCTCCAAAAAAAAATTCTACGTGCTTAATTAGATCAGTGCGCATATGGACATGACTTCGACTTTGTTGTTGACAGTGGTCGTCACACCAGGTATAGAGAGTGTGAGTGGTTGAAGGTCTAAGATAAAATGGGGTTGGTGGAGGAAGACCGAAATACAATGGAGAATTGACGAGGTATTGTTGGTTATAAAGAGAGCGGGTGGCCGAAGGCCGAAGGGGATGGGTGCACAAAGGTCACACAGTCAGCAAGGTTTGGAGAGAGTGAGTGGGTAAAAGTTGACGATTAGAGAGGGAGGGGTGATGGATTATCGAGCATGTTGATGACCGAAAATCGAAGGTTAGAGGTGGTGGATGGTCACGGTTTCCACACCGTCGATTATGGTTTGAGAATCGCTAGTTCAAGATTCTCGGAACGATGAACCTTAACTAACACCTAAGCTTCATGGTTTATGATGGTTTACAAAATGGTTGTTTGTGGTTCAACTAGCAGTTCGTACGAGGTAGCATGCTACAATAAAACTTTTATAAAATATCTCATATAAAGTGATAACATCTCTAAATTGATAACCTGAGATCGATATTAAAATTTAATAACTCATCTATCATAATAACTAATTTATTTTTGAAAATTTTAGTTCTAAATATCAGTCCAAATTTTTGCATAAAATGATATTTTTGGATAAACAAATATATTTTTACATACTTTATGAATTCAAAAAATATTTAAGATAATAATTTGTGCTATACTTATTTATTTAATAAATTTTACATCATTTTTCATCTTCTAAATTGTATTCAAATTATCATTGCGATTCTTGTCGTTAAAAAAAAATCAATCAAGTATAACATTGCATTATAAGTGGTGATTTTAGGTAACTTGCACATAGACAATTTTTTTTTTACATTTATGTATTTATTGTTCGAAAATCTATTTTAATATTTTTGGAGAAAAAAATGTAAGCCTTTTTTATGTAATAATTTTTTTAAAGTGATATTTTTCTATGGTCACAACGATATCCCTCCCTTTTAGTGTATCATGAAAAAAATATAAAAATAATTTTGCTTAAATTAAATGTCCCAAATTAAGTTGACTATATGTATCTTTAGAGTCAAAGAAATCAAAGCACGTAATAGTTTTCTTACTTTTATAGAACTTGCTGGTGAGCTTTTTCTCTGTCTTCAATCAATAAAATTTGGACTCCAAGAAAATTTGAGAAAAAGGTGTCGAAATTGACAACTCACATGATCGGCTATGTTTGTATTGTCGATTAAGTGAGTTGCAAAATGTCTACCACCAAAAAATTTGCAAGTTTACCACCTTTTCAAAAAAATTGCAACTTTATCCCATAGTGTTTATAAAGGACTCTTCCAACTCTCACAGCAGAATATATGTCAAATTTAACAACAAATAAAATCCTAATTCAAAACCAGCAGCAGAATAAACGCAGACCTAATTAAGTGAACAATCATACCTCTTACAAAGGACTCTTCCTCATTAGTGAAGATTAAGAATACTTATATATTTAATAGTGATCTATAGTTTTATATTATTATTAGGAGTTTAATTTATAATAGGATTTTAGTTAATAAATTTTTTTATTCTTTATAAATAGTACCTCTACTCATCTTTTACCTCCTCACCAAATTAAAACCACCACCAAACCCTAGCTAGCTAGCCATCAACCATGGCCGACCCGTTCCCCAGATTCGACGTCCTACCGGCGTGCCCAACCGATCACAGCTATTACCGCAACTCCGCTGCCCCCGTCGCGAGCGGGACCCATAAGAAGATCACCCGGGAGTGGAAGCTTCTGGAAAGCCATCTCCCGGAGAGTATCCACGTGCGCGTCTACGAGGACCGGATCACACTCCTCAGGGCGGCGATCGGGGGAGTCGCGGGGACGCCCTACCACGACGGCCTCTTCTTTTTCGACGTCTCGTTCCCGTCCGACTACCCGAAGAACCCACCGAGTGTGCACTACCGGTCGTTCGGACTCAGAATAAACGCTAACCTCCACGCCCAGGGTTCTGTGTGCCTGAGCCTGATCAACAGCTGGCCCGGGAAGAAAGAGGAGATGTGGGACCCATCTCAGTCGACAGTCCTACAGATTCTCCTCTCTATCCAGGCGCTGGTCCTCAACGAACGGCCTTACTTCAACGAGCACAACTCCGGTGGCAAGAAAGGGCGAAAGAAGTGGGAGCCGTCAGCCGACAGATACAACGAAAAAGTTTTCTGCCTCTCGTGCAGGACGATGCTGTACGTGGTCTCTAAACCGCCAGCGGGGTTTGAGCCCCTCGTTGTCGGGCATTTCTTGGAGAGAAACCGCAGTGTGCTGCTTGCCGCGAGGGCTTACGCCAGCGGCCGTGCTCGGGTGGGGTACTTTGATGATGATGATGATGAGGTTAATATTAGCTCGCGTGGCGGGCGGGGTGCGAGTGAGAAGTTCTGGAAGAATATGGTGGAGTTGTACCCGCATATGGTTGATTTGTTCCGGTCACACGGGGTTGCAGTCGAGGACCTTTTGGAGCTCGGAGCGGATAAGCCGGTTTCCAAAGAGAACGTCGTCGTCAAGGGGATCCAGGAGGCCTGGAGCAAGTTCAAGCACATTTTTTAGGCCTGGACCCGATAAGTTTTGATGTTTGAAACTATACGATACCCTAAAAGGCATAAACTAGAAAAAAGACATTTCCTAGTTTATTTTCAGGCTCTGCGATGTTTAAAGTAACACAAGTTGTTTTAGAGGTGAATTTGCTTATTCTAATTTTTATGTTGGTGCTCTAAACTGTGTGAGAGATGTGCTTCGTGTATTGCGTTTTTATGGCTGATCCGACTCATCCAAGCAAAACCGGGTTTGTATTTTTGTTCTCGTTTGTCAAATGTGCCTCCCAAATAATCCCGAATTCATGGTATACTTATCTGGTATACTGCTGCGATTTCGAAGACATGTTGTTACAATTTTCATTCGTTTTGTCCTTTTTTTATGGTGGACAACTTCACTAGACTTATTCCACCGCCATTTCATGTAATTTAACATAAATTATAAATATCAACCGAAATTCCCGTTCAAAGAAAACGAGAATTGACTTTAAATAAGTTCTTAATGTTGGGTTTTACACAAAAAAACAACAACTCTTTAGGAAGGAAGATGAGTACCATAAATCTAAACGGGTTACTGCAGCTGGCCTCGTTAAAATTTTTTCTAGAAAATTCCCTCCCACTGGGATAAAATCAAAGCGAAAAAAGAATACACATCGATGATACCGTTAAAATAAGATCACTAGGCATTAACCCCCTTGTATACCCACCACCCCATACCGTGGAGAGATCCCCATTCCCAACCCATTAACCCACCCCCATTCGAGAAGCATCTGGGTCGACCAAACCTGTCAGAAGAAGGCACAGCATCAAAGCTCCAACTTCGCACACTCGCCTCCAACTGCAGCTTCACCAATGCACGAGCAACCTCGTTCAACTCCCGATAGGCAAACCCTCCCTTTATCTATGAATGCGACCTCTATGGTGGGGAGGAGCCCTGGGAGGTCTGGGCCAGGTTCCACCCCATGTACGAGCAGCTGTTCCACCCGGGCACCGTCCATGGCAATGCCGACTTTACTTCTTCATCAAATTAAAGAAGAAAGACCCTGAGCAAAAGTGATTTGAGTGCCAAGTTGGTACCAAATGAAGGTATATGGCACGACAACTGTTCGGGGAAGGAGATATCGGGCGTCAATGGGCTAGTTATTGGTGTCCTGAAAGCGTTCAGTTACAAGAACACTAAAAGCGCGGAACATGGCAAATGGATAATGCATGGATAAAGCGTTCAGTTACAAGAACACTAAAAGCGTCAGTTTTTAATTCTAATTTTTAACAAATTTCAAATTTTCAAAAAATAATTTAAAAAAATGCAAAACAATAATATAGAGCTTTACTACTTTACAACTCGTGTGATTCATTTCAATTGAATTTGAATTAATCTATTTGTTCAATTTTATGCAGATTTGCTACTTTGTAAAATAAAAGAGAGCTTTGTTAAATGCAACAACCATTTGTAGATTTGTTGGAAAAAAAATTTGATTAAAAGTCGCAGGTTCATAATTCATATCGAATACGGTTTAAGATTGTTGGAAAAAAAATAAAAAAAATTGAATGAAAGTTCAATGCAAAGCTCATAGTAGATGGCCCAAATGGAAAGTTCAACCGCAGCTTCACCAATGCATGAGCAACCTCGTTCACCTCCCGATAGGCAAACCCTCCCTTTATCTATGAATGCGACCTCTATGAAGGGGAGGAGCCCTGGGAGGTCTGGGCCAGGTTCCACCCCATGTACGAGCAGTTGTTCCACCCGGGCACCTTCCATGGCAATGCCGACTTTACTTCTTCATAAAATTAAAGAAGAAAGACCCTGAGCAAAAGAGATTCGAGTGCCAAGTTGGTCCCAAATGAAGGTACATGGCACGACAACTGTTCGGGGAAGGAGATATCGGGCGTCAATGGGCTAGTTACTGGTGTCCTGAAAGCGTTCAGTTACAAGAACACTAAAAGCGTGGAACATGGCAAGTGGTAATGCATGAGTACGGCCTATCGCCAGCGTCAGTTTTTTATTCTAATTTTTAACAAATTTCAAAATTTTCAAAAAATAATTTTAAAAAATATAAAATAATAGTATAGAGCTTTACTACTTTGCAACTCTTGTGATTTAAATTAAATCTGAATTAGTCTATTTATTCAACTTTATGTAGATTTGCTACTTTGCAAAATAAAAGAGAGCTTTGTTAGATGCAACAACCATTTGTAGATTTGCATCTAGTTATTTAAGCTATTTTCTTTAATTATATTTTTTAAAAGGTAAATATTATACCTAGTTATAATGTCAATGATCGAATCCTTGACCTCCTTAAAATTAAGCAACGCCTATGCCGATAGGCTATTTTCTTTAATTGTATTATTTATATAGTTGCCATTTTTTGTCATGATTCGAATCTATATTAGTCGACTTGATAAAAAAATTTTACTATTTTTAGACCGAGATCTAACTCAAAATTATATTAATGGATACTCATATACCAAGTTGATGTCATTACCTGCATTTTCTCACACGAGAGTCAAGAATCATGTTTTATTTACAAAACTTCATCCATTTGATCCTTCTATCTTCTAGCCTTGTTATGACAATATAAAAAAGTACTACAACTATAATTCCGAGCAGAGACAAATATCGTATATTTAATTTAATTATCTGCCAAAACTCTAAACCGTAACACTAATCCTAACTCTAATGGTAAATTTTTAACATTTTCAAATAAATAAAATGAAATCAAACTCAATTCAAAAATTTGATTAAAATTAGAAGGTTCATAATTCATATCGAATTTGTTCTTGGACGAATCAAATGTGATTTAAGATTTTAATGAATCTGAACTTAAACGAATACAAATAACAATCTTCACGTTTAGGTCCAAATGATTAAAAAATATGAAAAATTATGAATATCAGTTTTGAAATTGAGAACAATTTTTTAAAAATTATCCGAACTAAAAATTTACAAGGCAATTTACAATCAATAATATTCATTCAAAGACACGTGGGAAAAAACTAATATGCACCAACTTTAGTTCAGTTGTCCCTCCCCGTCTCCTCGTTGACTGCCTTGTCTCCAGGTGAACCGAAAGCAGATGCTTTTTGTGTTTATGATCCATGTTTATTTGTTTTAGTGGTTGGGCATGGATTATTGCGCACCTGTTTCAGCGAAGGATTAAGAGAGGGCCAAGATTTTGTTATAAGTATATAATTTTATTGCTCGTGAGATAAATTTACACAACAAAGATTATGTAAAAGAATCTGAATAGTTACATGAGTATGTTACAAAAGAAAAGTAAAGCATAAGTTTTTATTACAAAATTATGCAGTCATGTGAGACCAGTGTAGTCACTCTTACACGAGGGAAAGGATCGAAAAAGTAATGAGCTTGCAATTAAGTTTTCCCCTCAAAGATAATATGATTTCAAAAATTCTAGATACCCCATATTGTAGTACCGAAAAAAGCAAACCTTACTTTTCTATACTAAGTTGCCTCGGATCAGGCCTGTCCAAATAGAGATTTTTTTAGGGTTAGAGATGGATCATATGAGTTTGGACCACCGCGCCAATTAATACCCCTGGCAAAGTAATTCCAAGACTCTCCACTAATACCCAAGATGTCCAAGGTCTTAAGGCCCAGTTAAGGCATTGATCCATTGGAACCGATTGGGTCTGTTGCACTTGCATCAAAGAATCGGCGATGGAGCCCATCATAGGAACTATGGACTGCTTATAGAATAATGAATTATGCAAAAGTTATACCAAGAAAGATGTTAAGATGCGTTTAGCGGAAAAGAAAAGCTTTCTTAATGTCTAATGGTTTTACTAAACTATGACCAATGCAGCCATTCGTTTCAGCTTCGTGTGATACTATAGATGGTTTGTTAAGATCAACCCTTTTTTTTTTTGAATCAGTAGAATTGTTATTGCTCCAAACCAGAAATGTACAACAACCAAGCAACCGGTTGCACAAGAGACGCAACCAGGTGCGCCAAAAGAAACAAGACCTGGACATACCCAAAAAACAACCTCACCTAATCCAAGGATTCCTATGTTATCAAATTTGATCGAAACAGGTTTATCACTCTTTGTAATGTTAAGATCAACACATTTATGTCTAAACATAATATAGATTCTTTTGTTCCATGTCCTCCAAAGTACAACATCGAACAAGTTGTAACAAACATTTTCCTTTCAAACAAAAAATAAAACTTTTTGTCAAAGTGTTTAGAATCTTGATATCTATTATGTCAACCAATTTAAATTCAAATTTGATAACATTACAATGAGTGATAACCTATTTCGATCAAGTATAAAGTTATAGCTTTCCCTTGATTAGAGATCCTCTGGTTACCGGTGCCTTAAAAATGAAAGTACACTAAAACTTCTGTAAGGTGGTCTCCTCTAAAGTGATAATCTATCTAAATTGATAAAAAGTTCCGGTCCCGAGTCGAGACCAGTGTTAAAATTAATAACCTCTATATCGTAATAACTAATACTTTTTCAGAAAATTCTAGTGCAAAATCTCAGTCCCAATTTTTGAATAAAGTGATATTTTTGAATATATATATATTTTTACATACTTTAGGAATGCAAAAAATATGTTAAGATAATAGTTTGTACTAGACTTGCTTATTTAATAAATTTTACATCATCATTCATCTTGTGAATTATTTTTTAAATGGTCCTTGTGATCAATGACTTGTTGTAAAATAATATCTCAGTCGAGTGTGACATTTGAATAACGCTACAAGGTGAGATTTTAGGTGACTCGAATATAGATGAAGTAACTTTTGATATTTACGTATTTTTCTCACAAACTCAATTTTAATATTTTTGGAGGAAAAAAAAATAAACCTCTTTTATTTAATAACCTCTCTAAAATGATATTTTTCTCCAATCCCAACAATATCACTTTAGAAAAGTTTTAGTGTAGTTAGTCTTCGGTCCTTTTACCGAAAAAAATTAATTTCTCAAATATGACTACAACGAGGAGAGGATATGATTAGTAATTAATATGGCGTGACAAAATATATATGTTGCTTCACTTTCAAGACAACTTTTTTTGGGTGGAAAAGGTGGAGTGATGCCCCTATATAAATACGTAGAAAAATATAAATGTAGTAGTCATATACAACTATCCAGCATCAAACAAAATCCTACCAGTCTCAGTATCGGGATCCCCTCTTTTGAGGTTGCGGCCGCCGGCCTAAGTAAAACTCTCTATTGGTAAAAACCCAGAGGAAAAACTCGTATCAGTAGGAAAAGAGCACCTTGGCAAGGTCATGACAACCCGCCTTGACGTTGATACCGCTAAATCTGATCCTCTCAAGTCATCACTGGCTATACGGGTGCATCTAGAGAGGCTAACACTCGCAAGTCATCTAAATACATCTCAAGAAAACAGTCAAAAGGTACATCCAAAACAGAAAGGTCATACAATATCTTCAACACATGCTTGGAGAGAGCATCTACAACTCGGTTACCCTCCCGCCAGGTGTGCTGGATATCTATCTCCCAATCTCTCACCAGTAGCTCCCTCGATCTGGAGATCAAGGACGCCAGGGGGTGAGCTCGGCCGACGTCTCGTCCAACACATAGGATAGCCAATGATGAATCTACCTCTACCTGGACCCTCCAGAAGCCCCTCTCCCACGTCATCTCGAGTCCTAGGGCTAAGGCCCAGAGCTCTGCAGCCAAGGAGGTACAACTACCAATGCCCTTGGCGAAGTCGCAAATCCAAAATCCACCTGAATCGCATATTACGCCTCCAGCACCAGCAGGTCCCAGATTATCCATCGAAGCTCCATCTTTGTTGAGCTTAACGAAGCCCTCCGGAGGACGTTGCCAAGATACTAGGATCTTGCGACGCGGGGGATGTGGAGTAATCCAGTCTGTCAGGACACGAGCGTACTCCTGTACTTGCGTGATGATCAGGGGGGTGCCCGCCATCGCCACCAGCATGCCATCACAAAGGTCATCGCCCAGGCTAGTCCAGTCGTGGGAGTGGCAGTGGTCGAGATGTTGGCCCATAATCATCGGTGTGGGTCAGTCTCCATGTAGAAGCTCCTGGAGGGACGAGGGAGGAGGGCTGCCCATACCGCTCTAGAAAACCTATAATCTCGAGACATATGCATTAGAGACTCAGTAAGAATACCACATCTAGGACACATACCATCGTCTGCGAGGTGCCTCCCGACTCGTTCCACATTCATCATCAATCTGCTATGGTAAAAGAGCCAGGTGAATAGACGGATGCGCTCTGGTACTCGTAGTGTCCATATCCGGCTTCAAATTAGGTCGGCTGGTGGCATCTCTCCTACCCTACATAGTGCCCCGTAAAGGGAGCGGGTAGAAAATTGGCCATCTTGGGTAAGGCCCCAGGAAATCATGTCCAAATAATCTGGTGAGTCCTGCAAAAAAATTGAGGTCACCAAACTGATAATATACAGGGGCGGGAAGGCCTGAAGCTGGGGGATATCCCACCCAATCTCTAGCGACTAGTACTCTGCCATCCGCCATCCGGCCTCCTCAGCAGGGAGATCCCTGAGGAGGTGGTCCCGGAGTGGGGATGGGGAGAGCCATGGGTCATCCCAGAATGAGGTCTGAATATCATTGCCCACATTCTGACGAAGGCCGTGAGCCAAGGCCGGGCGGGCCTTAACCATGGCATATCAGGTGACAGAAGAGCTAGATCTCGACTGCAGCAGGTCGAGGCCAGTGCCCTCTCTACCATACTAGCCTAACAAGATCTGCGCCCAGAGGGCATCTTGAGACTGGATAAACCTCCAAGGCAATTTGGCAAAGACTGCCATATTCGCCTTCTGCATTGGGTGGAGGCCCAGGCCACCTACCTCCTTTGGGAGGCATAGGGTGGCCCAACTGACTAGGTGCATACACTAGCGGTCTAAATGCTGATGAGTGCCCCAGATAAAGTTGCTAATGTAACTATCCATATTCGAGCACACGCTTGGAGGCAGAAGGTCCGACTACATAACATGAGATGGGATTGAAGACAACACAGAACGGGCAAGCATCACGCACCCCACTATGCTCAATGTCCTTACCTTCCAACCAGCCATCTTACTTCGGAGTCTCTCCAGGATATAATGGTAGGTTTGGCAGTTACTTCAGGGCGGTCGGGGCACCGAGGTACTACCCTAGCTCCGTGGTCAATGGGATACCCATTACGTCACTGAGGTGGCTCGCCAACTTATGGTGGACGTTTTGGGAGACCATGAACTTAGACTTAGGCAAGCTAATGCGCTGAAGGATGCCAGGAGGTCCCGTACCATGATTGCTTGGTCGACTGTAGCCTCGTACATAAGGATAAGATCGTTTGCAAATATCAGCTGAGATAGTGGGGGTGCATGATGTGTCAGCCTGATGGGTGCCCACCTTCCCTCTTGTACAAGTTGCTTTCAGGAAACTCAGTCTTTTCACCATTACAGAGTACCCGCATCGAGGTAGTCCTGACATACTCCATAATCCAGTTAACAAAAATGGTCGAGAGACCAGTTAGAGTCAGCGTCTCTTAGAGAAAGTCCCAGCTGAGGCGGTGATAAGCTTTCTCCATGTCAAGCTTAATGACCATCCAACCAGCCCTTCCACCCTTGTAAGACATCGAGTGAATTGTTTCCCAGAGGATGACAATGTTATCTGACATATATCGTCTAGGGATAAAGCTGGACTGCGTCAGACCAACAATCGTATCCAGGAGAGGCTTCGGCCGGCTAACCAGGATCTTAGTAATAATCTTATAGAGAATACTACAAAGGCTGATAGGCCAGAACTGTGTCAACGTCTCAGGTGCAGGGACTTTGGGGATCAGGGTAATCAGTGTTATGTTCAACTGGGGTGGGAGTCGACAGCTATGGAAGAACTCTTGAACTTGAGCACAGACTGAGTTACCAATAATATCCCAACATCTTTGGAAAAAGATAGCTTGGTACCCATGCTCTCCTAGAGCCTTATACGGACCCATCTGGAGTCACCCATCTTTGATCTCCGCACGAGTCACTGGCCTTCCTAGGTCGGTAAGACCATCAGCATCCAGAGTTGGGAACCCATTCCGATAAGGAAAAGTTGGTCAGTTTGGGACTTCCTCTGAATACAGTCGCTGGAAGCAGTCCATAGCCATGGTGCAAAGGGATTCCTGGTCTTAAATTCGGTCACTAGAGGAGGATAAAAGACTACTTACTCGGTTTCCATGCTGTCGAATAATGGTCGAGGTGTGAAAAAATTGAGTGTTGCGGTCTCCATCCGCAATCCAGTCCTTCCTGGATTTCTGCATCCAGAGGAGGGCCTCTTGATCAAGGATGCTCTCGAACTCCGAGCAAAGCTTTCCCTCCAAGTGGAGGAGCCCCTGCATAGTTCCAACCTCCAAAGATTGCTGGACACTGCTAAGTTTGGCAATGCATCTACCCTTGCCCCGAAGGATATAACCAAACACATCATGGTTCCACCTTTGCATAGCTGGTGTGAGGGCCTCTAGAGCATTACTGGCGGTAGAATCCCTCAGCCACTGAGAGTCAAGAAAGGACATGAAGTCGATGTGGAGGACGGTCTCTCTCTCCTGTTCTCCTCTTCCCTCGGGCAGAGGTCAATGAGGATAAGGGAGTGATCTGATGTTAAGGGTGGGAGATGCCTCACCACAACCTCTGGCCAACCTAGGTGCCATTCCCTATTGCACAACACTCGATCCAGACGCTTGGATACCCAGGTAAAGGTCTCCCGGCCATGGGACCAAGTGAATCTCAGGCCATGGTATCCTACATCAATGAGGCCAAGAGCGTCAATGTCCTCTGCGAACTACAGGTCATGGTCCGTGAGGGTCCCAGAACCACCCTGACACTCCTCTAATGATGTAATGTCGTTAAAGTCCCCACCCAGGACCTATGGTCCTATTATGGTATAGCTGAGCGTTATGAGTCAGTTTCATAAACCCCTTCGTTCTGTGGCTCTTGGGCTAGCGTAGATCGCACTGAGCTAGAAGGTAGCTTGAGGGGAGCAGATCTCTGCATGGATAAACTGGTCGTCCCGTATCAGGATTGAAAGTTGAATAACAGGAGGGGACCAAAGAAGCCAAATCCTACCACTCCGGCTTGTCGCCTCGATGTGCTCAAAGTTCGAGAAACCCAGGCGTTGACAAACTGTGCCAGCCTTGGTCCCCAAAATCTAGGGTTTCGAGGATAGCGAGGACAGCAGGTTTGTACTGATATAGGATAGTGCGGGCGGCTTGCAAAAACTGATGGCTTCCCACCCCGCAACAGTTCCTAAATAAAAATGATAAATCTGACATCGAGAATAGGATAATTAGATAATTGAGCGAGATAAATAGGCAGAGAGTATAGGGGTACAAACAGTGCGGGCACATCATGCTGACATGGTCGTTGGGCCATTATCCACATCAGTGTTGTCATCCACATCATCAGCTCCGCAAGTCTTGGTTGGGTCGGTTAGCATCTGGTGGATCTGGGCTGGCTCGGTCTCTAGATCTCCTCACATGCCTCAGACTGGGTCGCTCTCATGGGTCCAAAATTTTGGTCCCGAGGCCTCATCAAGCTCTTGGGCCTGGGCGAGGGCCTGGCCAGCCTGAGGGTGGGGCACACATATTTTACTCGATCTAGGCCGGCCTCTGGGTCTCTTTTTGGTGGTAGCCGGGCCTGGGTCCTCTCCTTGGTCTGAGTCCAAGTAGTAGGCGGCTCATTGTGAGATGGAGATGGGCTGTTGGGCCTTGGCTTTCCCTCTTCTCTTCTGAGCAGCTTTGGCCTTGGACTGGAAACCTGCAATATTTGGGACACCATTTAGATCAATGGGATTCAAAAATCTTGAAAATACTGAGTTAGGTTATCGTTTTGGGCTGTCGTAGTGGGCTCCGTAATTGGGTAGTCTGTGGTGTGGACTCTTGGGCTGGACCAGTTTTATTTTCTTGGGCTTGGACTGGTACTTTTCCGGGACTGCTTCTCTTCTTTGGGCCTAGGCCTCTTCTTTACCTGCAGTATTAAAGGGGATTTTTGGGTCAGTAACTCTGGATTTTGGGCCCGAGATTACGGGCTCCTTCTGTTTCGACAGGGCAGCAGAATTGTGTTGGGCCATTTTTGGCCTACGTCCAGATTTGGACATAGCTGTTGGAGTCGAGGAGGGCTCCCGCGTGATTCGCGGCTTCGATTGGGCGAGAATCTCGCTTTTGCCCGTTGCGGTCCTTTCCTTTCTCTCTGCCGTTAATCCCGGGTTATTTTGTACTACAACTCTGATGGCCGGCTTGCTGGTCGGAGGCAGTATGTCTTAACCTCACAGGATGTCAAATCTGTTGCCGAAAGTCCCGCCAGCTGCCTCTGCTCTAGGTGCCCGCCGTGGCCGTCGAGTCACCGTCATCCGTTCATCAATACTTTCAAGACAACTTTACCATCATTAGTCATGAACATTTGTAAATAATCGAAGTGGTCAACTACATATAATCTGTGCCCAGGACTGTAATCACACTTGTTATGACATGTTTTATTTTTCCTTTTCAGATTTAAACCACGTAAATCTGGCTTCAGGTGACTTGTGGTACATTTGCAATCAGTCTTTGTAATAAAGACCCTTCCCACAATGTCTTCTGACCCTTCGAACTCTAAGACTATGTTTATTAGTCCAAATCCGCTCACTAAATAAATAATTAATTTCTCTCTCATCAAATTACGACGACTCAATCCAACCTAATCCAACCCAATTTTTTAATCATTTTTATTGGTGATCTCATCCAATCCACTCACCAAATAAATAATTAATTTCTCTCTCATTTACATATTATCTAGGAAAAAATCTCATTTAGTACCATGTAGTTTCACGCTTTCAGAAAGTAGGCCATGTGGTTTCAAATTGGAAATTCAGTCCCCTGTGGTTTACATATTTTTTTCCGAGCAGGTCCAGGATAGCTGCCCGGGCCTTGTCCAGCCATCTGGATTGCCACATCAGACTCGACTGATGATGTGGGATGCCATCGCATTTTCTTTAAAAGAAAATATATTTTAAAGAAGTTTCAAAATGGTGGCAATTAATTTTATTTTATTCAAAAGATTATTCTCTCCTCCCTCCGTCTCCCTCCCTTCTATCCTCCCTTCTCCCTCTCGCTTTTCTCTCTCATCCTTCCCTCTTCCTCTCTATAAGTTGACAATCCTGGAATTAAAGTCATTCTCAATAAGTTGACACCAAAGATTAAATAGCCTCATAATAAAAAGCCATAAACCAATTCGAGAATCAAAAACTCTAAACCGCACAACTGTCACTAATATCGTACAATCAATGCCTTGTAACTTAAGCAATTGAAAATAAATCTGTTCCATAAATCATTGCTGGTGATCTCGAACACTTTGCCCCCTTCAGAAGAGATGCAGTAAGGAAAAGAAGGTGGTGACGAAGGAGTAAGGTGAACCAGCAACAAGTTGGTGAGAATTCAATCTGCTTTTTAATTTTCTGGTAGTGAAATTGGACTTGATTTGGTTAATTCCTCTGTGGGTTCTAATGGCTGTCGTTTAAGCTTTAGGATGTTGTTTTCTTCTTTTATCCGTGTGGGTTTTGTGTTTGGAACTAAAATTTGTGGTCTTTTTGATCGGGAATATGGTATTATTGGATGGAATTGTGAAGGTTAGGAGAATGGATGTTAATGATGCAGAGGGAAAGGGTATAAATATGCAAGCTTTTTGATGTCCGGGTTGTTGTTTTTGGGTCTTGTGTAGGGATGAGCCGACTACCGGGCCCTTCGTCCCTGAAACGAAAGTAGCCCGAGTCCAAGTCCACGAACCCGAGTCTGACTAGGGACGAGAAGATTTTCTACGAGGCAATTCAGGAGAAGAAGGGCAATGGGATATGAGCCTGCGATTTGAAGCAATAGATAAAGCATCTCTCGGATAAGGAGGTTACCAAGGTCCTCAAGTCCCTACTTGCGAAGGGGTTGATCAAGGACGTGGTGAATGTGCGGAATAAGGGGAGGAAGCCGCACTATGTGGCTGCAGAGTTTGAGCCATCCACGGAGATCACTGGAGGATCTTGGTATACTGGTGGCAAACTTGATATTGGGCTGATTGAAACGTTGAAGAAAGCTTGCCTTGGGTTAATAAAAAAAGAAAAGCTTGCCACTGCCGAGAAAGTAACAAAAGAAATCAACGGTAGTGCGGTTTCCGACGGTGAAATGAAGAAGCAGCAGATTGAGCAGATATTGGCACTTTTAGTTTGTGATGGCAGCGTGGTGGAAGTAAAGAGTAGCGGGATGGGAGATTTTTTTTTAATAAATAAATGTTGTATTTCATCAAAAGTTCACTAAAGTATATCAAAAATATCAGATAATGACTATCAACAAACACCGTAGTGATAGACACTATCTGATAATGAACACCAAAGTGTCACCAAAATATTCAATACAAAAAAACCCCAAAAAATACCAAGAATAGGGCAAATCTATCTCAACTACTAGGCAAATATCAAAATTAAAGAGGATCGAAAGACTAGTTTAGCTCCGAGCCACAGGTAACTTCTTTAATCGCGTGAAAAAATAAATGAGGTATCTTCATCCCACGAAAAGCCAAAGGCAAGCACGAAATGCCACACCTCAAACGAAAGCTCCTCACGAAGAACCTCATCGTGAGCCTCCATACCTGTAATCAACGAGCTAAGGCTAAGTTCCGCCAAAGGTCTCTTCGGAGACTCTACCTTCTGGATCCGCTTCGGGAGTTGCTTGAGGGCAGCGGCTTTGGAAGTGAATTTTCGAACCCAACAACTCGAACGAGTCGGAGTCACCAGAATCGAGCTTCGCTTGGATAACTTCTTAATCATTGAGGGGCCAGCAGAGGGCAACATAGGAGTGGACGGAGTAGCAGCAAGAGGCTGCGTCGCAGCCACCAAAGCAGAGACATCCTCGCCAACAAGGACTTCCATCAACCAAGCATCCATCTTGGAAGCAGCGGATGTCAGAATGTCCGAAGTGGAAGAGGGCAAAACCTCATCTGACTCCACCGAAACAACAGCAACATCAATAAGTGAGGATCTTATGGCAGCATCAACAACTGCAACCCCTGTAGCTGCAAGATGTATTTCATCTTCCACCACGTCGAAATCGGATCACCAGCAACCTGCAACCTCACGAATTCAACTGGTACAGCAGCAATTTCACCATCTTCCATGGCTGTAGCAACTGGTACAGGAGCCTCAACGAAAGCAACATGAGGAACAGCTTCACCACATCTCGACAAATCCTCCACTTTAGTTCCATACCAGAGGGCAGACCTTGCTATAAGATTAAGGATGGTCGTCAAAGCGGGCCAAAAGATAGGGCCATGACTTCGATCCCGTGTGGAGTATGTCCAAGTCTTCGTGTCTGTACACCAGATGGTCACATATCTCCAGCCACCTGTTTGTACTATTCAAAGTGGTTGGAATTGGATTTCTAGTGCGTTTGCAGAGTGGCATAGTGTTAGTGTGAGTGCTGACTGGTGCTCCTCTGAATAATCATTATTTACCGATGTGAATCATTACTTAATCCTCATTAAGTACATGTTTCTGGTGCTGGGCTGCAAAATTTTGTGTTCAAAGAAAATAAAATAAGTTGCAGCTAGTGAAGCGCAGAGAATTGTAGAGCAAACGTCAAATTACAGGTACTAAAAGTGTACTTTTACCTAAACTTAAGTTGAAAGAGGAGACATTAGCAACGTAGTCGTATTAAGTTAATCAATTAATAAAAGATTTAAATTCTCTTTAAAATATTTTGAATTCAAATATTACGAATGAAAAGACATTACTGCGAAAGATAAAACTCGACTTTGAAATAGAGATTAAAAAA
Organism: Hypericum androsaemum; assembly: GCA_963995505.1. Classification (NCBI taxonomy): domain Eukaryota; kingdom Viridiplantae; phylum Streptophyta; class Magnoliopsida; order Malpighiales; family Hypericaceae; genus Hypericum; species Hypericum androsaemum. The sequence goes on along the minus strand of OZ023182.1, from coordinate 22,119,525 downwards.
TAAAGTTACGAATCCATTAGGCCCTTCACATAGAGGATGAGAAGGGAGAGCTTCCATCGTGAGAAAATGCCAGGTTTTTGCATGCGAGAACTACGATAGCTTCCACTTGCTTTCAGGGCAAAACTCTTGTCAAAACTCAAAAGACAATAAAATAAAGGGAAATTAGAAGGCAAAGCTGTACAACAACAAAAACAAACCCTATTTGAGATTCGGTCATATATACTATAATAGGGATCCGAGGGTAATTATCCTAAAAATCTTACCAAAATTCTCTACTTATAAAAGATTCATTAAATAATGATATATTTTTTGAACCGAAAGAAAATAAATTAAGGTTAAAAGTCCTCATTTTTTCACCATCTAATATTCTGAGTCGAGTATTATTAGAACAGGTAGAGCTCATTGAATGCAACAACATTATTATGGTCATGGATTACAAGTAATTGGCACATCATTTGGCAGCAAGACCTACGTAATCCGAAGCTAAATAGGTCCGAAACAAATTGGCAAAGAAACCCTTCTTCCTCTTGCCACTCTGACCCATATCCTTGCAAAGCTGGTCATTGTAATAAAAATGGCTGCTGCTAATGCATGGCCTCGCAAAAAGCTTACCAGCAGTATCCAGAAAGAAGTTGTTCCAGATCTGTACATCCTTCTCCATCTCCCTCACCTTTGGCAGCTGGATTTTGTCGTCCAGGAGTTGTGCTAGCCACTGGCATCTGATTTCTGAAGTGACCAAATTGGAAATGGTTTCTGCGTATCCAATTACTGCTAGTTGTGGAATCCGAGGATGGATTATTTGCCTGAAAGCCACAAAAGTTAATGTAGAAGTGTGTTGAAACTTTTTACGTATTTAAGAGATGTTTAGTGCTTAAAGAAACTATTGGTGTAACGCACTTGTGCACATTTGACATAACGTTTTAATGGATAATAACATTTTACCAATAAAAAATAAGAAGTGAGTTTTGAAACTTTTTGGTATTTTACCCAATGGGAGATTTCATCATGTAGTACAAGTACTAGGTATGATGAGAAGACTAGTTACCAATTATGAGATGACCAATGAAATTAACTTAAGTTATTTTGTTTCGGCTCGAATCTCGATTAGCGAATAAGATAAAGAGATGGTTGACCTGTATAGTGGAACCAACGAAGGGTGAGAAGACCCCATCATCAATTCCCTGAACCTTGGAGAAGTTAAAATGTTCCTAAGCTTCTCATCACCTTTGAAACCCGTAGCAAAAATCACCACGTCCACTTCTAATGGCCGAGTTTCGCCATCAAGCAAAAGGCCTTCTTTGACGAACCTAAAACCCTCGGACTTCTTGAGTACCAAGCTTCCTTCTTCTGCTCTGTCGTAGAAATCATGAGGCAACATCGCGAATCGACAAGAGTATACTTGGTCGAAGAAGCTCGTCTTCGGCACCATCCCGTACTTTTTCAGGGGGAAAACGGTGCTCAGATAAATCTCTGCTACTTTTGAAATTAACCATCTCTATTACCACATCCAAAGAGCATTAGCAGAAATTTATATACACCTAAAGAGAGTTTATATCCGAAGGAGAGTTTATATAAGTTGGCATTTATATTATGGTCTATCAAATTTTTGATTTTTTAAATAAAAAAATCCCGATGCGCGCGTTAGACCTGTCCGTTATTAGCACCCAATTGAGTCCTCATAACGGGAGCTTTTGGTAAAAATGCCAGACATGCTTACAAAAATAGGATAAGACATAAATGGAATGAACAATCTATTCTAATTATTTTTTAAAATATAATTTTTTCTACGAGTAATCACAACCAATATTTTTAAAACCGAATGAGAAGGCAACCCAGAAATTCTCAATTTTCCGGTTTACCTAGTCCACCCGGTCGAGACGTTAGTCGGACTAAAACTTTTTTATATTAATAATATTTAAATAAGGTAAAATAAATTTAATTTAATATAAAAATGATAAAAATACTAAATAAGTTCAAATATTCACCAACTTTAGTATATGATTTTTGAAAACTTCTAAAGTTTTTAAAAATTAATTTAATATGTGTAGAATTACATGAAGATGATGATACAAGTTGTATTGTTTGGCATATTAGTCGTTTGACTTAGTTGACATATTAATGAGAATTGTTAAAAAGATAAGGTTATTGTGATGTGAATATGTACACGCTCTAGATGTGGAAGTGGATGTATTATTTTTTAATTAAATTAGATAAAATAGAAAAATAAACATCAATTTTTCTGTTTCGGGCGAACTGGGTCACCTAGAGATGTCTGACTAGGCAGTCCAACTGAATTTTGAATGGTCGAACCGCTCTCTAATTTTTAGTCAAAAATTGACACGAAATTGATCCGGGGTAGCGGTTTAACTGGTCAACTAACCGGTCGGACCATAATTTTTAAAATATTGATTACAACTGTCATGATTGTAATATGGATCTCTATCAATTCCTACTACTTTTTGTCTATAGTTTGGTAATACTAGTTAATCTAATACAAAACTTGTTTACAAAAAATATATACGATGAATGTGATAAAATGGAGAGGCATAAAAAAAGGAAAGAGATAACATGCAAAAGAAAACACAATATGGTAACAAGTAGAACTAGAACAAAATATTTGCACATGTATATTGTTAAGTCAATCCAAGTGCATTAAGACAAAACCATGACAACATATTAGTATCTAAATCGAAAAATAGGTGGGGGATGTGGAAACATTACCATAGGCGAGAACAAGGTAGGTACGATGCTTTGTAAGAATGTCTCTCCAGGTTTGTGGTTGAACAAATCGTTAAAGAACCGAATGAAGAAAAGACGGCCCTGCATCGGCACAAATTCTTGCGGCAAGTCCCAATAGACTGCCCTTCTGATCAATGTGCATGGATTCTCATTTCCTAACAAACAAATTGCATACCAAATCAAATTGTTTCTCCAAAAGTGGAACAGAGAATTGCTCTTAAAAATTATATTACAGAACAACTTGTTGATGTACAAAAATAATCTTGGTATTCTCAACAATATTTTGAAGTAAATGATGTTGTCTTTAAGACACCGGTGTCGGGTGATCGGTGTCATCTCGAAAAAATCGGTGTCGGGTGGTTGGCAATACAGTGCCTTGGTGGACTGGTGTTGGTAGATGTCCAGACCGGTGCCTCATTGAGGTTGGAAGATTGACATCTCATAGAGGTTGGTTGATCGGTATCTTGTTTAGGTGGTAGACCGGCGCCTCCTTGCAATCGCGTTGGCTTGTTGTCCTCGGTTCACTTCGGCTTGTCATTGGATGGTGCCGTCCATCTTTGGTAGATTAGCCATAGATTATGACTCGGGTATCAGATTGAGCTGATTATTTTGCAATGAAAAGATAAGACGAAGTCCTACAATTTTCTAGTTTATGAATACTTCAGATTCAAAGCAGAAGAAGGTCAAAAATCTAGGTCAAGGCAGGTGCTCACTTTCGCATGCGAGCGGTCTGGTCCTCTTCATTAATTTCACATGATGTCGGTCCGGTTTCCTTCACATGATGCCAGTCCGGTCCCCTTCACATGATGCCGGTCTGGTCCTCTTCACTTGATGTTGGTCCGGTCCCCTTCCTTACATGCTGTCAGTCCGGTTGGTCCGTTCACCTAGGTAATACTCTTTGGAGAAATATGCATAACTTTTCATCCAGAGCTCGGATTGAGATGATTCAAGTTGCTATGCAAAGCTAAGACATAGATCTATGACTTTGTAGTTTATCTCATCTTCGGATTTGGAGTGTAATATGATATAAAATTCATTGTAAAGCCAGACCAATGACCTCCCTCTTTCAAGACCAGACTGGATGCCCTCTTTCGAGACCGGATCGGGTGCTTCTTTCATGTGACCAGATTGATGATGCTCCATTGGGCCAGACTGAAGTGGTTCCCATTTGTCAACGGTATCATCGGTTGGAGTTGGATCGACACGGATAGACCTTGGAAGTGGACCAACAAAGAAGTCTTTGTTGAGTCAGACCGATAATGAAGTTGGCCACAAGCCAGAGCAACGGGCTCATTACAAGACCGGCGGCCCATTACAAGGTCTGCGGCTGTTATAGGCTGGACCAAAGGCTTTTGGGCCAGTTTAAGGACTCATTGTATTACGCTTTGAAAGCCAGATCGGCGTCGAACCTATCGCGGAGTGGACCGATGTGTGGTTTTGAAGGAGGCCGAACCGACAATAACAATTATTGTGTTGGACCAACTAGGGTGCCCATTTGGGCCGGACCAACAAAGTCCTTATTTCAAGCCAGACCGAAGACTCCCATCTTTCATCACTGAACCGACGGCCTCTTCTTAGGGCCGACCAACCACCTCCAATGGGACAAGCTGGACCGACGACCTCTATAGGGACAAGTCGGACCAATGACATTGGGCTCTGAAGATGAACCTTTCACCAAGTCGGATCGACGAGCTGGGAAAATGGGCCCATTATAAGACTGGCGATCCATTACGGGACCGGCAAGCCCACTTTAGGTCAGACTAATGACTTTTGGACCGGTTCGTGGTCCTTTTGTATTCTGCTTTGCAAGTCGGACCGACGTCGAGCCTATGTGGCCAGACCAATGAGTAGGCCCTTTTGGGACCAGATCGATGGGATGCCCATTCGGGCCAGACTGACAAGGTCTTTGTTTTAAGCCAGGCCGACGATAACGCTCCACTGAGGCTGGACCGACAAGGCTCATGTTTGGACCGACACAATAATGCTCTTAAGGCTAGACCGACGCCAAGCCCTTATTGGGCCAGATCAATGAGTAGGTCCTCTTGGGACCAGGACGACGATAAGCCCTTGTTGGGCCGGGTCGGACAAGGAGCTTCTTCGGGTTGGACCGAAGTCGTCGTGTTTTTTGCCAGTGATATCAAGTTGAGTGTTCGGCGGCATCGATGTGATTAAGGTAGTTCGGATTTCTCATCATGAGATGAGGCTAGGTCGGTGTCCTCAATATAACTAAGGCAGTTCAGGTTTCTCATTATGAGATGAGGCCAAGTCGGCGTCCTCAATATAATTAAGGCAGTTTGGACATCAATATGACTAAGGCGGTTTACATTTCTCATCATGAGCCAGAGCCATGTTGGCATCATCGATATGATTAAGGCAGTTCGGGTTTATCATCATGAGATGAGGCTTGGTCGGCGTCATCGATACGACTAACGTAGTTTGGATATCGATATGACTAAGGCAGTTTGGGTATCGATACGACTAATGCGATTTGTGTTTCTCATCACGAGCCGGAGCCAAGTTGGCGTGATCGATATGACTAAGGCAATTTATATTTCTCATCATGAGCCGGAGGCAAGTTGGCGTCATCGATATGACTAAGGAAGTTTGTATTTCTCATCATGTGCCGGAGCCAAGTTGGCATCATCGATATGACTAAGGCGGTTTGTGTTTCTCATCATGAGCCGGTGCCAAGTCGGCGTCATCGATATGACTAAGGCAGTTTATACGACTAAGACAGTTTGTATTTCTCATCATGAGCCGGAGCCAAGTTGGCGTTATCGCTGTGACTAAGGTAGTTTGGGTTTCTCATCATGAGACGGGGCTAAGTCGGCGATGCCTCTATATAAGAAAGGCATGGGCACGAGAGCAAGGACATCACCAATACATCAAACAATAACTTATCTTTTTTCTCTTCTTAGCATAGCTCCTTTTTCTCCCTCTCACTTAGATTGAACGTCTAAGGTTCGTAGCTCTTTTTCACCCTTTTCGTTAGGCCGACCTTGGGACGATCACTCCAGACCGTCTTGGGTTACTTGACGTTCTTGTACCTCTTTTCCCCATAACACAACTTGATACCCAAATTAAGTTGAAATGTAATTTGATTCTAAATTTTTTTTATCACTCATAAAATTTAACAAAAGATCAAAAAAATTGAGAGGTAAAATTCAATTCATTAATAAGGAAATACAAACAAAAAATCAAAAAATTATATTTTATTATGTATTTCACATAATATTTTGATAACCCATCATTGAGAATACATTATTATTATTATTTTATCAATGACATAGTAGCTATACATTTTTTAAAGAGCAAATTACCCTCAGGTCCTTGGTGTTCGCTTAAATCACTGTTTTTGTCCCTGCTATTTCAAAATTGAAACTTTAGTCTCACTGGTTTACTTTTATTGTACTCTAAGGTCCCTCCCGGATTTACTGCTGATGTCATCAATTTTTTAATCAATAAAATAACGATTATACCCTTACGTTTAAATAAAAAATAAAGCAAATATATCTCTCTCCTTCCTCCACCTTCTTCGGCAAGAAATCCACCCTCCGATCATCTTCTCCGGCGCTCCGGTCATCTTTTTCGGCGATAAAATTTTTCCGGTGAAACCAAAAGATTCTAAAATTTTTTTGCTCACTTGCCGATGACACCCATCATCTAAACCCCACGAGGATGGCCTGGCCGGGGCGGTGCCGTAGTCCTTGACCTCCTCGATGGGGAGGGCGGTGTAGGGGACGAGGAGTGGGTTATCGACGAGGAGTGGGTCGATGCGACGAGGGTCAGCGTCGAGGACTGGGTCACCACTGTCCAGAACTTGTACGCGTAGACCACGACGTTGAAGAGCAGGAGCGGCCGAAGAACTTGGGACGAGGAGTGGGTCACCGCCGTTTGCTCCCGGGGACTTCCGATTCCACTTGGTACAATTCCTGTCGATCGGCTCCAACTTCTACTTCCATGAATGGATTAGGGATTGGACGACGTCGTCTCGAAGCCCGTGACCTTGAAGGAAGACCCCATTTTTGGGGAGAGAAAGAAAGGGACTCGACGTCCACCAGAGGGAGAAGCCATCGGCGGCTTCCAGCTCGGTTCGCCAGTGGCAGAGCCGTTGCTCTTCTGCCGGGATGGTGACGAGCTTGCGGTGAACTACGAGGCACTGCTGTACGGTCGACGGCGACCGTTGAACAGGACGTGGCTCAATTGGCATTCATGGTGGACCAATTTGCCGTCGATGGTGGTGGCCGGACGGAGGGGAGATTGTTTTTTTTATTATAAAGGTAAAACTGTCATTTTGAAATTATTTTGACCGATGACATCACCGGTTGACTCTTAGGGACCTTAGAGTACAATAAAAGAAAACTAGAGGACTAAAGTTTCGATTTTGAAATAGCAGGGACAAAAATAGTGATTTAAGCAAATACCAGGGACCTGAGGGCAATTTGCTTTTTTTTAAGATGCTCTCACGAGAAACTTAGGACTCAGAATAGCTATGGCATATGTTTTTTTTTACCGAACAAAACATTTTCAATTATACCAACTACACATTATCAATATCAACAACTAGTTACCAATATCAACACTAACTAACAGCTAAACTCAATCTGTATAACCAAACATGCCCTTAAATGTGCAATTTTTGGATTACTTATTCTTACCATTTAAGGTTGCGCATTGGTATGCCAGGTCTACAGCAGATTTGGCCGAGCCAATGACAGCAACTCTCTTGTCCTTCACCATCTCGTTAGCTGTGGACTTGTTCATAAATGAGTATTCTTCAGAGTGCAATAGTTTCCCACCAAACACTTCAGGCCCCTCATTCGGTAGAAAGCTTGGTATATTTGGTAGGCCACTGAATTGTCCAATACACAAAATAATGAAATCTGCTTCGTGGTCCTGAAAATTTGAATAGATTTTCTTTTTTTGGTAAGTTAGATTATCACCATAAATGTGTGTCCGAGAGGGGGGCATATACTATATCTGTAAGCACTTAGATACGGTGATAATTATTTTTTGAAAGATAAATTTTATACAATGACAATGTCAGAATTTAAATTTTAAATTTATTAGATATTTATTAATCAATAGATTTTTAGTTCAAGTAATTAGAATTTTTTTTCACCACATATAATTCATAAAGCGAAACTTTAATAAAGTAAACTCCGATCTATTGACCGATCTGAATTTTTTTATAAATATTTTTTTGTGAATTGACCTTGTCATCTGGGTCATTCCACCCATCATTTTTTATATCATTAGAGCAAATATTTTTCAGTTAACTAATCAGATCATGTAATATTATTCTCTCTTTTTTTTTTGGCGAGAAGATGCTATTGTAGTAAGAATCCAGTACGCGAATATACTTTATTTCAATAAAAAATACACTTTGGTTAATTGTGGTTTCGTCCTTTGGTCTAGAGACGAAAAATACGAAACATGTACCAAAATAAACTCTTCTCAAACAAAAAATAAACTGTTAATTTTTCAATTGAGCAAAAGCCGGCCACGTTCCATGTCAATGTATTTGATTAAATATGCTCAATCACATGGAGAGATGTGAGTCATTTTGTTTTGAGTGGATGGGAAATTGAGCCATTGACTTTCAGTATAATCTATTCAAATGAATTTTGTGCACCGAAAATGAGGTGACCCTTCAAGTATACACAATTCATGAATAATATAAAGGTTAGCTATTTAGCAACTTGACCTCATGGATTAAAATCGAAATTTTATATTAAATATTCAATTTTATTGGAACCCAATTGCTAATCATGAAAAAATGTTGATTTATCCGCTTTTAGACAAGGACGATGAATTAATGGAAATTATATATAAATTAATCTGACAATTTCTTGAAAATATTATGCGTTCAAATTTTATGACTAAAAATAGCGGGGTGAGCAATACCTTAACAATGGAGGTTTTGGTGTCCTGCACTTTGATCAGCCACTTCCCTTTGGATCCAAAAGCCGTTCCATTCCCACCCCACAAGCTCCAACCCTCCATCTCCTCGTCACTCTCGTGACCGCCGACATAATCCAAACCGACCACCCGGGAGTTGAACTGTATGTAAGGGTACAGACCAAAGTGCCTCGCGTAGGATTGGACATAGTCGAGGACCTGGTCGTGTCTGGGAACGCGTGCGTCCAATCCGGGAGGCCATGGGAAGTCGGAGAACTCGTAGCCGATTTTGGAGCTCTGGAGCTTGGTGGACTCCAACGTGTGAGCCCACACGCCGCCTACTTCTTCTTGGGCTTCGAAGACGATCGGAGTTCGGTGCTTCTCTAGTGTGTACTTGCAAGCTAGAAGGCCGCTGACTCCTGCTCCGATGATGGCTACCTTCTTCGTCTCCTCCATGAATGGGTTACAATTAATTCTAAGATGAGGTGTTGGTGGACTTGGTGTGCTTGGGGTCACGCGTATAAATACATCTCTTGAAAGTAATGACAGGTGGAGAGAAGTCCATGTGGTTAAGATAGGATGGTAATGTATTCTATTTTATTTTTTAGGAGTCGGTAGGTCGATTCTTACTCCTTGCATCTTTTTTAGTCATGAATTGACAAATACTTACTTAGGAGAAGAACAAAGTCAAATATTATCTAAAATCTCAGGATTTAGGCTAACTTTTTGCCAAAAAAACTACCCATCATTAGTTTTTTCTCAGAACGGATACCCATCTTGTGAATCTTTGGTATTCAATTTGCTTACTATCGGGTTTTATTTTAGGGATGAATAAATATCTCTTAATATTATCTTTTATATTTATAAATTTTGAATTTAAATTTTCGTAATTGGATCAAAAAAATTTATTATCTCCTCCATGAATGGGTTACAGTTAATTCTAAGATGAGATGTTGGTAGAGTATGTGTGTTTCGGGTCATGCGTATAAATACATCTCTTGAAAGCAATGCCAGATGGAGAGAAGTCCATGTGCATTTGACGGTAAGGCTACCCATCTCTCCATGTGCATTTGAATTCAAATATTACGCTCAAATACTACGAGTGAAAAGACACTGAAATACTCGACTCTGAAATAGAGATTAAAAAACAAAAGTTATGAATCCATTAGGCTCTTCACATAGAGGATGTGAAGGGAGAGCTTCCATCATGAGAAAATGCTAGGTTGTTTTTGCATGGGAAAAGGCAGGAGAGAACTACAATAGTTTCCACTTGCTTCCGGGGCAAAACTCTTGTCAAAGGACAGAAAATTAAAAAAAAATGAGGAGGTACAGCTTCTTAGAACTCTGTGCAACAACAAAAACATACCAGGCATGGAGGGTAATTTGACCTAAAAATCTTGCCAAATTTCACTACTTGTAAAAGACTCATTAAATAATGACATATTTTTCGAACCGAAAGAAAATAAAGTAAGGCTAAAAGTCCTCAATTTTTTTCAACATCTAATCTTTCGAGTCAAGTATTATTGGAACCGGTAGACCTCATTGAATGAATTTAAATTTCTTATTACATGGATATTGATTAAAAGTCCTCAGTTTAATATCAATGCAACAACATTATTCTGGTCATGGGTTACAAGTGATTTGCACATCATTTGGCAGCAAGACCTACGTAATCCGAAGCTAAATAGGTCTGAAACAAGTCAGCAAAGAAACCCTTCTTCCTCTTGCCACTGTGACCCATATCCTTGCAAAGCTGGTCATTGTAATAAAAATGGCTGCTGCTAATGCATGGCCTCGCAAAAAGCTTACCAGCAGTATCCAGAAAGAAGTTGTTCCAAATCTGTATATCATTCTCCATCTCCCTCACTGTTGGCAGCTGGATTTTGTTGTCCAGGAGTTGTGCTAGCCACTGGCATCTAATTTCTGAAGTAACCAAATTGGAAATTGTTTCTGCGTATCCAATTACCGCTAGTTGTGGAATCCGAGGATGGATTATTTGCCTGAAACCCACAAAAGTTAATGTAGAAGTAGAAGTAGAAGTATGTGTTGAAACATTTTACGTATTTAGGAGATGTTTAGTGTTTAACAACGCTATTGGTGTAGTGTACTCGTGCATATTTGGCGTAACATTTTGATGGATAATAACATTTTACGTATCAAAAAGAAGAAGTATGTTGAAAACTTTTTAGAATTTTACCCTATGGGAGATTTCATCATGTGCTACAAGTAATCGTTGTGATGAGGTGACTAATTGATTTCCAATTATGAGATGACCAATGAAATTAACTTGGGTTCCTTTTGTTTCGATTTGAATCTCGATTAACAAATAGGATCAAGGGATGGCTGACCTGTAGAGCGGAACCAACGAAGGGTGAGAAGACCCTATCATCAATTCCTTGAACGTTGGAGAAGTAAAAATGTTCCTAAGCTTCTCGTCACCTTTGAAACCCGTAGCAAAAATCACCACATCTGCTTCTAATGGCCTAGTTTCGCCATCAAGCAGAAGGCCTTCTTTGACGAAGCTAAAACCATCGGCCTTCTTGAGCACCAAGCTTCCTTCTTCCGCTCTGTCGTAGAAGCCATCGGGCAACATTGCGAATCGGCAAGAGTATACTTGGTCGAAGAAGCTCGTCTTGGGCATCATCCCATACTTTTTCAATGGGAAAATGGTGCTCAAGTAAATCTCTGCTACTTTTGACAGCAACCATCTCTATGAGAACATCCAAAGAACATCAGTAGAAATTTATACTCAAATTTGATGTCATTATGTGTTTTTTTTAAGAAAAAATGTTATTATGCGTTCAATTCATCTAAATAAATGTATCCTATAGGTTCCTATGATTTGCTATTATATATATATATATATATATATATATATCAAATTAATACAAGTACATTTAAGACAAACCATGGCGACCTATTAGTATTTAAATAAAATTAAAAAATCGGTTTGAGGATGTAGAAACATTACCATAGGTGAAAACAAGGTAGGTACGATGCTTTGTAAGAAGGTCTCTCCAGGTTTGTGGTTGAACAAATCGTTAAAGAACCGAACGAAGAAAAGATGGCCCTGCATCGGCGCAAATTCTAGTGGCAAGTCCCAGTAAACTGATCTTTTGATCAATGTGCATGGATTCTCATTTCCTAACAACAAATGACATATACCAAATCACACTGTTTCTCCGGAAGTGGCACAGATTTTTTTTCTTAGTAAATGTATTATATAACAACTTGATACCCTAATTAAGTTGAAATTTAACTTGACGTTGATTTTTTTTAATAATTATAACTCATAAATTTTGAATGTGAAAAAAAATTGAATTATTCTATTTTTATTATTTATTTTACATAATATTTCATGGTTAATTTTTAGCCGATGTAACTAATTGTGTAAAAAAATTACTTACGAAAAAAATAAGGAACAATTACATATGTTTTTCCGCCGAACACAATTTTCCAATCATACCAACTACCCACTATCAAAATCAACAAGTAGTTAACAATACCAACTTACAGCTAAATTCAATATGAATAACCAAATATACCCTTATAATGTACATTTTGGGATAATTGTTCTCACCATTTAAAGTTGCACATTGGAATGCCAGGTCCACGGCAGATTTGGCCGAGCCAATGACAGCAACCTTCTTGTCCTTAACCATCTCTTTAGCGGTGGACTTGTCCATAAACGAATAATCTTCCGAGTGTAGTATTTTCCCACCAAACACTTCAGGCCCCTCATTAGATGGAAAGGTCGGTATGTTTTGGAGGCCACTGAACTGTCCAATGCACAAAACAACGAAATCTGCTTCGTGGTCCTGAAATTTGAAGAGATTTTCCTTTTTGGTAAGTTAGATTATCGCTATAAATCTCGTCTGAGAGGGCGACATATACATTGTATATTAACTGATAAGTAGTTAGATCAACTAACAAAAAATTATCCAAACTTAATTAAAAATTTATGAGTTCGAGAATGTTTACAACACTTAAATGTTCGGAATCAAACATAAATTAATCATTTCTGAAAAAAAACGTATAATATCTATCCATATATGTGTGTGCAATATTATATTTGTTTATGTATGTATAATTGAAATCGATAGATAAGTTAGACAATTGATATATTGTGGTTGATATTGGAATGCGACACTTCAATAAAGTAAACTCCAATCTATTTACCTGATTTGAATATTTAATTTTATTCATATTTTTGTAAGACAAAAAAATGGGAAACATGTACTAAAATGATTTTTAAAAAAAATCAACCGTCAATTTTTCTATTGAAGAAAAGCCGGCCACATTTTCTTTCGGTCCATCTGATTATATATAGAAATTATGCAGCTGACGACACGACGGACGGAGACGAGCCACTTATATTGAACCAATGACACGGAGAGATAAAGAGCAATTTTGTTTTAGAGCCATTGACAGAAGTGGAATCTATTCAAATGAATCTATTAAGTTTAGCGATTTAGTAACTTGGACCAAGGAGACTGATTTAACTTAATAGTATGGTACGGACAACATGAAACGTTTTTAGAAACCGGAATATTATAATTACGGGTAATTATTCAGATTCCGAATATTAGAATTTAAAATAAATATATATATAACATGAACTTCAAGTTTTAATTTATTCTCTTGTAGAGAACTTCCAGGGCCCTAGAACTTTAAATTTAGCTAGCATATATGAGTTTTAACAATTCGGTAACTTTGACCTCTTGGTGTTTGAATCCGAAATTTCATCGAATTCTCCCAATTTAGGAACCCAATTAGCTAACTTATTCTTATTCTGTACAAGAGAATAAATTTGAAAAAAAATGGTTGCATTGTATGCCAATTTTCGGACAAGAATAACGAAATCAACGCACAAGCATTACCTTAACAATGGAGGTTTCGGTGTCCTGCACTTTGATCAGCCACTTCCCTTTGGACCCAAAAGCGGTTCCATTCCCACCCCACAGGCTCCAACCCTCCATCTCCTCCTCACTCTCGCGGCCGCCGACATAATCCAAACCGATCACCCGGGAGTTGAACTGTATGTAAGGGTACAGACCAAAGTGCTTGGCGTAGGATTGGACATAGTCAAGGACCTGGTCGTGTCTGGGAACGCGTGCATCCAATCGAGGAGGCCATGGGAAGTCAGAGAACTCGTAGCCGATTTTGGAGCTCTGGAGCTTGGTGGACTCCAACGTGTGAGCCCACACGCCGCCTACTTCTTCTTGGGCTTCGAAGACGATCGGAGTTAGGTGCTTCTCTAGTGTGTACTTGCAGGCTAATAGGCCGCTGACTCCTGCTCCGATTATGGCTACCTTCTTCATCTCCTCCATTAATGGGTCACAATTGATTCTAAGATGAGATGTTGGTGGAGTTGGTGTGCTTGGGGTCACGCGTATAAATACATCTCTTGAAAGCAATGCCAGATGGAGAGAAGTCCATGTGCATTTGACAATAAGACTACATCTCATCAGCTTTTGGACAAATTACTCTCGGATCTCTATGGTTCGGTAATATCGCCTCTCGGGTTCCTCAGTTTTAAAAAATAATTGTGTTTGATTTTATTAAATTCTTGGGTTCCTCGCTAACGTCATTGATCATTTTATCATTATTTTATTTTTGAAATGACTATTATATCTTAGAGTAATCTGAGAGTATAATAAAACTAAAAACGGGAGAAGGAAAAATCATTTCTGAAAATAGAAGGACTCGAGAGATGATATTACAAAATCTCAAGGACCTGAGAGTAATTATCCTTAATTTTTTTAAGGCTGCCCATTTCTGGTATTCAAGTCGATTAGCATCTGGTCTTATTTTAGTGGTGATTTAGTGACTCTGTAAATAATGTCTTTTATATTAGTAAATTTCGGAGCTTCGAAAATCAACTTCTCTTGCCATCAAATTACCGATCATTAGTATTGTTAAGTGTTAGAAAAATTATCCATTTTTCGTGGACCCAAGCAATGCAAGCGAAAATACATACGAGTAAACCATGATAACCACGAGAAGCACAACGCACAAAGCACAAAGAGAGAACAAGGAGAGACACAAAATTTTGGTTACCCGGTTTGATCCACAACGATCTACATCCAGGGACTTCCAAGCCAGAAGAGATTCTACTATTTTCACGCTTGAGCTTCACTCGCTCTCACAATAATGGATGCCTCGCTCGACTCACTCTCCTCCTCTTCTCATCGTGGCTACCCACACTCTTGGGAGCTCACTCTCTTGGCAAAATCCTAGGCTTGGGCTCTACCCACTCTTCGGGCAAACTCTCCTTCACTCGGAGAGCACCACCTCCTTCACTCGGAGGCAACCCTTCACTTGGGTCTTCTTCTCTCCTTCACTCGGAGAGCACACCTCCTTCACTCGGAGGTAACCCTTCACTCGGGTCTTCTTCCTTCTTCTCTCCTTCACTCGGAGAGCACACCTCCTTCACTCGGGTCTTCTTCCTTCTTCTCTCCTTCACTTGGAGAGCACACCTCTTTCACTCGGAGACAACCCTTCACTCGGGTCTTCCATCTTCTCTTTCACTTAGGTTGGGTACCTTTGGGCACACTTCTTCTTCTCCTTCTCCTCCTTCACTTGGAGGAGTGGGCACTTGGCCTCTCCTTCACTTGGAGAGCCTTTCTTCTTCCTCCCTCTTCTCTCTTTCTCTTTAGAGAAGTGGGCAACACTTTTGCCTACCTTCCAACAATGAGACAAATGGGTATTTATAGTGCCCACAACCTAGGCAACTATTTGGGGGTCTTGAGGGATATTTTGGTCCAAGTTCAGCAACTTTCCCGGTCTAACTTCCGATCGCCAGTGGCCTCACGCAGAAGTTACTGGAACTTGGCACTTGCGATCGCAAGTTCCCCCAACTTGCGATCGCAAGTTCCTTCAGTTTTTCACAAAGCTCTTCTTCGACTTCGTCTCTTAACCAGATCGCCACCCCGATCATCCTCAAGGCTCTTTACTCGAGCCACGCGACCTTCGGATATCCTCAACGTCTTCACTCGACTCTTGACTCGATTGATTTTCCGAGCATCCCCGGACTCCGAACACAATCGATCAACTCTCGGACCATCTTCACGACTCTTCACTCGAGCCACCCGAATGCTTCACTCGCACTTAGACTCCATACCCAACATTAAGGTGGGCTAATATAAATAATACATGTCTATGTCAGAGCATCTTTTTTGCCTTGGGTGTTATGAGATTGTCTTACTGATTTGGGAGTGTCTTTGTGATGATTTTGTTTTCTACTCTGGTTTGGAGTTTTTCTGGTAGTAACACTCTTCCTTGTCCTCTAATGGTGTTGTTGTTTTGCCTTCCTTCCCTCGTAATTGCCTCTTCTTGTCTCTGATTCCTTTTAAAAAAACAATTGAAGAAAAGAAGATTATGCATCGCGTCAGTTGCGTTTTTTAAAATATCTGATATTTAGAGTTCGATAATCACTTGTTGATTCAACTTAGGAGAATAATTTTATTAATGATATTTTTACGTTTGCTAGGATTAAAACAAATACTTACTTAACTAAATTCAACTATGTTATTACTTGTATCAGTTTCCGTGAGTTTTATTCTGGTTGGTAGGAAATCGTTTAAAGCCAAATTAGTGATTGCCCTTGTTTTTTTTTTGGTGGAATGCCCTTGTTTTATGATTAGATTCTCTTGGGTGGGATTTTTGGAACTATTGTCGCTCCATTTGTGCAAAATTTATGTGCTTCATTCTACCAAAAAAATGTGCTTCACAGAAAATATCGCCCCGAAAAAAATGTGCTTCATAGAATAACACTATAAAACGAACAAACCAAAGTTTCGTTGGATTGTAATTTTTTATTATAAATTATTTTTGCTGATAAGAGAAATGAGCCAAGCTCTAATTGTTTGGTTGAATAATTATAATTCTCATCTCATGCCGCCGGAGTACTGAGTATATATTTTTGCCAAAAGTGAACTAAAAATTGGGTATTGAGTAGTCAATATTTTTTTACCGGTATAATTTTTTATTGGTAGATAGTTTTTGAAGTTACTCTCGTAACTTTTCAATTTGATAGTTAGAGGATTTTCAACTAAGCAAAAGCAACTTGAGAAAACTAGAACTAGCTCCCTAAAAAATACATCTTTATTACCCATGGTTGAATCAAACCCAGCCAAGCCTAGAAAATCTTATTATTGTCCCGTCCACAATTTCTATTGCCAAGCATTTGTCTAAATTCAAACCTCCACCATTCATCTCATCAAGGAAGAAAATAAAAGTTCAATAATTTGTGCTCCCTTGCCTCGCCTCTACTACGAGAATCGTTTTTACTTTCTTTTCTTCCCAAAGTAATACCCGCATAACCGGAAGCTAAATATGTCCGAAATATACCAGCAAAGAAACCCTTCTTTCTTTTGGGATTGTGGCCCATGTCCTTGCAAATCTGATCATTATACCAAAAGTTTTTTTTTTTGAAAGGTGTCATTATACGAAAAGTTGGTGGTACTGATGCATGGCCTTGCAAAGATAATAAATATTTTATGGCTCACACGGACAGAAACATCTTTTAATATAGCAAAGAGATGCACGTATAAAGCGAAGGAATTTCTTTCTAATTTGGGAAAGGTTTAAACTAGTACTATATAGTTGTCTATTTTTTTGAGAAGCTATAGTAATATTATAAGTGCAGTTCGTCAAAGTGGTTAAAATTTTAGATTCAATTAAAATAATCTTAAATTTTAACCTCATTAATATAAAAATGTTAATAAAAGAGCCGATCTAAATAAGACTCAAGCTATTTCTTGTGCGACATGACCACGTTAACGGGTGTCGGTAACATGAGGCAAACCTGGTGACACAGGCTGACAGGCCAAACGAATAAAAAAGGCAAAAATTAGAAACCATGAAACGATGTCGTTTCATTGAAAGAGGGCCTTTACTTCGCACGATCGGTCCAACCAAGGTGTGGCGAGAGTGACGAGGCGCACATGGTATTCTGATCTTGTTAATTTCTGCGGTGGGACAGGGACATTGCTGGATGATAGATGTACAATTTATTTCTACCAAAAAAATACAATTTATTAATTAAAATTTTCGAATTTGAATTTTAAAAAAATAGTTTAAAAAATATGTTTGACCATTCAAAACTATAACCTCTTGTGTACAAGGATAGACATTTTTTTTGGGTAGGTAAATGCATTTTATTAAAAAAAATAGAGAAAAACAGAGGAAAATACAAGGATTTTTTTGATGCCACATTGTTTGTTGACGTTGGAATTGCTTAATGGCCATGATTAGGTGGAAAGTTTGGTAGCCCAACTGAATAGTCCAGTGCAAAATTGTAAACTCTGCTGAAAAATTCTATATGACATATTAGGCCATACCTTCAAATTGAAGAAATGAGAAACCCAATAGCTATTTAAATTCTACACTAACTTGAGAGTAAAAAAATAAATAGTAGTCAGGATAACGTACAATTTTATTTAAAATGAAGAAATATATATATATAATATTGTCTTTTTTCTAATAAAAAAATATAATCTTACATAAGATCTAACAGTAGCTAATGATATAGTTTAAGTACCAGATAATAGTAAAGAACTAAAGATGCATGTCTTTTTCAAGAGATAATAGCAGAGCTATCTAATAAGTTAAGAATATATGTTTCAAAGAATAATTGGTAATATATATTTTACTATAATAATGTAAACTTTTTTTTCCGTCGAAATGTATAAACTATACTTCTTAAAATTCCCAACCCTCCTTCGGCACCAACACAAGTTTGCTGCTCAAACCTACGCCAATCACATACAAACTGTGTTCATTCAACTATTAAACATGAATTTGTCATCCTCGCCACTAGAGTACCAAATGCCCAATCTTGGAACTCCTCAAACCCTAATTCCCTTGGACGCTCATGATCTCATGGTTTCCCTTTCATGGTGATATCATTGTTGCCGCTTCGGCCCCCTCCTGGCAGAGCCGCTCCAGATAGTTGAGGGCCTTGATCCCGTTGCCGCCGCGGTGGTGGAGTCGCCGAACATTGTCGATTGCGATGAAGCAGGCGGCGGGGCTGCGGTATCGGGTGGGGACGAGGGGCGGGGCGTTATCAGGGAGAAGTAGGAGGAAGAGGATCAAAGGTCAAGAGAGCGATGGAGATAGCGAGAATGGGGATTAATGGCGTTTGGGAGATCAGAATGGAGGAGTCGGTTTGGCTTTTTTCAATTGAAGAAAGAAGATCAAAGTTTTGAGAAAGAAAAGGAAGAGAACTAGAAAGGGGATGGCTTTATGATTATTTGATCCAAAGTCGGTTTACATTTTTAAAGACTACTAAATTTTTTAACAAATAATTAACATTCTCATATTTTTAAGAATTTGAGTTCAAAATTTAATTAAATTAAAATAATTCTAATTTAAATATTTGTTGCTATTGACATGGAAGTATTTAATGTGCACCGATTTGATTTAGCGAATGGTACAAATTATAAAGAGATTTTGACTCCGAATAATATATTATATATTTTTGGAGGGAAATAATTTATTCTATATTGGGGTGGAAAGATTGTCATTTGTCATTTATACGTTGCAAAATTTGCATTAATTTATGCATTTGCAAAATAGCGCTTATTTTTTCAATAAGAAATTTTCATTGTCGAGTACTTTGATATCCGAGAACTTTCTATATTTCACTTTATGCGCAATGCATTTCGACTATCTACCTGTATACAACTTTAGACAAAGTCGTTGCGAAAGGACTTTAGACAAAGTCTAATAGCCAATTTTGTTTATGAATAAACTAGTAAAGACGTACGTGCGATACAATTGTCATTTTATTTTAAAATTCGTAAAACATATCGTTTATTGATTTTTTTTAAACTGTACATGGATAAGATGTTCTATTCCATTTTTAATTATACTATTTTCTTTTTTTGATTCACCTAAAATGCTATAAGAACTTCTTTGTACACGATATTTTTTATAAACGTTCCAACTTTATCACCAACATCACCTCTCTTGACTAATACCTTAGTGTTCTTGCTTTATCAGCAGAACGGCGTCGTTCGACGGCGAATTGTAGAGGGAGAGAGGGATTATCGTGGACATGGGTCCTGCGGATGGAGACGGTGATATGGTCCATAAAGAAGACGGAGAAGGAGAAGGAGAAACAAAGTGAGCTCCGGTCATCACATATATATTTTTTTCCTTTTCACATATTCTTAGTATTCATCCATAGGATGTCATTGAATCCACCAGAGAATCTTGAGATGCTATATAAAATGATACGCAAGCAGTTTTGGGTATGTATGTGTTTTGCATTCACGATCAACAAAGGACAAGGACAAACAATTGAAAATACTGGTATTTATCTGCTTGAGCATGTCTTCAGTCATGGGCAGTTGTACGTTGTCCTTTCAAGAACTGTTCCAAGCAAGAACACTAAGGTGTTAGTCAAGAGAGTTGATGTTGCTGATTAAGTTGGGACGTTTACAAAAAATCGTCGTGTACAAATGGGCAGCCATAGTGTCTTAGGTAAATCAAAAAATAAAATAATGTAATTAAATATGTAAAAAAATATCTTATTCATGTACAACTAAAAAAATCAATAAACGATATTTTTGCAATTTTTGAAACAGAGTGGCACTCACATCGTGCATGTGTTTTTACTAATTTCAAATAAAATAAACAATCAACATAATTAGGAAACATTCCATTGTAATTGTAAATTGATCTTCTTTACTTTTTAGTCGTAATATAATTCCCTTTTAGGACGAAGCTCGAAGCCGATCTTGGAGCTTGGTGGACTCTTAACATGTGAACCCAAATACCGCCTACTACTTGCTGGGCTTCGAAGACAATTGGGTTTAATTGCCTATGCAGTGTATACTTGCAGGCTACAAGGCCGCTAATTCCTGCTCTGGATTATGCGGTTCGAGTAGATTCGCACCGTACAGATCGATCCGATTTGTCATTAATTTTAGAGTTGAACGGTGTTATTTTGTAGTAGCTCAATATATGTACTCTTTATCGGTGCATATGTTCATAATGCAAGATTTTACTACACACGCTATTTTATATAAAGGACGACTTTTAAAAGTTGCACTTTTTATATTTACAAAATTTGAATTTAAAATATTATTTAAGGGAATTTAAATATATTCTCACTTCGGCCGCGTTATGTATTGACACGATGCTCGTATAATGAGGTGGTGTCACAATGCGGCGTCAACGGTATTGGCAGGTACTTGCTAAAAAGAAAGAGAAAAAAAAGGTTGGGGATATAAATGAAAGAGAGCTTGGAAATATTTTACAAATTTTACAATTTTGGAGTGACCATTGAATTATGGATGAACAAGGTAAATTTGTTACACATAAAAATTTGAACACTAAATTTTCGTCAATTTATACTATGTCTTATGCCATCAGAACAAAAGAAAAAAAAATAGCTATGTTTTTTTTTGGTAAGTAACTATATAAAAAATTTACTATGTAACAGCAAAAATAATCTAGTGCCCGGAAAAAGGTGAGCGAAACAGGACAGAAGCTATATAAATCCACAGCCCACAAATTCCAACCACATGCAAATAATGAGATAAGTTTGTGCATGTGTTGTGTGTGCGCTTCCAATGGCTATTACCGTTGGGCCTTTACTTCCAACTTCTCCTTCACCGAAACAGATTACAGCCGCCGTATCAGCAACTCCTCTATGGAAATCTTGCAAGCCCATCTCAGAATTCGCAGCCTCACACCTCACAAGGCGCCAGCAGCAACAGCAACAGCAACAGCATGGCCAGTTTACTGCCTCTGTGGCTTTCAATCCATCCGGCAACTTCGATATCTCCATGTTCAATCCACAAGATGGTCAGTGTTTATTTTTGTTGCTTTTAACCATTAATTATGTTTACATTTTTAGTATTTCCATTGTGTTTTTTGGTTTTGTAGTATCTTAAAGTTAGTGGATAAAGCAGCAAAGGCTGTGAAGGGCTAATATATAATGGCATAGAATGGCGGCCCTTGTGATTTCCTGGGTTAGAAATTATGTCCACGTCTCATAATCATAATGTTCAAGTTTTTTCTGTTAAAATTAAGTGGGTTTGTAGGAATAGTCTTACACCGAGCAGGTTGATCCGGTGGCCCGCAAAGTTTTTAACTATATCAGTTCGGCACTGGGAAATACAACTGAACTGAGATTCTATTATAATTGAAGAACAAAGAGATTGCCAAAGATAATGTTCTAACTCCTGAAAACTGTTGCATTTTTAGAGTACTGCGGAATGAACTAAAGTGTTACAGGGTATCTTACCAGATGATTGTGTCTTACAGATGCACCAAATATTGAACCTCCACCGCCTCCAACCGAAAACAGATTCGAAGTTGTCATCGACAATGATACGATTAACCGTCTTGACTTGTCGCCCTTCCACAATGCCACGGGGATTAACTCACCCTCATCAGGTACTAATAGCGCTTCTTTGATGTTGTTTAATTTAGAAAGGTGAGAATGTACCAACTTTGTTGCCTTGTTGCAGTTGAACCAAAGGAATTTCTGGAGCGGACTATCGGGTTTGCCATCAACTACAAAAGAGGCGATGAGTATGATCCCAGAGAGTTATCCGAGTACCCGGATATAAGGCTGTGGTTTGTCAGACTTGATTCTGCTTATCCCTGGCTGCCTGTGTTGCTGGATTGGCGAGCCGGAGAACTCGCTCGCTACGCTGCAATGTTAGTGCCTCACCAGGTAATCATCACAAACGAACTTATCGAGCCAATGCAGATCAAGTAAAACTCTGTTACTGTAAAGTCATAGTTTGTTTGTGTGTGCAGATGAGTATCAAGATGGGAGTGGTTTTCAATCCTGAGGCGTTGGAGTTGTTCACAATGAACAAAGTTTTCATTGTATATTCTTGGTTGAAGCGACATGGCGTCCCGAAGCCGAGACTGAAGACAATTGCCATGGCGAGAATGCTCGGGTTCGGTATAGGGAACGAGCTATTCGATCTGATTGATGAGCACCATATCGATCCATGAAGCATATGTGGAAGCCAGAAATTGAACAGTTTCAAAATGTTATTGTGGTTAGCATCAGACAGAAATCCCATATGAGAACTTCTGATAAGAAATACAAAATCATAATATTTTCGATTGTTTTAGTGCTGATGGTTTGCGCGGAATACGAATGTCTCGATTAAGGAGGCGGCTTCTGGGATCTCTCATCCTTGGTCTTTTGATTCTCTTAACTTTTCGATGGGTGTTTGGTTGGTCTATGGTCTTCCTTGTGGCGTGAGGCGTCTCGAATTAGATAGCATTTATCTTATGAATAGGTTCTATCTGATTTCTTAAAAATTGTATCTAGTAGTTGTATTCTTCTTGGTGATCTTTTTGATGATTAATATACTCTTACTTATAAAAAAAATACGAATATCTCGAGATTGGAGTAACTTCGTCACCATTTATGATCATAACTCCAAGCATGGACCCGTGCATAAGAGAATAGCCCAGTCTTCCATCTGATTCGAGAAATCCTTGAATGGGCCATATAGTATCCCTACATGCGATACGACCCATAAAGATCTTTTGTTTGTTCCCAGGTAGGCCCATAACAAATGTTGTATATTTATTCTAACTCAATTCAATCTTTCATTTGTTTATTCTGCCGACTATTATATCACTTAATTTTTTTTAATAAGTACCAAACTTTATTAATAAAGACCCCTAAAAAAACTTTATTAATAAAGGAATAGAAAAAGAAAAGAAAAGAAGAAAGAGAAAAGAGAAAACAAAGATTGTAAACAGGAGAACATATTCAAACTAGCCCACAAGATAAATAGTCATGAGTAACCCAATGTTCCAAACAACTAAATTAATGCTTCTTCATAGAGAAAGTCATAACTATTATATCACTTACTTATATATCCATAAATTGAAAATAGAGATTAAAATATGATTTTGGCGAGAACACATAAACCAAATAAGATCAGTACGGTGAAAGCAACTTATTATAATTAGGTATTACCATTATCATCTCTGATAGTAACAAGTAACTACTAATTTGGGATCAAATATCGTATTCGAATTTTGTAAAAAAAAACTCCGATATGATCATACCAAGGCCAGTTTACCACCTTCGTGGATTTCAATCCATCCGCCAGCTTCGATATCTCCATGTTCAATCCACAAGTTGGTCATTGTACTTTTTTGTCTTTCAACAGTTAAGTATCTCATATTTTTTTAATATTGCCATTGTGTTTGGATTTTGTAGCTTTTTGGAAGGCATGAACTCGTGCTAATTAGTTCGATCGTCGATTTTTGACCTATTTAAAGTTAGTGGATAAGTTAAAAACTCGTGAACGACTAGTATATAATAGACTAGTGTTGAAATCTCATCAACTTCTTGTTTTTACACTATTGGATTGGAAATAGCGTTTTTAAATAGTAACAAAGAAGACTCATCAGGTGGCAAAGCTTTTTGTGTTTGCAGATGAGTATCAAGATGGGAGTGGTCTTCCATCCGGTTGATCTTGATATACTTTTTTTTTTGAATTTTTCGACTTAATCTATATACGATCATATAAGAAAAAATATGGGAGTTGTCTTCAATCTGAGGCATTCGAGTTGTTCACCAGGAGTGGTCTTAAATGCTTTGTTTTCGACAAGGTCTTGTTTGGGGCCTATCCCATGTTTCCTTGCTTACCAAGAGCATCCGTCGCGACTCAGCGGTGTCTGCGCTCGCCACGTCAGGCTAATTCAGATCCCATGATGTGGACGTCCACGTGGTTAACCCGAAATTTTGCAATAATTACGATATACGAAATAACAAATCAACAAAAATATAAAATCCAATAGACGAAAAGGCAAGTCCCGTAATTTTATTAGAAGCTATTAAGGATTAATTAGTTGTATATACAGAATTATAATTAATTTGAGGATATATTAAGTTCTTCCAGAGCACAAGGATTGTTGCCACGTCATCATCGGGCTAATGGTGGTCGGCTGTCACCTTTCTCATTAATTCTTGAGGTTATCAACCGACACGCGGGCCATGCCCCACTCTTCAATCTTTCAAATCCTTACGTGGAGGGATGCGAATCATTTCTTCAGAAATTAAATGCCACAACCACTTCCATATTAGTAGTTTTATTAATTTCCGATGTTGAAAATTTTACATATCCATAGAACATATTTGAAGGAACGTTTGAAGGAAAATAATTTATGCAAATTTTGGCTCATGAGTTTTATTTGAAAGAACATATTTATATTATTATGTCGATAATTGCGTGTAGTTTTCAATTTATAAGTGTCGACAAAATCTCCTTCCGATGAACTGGCAAAATATGTGGGGTTAAATCGAAAGATTATTTTAGAAGATGTGCACGAATTAATTTTAAGATAACCATTATCTAAATATCACTATTTTAAGATACATTATTGCCTTTTGTATGCTTAGGAGAAACGGGCTCTCGATCACTAAATGATGTTGTAAATAGTAAGCTTAAAACTTACTATTTTGTGACTATTTTTTAATAAAATAATTTACTTGTTAAAAAACTATTGACAATTCATCTTCTTATAATTTTGACTTATGGAAGCGTGGGTCATCGGCCATAGCTTATAAAGTCACAAGCTGCTCAGCAAGCGATTTTTTCCCTTTTCTTTTCTCGCCAGTGATCGAGTCTTCAGGAATATGAAGTTTCTAATAATCAATATATATCTGCCACAATTATTTAGACATTGAGTATTGTCAAAATTGACATTGAAGCTCGAATTAAAGCTCGAATTTCTTGCCTGTCCAACCAATCGCTTAAATCCCTTAACATGAAAATATTTTTAAAATATATAGGAAATAATATGATTTTTTTATTTTTAAAATGGTAAAATTTTACAATGTAATATATGTCAAGATTTGAACTCTGGATCTCTTATATTTATATTCAGTTGGGCTTTAGGGTTTAGGAATATATAGGAAATATTATGATGTCATTATTGTTTCTATATGTTCCTTTTAATTTGCTTTTTCACCGGTTTATGTTGTACAGCCAACAGACATCATCTCATGTAATGACGTGAGACGTGTGCGGAGATCCAATTAATTAGGGCTTTGACGCGTTAGAAGGAAACATAACGATATATCTCCATTCAGCTACAGTAGGATTTTCTTTTCCTGATGGTACATGTATTATTGAATCTCGTATTTAATTGAAAATTTTCAATATTCAACAAAATTCTTAAAATAATTTATGTTGAGTCTAATTTATAGTGTTCATTAATCTGTCGTAATCATGCTTATCTTTTGTTGTTTAACCATTCTAAATAATAAATGACCGTAGGAATTTTGCAAAAATAATCATATATCTCTGATATTTGAAGAAATTAATTATTTAGTATAGTCTATTGTTTAGTCATTCATATTTTATAAATCAAGTGATTAGTCTATGAACATAACTTTCGATCATTTTATGGCAAGACACTAATTAAAATGCCAAAAATACCCTAGGCAACATCCAAAAGTACTATTTATTTAATGAAAAAACTCCTCGGCAAGCGTTTTGTGCAGCTTTAATTTCCTAAGTCAAATTTTTAGGGTTCTCTAATCTTCCCCTTTCATGGTTATTCAACTTTCTCTTCCAACAACAAAAGAAGCAACGAGAAAACTAAAGGGAAAATGAAGAGAAAAAGTTGAAAGTTTAATCACCCGGTTTATGAATATGCATGTCCAGTACTAAAGCAAATGTATGTTTGTAATATCCGACCATGTTACTTAGACTTAGTTGAATTTAATAAGTATGTGAAGTCATTAAATTAAATAGGAATATAATACTTGACATGTATAATAATTTAATTTGTGGCATGTAGATACTTGGAATGAGGTTAGATATGATTTGTACTAAAAAATTTGTAAAGATATATGGAATGAATTAATGTAATTAATTAAATTATGGATGAAACATAATTTGTAACAAGATAATGATTGGAATTAAATTTAATTAAAGATCCAAAATAAAAAAAAAAGAGAGAGAGAGAAGAATTCAAAGTGCCACCAAAACCCAATCCCACTATTAAATAGAGAAGTTAGTTAAAGTTAGACAGACTCTATCGAACCAAATAATAATTAGAAACAAAAATAAAGAGGAGCCAAGTAGAAATCAGGATAAGAGCTAAACAAAATAATTAATATAAAAAGAAACAAACGTGGCAAGAAAAAATAGAAAGGGAATACGTGGCTGACTTCAGAAATTTACACCAAGTAAGAAAAGATAAAGATGAACTTAGAGGCGGTTGAAACATGGTGGGAGTAATATAAATTACTCTATTCTATCCATTCCACTCAAATAGACCAAAATTACAAACAGAGGGAAAAATTGGAAAGAAAAAAAAAAGAAACGGAAGTAAACAAGAAAAGTAGAAGTTGGACCGAGAAAAGGAAATCGCGAAACTTAGGTAGGTAAATTAATTTGGAAACTTTATATTTTTATGTATTAGAATAAGATTAATTGGATAATGAATTGACATGTTTAACGAATTTGTGATATGTGGAAGGATTGATTTTCACATTTGAAGTTTTTGACGGAACATGTGATAAGTTTAGAGCAAGAAGTTTCATGAACATTAAGATTTAAAAAAAATTGTAATTAATTATAGTTGAAACTAATATTGTGGAGAAGTTATTTAATTTATAAGAAGTTTTAGCAATTATTGGACTTTGTTTGAATATGACAATAAAGGAGCTAGATTAAATAAATTAGAGTTATTTAAAGTATTGGATTGAGAAATTGAAAAATATATATAGTGATGGTAAGTGAATCGAGAGAGAATTATAAGTAGATTTGCACAATTGTTGAGATTTGTTTGGAATTTGAACACATGGAGACGATAGAATTATATAATTGGAACCAAAGTAATAGAGCTGAAAATATAACTAGATAGCTAAGTAGATTGTGATTTATAAAATAAGAATATGACTGTGTGTTTGGGACAAGCCTAAACTGAATTTGAGGAACCAAATAATATAATAAAGAAATGGGTACTTCATTGTTAAGATTCCACCGAAACATCCACCAGATAGAAACGTTCTCATCTCCTAGTTAACTTAACCTGAATTTGCAATAAAGGAATGGTTTATATTCCAGGTTTCGGATTGCGAATAGTCGAGGTCTTTGAAAAGTTGGAGGGCGACCTATTGTCTAGCGATTTAACAAGCCGAAATTGGTAAACAAATAATATGTGACTCGTGCTTTCTTTGGCGCACTCTATTTATTTGTCATGATTTGAATATGGTACGATTAGTGGATATTGTGCATTTATCATATGAGCATTATGATGTGACATTATGACTTGTAAGAGTTTTTTTAATTGGGCCCAGATGGGGCAATGTATATGTTTAATTCGTTGAAACTTATGGATTTGATTGATATGAAAGTCTGATATGATATGGTTGCCTACGGCGGGCAGAACTATTTGGCCGATGAGGTTGGTCTGATATGATATGGTTGCCTACGGCGGGCAGAACTATTTGGCCGATGAGGTTGGTCTGATATCATATGGTTGCCTACGGCGGGCAGAACTATTTGGCCGATGAGGTTGGTCTGATATGGTATGGTTGCCTACGGCGGGCAGAACTATTTGGCCGATGAGGTTGGTCTGATATGGTATGGTTGCCTACGGCGGGCAGAACTATTTGGCCGATGAGGTTGGTCTGATATGATATGGTTGCCTACGGTGGGCAGAACTATTTGGCCGAGGAGGTTGGTCTGATATGATATGATTGCCTTCCGGCGGGTAGAACTATTTGGCCGAGGAGGTTTGTTGATGATGGTTCCTTTGAGATATGGTATTCTCATGTTGGAAAGAGAGTGACACGATTTAGATTTTTCCGAATATTCATCCAGTGCTGTGATTTGATTTTGGAATTATGTGTTCATATGCCAAATTACGTGACGGTATGGGACGTTGTGTAGTTTGCTCTTGTTTCTGTGCCTTTGTGATTATATGTAAATATTGTACATGTCTGCATGATTCAATTATCATGTTAGTCATATGCATGTGTTAGGTATGTTTGTGCATTGAGTGACTAAATAAATTGCGATGCATATGTTATTTGTTTACTGGGTGTTCCAAAACACTCATTCCCCTCTCACTAGTTTTGCAGGAACTCGTACACGAGTTGTGTTGGTTCGGAGATCTACTCTGAATGTACCAAGTCCAATTTGTTCTCCAGGACTTGCATCGAGGTCTCCAGTTTGTATTTTGCTCTTTCATCTAGAAGCTCCGTAGTTACAAGATTTATTTTGATCCTGGGAATGTTTAATTATTAAGAGTATATTAATTTTATTTAATCGAACAAAGCTTGACAAATGGTTGTAAAATTTTGGTATTTAAAATGCAAGGTAATATACGTTTTAGTTATAAATTTAATGGTTTAAGATTTGTAAGAATTTGAATAAGTTTGAGGCTGGCTAGATTTCTTAGGTGATTAAAGGAATTGAAATCTAGCGCCGGTC
This sequence comes from Hypericum androsaemum, assembly GCA_963995505.1. NCBI lineage: Eukaryota > Viridiplantae > Streptophyta > Magnoliopsida > Malpighiales > Hypericaceae > Hypericum > Hypericum androsaemum. The sequence goes on along the minus strand of OZ023182.1, from coordinate 22,090,432 downwards.
ACCGACCTCGGATTTGGGTCGTGACAATGTTTTAGTTTCAAATTCGAATTTTTGAATAAATCTAAAATGATTCTTGACTAGTTGATATATTACGCGGTAGGAATAGTTATTTTTACTTTACAGTCGATAGAGACAATGAACTTTCAACGGAAAGGGAAAGGGAAAAGAAATGAAACTTCAAAATAGTTGGGATAAAAAAGGGAAGGCACTTGAAATCCACGTGGGTTAAAAAATGTTTATTTTTGTGTCGGTTGAAAGGTCAAGAAAAAAAAAGTCTGTACAAGTGTTAGAGATTTTTTTGATACGTATACACGAGATTTAGATTTATTAGGAGAACCGTTTCTAAATAAAGTACGTGAATATTCGAAATCAGAAATTTCAAAAAAAAAGTTGGGAAAAATGTTGATTAGATCTAGCAGAAACGCTACATCTCTTTCAGTGACACAATTTTGACTTGCTCCAGTACTTAAGCTAGCTCGCTTCAAATCCAACAGCAATTTTGACACTGATTATTCACTCCACAGGTAATGTCCTATAACTTTAGACACATCATATGATTAGTCATATTAACGAGGAAAGGTGGGTGATCTAAGCTTACGGAATGACGAGACATGCGAAAATGATGGAGATTGCACCGGGTTATTTCACGGTGATTATATGTATCAAGTACCAATATTCAGATTATTTATTTTTTAAATAAAAGTTATGAGAGAGAAAATGAATTGTGTAGTATTCACTATTATTTAAAACAATGATGAGCTATCAAAGTTAACTGATGAGCCATAGTAAAATTTTCGGATTGTACCAAGTAATATTATGCAATCAATTCATGGCACGTTACGAGTAAATGAAGTAGCATGTCGTTGTAAATTGGGTGTAGTTTTATCCAGGGTGTATAATATTCAAGGTATGTCTATTATCAGAGAATTAAACTGAATTTAAAATAACACTCACATTTAATAAACTTACATCTAATTTAAAGTCGAGTAACATAAATATAGAGAAAGAAAACTCGTTACGTGATCAAACTTTTTTTCAATATTATGGAGTCAATGACGTGGTGGGATGTGCAATAATTGGTCTGATCCATGAACAGCACATTACTTGCATGAAACGAAGTGAGACAGAGAAGAAAGAGGCCGGCTGCTGGTCGGACGACGAGAATGTTATAGCAGTGTCAAGCGAGACATATCTGGAACGACATTTGGTAAAATCCTTTTTGGGAAATCCTGTTCCCACCCCGAATGTAAGAAGATGGACCGAATCAGCCACAAAATCTCCGCCAAGCACGCCAAACCACACACAATTGGTGGTACTATACAATGAATGCCTAACAATCCCCAGTTAGTATAATTGATAATAAATTTGAGTTTGAGTGTTATAAAAAAAATGTTTATACTAAATAGAGTATAACAATGTTTCAGTTTGATGACACAAGAGCTGACAAATCGATGGAAGTTCTACTTTCATTCATTGGCAGATATAATCAATAATCATCATGTAAAAATTTAAAAAAAAATAATGATCCAAACAAATAAAAATCTATACTTTAGAGTTGATAGAAGTGATAACAAACTCTTATTATCCTAAAGAGATATTTAATTCAAACCTTACAAATAAAGTAAATATTTTTTTTAGAAAGTCATTGATAAACATGATTTTAGTTCTCGAAGCGCATTTGATCTAACGTTAGTATGAAAAATTGACGAAATCTGAAGTTCAAATTCTAACAAATTTACTTGGTATAAAAAATTACCTTTAAAGGAACACTCTCGTTAGTGCTCAACTTTGTTAAAAAAGAAACGAAATCTATTAGCATTGATTATTACAATATCTGAGTATCACCCGCTGGAAAGTTACATGGCATAAATATTTAGGAAGTGGCAATAATAGCACGGACCTAAGTAAAAACAATTTACTTGCTGAATAGTGAAAAATTTTATGTTAGTCCCTACATACTAAGTCATTTATTGACTTGGTATGTCTTTACCAATTAAATAGTGATATGTAGATAAATGAGGTCACCTCATTAATCTAGTACAATGAGTATTTAAGATATAGAATCTTGTCATTAATGTAAAAAGTTGTCACAAAAATTAAGAATAAATAATTGAGCTAGACTCTAAGATAATTTAAGTTAATTATCTTTTTTGAGGGAAGAGAGAACTCGTGAAAGAAAAAATCAGTTACTGCTGATACAATAATATGATACCATATATCATATAAAAAATGATACGTTGTTCTAATGGAGAATCATGAAGAAATTTAGGTGTTTAGTATTTCAATTGAAAAAAATGTAAAGTTAAACAATGGCGTTATTATAATGTTCGATTAATAATATTGAGAGAAATTTAATTTTCGTGGGTATCACACAAGGCAGTAATGAGTACACATATTATACATTACTAGTAACTATAAGATTTAAATCTTCTATCAACATGAAAAAAAATAAGTTCGTAAAAAAAACCAATACAAAGAAGACAATTAGCTTAATTTATCCTAGAATCAAGCACAGTTATTTAATCTAAATTTTTGTAACAATTTTTTTCATTAATGACAAAATATTATATTTTAAATACTCATTGTACTAAATTAATGAGGTGGCCTTACTTATCCACATATCACTAATTAATTAATTAAGATATACTAAGTTATCAAATGATTCGGTACATAGAGAGCACCATAAAATTTCTCAACATGATACGTGGCCATGAATAATGGTCCTCCCCAACATGATGTGATGGTTGTCTATAAAAATGTACATTTTTTAATTTCTGATGTCATTAGGAGCTTCTATAATAGCATTGATGACTATAAATTAATCTAACGTACATTTTATGGAAAAATATAGAAATTAATTCCATATTTTTGGCTCTTTACGAGAGATTTGTTTCCCACTAACAATTGTGTCTCTCCTTTAGTCTACTTGATGTTTTTTTAGTACATGAGTATTGACTCATTTATATTTGAAAAAAATATATTTTACCTACTTGTGGTTTGACCGATTTTATCTTTAGGCCGTATAGTTTTAATTTGGTAATTCAGTCCCTGTGCTTTATAATCTTTTATAGTATACGGTCCACTTCAGATGACGGAGATAAAACGTCTACTTGGCGTGCCACGTAGGCTAATATGATATCGTTTTATTGTCCACGTGACAGGATGACTGGGTAAGTCGAATATGACGTGTTAGGTGATTAATTACCAAATCAGTCCCACTTATCCCCCCTCCTTCCTTGGCCTTCCACCTCCTCCGTCATCATCTTTTCCCCAATCTAAACGGCAAAAGAAAATTAAAGATAAAAGAATCCATTGGGCTTGAAGCTAATACAACCGTAATGGAGGATTTCAATTCTTAAAACAATCTACACTAACTTAAACTTGGGAATTGGAATCCAATCCCCGTTTTTTAAGGATTCCAAATAAACGGAGGTTGGCCAATTAGGGGGACTCACTTTTTCTTGTCCATGGTCGGGAGATCGGTTTTGCTGTACTTCTCCACAACAACCTGCGAGAAAATACAAAAAAAAAACAACAGTTCGGAAACCAGAAAAAAAGAAGAAGAGAGGAACAAGTCGGGAATAGCAGGTTCCGACAAAGAAGTGGGGGGTCGTACGGGGACGCGGTCGGGGTACTTGGCGAGGATGTCGCGGGACTCTCCACCCTTTCCTCTGCAAAAACGACATCAGTTCGATCATAGAAAAGAAGAAAATTGAAAGAAGAGGTAGGGAGGTGGTGGTGGGTCACAAACTTAAGGGGAACTCGTCCTTGAGGGACCTGCTTCTTCATCCCATGCTTAATCGGAATTATTGATCGGTGGTAAGGACGACCAAGCAAGCAAGCTACGAGGTAATGGAAAAGGCCGTCACGCACACGCTACGGTCTTGGAGAATTTAGATAAACAGCCTCTCTCGGTGTAGGGGAAGATGATGCCGGGGGAGGAGGTGGAATGCCAAGGAAGGAGAGGGGATAAGTGAGATTGATTTGATAATTAACCACCTAACGCGTCATATTCGACCTACCCAATCTCACGTGGACAATAAAATAACACCGTATTAGCCTACGTAGTATGCCATGTGTATGTTCTATCCCTGTCATCTGGAGTGGACCGTATACTGTAAAAGATTGGAAAGTATAGAGATTGAATCATCAAATTGAAAATACACGGTCTAAAGGTGAAATCGGGCAAACTACAAGTAGGTAAAATGTACTTTTCTCTTTATATTTTGATTTTTTCTCTCTTTTTTACTATAGTTCGTGATAAACCAGATGCAAATCAACTATTTAAAAGCTTAACACAAGGAAATACTTTCCAATAAAAACAACTTTAAATATTTAATGGCAAAATGTGTTGGGAAAAAAAATGTGAGAACACTAAGAACGATATCGTGACGGTTCGGAGTGCTCGTCCCATGGTCGATCTAATGCTACGGTTAATAAGTGTGGCTGAAGCCGAGACTATCAACTAAGCTAACCTAAGATAAAAGCCGAAGTTTGAGAGTAATTTGTATGATTTATGTGTGATGTCCTCTGCCTTGATCTCAAGCCTTGCTTATATAGCCGAGGTAGACTGGCCCAGCTCCTCCTAAGTTGCGTTATAGTCGGACTCAAAGTCCTCGAAGTCTTTCTCCAGCCAAGTCTTATCCCTATCTAACCCGAATCCTTCTCCCAGAGCTTATCTGATTTCCTCGCACTCCCATCCTTTGGGGAGTCCATCCATATCTCCTAAGAGCTATCGTTATCTCACGAGAGTCCGAGTACATCCGGTCTCTTCTAAAGTACTTCCTCACATACTCCCTTTACTTTATGCAGAGACCTTCAAGGGTACTGAAAGTCGCTGAGTCTTCCTACTTGGACCTGGAACCTTTCGCACCTATCATAGCTAAGTCTTAGTACTTGGGCCTAAGACTTTTTCACACTTGCCATAGTTAGGTCCTAGTACTTGGGTCTAAGACTTCCTATACTTATCGCCTTCCACTAGGTAGTCTCGATAGCTAGTTCCATCAACCCGAGTCAATTCACCCGACCTCACGGGCTTAATCCGCTCCTTAAAGTCGCTGAATCACCGACCCAAGAAGACCCAACATCGCTGAGTTAGAGTTCTATTTTTGTTGCTAACCAGACTGGTCTGACCGATCTGGTGCTGACCACTATGGGTCAGTGCCTAGGTTTGCGTGGTTCGGCGATGATCGCTGTGGGTCAGCGCCCATTGTTATCGAATCAGACAGACTCGGTGCTAACCACCGGCCGTCAGAATTCTTGGCGCTAACCGTGACTACCCGGATCTGACTTTGCCTTGTTGTAACTTTCCAACTCAAAGTACTTGGACTTAGCTTTGTTACAACTTTCCAAAGGTACTCAACTCCAAGTACTTGGACGTAGCTTTATTGTAACTTTCCAAAGGTACTCAACCCCAAGTACTTGGACCTAGGCCCAACTTTGTTTCAACTCTCCATAAGTGCTGCCTCCAAGTACTCGGACCCAACTTCGTTTTGACTCCCCATAGGTGATGACTCCAAATACTTGGACCCAATTCTATTTTGATTCTTCATAGGCGCTGACTCCAAGTACTTGGACCTAGCTCTGTTTTAACTTTCCAAAGGAGCTAATTCTGAGTACTTGGACCTAGCTTTGTCTTCACTTTCCAAAGGTGCTGACTCCAAGTACTTGGCGCCCTTATTGCACCCAAGGCACTCCAAACACCAAAAGCACTTCCAACGCCTAAGGTACTCCAAGCGCCCATGGTACGACTTCTTGGACCCGACATCAAAATACACCAAAGCTGGCCAGACTTGAAAATTGCTGACTGAAGCTGGTCAGTGATTTTAAGTTCAACCAACTTTTTGGCCCTCTTTCGCTTTGAATTTGAAGAAGTCACAAACTAAAAAGTTGTAGATACATATTTTGGCTTTCCAAAGAAACTTGAATCGCTCCAATCCGATGTCTGAGTCATAAGATATGAGCAATCCAAATATCTTCAATCGACACCAGTCTGACCGGCCCGGCGCTGACCATTACTGGTCAGCTTCTTTGGCGCTGACCACCACTGGTCAGCTGCTTTTCCGCCTTCTTCTGCTCTGAATCGATAAAAATGATGAACTACAAAGTTATATGCCTATCTACTACATTTTCATAGCTTCAAGAATCACCTCAATCCGAGATCTCGAGTACCAATATATGGTTGATTTATTAACAATGGGCGTGGGTGCTCTAAGGCAGCTCCTACAAGCCAACGAGCATCCGACCTCTCCAAGTGAGTGACCGGACTTGAGCAAGGCTTCTTAACAAGTGTATGACCTGACTTGAGAGAGTTTTAACTCACTTGAGGCTGAGGGTATCCAAACCGACTTGAGGTCAGGGGTACCCAAGTCACCTTACCCTGAGGGTGTCTAAGGTGATTCAAGACTGAGGGTGTCAACGGTGAGGGTACCCAAGCTGATGGGAGGTTGGGGGTACGCAAGTTGCCTTACGCTAAGGGTACCCAAGATGATTCAAAGCTGAGGATATCCAAGTTGATTCAAGGCTGAGAGCACTCGCACCCTAGCCGACTTGAGTGTACCCAGCCAAGCTAAGTTAATGTCCAAGTACAGGTATCTCTATGATTGCACTAGTCAACCTCGAGCTGTCAACATGTTATTTTTTGCACTTCAACAAAATGATATCAAATGCTAGCTTATATGGGCGTAATATTGGCGTACATGTAATTTCTGGAAAAAAAGTTCTCTCTTACGTGCCATTTCAGAGATACAAAATTATACGAGTATTTTATTAGCCAAAAGTTTATACTAACAAAACCAACTTTATAACAGAGCATAGCTTTGTTCCCCTTCTTAAAAGCTATAAAAACATCTTCTGAGAAGAAAAAAACTATAAGACCATTATGTTCGAAATTATTGCAGGATTCCCGTAGCTTTTCCCGAGCTGGCCACCTAGTTAAACAAAACCTCACATTCTTCAAAAAAATAAAAACAAAACCCCACAAAACCGTCCTCTATTATTTATTTTTTGGTTCATATTATCTACTGTCAAAATATTTTCTCGGGTGACTGATCATGTTGAAAATGGGTAGAATTTTTGGCGTTGACAAAATTCTTTCAATATATATTTAATAAATTTTTAAATATTCAAATTCAAAATATTTTAATTTAAACTAAAATAATTCTAATTTATATAAGTAGACGGGGGTTGTTCTATTAATAAATTTCCTTAATGAGTCAATCATAAGCCATTACCCTTTTCCAAAGCAGTGGCCCTTTTTCGTTTTCAATTAATAAGACAAGACAAGACAAAACAAAGTGGAAGAAAAATCGCCTTTCTTCTTAAAAGTTGAATAGTCCACGTTGGGCATCCAATTTTATTATTATTTTTCTCAAATTAAAAAAAAATATTGCCTAATTTGCTGGTGGGTCCTAGATCCTTTGAATATTTAAGCAGATATCTCCCTACCATCCTTCCCATTCACTAGCTAGCCCCCTTTTCATGTACTTAGAAAAGAACAGAAGCCATTAAAACTAAGCTCATAAGAAACTAGTATACTATCATAAACCAGCTTCATGTCTTCCTCAAAAGTTATCCACATGAATCCCTCTATGTTGATAATCTCTATGCTTCTCTTGTCCTCTCTTCTTCCCCAATCTATAGGTATATTATTGGCCACAAATGTTTGTTGATATATATTTTGGAATATATGTAACTTCGTGTATAATAAGCTCTAATATACATTGTCCTTCTATTATGGTGTTCAGGCATTCGTTTGGACGATGGTTTCAAGCTAGCTGCTCAGGAATTCCATGTAAGTATCCAATTTCATATTAATGAACTAAGTACTTTTTTTAGCCGAGGCTTATATTTTTCGTGATCAAACAAATATCGAAAATTTTAAAAAATGTCATCTAAATGGAAAGCTATTTTTTTGGAAAATATTTTTCGACAAAACTAAAGGATTCCAATTAAATAATGAGGCACTTGTATTTTGTAGGAAAATAATGGCTCCATTATGGAAAGAAGCAGCAACTTGTGCAAGGAAGGGCATTGTACAGGTACAATGAAGCAAAGAGATGATAGTAAATTACACAAGGAAACATCAAACCTACCAAGCACCCAAGAAGACTATTATGCCCCTACTCATCACATGCCTAAACACCATTAATTAGAAAGCTAGCTAGAGGTCCATATACATTCTCTTCAAATTAGACCAATGATATCTCTATCATTTTTTACAAAGTATGAGTGGAGGAGAGGAGATTGGTATGATCAATCTACTAAATCGGTTGGTGATGATGGTTAATTTCTCTAATATTATTTGGGCAACTATATAGTTATAAGTGGTCCTGATTTTTATTGGTAGCATGTTGGATTCCATTTTAGGGTATTTAATTACCTACATTGATATGGACCATGACCAATGTACTATTTGTTCAGTCTTTAGGCCTCGTGTACTCTTCCAAGCAAGCATGAAGTTTTATCCTCAAAATACAAATTTTAATTTCTTTTAATGATAAATTAATGGAATCGAGGATATTGGAGATACAGGGAACTAAATCATGATAATTCAATCTCTAGTTTAATTAATTTCTTAATAAATGGGATGGGAAATGAGTGTAATATTCATATTTATGGCTCCTCTTGCAGGAAGTACATCTAGAAAACTTAATGCTTTGACCGTTCCGACTTCCACCAGCACTACCTCCGCAAAGGTTGGTAAAAAAATTAAATTAAATTTTTTACTTACACCAAGTCCTACAATATGACCATAATTAGACAAGAACCTTAATTAAAATTTTATTTATCTATTTCTGCAGCACGAGATTATAAATGGAGAAGCCGAAGCCGAATCAATTCCTTCTTCACAAATTCCTCCGCAAAAGCAAGATGTGGAGCACTCGCATGAACACTTCGTGAACCTTCTGGACATTGCAGAGATGGACTATTCTCCTGCCAGGAGAAAAACCCCCATACACAATTGAACTGTTTTAGTTAATTAGGTATAGGGTCAGCTAGGAGATCTCGAGTTAATTAATTAATTAGAACGATAAGTAATTTTTTTTATATATGTATAGTTTTTTTTTGAAAAGTAGAATATATGTATAGTATATGTTTATATTTAGAGGCAATAACGTCGGGAGACGAAGTTGGAACAGCATTACAGAAATGCTGCAAGTTTTTCAGGGTTAGCAGTGATTTTTCTTAGACAGCATATATATGTATTCCAATGTCAGCACTTTTGTATGATATAAATATATATATATTTGGCCAGCTATTGATTAGTTTATGTTTTATTGTATCTTTACGGTGTACGTGTACCACTTAAATATGTTGGATTGTAGACATATATCCTATATTTAGGACCTGAGTGAGTTCATCAGATAACCCTCTCTTGCCTAGTAAGTAACTGAAAAATCCACAATGAAATCTCATGGTTCATTATACTCGCTTGAGATAAATTTAAGTTCGTATAAATTTTGGATCGATAAGCTTAGTTTGAGAGTGGAAAGATAGACTTTGGTTCATTGTACTCACTTTGGGTAGATGAACATGGTTCATCGTCGCTTCACTGCTTGGATTTTCTGAAACACAAGTATAATTGATTTTGCGGATAGGCGTTTCAATTAATTTCAAATATAAACCATTCTTGAAGTAAGACGTGTTCATTTCTCCCCCCTGTTGTACGTAATAAATTGCATGTGCAAACATGCATGGATGAGAGTCTGTCAAATGGGTTCTTCTAAATTTTGGATGTCGGCCAAAGCACATCACATACTTACCAAAACTTCAATAACTAATGCTAACCCATCCTACTATTACTATCGCTAGATCAACAAAATATAAGTTGTAGTTTAATTAGAATCTCGAATTTGAATTCTAAATTCAAAACTTGATATGAAAATTTTATCAATCTTTTTTTATAAGTAAAATTTTATTGATTAGTATAGTATTTACATACAACCTATAGAGTCGAGCCTCAACAAAACTCTGATCCGGTAAAATTCAATTAAAAAAAAGTCGAACCAAGAAAAAAGTATTGTCGTTAGCAGTACTATACAAAAATCTACACTCAAACGCACCATAATACAAAATAAATTTTATCACTCTTTTCAATACTGTCTAACTTGAACATAAATTAAATGATTCGAAGAGTATTCTGTCAAAATAACGAAGACACCACGTGATGCCAAGACCAATTCACCAAGAGCTCCTGTATATACCGGCCGAGGGCATGCCAAGAGATGGACCAAGAAATTGGCACATATGATTTAAGCGGAAATTAGATAGGCCTATGGATAAATAAAAGGTTAGGTTAGGTGATGAAGAAACATCCGAATCCCTTTGTAATGAATGAAGTAGGTATGAATATTGTACATATGAGAAGTGGGCAACATGGCTTGGTTCCACCATGTTTCACCTATTTAAGACACCGGACACGATGATGATGTGATCTGGTCACCCTCACCATGTGGGCTCGTCCTGTTCTTTGTTGGGTCAAATATTCTCTGGCCCATCACAGCCCGGATTGCGGTGAACCATTAGTATGTTCCATTTTGATAAGCAACGTTCAACTAATCAAATCCTCCTACTTGGTTCAATTCTTACTGATACAAAAAAAATAACTTTAGAAAAATTATCGCAATGGAAAATTTTCGAAAGGGAGGAGGTTTTATGGTTTTGCGGTTAGGGGAGAGAAGATGAGTGAAAGGGAGGTTTGTTGAAAAATATTAATAAAGCTGGGAATAAATTGAAATTTTACTTTCAAGATAACTCATCAAACACATTGTGCGCGGGAGGCAAACGACGTAGTTTCTTAGTACACGAGCTTCTAAGTAACAGGTCAACCAAACTACTGATACCCGTTTAAAAATTATAAGATCGTATGCATTGTTTTCGAGACGGCGGTCCGACCGGTCGGACCGTGAAACGGAGCCAATCTTGGGTCAAAAAACCAAGTTCGACCGGTTACCTAACGAACCGGAAGATTTCCGGTCATACCGGGCAGTTGGCTCGGATTTTTGACCCGAAAAAATCCGGTTCGTTAGGTTTGACCAAAAAACCAACCCAAAAACCAGATTTCACCCAACCCAACCCAAAAAAATAAGATTTTCTACTCGATTTTTCTAAATCAACACAAAATAAACTAAATCTACAAAGATAATTATACTAAATATGAAATAAATTTACCAACATTTCAAGAATATTAATTTTTAAACCTATTATTTACTAAATATATATTAAAAATATATATATATAATAAACTACCGGTCCAACCGCCGGTTTGACCGGTCCGACCGATTGACCCGAAGAACGGACCAAAATCTGGGTCGCTCTCCGGGTCGTTTTTTAAAACAATGATCGTATGTAAAAATTGAACAAATCGAAAGTGAAACTTTTTTTATTCTAATAAAAAATAGGTGGAACTTTTTTCAAAGAATACATATCAGGCGAGCCCATTTAGAGTAAAGAGGCCCAACTACGTCCATAAGACCCTGATCCTCAAAACGTCCATAAGACCCAGGCCCCCAAAATTAGGGTTTTTAACGAGATCCGAAATAATAATTCTAAACCATAAAACCCTAGGTCGTTCGCCCACCGCCGTCCCCTTCTCCTATCGCTGAACGGCACCCCACCATGGCCGAGCAGGTTTCTCTCTCTACGTATTGATCTCACTTCGAACCGCTTCGTTTCAACTCTTATTAACACTTTCATTTATTTATTTATTTATTTATTTATTTTTTGGTGGTAGACCGAGAAGGCGTTTCTGAAGCAGCCCAAAGTTTTCCTATGGTACACATTTGTTGTTGTTGTTATTTTTGTTGTTTCTTGATTCCTTGAGTATTGATTTTAGGGTATTAATTTAATTGAGGTGGGATTGGGTGCAGCTCGAAGAAGTCGGGGAAGGGTAAGAGGCCCGGTAAAGGCGGGAACCGTTACTTTAAGAGTATCGGGTTGGGATTCAAGACCCCCAGGGAAGCTATCGAAGGTTTGTTCTATTCTCAATTTGGACCCTTCTTCTGTGTATTAGATAGATTGGCTGTTGCTTCGAGGCTGAGCCAGTTTTGTTTGGTGAATTTTGGTGGATGGTTCCATGTCGTCTGCAATTTAGCCCGTGTTTGTTCTTGGCTTTATTCCCACGATGCATATTTCCTTCCTGTGGTTGTTGGAATCGCTAATTTATGCTTAATGTTATCGGTGTTATCTGAGGCAATGCAACATTATTAGTATGCTTCAAAGGAGTGCTCGATGAGACTAGGAGAACAGAATTAAAAAAACTAAGGAAGTTAATAGTATTGCCACTGTAGTCTGGTAGAGAACAGAATTTGTTGTGAGTGATTTGCACGGGATCTCTGACCGACAACTGAATGAAAGATGAGATCAAGATTCAAGAGCAGTTTCTCTTATGATCATAGGACTGCTCGATCCTGCATTTTCACTACAAAGGAAGTCATTTTTCTGTGCCATCGTTGATTTGTTTATATAAAGTTGTTTTGCCTAGAGTCATCGGTTTGTTTAGTACTCTGCTAGCTTCCGAAAAGAATGATTCTGTTCTCCATGTTTCAAGGGTTGTTCACCATGTTTTTTAAATTTTAAGTGCAAGATTTGTAAGCATGTTACCTGACTTGTTTCTGACCTGTTTTGTCAGGAACTTACATCGACAAAAAATGCCCCTTCACCGGCAATGTCTCTATTAGGGGTCGTATCTTAGCTGGCACGTGCCATAGTGCAAAGATGATGAGAACCATTATTGTTCGCAGGAATTACCTTCATTTTATCAAGAAGTACCAAAGGTATGATATAAAGGCTCCATGTTCGTGGTGTTGTTGAAAAGCTCATTGTTCTACGTTTATGATAAAGTACGTAACTTCTGGTCTTCCCCCCTTCTGTAGATATGAGAAGAGACACTCCAACATTCCAGCTCACGTAGCACCATGCTTCCGCGTCAAGGAAGGGGATCATGTCATCATTGGGCAATGCAGGTTATTGTTAAATCAATTCTTTTGATGTTTTCCTCTGCTGTTTGTCTAATTGCTATTTGTGCTTGTTCTTCATTGAATGTCCTATTTCTGATTTCAATTACTGGAACCTTTCAGGCCATTATCAAAAACAGTGAGATTCAACGTCTTGAAAGTCATCCCTGCCGGATCATCGGCTGGAGGCAAGAAGGCCTTCACTGGCATGTGAGCATCCAGTCTCAATATTATTCTTTGCATCACTGAGTTCATGCTGCGTTTTGTAAGAGAACGCTTCTGTAGTTTTTTAACAGCCACCAGTAGTACAAGTGCTGAGTAGACTGTTGTATCTTTTTGTTTCATTTTATTATTAATTGATCATTTGGAGCTTTGGGCCTCGATATTCAAGCAAATTCTGGTAGGCTTGTTCTCATTACCATAGTTTCCAATCTATAATCTATGATTGAGTTGAGTTGGAGTCTTGAGAATCCAGCCATCAGAAGGAAAAAAAAATCATATATTGTGATGAGCTTCATCATCGAATATGCTTATTATACCAACTAATCAAAGTTGTATGGTAAAACAGAAGTGGCAAAGCTGTCTCCTAAATGCTTATAGCGACATGCAAATAATGAATCACGTGACCCCAAAATATGCATTGTCAATTAATCACATCATATTGTCCAATCAGCAATTAGACAAGACAATGGTTATTAATGTTGTATCGAAGACACTTCGGTTGTTGGCAGATTTCATAAGTGTCGGTAGCTTATTAGATTTTATTTATGAAGCTTCTGGAGGTTGACTTATAGAGAAGTTGAAAACTTGTTAGGGAAAAGTCCTATTTAGTACTCTGTGGTTTCAGACTTTCAGAATTAAGGCCGTGTGGTTTCAAATTGGGACTTTAGTACCCTGTGGTTTACACAATTTTTCCCGGGCAGGTCCATTGTTTCTGCCCGGCCAACTATGGTCGAAACGGTGTCGTTTTAGTATCCACGTGGCTGACACGTGTCAAAACATGGCTTATTTCGACGATTACGTGTCGTCTGGTAAATTATATTTTTGATCCCAAAGTTTTTCATATTTTTTCAAAACCCCTTATTCGAATACTATAAAAGCCATATTCCTCTCTCCCCTCTCCACTCCTGGGTCACTTCGTCTTCGTCTTCTTCCCCTTTCCGGCTCCTTTAAAGAAGAATCTCTCATTTCACGGTGAGGTCATCTAGGAAGAAGGAGAACTACTCCCCCAAGCCATCGACGTGCCCTGGCAAGCTCCCCACGGTCTTCATCATCTTTTTCAAGCTCCAATGTAAGCCAGCCCTAAAACCCTAAATCTGATTTCTCCTCTGTTTGTACGGGCTGTAGAACGCGTGAGGTATCCAAAATGAGGTCCGACTTGTGGCTTTTGCAGAATGACTAGCAACTGGTCTTCAGAATGCACATCGCGTCATACGGATAAATCAAAGGTTCTCAAACTTTGCAGATGTGGTGTTCCTTTAATTATGCAAATGGCTAGGACCGAAAAAAACCCGGGAAGACGATTTTATGGTTGTGGTCGATATGGCGATTGCGGAAAAGAAATGTGCAATTTCTTTCAATGGGAGGATCCTCCGACTTATCGACGAGGTTTAGAGTTGTTGCCAAAACTTTTAGAGTCGATCAAGCAAAAAAAGGAACGCATTGAAGCCCTCTCATCAATTGTCGAAGAACTGCAAGTTAAACTTCAAAAAGCTAAAGAAAATGCTTATCAGTTGGAGTCAGAATTACAAAAGAGTGAGAAGAAGTGTCATTGCTATCGTCGTTACGTAATATTTATCGTTCTTATTAGCGTGTTTATTATTTGGATCTTTTAGTTGTAATGTCTTTGTAATCAGGAGATACCAAGTTCAATTAAAGTTGTAATGCTTTGTATTTGGATCATTTAGTCGTAATATCTTTGTAAACGAGATATATCAAGTTCAATCAAACTTCAAGGAAATGCCGACCCAAAACATGTTCATTCAAAGATGTCCAAAACATGTTCATAAATGGAAATTCTGATTACAGATCAAAAGTATCAAAAACATGTAGCCCAAAATACTTAGCACAGCCTGTTACAGATCTACATATGTGCTAATCCAAAAGTATCCGTCAGATTGCTAAGTTCAACTTCAACTACCACTTCCGATAGCATCTTTACCCATGTGACCCAATAGATTGCTGACTTCCCACGATTGTCTTTTTTTTCACTTTTTGCTACAAAAAGAGGACATTGTATTAGTAAGTATGCCACTTTATCAAAGAAATGTGCAATAAATGTTAAGTTAAATTACCTTAGATGTCTTGCTCGTACTTGCCGATGCTTCAGATTGTTGCGCATGCTTTAGTCGTTGTCTCCTTTGAGAAGGAGTCTCACCCGTAACTGCCGCCCTGCAGCCTCGAACGTTATGGCCGACCATCTTGCAGTTGCCACACCGCACTTGTCCTCCAACTCGAGTAACTTTGGTGTGATTTTGAGGTTCATCTACTTGTCTTCTTCTCTTCTTTTTTGGTCGACCGGTTGGCTTCCTGATAATAGGTGGGTGTACATCAGCTTCTTCAGTCACTGGCCACTCATCTGAACTTGGAAGTGGAACGATACAGTGCTTGTACACTTCCATGTAAGTTGCTTTTGAATAACAACCATCAACAAATGCCTCGGGCTGCATTCGGCTTTCATAAATAGCTGCAACCGCATGCTTACATGGAATGCCCCTCAGCTCCCACATTCGACAAGTGCAGGTTTTTGCATTTATATCCACGACATTAGATGTCCCACCACAGTCAATCTCAAACTGTAAGTTACCAGCCGTAGTAGCAAAATAATTACTAGCCAACTCTTTGTTGTGTTCTAACTCCTTCACAATGTTTGGACATATGCTCCCATTATAGCCTGCCATTTTGGTACTCTTTTCATGAATTTTCTTCATTAGCTTCCTTCGAATCCACTCTAACATACTCATAATAGGCTTATCTCTCCCATAATAGCTTGCCATTTTGGTACTCTTTTCATGAATTTTCTTCATTAGCTTCCTTCGAATCCACTCTAACATACTCCTAATAGGCTTATCTCTCCCAGGCAATAACAACGCGTTGAACGACTCACTAATGTTATTCACGATGAGGTCCGACTTGCAATGTGGACTGAAATGACTCCTGGGCCAGCATCGTGGGTCATTTCTCATCAAGAATTGAACTGCCTCTTCACCCATAGGAAGTTTCTTCATCTTTTCCAAGTAGAACTGCCATTTCGATTTACTTCCAGTACCCGCAGCAAGCCACAAAAGTTCCTATCAAGTTAGAGATTCTTCATTAGCCATGTCTCTTGAAGTAGGATTACCATACATGATATATGAAAAAAGATAGGTTTTGTTTCAACCTTATACTCGCGACCCTTGAATGTTCCTTTAAAATTCTCGTACAAGTGCTTGACACATATCCGGTGCTCCACGCTGGGCATTAGCAGATTCATTGCTTCTTGAAGACCCTTCAATAAAATAGTATATGAAGTCACTGATATTCACCAAAATCTTTAAGATATTAATCTAATATACATACCTTTTGTTTATTAGACATAAATACCATCCCTGTGTCCCTCGGATGACCAAAATCATGAATGATATTCTCCAAAAACCATAGCCATGATGTTTTATCTTCAGTGTCCACCACAGCGATAGCCAAATGGTACATGGTCTCGTTCCCATCTTTGGCTACAACAGATAGGAGTTGACCTCCCATGACACCCTTAAGAAAGCAGCCATCTAAGCCAACAAAAGGTCTAAGGTCCGAGAAGAATGCATCCTTTTGCGCTGCAAACCTGATATACATATACTGAAATAGAGGCACCGGTGGTAGTGGAGCTAGTGAAGAACGCTCAGATTCAGAATTTTTTGCCTTCGTCCACCCTGGGCTTCCTTCTATAGTACTTATCTTAACTCGGCTACCTGGGTTGGTGTTTAGAATGACACTGCCATAGTCTCGTAACCTATAATACTGACTTGCAGCCTCACCATGAATTCTCTTCTTTGCTAGCCTCTTTGCAGCATAGCATTGTTTAATAGACACTTTGGCTTGCAACTTCTTTTGCAATGTCTTGAACATGGCGTCCACTTTCCAATCAGGATTATCCCTGAAGTCGTTAATGAATTTGTCAACTAGGAACCTACAAAACAATTTGCGAACAGTATGATGCATAAAAAAAATAGCCAAGTTATCAATTAAACAAATAAACAATGATGTAAATAACTCAAACATACTTAGCAGTCACTAGATTATTGTCCCACTTTCTTGGACACTGGTACTTCGAACTCCACGTCTTGATCTAGAATACACCTTCATCATTGATCACAGAGGCATGGATTCTAAAGGCACATCGCTCTGGACATGCCAAACTCACTCTCTGTTTGTTGTTCTTTGTATAAATATAGTTAAACCCGCTCTTTATACTCTATTCTTTCAAAGCCCTCCTTAAAATGACCACATTCTTGAACTTCATTCCAACACCTAAAATCAACTTACCGTTTGCATCGACTTCCCCATTAAACCAAGGGTATTCAATTCTACCCTCATCATCTGAGTCATGTCTCACATCTAACAACTCCGTGTCACCTAAAATGACAAGATCAAAATCATCAACCTCATCTTCATCTACTGCAGCAGCCGTGGGCAGTGGTTCATTATCCACAACATCAACCTCGTCTGCAGCTGTGGGCAGTGGATCATTGTCCATAACATCAACCTCTTCTTCATCTACTTCAGCATCCATGGGAAGTGGATCCTCGTCTTCATTTACATCCTCATCATGACTTGGAACATAAGATTCATCATCATCATCATCATCGCTTTCCTCCCACGATGTACTATCAATATCCCCACCCTTAATCTTTTCCGCACACACAAAGCCTTCATTATCATCACTCCAATCCTCGTCTACAAATTGAGAACACATCTGTTCATTTTGCAGATCTTTGTCCGTCACTAAGGCAACCTCAAGCCTCGACTTCAATATTTCAAGACTAGCAGCATCGTCACCTACTTCCATGCCAAACACACCAGTCAATGGATAATTTTGCTGCACCCTGATCATTTCAATCACTGATATATCGTCTTCAATTTCCACAATTACTCCATCACCACTAACATCGCCTTTCTTATACCATAGACGGACAGTTTCAATTTTCAAGCTTTTATGATAAAAGTTGTGAATGTTCCAAAAACCAAACCTGTCAACGTCGTATCCAACACTCATCTCGAATACTTCACCTCCAATATATTTAGTACCTCCGTCATCCCACCTTCCACCAAAATTGAAGCGAATGTAAATTAGGTCATCCATTACACACCTGAGGATGAACAACACAACAAAAATGTCAGGGGATAACCGGTATCAGATTTAACAGACCAAAAAATTACAATAATTATCGGACAGCAAAATCCCTAAGTCGACAAAACCAACAAAATAAATGTGACGTGTCTAAGGAGAATGTACAAGGAAACGAGAAAACGAAAGCCCATATACCTTGAACAGAATGTCGGGTTGAGTCGCGGATCGAAGAAACGATACCGTCGTGTACTGTCGGGTCTAGGGTTTTAAATGGATGTCCTGGAGAGACATTGTTCGTGGCATGGGGAGGATTCGTGGGCAGAAGAGGGGAGGAATGGCAGGGGAGGAGCGAAGGACAAATATAGAAGGCGATTCGATGAGGAAAGAGGGCGAAGGTGATGATTTTAAGACCCAGGAGCCGGAAAGGGGAAGAAGACGAAGACGAAGTGACCCAGGAGTGGAGAGAGGAGAGAGAAATAGAGCTTTTATAGTATTCGAATAAGGGGTTTTGAAAAAATGTGAAAAACTTTGGGATCAAAAATGTAATTTACCAGACGACACGTAATCGTTGAAATAAGCCATGTTTTGACACGTGTCAGCCACGTGGATACTAAAACGACACCGTTTCGACCATAGTTGGCCGTGCAGAAACAATGGACCTGCCCGGAAAAAATTGTGTAAACCACAGGGTACTAAAGTCCCAATTTGAAACCACACGGCCTTAATTCTGAAAGTCTGAAACTACAGGGTACTAAATAGGACTTTTCCCAAGTTGTTATGTATCCGTAGATGATAAATAACTAATTACAAATATCAAGGAATTATATGCTAAAAAATCCTGCCGAATTTAAGTAGTTGTTTGGTCTCTTTATTCCTCCAACCTAACTAATTTTATTGAAGTTGACTATTATAATCACCAATGGGAACCACAACAAAATTGGTCCAAATCTAGGTGCGAATGAGTATTAATTAGGCTTTGATCATGGGCAACCCATGATGCCACGTCATTCACCAACACCAAGCCACCTTTAGGAACAAGCAATGAATTTCACTTTCAAGTCACTTTTAAGAAATTACAAGTTAATTAGATTTATAAGGAAATTGTTCTAGATTAATATTAAAAAAATTAATTTAAATCATTAAGAACAAAGAGTCATTCTACTTTTCAAAAGTCATACGTAGTTTCAACACTGATTAATTGACACGTGCTCATATGCTAGGTGATTTCAAAAAAATTACATCATGTATTCTAAATTTTTTATTTAGCAACTTTTACTTTTCCTAGACAAGATAATTGCCATTTTCGCAATGTTTTTTTTATGAGGAAACATTTTCGCAATGTTTTGGTTGCTAGTTGATGGGATTTTTTTTTGAGAAGGTACTAGTTGATGGATTGGGTTTGGCGACTTTACTCTCAACGTTGCGAAAAGAGGACCATATGCATATGGGAGGAAGAAAAATAAATAAGCTAACTTTAGACTATTGACTCCTTTGGCATTATTTATCAATATGACGTTTGAAGAAAATGACTCGTAGTCTAAAGTGTGAACGAAAGATATTCTATTTACTGTTGGGATAGATATTCTGGTCATCCCTATACCTTTTCCAGAAAGCAATCACACAAATCTGAACAAGTCATTGTCTCAAATCACATTTCATTTGAAATTGATCATCAATTTCCCAATGGTTAGTGGCCAAACCAAGTTGTTTAAACTGTCAAAATCTTCTATCAGCAAATCATTGCTAAATTTTAACCAGCAAACCCAATGGTCCAATACCGCAACATGTCGATACTTGGGTGTTGATCCAATGGTAAAAAACGAGGAATGTAATAATCTTTAGGAATATAATAGCTAATAAAAAATTATCAATTATATCTTCTTCAATTGGAACTACCCAATTTTCCTAATACTAATCCAGATTTGATCTTTTAGTACATCATCCACATAAAATATATTTAGTTTGCAATCATCAACAAACTTGATGTTACCTTTTGGAATTGGACGGTTTAGATCTTCACAACTTTTGTGACTAATATCTAGACTGAAAACGATGTAAAGGAACCGTGATTTCGACTAATACTCATAAATAAGAGAGTAAAAGATGATACAGATTGCTTCCTTTAGAAGGTATCCAAAAGCATGGGAGAATATATGAAACTTAATGTGGTAATTGGTGAAGTCTTAAATCCTAGAAGAAAACAAGAAAAAATAACACAGATCCAAATTTGCACGAGTTTTGATTTCCTTAACAAGGAGACACAAAATTGACTCGCTATGGTATCATATTAAAATATATACATCCAATCCAAAACTTTAAGTCAATATATATATACTTTTTTCACACTTACAAACAAGTCGATTACACTTGCGACTAACAAAATAATAATTTTAATATAAATCGATAACCGAAATTGTGAGTATTAGTTCCCAGATTTACTTACCCGAGTGAAATTCCAATATTCTTTGGTATGTTCTTTTCCTTTGTTTCGAAGAGAGACAGTTATTCATCTAGTATGGGAAAAAAGTAGTTAAAGAGACAATTTTTTTTGTGAGAAGTTAAAATAGACATTATTCTTGTTAATACCGAAATCCTTTAATTTAGAAAGTGGTGGGATGAAAACAACGAGGATAGGCATTTATTGTATAAGCGTGCAACACATTTTAGTTGGATTACAGGTCACCAAAGTCCAGCCATTTTCTGGCTGTCAATCTGAATGAATAAAAAAAGATGAGAGTGAGATTGCCATTTCCTTTGAATGAAAAATGGGTATCCAATGCTATCCTTATAAAAATCAATATTAAACTATTTTATGGACATTAAGAACAAAAACAAGCGGTGCCAAAACAAAACAAGTTATTCTCAACTGGTCTCTTTGTAACATTAATATGCGAGGAGTGCGAGGTATCCCTCGGCGATGTGCGAGGCCACCCGCTCCTCGCATGCGAAGAGTGTAAGGCACCCTGCAACGATGTGCGAGGCAATGCAAAGCACCCCGTGAAATAATTTTTAGTGAATCTAACTAATTCTCTTAATGATGTATTTTTTAATGCTCTCATAAAGTTTTAGGTGTAATACTTTGCATGTTTTAACTTGAAGATCAAAAATTCGAAAACCATCATTAGTACATTCATATGCAAATAAAATGAAATTTTTGAATAAAAATCACTCATTGTATATATCATGTAATTTTATTAGATAAAAATGTTACTATGTAAAATTATAAAAAACAGTATTAAATAAAACACAACTCGGCATCAGAAAAGAGAATTCTGCTGGGATAGATTGAGCGGTTGTGATATCTCCAACTCCAACCATATTTTAATTAGCGGAAACCAACCAGACCCACAAACACAAACATATTCCCATTCCCAAGTCTCTTCCTCCTCTGCTTCTTTTTCGGAAAATAAAAATAAAAACAAAACCAAAAGAAACTTGCTCTGTTCCTCCTGGCCTGCTGCTACTTTGGATACCAGCCCAAAAGTCACCCAAAAAGGAGAGGAGACATGTGTGTTCAGGAAGCGGACCAGGTCAGCCAAGGAGGAATTGAAGAGAGCCCCGGAAGTGAAAACGACACCGAACCCAACAGTAGCAGCAGAAAGAAGCAAACTTTGGGGTTGCATTGTGAAACCCAGATGGAGAATCGGGATAAAGACTCCGACTTTATCACTTCCGGTGCTGGTCTCCCTCTGGGCACCTCTTTCCCTGTGAGAATTCTTCTCTTTTTTTTCTCTCTTTTTTTCGGAGGTGGTTGGTAGCCAATGTTGTAGACGGTTTCGGCTAAATTGCATGCGGGAATTGTTAGTGTAATGTTGAAAGTCCCGACTTCGTTACTAGTTTGGAGGATTTGTTTCCAATCAGGATGGTTTATTGTTTTCAGTTCTGGGTTGCCCTTCAAGTTTATTGGCCTTCTGTTTAATCTGTTTCGGTGTTTTTTTTTTCTGGCCCGAGGACGTTAATTGTTGTTGTGACTCTGACTCTGACTCTCCAACTCCAGTCGTTGCTTTTCTTTCCGTTATTTGGAAAGTAGCTGCTTCAGCTTCAGGCACTCGGATTTTTAGTTGATAAGTAGCCAAGAAGGGGTTTTCAATTTCACCACTCGGCTTAGGTGCCCGTGGAGTTATGTTGTCGCGGGCTTGAAGTCTAGACCTCATCGCTTGTTCGGATGGTTTTCATCCCGTTTGACTGATTAATCTGATTCTATCTGTTTTATGTTTATGGTTACTATTTATGTTCTTGAATGCGTCTATGGTGTTGCCTTGTGTATTTCAAGTCACAGTGTCTTTATTTGGCAAGATTATGAATGCTCTATGGCCCATCCTCATGAAAACTCACTTAGATGGGATTTGCCTTTTTTGCTTCGTTTTTCTTATTTTTCGGGGTTGCACTTTAACTCTTTAAGTATGTCTTTGTCCCAGCATTGTTAACATGTCTGCACTTGGCGAATGATCTTTCAATTATTTGATAAGGGATCATCACAAATAGTGCTAGTAATTTGTTCTCACAAAGCATCATTCTGGATCAATCAATTTCATAAAGAAAAAGGTTTTGTTTTCTTCCGGTAATGAGAAAGAATGTTTCGTCAGAAAAAAGTTCCCATTTGAAAAGCTCCTTTGTACTGTCCAATCAAACAAAAATGTTGCCAAGTAGCTCTCTTTTAGCATCAGATTCCACTTTGCTGCCATAACTTTTGTGGTTATGCAGCTGCTTTTAGTCTTGTGGAGGTGTGGAAGCTGGGTGTCCATTGGCTGCTATATTCTTAAATACCATAAAACCCGTCTTCATAAATAGGAACTTGTTTCCT
Organism: Hypericum androsaemum; assembly: GCA_963995505.1. Classification (NCBI taxonomy): domain Eukaryota; kingdom Viridiplantae; phylum Streptophyta; class Magnoliopsida; order Malpighiales; family Hypericaceae; genus Hypericum; species Hypericum androsaemum. The sequence goes on along the minus strand of OZ023182.1, from coordinate 22,067,349 downwards.
ATTCGCAGACTTGATACACCGATACTTTCGGCATCAGAGTTTATTTTCATTACACGATACATGGATAGCAGTTTTCTTCTGGTAACTTAAGATCTATTGCTGTTACCATTGTTCCTATTCTGACGCTTATGATCTAATTATGCATGGGTTTTTCAGCTTGAAAGTATTTCTGAGGATGGTGTCACAGAGCGGAGGCAGGGTCTGTCACCAAACTTTGTTCCTACACTTCAGTCAGGAGAGTGGTCGGACATTGGTGGGCGGTGTTATATGGAGGACACTCATATTTGCATTAGTGACTTGGCCAAAAACTTTGGATGCAGTTTGCTTGGCCATGAAGCTGTTTCTTTCTACGGTGTAAGTTGTGCACTCAGTAATTCATTGTCATGTTTCTGGTAACTATTCAATTTGGTTTTCCAGCTTCATAAATTCCATTGAAAACTTAAAAGAAGGGACAACTGGAGTCGACGTTTGAAGCAGGAACTGCTTTTGCACTTTGCAATGCTCAAACCAAACTCTTTGTGTGACAGGTTTTCGATGGGCATGGTGGAAAAAGTGCAGCACAATTTGTTCGGGACCATTTACCTAGAGTCATCGTTGAGGATGCTGATTTCCCTTTAGAACTTGAGAAAGTAGTCACGAGATCATTCATTCAGACTGACGCTGCATTTGAACAGTCATGCTCGCTTGAGTCTTCCCTCTCATCGGGCACAACTGCACTCACTGCCTTGATATTTGGGAGGTAAGAACCTCCTGGTTGGTGGCTTGTAAACATTTTTCTGGTTTATCTGAGATATCTTTGGTGGATACCTTTTCCATTATGCGGCCTTTGTTAACTAGTTGAATGGAGTGAAAATTTACTGATGAAGAAGGGTGCGCATTGGACTTGCTTCACCGTTAACTGTATCATATGTGATGTACAATGGTGCTCGCTATCTCTCCTTTTAGGGGATTGCATTTGCCTGACTGGCATCGTTCTTGCTTCCTTTGTGGCTTCATATTGCCTCAGACAGTCTCTTCATCTTGGCCAGGTCATTACTTGTTGCAAATGCTGGTGATTGCCGGGCAGTTTTGTCACGGCACGGGGTAGCCATCGAAATGTCCAAGGACCATAGGCCATGCTGCAATAGAGAAAAGAGAAGAATAGAGTCGTTGGGTGGATACGTTTCAGATGGCTATCTGAATGGTCAGTTAGGTGTTACACGCGCGTTGGGTGATTGGCACCTTGAAGGCCTGAAGGAAAAGGGTGGTCCTTTGAGTGCCGAGCCTGAACTTAAGCTGATTACACTGACCAAGGAAGACGAGTATTTGATCATCGGGAGTGATGGGATATGGGACGTATTCACTAGCCAAAACGCGGTAGATTTCTCCCGGAGGAGACTTCAAGAGCACAATGATGTAAAGCTATGCTGCAAAGAGATGGTGGAAGAAGCAATAAAACGGGGAGCAATGGACAACTTAACGGTTGTGATGGTAAGTTTCCACTTGGAACCGCCTCCACCAGCAGTTATACAGAGGACAAGATTCAGAAGGAGCATTTCAGCTGAGGGTCTTGAGAATCTCAGAAGCCTATTACAAGTGTAAACCTATAACAATCCACCTTTCGTCTTCCCCGCGAGGCCACGATTCGGGCTAGGTAATAAGTGGTACATAGCCATATTCTGTATAGCTTTGCTATGTGTATATACATTCTTCAGATAAGTGCCATCCTAGCCATTCCCAATTTTTAGACTAAGAAATTGAACTAACCATACAAGTGATGAAAGCGTGAACATTTTGAAGTAAGATGGTAGGCTCTTCTCTTAAATTTCCAACTAAATCTGCATGTTGAAGGCAAAAGTGGTATAGAATCGGATATACACTCGAATCAATGGCAAAGAATATCGAATGACACCTATCTATTTTCATTTCTAGCTTACCATTACCTCTCATCTTTACTAACTTTAATGAAGATTTTTTTGGGTGATAACTAACTTTGATGAAAATCTATACAGATTTGGTTATTGTTAGAATTTGATTCGTCAAAAATTTGATTCGATTTATCTAAAATTTATTTCATCGAAAATTCGATTAAAATTTATCCTGAGACTAATTGAATACGATTAAAATTCAATTCAAATTCGATTTTAAAATTTTATTGGAGTCAAATTCGTCCATAGTATTTAAAAAAAATAAAAATAAAGAAAAGTGGTGTGGAAAGGGAAAACATGGGGGAATTAAAATTTTAAATTAACTGAAACAAGCACGGATTTAGCCAAATATTTACAAGATTCTGTGGAGGCAACTTGCACTAACTTTGACATCTTGAGTTGGTGGAAAGTTAACACCATGAAGTATTCGATCGATCGGACCGCATTTTTTAAAACTATGTTCCATAGTGTATTCATTTTTTTTGGACAAATTATCCTCAAGTCCCTGATCTTTGGTCACCCTCTTTCTAGGGTCTCTGACTTTTGAAAAATGATTGTTCCGTCCCTAAGTTTTGATGATAATATACTTTCGGGTCCTTGGAGCCAAAATATTCCTTTTTCTTTCTCCAGTGAACCTCTACAAAAAAAATCTCTTTCCTTCTCCTTTTTCTTTCTCTCATTTCATCTTCTTTCTCCCACCTTCAAGATTCAACCAAAATTCAAACTCAAACTCAAAAAAATCTGAAAACTAATTAGATATTCACCCAAAAAAAACTAATTAGATCTGGGCTCCCAGCGAGCTCGCCGTCCCCGGGAAGCTCGACCTCACACCCTCGGGAACGCGACGACGTCCAAAATGCCGCTGATTAGGTCCTGTAGGAGCACCGTAATGAAGGTGAGTGTTTGCAACTTCTACTTCGGTCCCATCATCTTGAAAAACCAACCGGTTGCGTCTTTTGTTGCAAAAATCCTTTGCATGTCGGTCCCATCATCGTCAAACGATCCCTTGGTGACTCAGGTGAGTGTTTCCTTCCTCTCTTCGCTTGCCGCCGTTGGTTTTTTTTCCTCATAATGGGGTCCTCCTCTTCCTTTCTCCAAATGTTAATTAATATAATTTAATCCCCGGTTAGAATTTCCTTTGAAGCTCGTTACTGGGTTGGTCTCTGTGTTTTGATTCGATCTGGATCGTTGTCTTTGGAGCTGATGGGTCCTGCTAGAGGGTACAAGAGGAGGAAGAAGGTGGATAAAAAGGTAGAGGAACTTTAAATTGGGAATTGGGAAAGGGTTTTTAATCTGGATAAAGTTTTAGTTTTCTAATTAAGATTTCTAATTCGAATTAGAGATTTTAAAATTAGGATTCTTTAAATTTTGATTCTCTCTAATTAATTTTAATTTTTTTAATTAATTTTGATTCTCAATAAACATGTTTAGATTTGTTTTTAGTTTTGATTTTGGTTGAAAGTGGGACGAAGAAGATAAAGTGGAAGGAAAAAGAAGAGAAAGGAAAGAGAGTTTTTATTTTAGTGGGAGGATATTTTGGTCATTTCAAGTGGAGGTTCACCGGAGAAAAAAGAATATTCCGACTCTACGGATCTGAGAGTATATTATCATCAAAATTTAAGGACTGGACAATTATTTTTTAAAAATCAGGAATCCTAAGAGAGGGTGACCAAAGGTCAGACTTGAGAATAATTTTCCCTTTTCTTTTTTCAATGTGATATCTTTTCCTAATTCCTACTCTGCTTTTTACCATATGTGCTTTTTTACTATAAGGAGAAAGAAATCTCAGATTTTCCACAAGCAGTCAAATAAATCGCTATTGGCATCTGGTGACGACCGAGGCTTTGACAAATGAATATTTTGATATGTTTTTTGTTATCTAATGTAGTAGACTATTACTTAATTGGATAGTATCTATTTATTGGAATACCTGTTAAAAAATTATCGTAATATTCTGAAGAATAAGTAGGCATAACTTAAACCCATATTATTGATTTGAAATTTTAACTCATATCTTATTATTTTCCCAATTTTCATATGAAGATTCCCGGTTCAATTCAGGCTAGATAAAGATCATAACTAAAACATATTTAGGGATCTATTGAATTATTGACCAATTAATTCCATGTGATGACTCATAACTAACACATATTATATTGAATGTCTATATTTTTCTAAATAAGTACGTTGTGATAAATGTTTTTGTTGTCACTGACAATAACATTTAGTCTTGCCGTGGACTAGCAACAAATGATCACAACACTTATCAGTTGTCTCTATCAGTTTTACTTTCCTTTGTTAATCATACAACATTGTCCCTTAAAAAAAATCATACAAGATTGTTAATTGCGAATTCTTAAAAGATTATGGAACTAATGTGATATGTACGGTTTTAGTACAGATTACGGTGCAGACCCGTGGGCATAACTGGTATCCAGACTGACTTTTCTCGATTAGTCTTTTTTTTTTAGATTTAAATTGTTTTCACAATTTCAGATCTTAGACGGTCATAGAATTCGATCCTCCTACCTCATGTTTAAAAACTAACACCGTATCCATCAGATCATACATGAGTTAGTATGGTCTTGATTAGTCTTGGCATTCAATAGTAGCAGTATAATCCAATGTATTTCACATAAAAGTATCTCTTTTAATCCTAATAAAAAATTTATAACTCAACAATTAAGGATCTGGGTTCAAGTTGGTATATTTGTTTTTTTTACTATATGACATCATTGTATTATTGCGCCGACTAATCCGGTACAATATGAACTAGATCTCAGCTTCCAGACTACCATGAACCTTTCCAGCGACTTTTTGTTGGGTTACTTGAAGTCTTAACCAAATTTTGTAAGTAATCCGCAATCAAATTTCGTAACAAAGACGTGTTAAGAGAATAGGTGAATCAATTGTACCGGATTAGTTAACTGTACCAACAAATAATTATACTTTAAAAGGAGTGTTAATTTCAAATCTTACTAATACAACTAATCACAATTCATTACAGGAAATTTTGTTATCCCATATATTTTTACACCGCTTGAACCTAAATTGATGGACACAAGAGACGACGCAAAAACCGTACACATCACAGGAGCCCACGTAAAGTAGAAATGGTTTTAAAATGTGTAATGAAGAAGTACAACAAAAATTTATGTGACCACATCCTAACATTTGATTTCAGGAAATTGCTTCACACTCTTAAACAGATACAACTTCCTTGTGCAAAGTTCTGAGGTGCTATGGCAAGCCAAGGGAAAGATGAACATCTCGCTGACTATTACAAAGTGAAGAATGCAAATACTGGAGCCCTCACATCATCTGATGAATATCTACTGTTTGCTGTGCAAGCTCCACCAACATCGCCTCGTCGAAGAACTTGTTACTGCTCACGTCTTCGCTCATTCCCTGAAGCGAAATCCAGAGTCAGAATGGTTGTGATCAAGTAGAAGCTAGGTATGGCAGGTTTATGATTGTATGCATTCCCTATGCGGTTGTAGTGAAGGGAGAGAAATATGCATACCTTGCGCCGCCTTGTCTTGACCATAAACTCACGGGCAAGTTGATGAACCTGTGCCGGCTGAAGTGGACGCAGGACTATGCTTTTGTCTAGAGGATCTCCGGGAACTATGGCCCAGTGATCAAACACAGACATACAGAAGGCTTGCCCTTGTGTATGGTACCTCAAGTCCGTCTCAAAACCAAATGACTCTATCACAGGCAAGAATGCCTGTTGATCAATGAAAAAGGCCGGTACGAAGTAAATGTGTGTTTCAGTTAAAAAAAAGTACGCTTCAAATTAACCTTGTCTCGGAACTTTTGAGGTGAAGTGGAACCGACCTTAACAAGATAAGCTGGAGTCCCGGGCTGAGGAACATCTGCTGTAACATGTCCACGTCTGCGGGATAACACGGTATAGATCGCACTTAGACAGTCTACTGGTGTTTGAATCTGCAACAAGAATACCAGGATTACAGAGGACCAAGGTAATGACTTCTACTCCCAAAAGAATAAGAAGTTTAAAACAGATAAAAAGGAACGTCTAATTGCTTCAACTTCATCACTCAAAAGGCCAAAATCCATGGAATTGGATTCGAGAAATGCATTGAGCACGCACCTCGACATAATATACTGGTTCCATGAGCCTTGGGGTTGCCATGAGAAAAGATGAATAAGCCACACGTCGAGCTGTGGGGATAATCTGCCCAGATCCTCGGTTCAGTGGTTCTGGAGCAATTCTTGCATCCACTATTTTGAACTTAACATTACGGATAGGCTCATCACAAAGTGGTCCTTCTCGAGCACCCCACTGAAAACTGTAGCGTGAAAACATTTAGTCAACTGCAGGTACTTTATGAATATTAGAACACACGAGCATATGCTTTAGTTTACTATACCCTTGGACAATAGAATCCTTGACAGCGCCCAGCAATCCCTTGTCGACTTCAGTAGGGAGTGTATCATCTAATAGGATATTGGGTCCCTGTAGAAAGGAAATTACCTCACTCTTTCAGCAAAGACATAACAAGTAATGGCTACGTGAAGCAAAAATTATTTACCTGCTTATCGGGACCAAATGCCCATATTGATCGTGCTGCAAGCAAATCCCACTCATATTTTGTTTTGAAGAAATCGCCAAGGGCTTTCCGGTTCCAATCGATGCTGACAGCACCGTTCTCGATGTCTTCTGCAAGACCTTTCTCCAAAGGCTCTGCAACCTAGACAAATGAAAAAAGGCGTGAGAATCGTATCCCGTTAGCTTTACATTAACAAGGACCAACACTTTTATATTGCCTAACCATAGTGATCTTGTTCTTCTTGTTTGGTGTCTCAGCGAAACATTTCATTGACGAGGTCTCCACCACTGTCTCACAGAATGATACAACAGGATCGGCAACCTATTTTTTTCCACAGAAACAAGAAAATTGAGCAAAGACGTTACTAGAAATGTCAGAAAAGAAGCCACAGAAATACATTGGTACCTTGACTTCTACTTCAGAGTACAGCTCTCTAAGATCCTTCATGATGGAGTCTAGGTATAGTTCTCCTGTACCAAGAATAGTATGCTCTCCAGACTCCTCAACCTTAGTTATGGCTAGTGGATAGCTTTTACTAATTTTCCTAAGACCTTCCACCATCTTTGGTAACTCACTTGGATTCAAAGGTTCGGTGGCAGTTTTCACAACAGATAGTGTGTTGAATTGAAGAGGCCGGAATATGTATATGTCTTCATCATTGTAGTTCACATTACAGAGTGTTGCAGTCTTCATAATTGAAGCATCTACGCCTTCAATAAGAACCCAAGAACCAGGAGGTGCCATGCTTATGGGCAATCTATACCGGGCTTGGTATACCCAAAGTTTAGTCACTTCTTTTATTGTCATGTCCTCCTCGTCATCAGGGGAATAACCTTCTCCCAGCACTTTGACAGACTGTCCGGTCTGAATCATTCCGCTATAGACCCGACCAAAGGCATCAAATGAACTGCAATCTGACTTAGGGTACAGTTTTGTAACATTCACCATCAAGGGTCCAGCAGGATCACAATCTACCATGGCCTGGTAAATCTCAGAATCCTTTGGACCTGTATATATATGATCGACCTTCCTTACAGCTGCTTCCCTAGCAGAAGGAATATGCTTAACAAGCATATCTGTGAACCCAGAAGCTGAACCAAATATTTGGCTGCATGCCAACCTTAGCAAAGGCCGCACATTTAACTTATAAGCTGCATTCGGAAGAGTGACTCCCAGCTCAATAAGAGTAGATTCCACACTCTTTTTATGTTCTCCAATCAGTTGGCTGTATATCTTGTAGAGAGGTTCGAGAACAAATTTAACGAATGATCTTTCTCCACCACTGGCCGGAGGTTTCTTCCTGAAAACTCTCTCATCAGGATGATAATACAGGTCTCCCCAAAGTCTGGAAGCAAACTTGTTAGCATCAGCTGTAACTCCGTGGAGTTTGAGGTACAATTTTGCAAAAGATTGCAAAGTGAACGACCAACCAGCAGTGGCACTTGCAAAACAAACATTCCCAGCTGCTGGGTCTATCACTTGGACATTTCCAGCAGTTGAAGAAGCTGCTGATATATGAGTGTTGATGACTTCTATGGTATGCCTTAGCTTGTGATAGGCATCTTTTGGCGGCAATTTGAGTTCCGTTATCAGTCTGTCAACCTTCAGCAAAAGAACATTATAAACATGCCGGTTCTTGGAAGGAGATAGACAATATTCAGTAGGTAAATTAACATTTCAAAATCTTGTCGGCAAAAACACAGGAAAAAATAACTGATTCAACCAAATAAATCAAAATCGGGAGTGGAAGTATAAGATAACCTTATTGATCACAACAACAATAGGCAGGCGGTCCTGGATTGCATGGCGAATCGCCCTCTCTGTGTTTACCTACACACCGGCAGAAATAATAAGTGCCAAGCTGCATACAGCATACATGGCAGGAAAATTGCAATGACGACAAACTGTTAGATCACGCAAGAGCGACCTTCTCAGTACGTATAACAAAGTTGTACAAACATAACGAGTAAACTTCACAATTAAAACCAAATGTAGCTTATTCTTGTTGGAAAAAGAGAAAAGATTATGATAGATATATAAAGATATTACTTATCTGTTAATGTGAAGTAGAATAATGCACACACAATTATCAGTAAGTAATAATTTTAAGGATCACTCAGATCTCCACAGTATAACGGCACATACATTAACTAGAAAGTGATATTTTATGGAACTTATATAAACTTCCACCAACTAGAATCTATACAGTAAACATGAGAAGAAAGTGTTACAGCATGACAAAGAGCATACACGCCTTATAGAGACAATTCATAATTCAGAAATGGAAGCATTATGAACCGTGGAGGAGACATCATACATAATAATCTTGTCATATAATATATCACTTACCATCACTCCTTCAGCTGCATCCACTATAAGCACGGCCCCATCAGCAAGGCGGAGAGCAGCAGTCATTTCATCAGAGAAATTAACATGACCAGGGGTGTCCATGATGTTACAAAGATACGACTTTGAATTGCTATCCTCAAGTACAAGAGACATCGGGACAGTCTTGATGGATATCCTCCTCTCCTGCTCATCTATCCTTGTGTCTGTGTACCTCATGTGCTTCTCGCTCCTTGTATCAAAAGTAGGCGTATGATGGGTTTGCTCAACCAACATATCCATGAACAGCGTTTTCCCGTGTTGCAGGTGTCCCACAAGAGCAACATTACGGACAAGAGATGGGTTCGACATGAGACCAACAAGAAACTGTGTTGACACATACGTGGAAGAGTCCTTAACCCCGACCTCAAACTTGACATTCCTAACAGGGTTAATAATGGGTTGCTCGAGAGACTGCTCATCCTCGTCCATAACCAACGTTTCTACATCTTCGCCGTATACCTCCTCCGCAGTAGGATAATACTTCTTGTCCTCAGCCAGAACAATCTGGTTATCCATATCAACGTCATTACCACCAGCCGTAAGCCACCCATTCGAACCATTAGCTAATTCCTCGTCTTCCATATCATCCCCGTCCTCGCGAGGCTTGTCCTGAAGATCCTCATCTTCGACCTCCTCGTCGCTCTCCCTATCCGACTCGATCTCGGGTCCAATGTAGTTCCCGAACTCATCGTACAAGTTATCATCCATGTTCCCCTAAAAACCAATCACAAAGCAAACAACACTTAGTAAACCCTAAACCACTCCTCCGACTTCATTACTCGCTCTAAAGCTAACGAATGATAGATAATAGCAACTAAATCTAGTAAAAGAACCCACTTAAAAATATTTGTCAAATACGGCTCAAAGCACTTGGAATAAAAAATAAATAAAAAAACCCTAGAGAGGAGGAAGAAGAGAGAGTACTACTATAAACCCAGAAAAAAATATATAAACAAAAAAAAATGGAGAAATTAAGCGGAGGGAGGGACTGGTTCATGAATGGGAAAAGTACCCGAAAAGAGAAGCTATGGAGGGAGGGCTCCTTCTCGCGAGACTGGAAGAAGCTGGAAGCTGGGAATCCAAGTGGAGGAAGGGTTTTAGTTAGAGCGGGGTTTGAGAAATATAAGAGAAGGGGGATTGCATTTTTATTACAATAAATAATAAAATGGGTCGGTCTGGGCGTAATATTGGGCCCTTAATGGGCCTTTGAGCGATGTGATGGGCCCTTTAGGGAAATAATAGAAACTTATTTCAGTTTTTAGGTTACGATCTGCACGGGTTATTCTCTTTAAATTTCTTTTCTTAGGTGGTAAGTGGAATGCATTTTTATTGTATCTCGTAGTTTCTATACATTCTATATTTTTCTCACATATTTTGGTTGCTGGAGGTTATAACCTTTTTTTAAATGACATTTAATTCTTTCTTGTGTTTTTCTTATCTCATATGTATCGCGGTACGGAATTTGACTTTACATAGTTAGCTCAGAACCGTTTGATTCTTTCTATTTATTGTTATCTAGTATATATATTATCATAACACAAACAACTAATTTTAGAGTTAAGTTCGTTCTGACCATGTACATAAGTTCAATTCTTCCATGTTTTGATATTGAGGAAATTCACTTCATATATCTTTTGTCACTTAAATTATTGTCGGTATCGGAATATAAATCACTTATATATATAAATAAAAGAAAGAAAGTTGGACATGTCGAAGAAAGAAAGATGAGAATCGAAAACTATAACAAAGCAACAAACCATGATATTGATATTATTATTTGTTGTTACATTTAGTAGTACATGATACAAACGAGAGGATATGGTCAGGGACGTAACGAATAGAAGGAAAAAAAAGCAAATGTTCTGGTACCATTACAAGCTAGAACTTATTTAGAGCACCAATCTCTATAAGAGAGGTGCATATATGGCGGTGGTGAGACTAGCGATCAAGGGTGGTTAGAATTCGATCTCTCCCAATTCAAGTTTAAGGGCGGACCCGTATCCATCCAGCCGCCACACTTGCGTTGGTATCCTAATAGTTAGTTTGATAGAGTCCTAGTACACTATTTGTGAATAATGTCTTTTGGCTCTTTTGGACAATGTGTGATTGCGTTGGTAATGTGGGAGGAGAAATTGATTGGGAGGGGCTGCTGCTAGATTTATACTTGTTGAGTGGTTGAGATGAAATCGGGTATCGGGAGATCTAATATGTGGACTACTTATAGATTGAGTTGGGTTAGACTGCAAATACAATATATTTTATACCAAATTTTTAACACATTTGTACTTTCAAAGATGGCAAACTAAAAATATTTAATTACAATTAATATTACTATTTTTTTTAATACGAACTTTTATTAATTATAAAAGAAAAAATTATAGAATGGGGGTGAGAAAGGGGAGAAAAAGGAAAAACAAAGGTTAAAAACAAAGCCAAAGCCTAAACGGGTAACCATATTGGCAAACCCGCTACCGTATCTAGTGATTCACCCAGGCAAACTCACAAGTCGGGTAGTCAAAGGTGATACAAATCAGTCGGGGTTCATCAAAAATCTACATCGTACTCTGACCAACGTAGATCCTCCCCGGTATAGGTTATTCCAGCCCTCTTCCTCACTTGAAAGCGAGTATTCTTGGCAGGCGGTAGGTCAAAATCCTCCAAATCCGACTGCGAATCGACCTCGTCCGCCCAATTGTTCTTCATCTTCTTCGTCAGCGAATCCATGAACTTCAATGAATCTGGCAGATCATCTTTGTCAATAAAAACAACCTCATTGCCCTCTTGACCCGGGATAGGCATGGGATCCATAGCAGGTAAAGCAGTGGCACGGCCCAAAAGAGACGGGAACGGGCCCTGTAGAATCGGAGTTTCCTTGCTAAGGAATCCGGGCTTGAGACCCTTGTGCTTATAGCCCTTAGAACTCAAAGATCGGCTAGGTAAAACCCCTCCCGCAGCGACATAGGCGGCCTTCCTAGCTTCAATTTTTGCCAAATCAGAATCTGACAAATTCAATGACAAAATCGAACATGATTTAGAGCTTTTCTTGCGTGCACTTTTCTTGTTCGAGACTGAACTAGCACCCTACGAACTCGGAGTGTCTGAAAGAGGTGAGTTACCACTCGGAACTGGAGACAAAGGCTCCATAATGATCGGCGGAGTAGTTTGCGGATCCGTATTAGGCGAGTCTATTGAAACATCCTCAATCCGCACTCCACTAGGCGTTTGTCCACCCATCTACTCAGGTAAATTAGCTTTGCTTCTCAAAGAATTAGCCCTCTCCTCCCGTATTAGTCCAAGCTCAGTCACCCTCAAGCCTTCCAAATCATTTGCACTCGGAATCTGATTCGTACCAATTGAAGGTCCCGAGTCATCCAAAATATGATCAGCATGTGCATGTACAATAACATGCAAATCAAGATGGGCTACTTTTAATAGCTCCTGTCCGAACTCAGTAACAACAATACCAATATGGTATTGTTCCCCATCAACAATTGCACCAGGAACAACAGTTGCAAATGATTACTAGTTGATTTACCTACTTCATGGTTATTCAACTATTATAAAACAATTATCATACATGTACCTCATGTGCTTCTCACTCCTTGCATCCACTATTTTGAACTTAACATTACGGATAGGCTCATCACAAAGTGGTCCTTCTCGAGCACCCCACTGAAAACTGTAGCGTGAAAACATTTAGTCAACTGCAGGTACTTTATGAATATTAGAACACACGAGCATATGCTTTAGTTTACTATACCCTTGGACAATAGAATCCTTGACAGCGCCCAGCAATCCCTTGTCGACTTCAGTAGGGAGTGTATCATCTAATAGGATATTGGGTCCCTGTAGAAAGGAAATTACCTCACTCTTTCAGCAAAGACATAACAAGTAATGGCTACGTGAAGCAAAAATTATTTACCTGCTTATCGGGACCAAATGCCCATATTGATCGTGCTGCAAGCAAATCCCACTCATATTTTGTTTTGAAGAAATCGCCAAGGGCTTTCCGGTTCCAATCGATGCTGACAGCACCGTTCTCGATGTCTTCTGCAAGACCTTTCTCCAAAGGCTCTGCAACCTAGACAAATGAAAAAAGGCGTGAGAATCGTATCCCGTTAGCTTTACATTAACAAGGACCAACACTTTTATATTGCCTAACCATAGTGATCTTGTTCTTCTTGTTTGGTGTCTCAGCGAAACATTTCATTGACGAGGTCTCCACCACTGTCTCACAGAATGATACAACAGGATCGGCAACCTATTTTTTTCCACAGAAACAAGAAAATTGAGCAAAGACGTTACTAGAAATGTCAGAAAAGAAGCCACAGAAATACATTGGTACCTTGACTTCTACTTCAGAGTACAGCTCTCTAAGATCCTTCATGATGGAGTCTAGGTATAGTTCTCCTGTACCAAGAATAGTATGCTCTCCAGACTCCTCAACCTTAGTTATGGCTAGTGGATAGCTTTTACTAATTTTCCTAAGACCTTCCACCATCTTTGGTAACTCACTTGGATTCAAAGGTTCGGTGGCAGTTTTCACAACAGATAGTGTGTTGAATTGAAGAGGCCGGAATATGTATATGTCTTCATCATTGTAGTTCACATTACAGAGTGTTGCAGTCTTCATAATTGAAGCATCTACGCCTTCAATAAGAACCCAAGAACCAGGAGGTGCCATGCTTATGGGCAATCTATACCGGGCTTGGTATACCCAAAGTTTAGTCACTTCTTTTATTGTCATGTCCTCCTCGTCATCAGGGGAATAACCTTCTCCCAGCACTTTGACAGACTGTCCGGTCTGAATCATTCCGCTATAGACCCGACCAAAGGCATCAAATGAACTGCAATCTGACTTAGGGTACAGTTTTGTAACATTCACCATCAAGGGTCCAGCAGGATCACAATCTACCATGGCCTGGTAAATCTCAGAATCCTTTGGACCTGTATATATATGATCGACCTTCCTTACAGCTGCTTCCCTAGCAGAAGGAATATGCTTAACAAGCATATCTGTGAACCCAGAAGCTGAACCAAATATTTGGCTGCATGCCAACCTTAGCAAAGGCCGCACATTTAACTTATAAGCTGCATTCGGAAGAGTGACTCCCAGCTCAATAAGAGTAGATTCCACACTCTTTTTATGTTCTCCAATCAGTTGGCTGTATATCTTGTAGAGAGGTTCGAGAACAAATTTAACGAATGATCTTTCTCCACCACTGGCCGGAGGTTTCTTCCTGAAAACTCTCTCATCAGGATGATAATACAGGTCTCCCCAAAGTCTGGAAGCAAACTTGTTAGCATCAGCTGTAACTCCGTGGAGTTTGAGGTACAATTTTGCAAAAGATTGCAAAGTGAACGACCAACCAGCAGTGGCACTTGCAAAACAAACATTCCCAGCTGCTGGGTCTATCACTTGGACATTTCCAGCAGTTGAAGAAGCTGCTGATATATGAGTGTTGATGACTTCTATGGTATGCCTTAGCTTGTGATAGGCATCTTTTGGCGGCAATTTGAGTTCCGTTATCAGTCTGTCAACCTTCAGCAAAAGAACATTATAAACATGCCGGTTCTTGGAAGGAGATAGACAATATTCAGTAGGTAAATTAACATTTCAAAATCTTGTCGGCAAAAACACAGGAAAAAATAACTGATTCAACCAAATAAATCAAAATCGGGAGTGGAAGTATAAGATAACCTTATTGATCACAACAACAATAGGCAGGCGGTCCTGGATTGCATGGCGAATCGCCCTCTCTGTGTTTACCTACACACCGGCAGAAATAATAAGTGCCAAGCTGCATACAGCATACATGGCAGGAAAATTGCAATGACGACAAACTGTTAGATCACGCAAGAGCGACCTTCTCAGTACGTATAACAAAGTTGTACAAACATAACGAGTAAACTTCACAATTAAAACCAAATGTAGCTTATTCTTGTTGGAAAAAGAGAAAAGATTATGATAGATATATAAAGATATTACTTATCTGTTAATGTGAAGTAGAATAATGCACACACAATTATCAGTAAGTAATAATTTTAAGGATCACTCAGATCTCCACAGTATAACGGCACATACATTAACTAGAAAGTGATATTTTATGGAACTTATATAAACTTCCACCAACTAGAATCTATACAGTAAACATGAGAAGAAAGTGTTACAGCATGACAAAGAGCATACACGCCTTATAGAGACAATTCATAATTCAGAAATGGAAGCATTATGAACCGTGGAGGAGACATCATACATAATAATCTTGTCATATAATATATCACTTACCATCACTCCTTCAGCTGCATCCACTATAAGCACGGCCCCATCAGCAAGGCGGAGAGCAGCAGTCATTTCATCAGAGAAATTAACATGACCAGGGGTGTCCATGATGTTACAAAGATACGACTTTGAATTGCTATCCTCAAGTACAAGAGACATCGGGACAGTCTTGATGGATATCCTCCTCTCCTGCTCATCTATCCTTGTGTCTGTGTACCTCATGTGCTTCTCGCTCCTTGTATCAAAAGTAGGCGTATGATGGGTTTGCTCAACCAACATATCCATGAACAGCGTTTTCCCGTGTTGCAGGTGTCCCACAAGAGCAACATTACGGACAAGAGATGGGTTCGACATGAGACCAACAAGAAACTGTGTTGACACATACGTGGAAGAGTCCTTAACCCCGACCTCAAACTTGACATTCCTAACAGGGTTAATAATGGGTTGCTCGAGAGACTGCTCATCCTCGTCCATAACCAACGTTTCTACATCTTCGCCGTATACCTCCTCCGCAGTAGGATAATACTTCTTGTCCTCAGCCAGAACAATCTGGTTATCCATATCAACGTCATTACCACCAGCCGTAAGCCACCCATTCGAACCATTAGCTAATTCCTCGTCTTCCATATCATCCCCGTCCTCGCGAGGCTTGTCCTGAAGATCCTCATCTTCGACCTCCTCGTCGCTCTCCCTATCCGACTCGATCTCGGGTCCAATGTAGTTCCCGAACTCATCGTACAAGTTATCATCCATGTTCCCCTAAAAACCAATCACAAAGCAAACAACACTTAGTAAACCCTAAACCACTCCTCCGACTTCATTACTCGCTCTAAAGCTAACGAATGATAGATAATAGCAACTAAATCTAGTAAAAGAACCCACTTAAAAATATTTGTCAAATACGGCTCAAAGCACTTGGAATAAAAAATAAATAAAAAAACCCTAGAGAGGAGGAAGAAGAGAGAGTACTACTATAAACCCAGAAAAAAATATATAAACAAAAAAAAATGGAGAAATTAAGCGGAGGGAGGGACTGGTTCATGAATGGGAAAAGTACCCGAAAAGAGAAGCTATGGAGGGAGGGCTCCTTCTCGCGAGACTGGAAGAAGCTGGAAGCTGGGAATCCAAGTGGAGGAAGGGTTTTAGTTAGAGCGGGGTTTGAGAAATATAAGAGAAGGGGGATTGCATTTTTATTACAATAAATAATAAAATGGGTCGGTCTGGGCGTAATATTGGGCCCTTAATGGGCCTTTGAGCGATGTGATGGGCCCTTTAGGGAAATAATAGAAACTTATTTCAGTTTTTAGGTTACGATCTGCACGGGTTATTCTCTTTAAATTTCTTTTCTTAGGTGGTAAGTGGAATGCATTTTTATTGTATCTCGTAGTTTCTATACATTCTATATTTTTCTCACATATTTTGGTTGCTGGAGGTTATAACCTTTTTTTAAATGACATTTAATTCTTTCTTGTGTTTTTCTTATCTCATATGTATCGCGGTACGGAATTTGACTTTACATAGTTAGCTCAGAACCGTTTGATTCTTTCTATTTATTGTTATCTAGTATATATATTATCATAACACAAACAACTAATTTTAGAGTTAAGTTCGTTCTGACCATGTACATAAGTTCAATTCTTCCATGTTTTGATATTGAGGAAATTCACTTCATATATCTTTTGTCACTTAAATTATTGTCGGTATCGGAATATAAATCACTTATATATATAAATAAAAGAAAGAAAGTTGGACATGTCGAAGAAAGAAAGATGAGAATCGAAAACTATAACAAAGCAACAAACCATGATATTGATATTATTATTTGTTGTTACATTTAGTAGTACATGATACAAACGAGAGGATATGGTCAGGGACGTAACGAATAGAAGGAAAAAAAAGCAAATGTTCTGGTACCATTACAAGCTAGAACTTATTTAGAGCACCAATCTCTATAAGAGAGGTGCATATATGGCGGTGGTGAGACTAGCGATCAAGGGTGGTTAGAATTCGATCTCTCCCAATTCAAGTTTAAGGGCGGACCCGTATCCATCCAGCCGCCACACTTGCGTTGGTATCCTAATAGTTAGTTTGATAGAGTCCTAGTACACTATTTGTGAATAATGTCTTTTGGCTCTTTTGGACAATGTGTGATTGCGTTGGTAATGTGGGAGGAGAAATTGATTGGGAGGGGCTGCTGCTAGATTTATACTTGTTGAGTGGTTGAGATGAAATCGGGTATCGGGAGATCTAATATGTGGACTACTTATAGATTGAGTTGGGTTAGACTGCAAATACAATATATTTTATACCAAATTTTTAACACATTTGTACTTTCAAAGATGGCAAACTAAAAATATTTAATTACAATTAATATTACTATTTTTTTTAATACGAACTTTTATTAATTATAAAAGAAAAAATTATAGAATGGGGGTGAGAAAGGGGAGAAAAAGGAAAAACAAAGGTTAAAAACAAAGCCAAAGCCTAAACGGGTAACCATATTGGCAAACCCGCTACCGTATCTAGTGATTCACCCAGGCAAACTCACAAGTCGGGTAGTCAAAGGTGATACAAATCAGTCGGGGTTCATCAAAAATCTACATCGTACTCTGACCAACGTAGATCCTCCCCGGTATAGGTTATTCCAGCCCTCTTCCTCACTTGAAAGCGAGTATTCTTGGCAGGCGGTAGGTCAAAATCCTCCAAATCCGACTGCGAATCGACCTCGTCCGCCCAATTGTTCTTCATCTTCTTCGTCAGCGAATCCATGAACTTCAATGAATCTGGCAGATCATCTTTGTCAATAAAAACAACCTCATTGCCCTCTTGACCCGGGATAGGCATGGGATCCATAGCAGGTAAAGCAGTGGCACGGCCCAAAAGAGACGGGAACGGGCCCTGTAGAATCGGAGTTTCCTTGCTAAGGAATCCGGGCTTGAGACCCTTGTGCTTATAGCCCTTAGAACTCAAAGATCGGCTAGGTAAAACCCCTCCCGCAGCGACATAGGCGGCCTTCCTAGCTTCAATTTTTGCCAAATCAGAATCTGACAAATTCAATGACAAAATCGAACATGATTTAGAGCTTTTCTTGCGTGCACTTTTCTTGTTCGAGACTGAACTAGCACCCTACGAACTCGGAGTGTCTGAAAGAGGTGAGTTACCACTCGGAACTGGAGACAAAGGCTCCATAATGATCGGCGGAGTAGTTTGCGGATCCGTATTAGGCGAGTCTATTGAAACATCCTCAATCCGCACTCCACTAGGCGTTTGTCCACCCATCTACTCAGGTAAATTAGCTTTGCTTCTCAAAGAATTAGCCCTCTCCTCCCGTATTAGTCCAAGCTCAGTCACCCTCAAGCCTTCCAAATCATTTGCACTCGGAATCTGATTCGTACCAATTGAAGGTCCCGAGTCATCCAAAATATGATCAGCATGTGCATGTACAATAACATGCAAATCAAGATGGGCTACTTTTAATAGCTCCTGTCCGAACTCAGTAACAACAATACCAATATGGTATTGTTCCCCATCAACAATTGCACCAGGAACAACAGTTGCAAATGATTACTAGTTGATTTACCTACTTCATGGTTATTCAACTATTATAAAACAATTATCATACATGTACCTCATGTGCTTCTCACTCCTTGCATCAAAAGTAGGCGTGTGATGGGTTTCCTCAACCAACATACCCATGAAAAGCGTTTTCCCATGTTGCAGGTGACCCACAAGAGCAACATTACGGACAAGACAAGGGGTTTGACATGAGACCAACAGGAAACTGTGTTGACAGACACATACATACTGATGGGATCATGCCCACTAATAAGTGGAAAATAAAAGCCTCCACTAATTGATGGGTGGAGGAGAAAAGTTTTCACTAAGTGATAAGTGGAGTTCCCACTAATTGATGGGTGGAGGAGAAAAATTTCCACTAAGTGATAAGTGGAGTTCCCACTAATTGATGGGTGGAGGAGAAATCATGGCATTCCTCTCTATAAAAGGAGAGATGATCTTCCATGGAAGAGACATCCACAAAATGAAGAAAAACTCCAAGTAGAGAGTTTAGAGAGAAATAGAGAGTTTCCAAGTTCTAGAGAGAGAGAAAGCTTGAGGTAAAAATAGAGTGAGTGAAAATTCTCTACTGTAAAATACGAGTGAAACACGAGAGTGGGATAACTCGGGGTATCGGGCAGTGAGGATATTTTTACCACTGTAATTTCTCTATTTACTAGTTGATATTTTTCGGAGCTGGTCCCGTGGTTTTTTCCTCTGGTATTTAGAGGGTTTTCCACGTAAATCTTGGTGTTCCCTCTTGGTGGTGTTTTTCTTCCCCGTCTACTTTTGACCGTGGTAATTATTAATTACTGGGGTAAATTTTATTTACCGGTTCCGCTGCACGAGTCAAATTCCCAACAAGTGGTATCAGAGCCTTGGCTTTGTAGCTGAGATCTTTGTGTGTTGAAGATGGAGGACAAGCCTGTCGAAAAAGCCATCAAGTTGACTTCGTCAAATTATGCCGTCTGGAAGACTCTGATGACGGATGTTTTATACTGCAAGGATCTTTTTGATCCTATTGAGTTAAAAGGTATAAAAGACGAGGCAATAGCAGATGCTCTTTGGAACAAGATGAATCGCAAAGTCTGTGGGTTAATTCGACAATCGATTGACCCCAGTCTTATTCACCACGTGGCTGACGAGACGGATGCATTCAAGCTCTGGGAGAAGCTGGAAAATCTGTTTGAGCGGAAAAATGCCATTGACAAGGCTTTTCTGCTCAAACGGCTTATCACAGCCACATACCGTGATGGACAAAATGCATCTGAGCATTTGAGTACGTTCCAAGAGTTTGCAAATCGTCTAGTAGCAACAAAGGTTCCGCTAGACGATGAGTTGCTGGCTTTGATGTTGCTGAATTCCTTGCCGAATAGTTGGAAAACACTAAAAGTTTCTCTGACAAACTCAACTCCAAGTTTGACATTGTCTATGGTCAAGGATAGTATCCTGAATGAAGAAACTCGGAGAATAGAGAATGGCATGATGAGCTCTAGCAATGAGGCCATGGTCACAGAGAACCGTGGGAAAGGCAAGTTTGAAGGAAGATCCCAGTCGAGAGAAGGACTGAAGTGTTACTATTGTGGCAAAGAGGGGCACTTTAAAAGAAATTGTAGACTGTTGAAGAAGAAGAAGCAGGGAGGCGAGCAGAAGAATGAGAATGACCAAAGAGCTACCACATCTACACTGGAGGAGGTGGCACTATTTTCTTGTGAAGAAGATATTTGTGCGGTCAGTGATCCGTACACTGAATGGGTCATTGATTCTGCTGCATCATACCATGCAACTCCCCACAAGGAGATGTTCACCTTGTACAGAGCAGGAGACTTTGGCAAGTTAGAATGGGAAATAACAGTTTTGCTAATATTGTGGGAGTTGGTGATGTTTTGGTCAAAACAAATATTGGCCATAAGTTAACATTGAAAGACGTCAGACATGTTCCTGATCTGCGTCTGAACCTGATATCTATACATGCCCTGGATGTGACTGGTTTCCATAGCCATTTTGGCAATGGATTGTGGAAGCTGACTGCAGGAGATCTAGTTACAGCTAGAGGAAAGTTATCTGGTACACTTTACAAGACTCAAGTGAAGCTGCTTGGAGATGAGGTGAACGCAGTAGAAGACTCTACCTCACCAAATCTGTGGCACAAGCGGCTTGGACACTTGAGCGAGAAGGGAATGAAAGCACTACGGTCTGTTGTTCCAATCGCCATAGGTACAAAACTACAACCTTGTGATTATTATATCTTTGGCAAGCATCATAGAGTTCCTTTTGGCAAGACTGCTAAAAAGAAGGAAAGTTTTTTTAGAACTTGTGCATTCTGATGTGTGTGGTCCCATTGAAGTGGAGTCATTAGGTGGTAGCAAATATTTTCTCACTTTCATTGATGATGCATCACGGAAGTTGTGGGTGTATTTTTGTAAAAACAAAGACCAGGTGTTTGATCACTTCAAGAAGTTTCATGCTATGGTGGAAAGAGAGAAAGGTGCATCCTTGAAGTGTATCCGGTCAGACAATGGCGGGGAGTACACGTCAAAAGAGTTTGAGCAGTATTGTACAAACTATGGCATCAAACATGAGAAGACAGTTCCAGGCACCCCACAGCACAACGGTGTTGCAGAGAGAATCAACAGAACCATTGTGGAGAAAGTGAGATGCATGCTCAAAACGGCTAACTTGCCTAAGCCATTCTGGGGGGAAGCAGTTCGTGCTGCCTGCTACCTAATCAATCGATCTCCATCAGTTCCGCTAAACTATGACACCCCAGAGAGAGTGTGGACTGGTAGAAGTATTTCGTACTCACATTCGAAGGTGTTTGGATGCAAAGCTTTTGTACATATACCAAAGGAACTGAGACAAAAGCTAGATGACAAAGCAGTTTCCTGCATATTTCTTAGCTATGGAGAAGAAAACTTTGGCTACAGACTGTGGGATCTAGAGAGAAAGAAAGTCATCAGAAGCAGAGATGTAGTGTTTCATGAAAATGAGACATGTTCAACCCCAGTAATATCAGAGGCAAGGATAGAGGCTAGTGGTGGAATTGATTTGGCACCAGAATCTTCTCCAATGACAACTGGTGGAGAAGATGCAGATCAATCTTTTCGGGTGGGTGCTGAATCAGAAGAGAATTCTAATCAGGGGGAGCAAACCCCTGAGGTCGGCGAAGTAACTTCAGATTCTCAGGAGGACGAGCAACTCAGAAGGTCAACAAGACAGAGGATATTGTTAACCAGATACTCCAGTTCTGAGTATGTCCTTGTCACTAGCGAGGGGGAGCCAGAGAGCTTTGAAAAAGTCCCGGAGCATGAGGAAAAAGCTCGATGGATGGAGGCTATGCTTGAGGAATTGAGTTCTTTGAGAAAGAACGGTACTTATGAGCTTGTGGAATTACCCAAGGAAGGAAGGCCTTGATGAACAAATGGGTATACAAGCTGAAACGAGATGGTGATAATCTCGTAAAATACAAGGCTCGGCTAGTGGTGAAAGGTTTTAGCCAGAAGAAAGGCATTGACTTTGATGAAATATTTTCACCAGTCGTAAAGATGTCCTCGGTTCGAGTTGTACTCGGACTAACTGCTAGTTTGAATCTGGAGTTAGAGCAAATGGATGTCAAGACTGCTTTCCTCCATGGTGATTTGGAGGAGGAAATCTACATGCAGCAACCTGAAGGTTTTCAGGAGAAAGGGAAGGAAGATCTGGTGTGCAGGTTAAGAAAGAGCTTGTACGGCCTGAAGCAAGCTCCTAGACAGTGGTACAAGAAGTTCGACTCATTCATGATGAGTCATGGCTACACCAGGACAAACGCAGACCATTGCGTTTACATCCGTAGATTTCATGATGGTAAATTCATAATTCTTTTGTTGTATGTGGATGATATGCTGATCGTTGGACAGGATGCTGAGATGATAAAGAAGTTGAAAGAAGATTTATCAAAGTCCTTTGACATGAAGGATCTTGGTGCAGCAAGGCAAATTCTGGGCATGCAGATTATTCGTGATCGACAAGCTAGGAAGCTGTGGTTATCCCAGGAAAGATATATTGAGAAGGTATTAGAGAGATTCAATTCAAAAAATGCGAATCCAGTCAGTACACCTCTTGCTGGCCAGTTTAAACTCAGCAAGAAAGCATTTCCTACAACAAAGGAGGAGAAGGAAGACATGGCAAAGGTTCCATACTCCTCAGCAGTTGGGAGTTTGATGTACGCCATGGTGTGCACGCGTCCAGATATTGCTCATGCTGTTGGTATGGTGAGCAGGTTTCTCTCTAATCCGGGGAGACAACATTGGGAGGCTGTGAAATGGATCCTAAAATACTTACGAGCAGTTCAAAAATGTCTTTGTGCTTTGGAGGCTCGGAACCAATCTTGGAAGATTTTTCAGATGCAGATATGGCGGGAGATATTGACTCCAGAAAATCAACTTCTGGATATCTGTTTACTTTTGCAGGGGGAGCTGTGTCATGGCAGTCTAAACTACAGAAATGTGTTGCCTTATCTACAACTGAGGCAGAGTATATTGCAATGACCGAGGCAGGAAAAGAGTTGCTTTGGTTGAAGAGGTTCCTTCAAGAGCTGGGTTTGGAGCAAGATGAGTATGTGATTTACAGTGATAGTCAAAGTGCTCTAGACCTGAGCAAGAATGCCACCTATCATGGTCGCACTAAGCACATCGATATTCGGTATCATTGGCTCCGAATGGCCATTGAAGAGCAGGAGATGAAGTTACAAAAGATTCATACAGACAAGAATCCTGCTGATATGTTAACAAAGGCAGTGCCTCGTGAGAAACTCCAATTCTTTGCTAGGTCATCTAGCACGGGGGTTCATCATTAAGCTCAACCAGAAAGTTTCTCCCTCAAGTGGGCATGAGGGAGAGAATTGATGGGATCATGCCCAGTAATAAGTGGAAAATAAAAGTCTCCACTAATTGATGGGTGGAGGAGAAAAGTTTCCACTAAGTGATAAGTGGAGTTCCCACTAATTGATGGGTGGAAGAGAAAAGTTTCCACTAAGTGATAAGTGGAGTTCCCACTAATTGATGGGTGGAGGAGAAATCATGGCATTCCTCTCTATAAAAGGAGAGATGATCTTCCATGGAAGAGACATCCACAAAATGAAGAAAAACTCCAAGTAGAGAGTTTAGAGAGAAATAGAGAGTTTCCAAGTTCTAGAGAGAGAGAGAGCTTGAGGTAAAAATAGAGTGAGTGAAAATTCTCTACTGTAAAATACGAGTGAAACACGAGAGTGAGATAACTCGGGGTATCGGACAGTGAGGATATTTTTACCACTGTAATTTCTCTATTTACTAATGGATATTTTTCGGAGCTGGTCCCGTGGTTTTTCCCTCTAGTATTTAGAGGGTTTTCCACGTAAATCTTGGTGTTCCCTCTTGGTGGTGTTTTTCTTCCCCATCTATTTTTGACCGTGGTAATTATTAATTACCGGGATAAATTTTATTTACCGCTTCCGCTGCACGAGTCAAATTCCCAACACATACGTGGAAGAGTCCTTAACCCCGACCTCGAACTTGACATTCCAAACGGGGTTAATAATGGGTTGCTCGAGAGACTACTCATCCTCGTCCATAATCAACGTTTCTACATCTTCTCCATGTACCTCTTCCGCAGTAGGATAATACTTCTTGTCCAGAAAAAATATGTAAAACCAAAAAACGGAGGAATTAAGCCGAATGGGAAAGTGAAGGGAAAAGGGGAAAAGTACCCGAGATGAGAAGCTAAAGGGGACTCCTTCTCGCGGGACTGGAAGAAAAGCTGGGAGCTGGATATCGAAGTGGAAGAAGGGTTTTAGAGCGGGATTTGAGAAACATACAAGAGCAAGGGAATTGCAATTTTATTAGAATTAGGAAATGGGCCTGAGTGATATTGGGCCCTTAATGGGCCTGTGAGCGATACGATGGGCCCGTTAGGGAAATAATAGAAACTTATTTTCAATTATTCTCTTTAACTATTTTTAATTTTTTTTAAAAGGGAAATGGGAGAAGTTCCGGTTCAGAAAATGTATAAATTCTAAACTTATAATCTATTAGTTTGTTTTTAATTTCTCAATATATAATTTGTTGTGTGCTCTTATTTCATTTTTTGGGTAAGTGGAATAAATTTCTTTTTGTATCTCATAATTTCTATACATTTTATATTTCCTTTACGTATTTTTGTTTTGGGTTCTTGAAGTTTTACATGTTCTTTTAAAATACATATTTTAATTCTTAATTAGCTTTTATTTTGTTATCTCCCTTTGAAATTTTCCATTATTATAAAAACGAAAATTTTTAGAATTAAAAGTACGATCTTATTATGTAAATAAGTGTATCTCTTCCATGGTTTGATATTGAGGAAAGATAATTCTTGTCACTTAAACTAACTCATGTTCGACCGATCATTGACTCGAGCAAATAAAACAAAGTAAGAAACCATGATGCTATTATTTGTTATTACATTTAGTAGTACATGAACATACACACGAAAAACACAGCGGATATGGCCAGGGACGTAGCGAAGACCCATAAAGAAAACAAAAGCAAATGTTCTAGCTGATGATCTGGTACCATTACAAGCTAGAACTTATTTAGAACACCTATCTCTGCGGGAGAGGTGCATATATGGCGGTGGTGAGACTGGTGATCAAGGGTGGTGGTGGGGCCCGGGTGGATGAGGGTGGTGCGGACCCGGCGGGGGCGGCTGGGGTCTGGGATCGGCAGGAGGAGGAGGGCCGCCGTGGTGAGGCGGAGGCGGTTCGTGGGGGGGTGGGCCGCCATGGTGGGGCGGAGGCGGTTCGTGAGGGGGTGGACCACCATGTGGCGGACCGTGCGGCCCCGGTGGGTGGTGAGGGTTATGCATCCTTCTAGCTAGTTGATAGTACTAGTACTGCTTGTGAATAATGTCTTTTGGCTCTTTTGGACGGGGTGTGATTGTGTTGGTAACGTGGGAGGATAAATTGTGGAGGGCTGCTACTAGATTTATACTAGTTGAAAGGTTGAGATGAAATTGGTAGATTGGTAATTAATAGTAGATAATTTACAATGTTATCAAAAATTAATCGATATTCAAAAATCAACTATCTGTAGTTTGAATTGGGCTAGATCGTAAAAACAAAATAATATATTGAATTTTTCGGAGTTGTGAAATTCAAAATATCTAATTACAAATTATATTATTAGTTGATCTATGTACTCCATTATTATCCAACTATTATCAAATAATTATCTTGTAACAGCTACTAGTCAGAGGCATGGTGTTTGAGGAATGGCAGGTTTCCCACGGCGTACTCGTGGATTTCTCGAGACGATTGTCGGGTGGAGATGTCACCTTTTTACACTAGTGGATAAGCACAGTCTATCTTTTTGGATCAAGTAATATATATATATATATATATATATATATATATATATATATATATATATATATATATAGTTTAGGCGGAGAGTCCCTTGAGTAAATGAATCCTTCGCGGGCCAGAACCTTCTAGGGTCGAATTCCAAGGATGGACCAAATTCATCCGAAGGACTAGAACGACCGAATCATTGCGTTCGAATTCTTTATTTTTATGTGAAACTTTTCCAAGGGCCCGAAAAATGTTCGGATTCGGACTTCGACCCTAGAAGGTTCTGGCCCGCGAAGGATTCATTTACTCAAGGGAATCGAAATCTTTATCCCAATCTATATCTAGAATCTATTTACAAAATCGTTAGAATTCGAGCTCTTCCAGAGTGGTATCTCACTGATGGCTCGAACCCCCCCAAATGAGCTAAACAAATCTCTCTCTCAAAATCTAGATATATATATATATATATATATTCAAATCCTTGTAGCGAAGAAATCAAACGACCTGACAAGCGTAATAAGGACTCTCACCTCAAAAAATGCTTTTCAAGACGTTTTCCAGACAACGACAAAAAGAAGTCCTATAGACGTGATCGTCCGCCAACGGATGACCGCTTCAAGGATACTATTTGTCACAAGTGTGGCAAAAAAGGACACATCGCCCGGCACTGTCGCATACACACAAAACTTCATGCCTTAAACATTGATCCTGATATTATTGCCCAAATATCCGCCCTTCTGATTAACGATTCTTCTTCCGACCCTGACTCAGTCTCGGAAGACTCTGACCAATTAGATGAACTTATCCATTCTTCATCTTCGTCTGATTCGGAACACAGTATATGTGTTTTGACTAAAGACCAAGAGTTTTTACTCGCCATGGCTACAAGACCTGTTCTCATCCTTGTTCCTTTTCAAAGCGGTCATCGCATATTATTTAAGTAACAACCCATTTGGTAGTCCCAGTAGCTTTCTAGGATTTCTTTTTGTTGAGTCTCAGTGAGGTAATAGTCCCACCAACCTTTCAGTTGGCCGGAGAATCCCGAAATGAGAATCTCAGCAATGGATTTGTCAGATATGGTCGTCTGGGTTTTGTAGGCGTTGGCGGGATACCGAATCCATTGTAATTTCTTTTTATAATGTCGTAAAAAAAAATGGTCTTGTTTTGTCCCAAAACAAAATCGTTTTGTTCCAAACGAGAATTCGTTTTCTTGGTCATTACATCCACCAAGGGACGATTACCCCAATCGAACGCTCCATTACTTTTGCATCCAAATTTCCTGACAAAATCTTGGACAAAACTCAACTCCAACGTTTTCTTGGATCTCTAAACTATGTTTTAGAATTCTTTCCCAACATCAACCGCATCATAAAACCTTTACATGATCGGCTTAAAAAGAACCCTACGCCATGGACAGATATTCATACTAGTATAATCCAACGCATTAAAAGTCAAGTTCAAAGCATTCCTTGTTTACATTTAGCTGATCCATCTGCTTTCAAGATAGTTGAAACTGATGCCTCAGATTTAGGTTACGGTGGCATATTGAAACAACGCCCCCATGATCATGAACATATCATATCATTCACTTCAGCACATTGGAATGATACTCAGCGCAAGTATCCAACAATCAAAAAAGAAATTTTGAGCATTGTATTATGTATTACAAAGTTTCAAAGTGATCTTTTAAACCAAAAGTTTTTATTACGTATAGATGCCCAAGCGGCTAAAGATATTCTTCAAAAAGATGTTCAAAATATTGCCTCCAAGCACATATTTGCTCGCTGGCAAGCTATTTTAAGTATTTTTGATTTTGACATTGAATACATTAAAGGAGAAAGCAATTCCCTACCTGATTTTCTAACGCGAGAGTTTTTGACAAATAGGTAGCCAGTTATGCCACCAAAAAGCTCCCAAGGGAGCAAAGCCAAAAGTATTGCCTCATCCTCCTCAAAGCCAGCCCGAACTTGGGCCGCTATTACTGAAGATGACGAACATAAAGAACTTCCCCTTGCCCTTCGCAGGGGATCCGAAAGCAGCACTGAAGTGCAAAAATGGTTACTTGAACTCCAAAACAATCCAGTTTACCCGACTGAATTTGTTGAGGTCTTCCAACGCCTCTCCCAGAATTCCCAAGCCCCAACAACCAACACCCAAATGACCTCCCCTAACGTTAGCCATACAATCGTTTCTCAAACCCAACCTCTTCTCCGTAACTAACCAAGAGCTGTTTATTACCACAAACCCCAAACCCAATCTCTTGTGTTTGTTGAACGAGATTACAACCAAAATGACCCAACTATTGCCGCAGCAAGAACTTTCCCTCCTGGCCAACACTCTATCCTCTCAGACATAGCCAAAACACAAGCCACCTTATCCATAAAAAGATATGTATACACAAACAACAGAAAACAAGTACTGTCCTCCAAAATCTTATCCACAAACAAACGGATCCATGACAGATGAGAGGTACAATATGCAAATACAGGGAAGTAATCAACACAAAGCCACGGTCTCACTGCCCCTCCAGGGTCTTACGGCCTACTACCATACGTAAATGATATTATCATTCCAATGTGCGGAACAGGATAACGAACAAAGCCGAATAAATATGTGCATCAATAAAAAGAAAGATATTAAAATGGGATCTTGGCTAGTTTTGGACACGAGGCATGAAATATAACATGTATCGTGGACCGTCTTAAGTCTTAACTACCAGTCTCACTATGGTTCTTTTTTTTTTGGGTGGGAATCTCACTATGGTTCTTGTTGCCGACGTTGAAGCACTTCAATTATTCTTGCGGAGGTGGTGAACCCCACCCACGCATTGTGTCCACAATGTTCCAGGCTATTATTATTACTACAGTATTTGTCTGATTAATTCATACTTGAGTCACACATAATTTTAAAATAATGATCTAAATTTTTTGTCGATGTAATTTCCATTTCTTGGGAAAGATTAGCTTCAAAATCAAATGTTGTAAAATGTGGAACTCGATTTATTAAAAAAGAACGATCTCATGCCAATTATCCAAATACTTGGTAATTGTATATCTTTTTTTCATTGGTAAATTGGTAATTGTATGTCTTTATCATGATAATGGGATCTCGGTATAGAAAGTGGTCAATGTTATGTACTAATTTTATACAAATTGTGGTAATTATGATCAAGAAAAAAATAGATCTGTTTTGGTCTTGTCAAGAAAAATTAGATTGTACAAGAACAAAGAAAGACATTTAAAATGGTCAAGGTGCAGTTGAAAGCCCAGAACATTGGGCTTTATTTATTATACACCACCGTGCCATTCTCTGTGGCAATGCTGGAGTAGTTATCGTGCTTCTTAGCAGTGGTGCCAAAGTGTTGAAACAGCAAAAATTGAGTTTCGACCACCACACATGGCTACTCGTCCAGGCATCCTGACGATAGTTCAATGCCTAGTGGACGCGCCTCTGGTCGTCGAAAATCTTCAACTGCTTCTCCGACGAACCCGAGCCTTGACCTTTCCCCCACCCTGAGAACCCAACCTGGACGAGCCACGCCCCTCCTCCTCCTCCTCCTCGAACTCGTCCGCGCCGAGCTTGTTGAAACTACCATAAGCATAGGCGTTTGGCAATGCGATCAATGGGTTTGCCCGCGCTCATGCTTTTCGTGAGCTTGCACATAATCCCATTCAATTTTTGTACCTCACTCATCTCCCTTCATTAACCTCTCTCTCTCTCTCTCTCTCTCTCTCTAAATCAATGGATTTGGACAACTACGTATGAAATGTGCATTATATATTTTAATTGTCCAGCAACTTCAAATGTCTATTTTCATACAATTATAATTTGTAGTACTATATAGTTATTTTAATTTTCAAACTATATATATTTATGTCACTTGTTTGATCATCTCTATTTAGTGTACATGAGATGTTATTATATGTTGCTTTTTGAGAAGGTATAATTTATTTTTTTGACACAATTATAAGAGAAATTATCTACTACTTGTGTGTTTATACTATTGAAGAAATTTATCTCATAATTAACACAAAATTATGAGTTAATTATTTTCTAATTAATAAAATAAATTTATTAATAAATAACAAGACTTACTTGTTGTAGTGTGCTTCACACAAGATCGGATAATGAGATATTGTCACCGGCGGTTTACGATCACAAACGGATCAGATACGTAAACAATTTTCACGAGTTTTCTTACTTTGCAAAATCTGAGAACTACAGGAACTAATCCGTAATAAGTCCTCTGATAGAAAAAGTACAAATTGATCACCAGTTGTTTCTCCCCTTTATAGGGAGGTCCGGCTCACACATGTGCGCCACGTGTTATCCACGTGGCGCCACTTGTCTGCCACGTGTCGAAGCTACCCACTAGCTTTGCCACGTGGCATGCTACGCGTTTGCCACGTGTCGGCCCAAAAGCCCATTGATTTTTTGGCCTAATGGGCCTGGGCCTATTTTTGCCCAATAATGGGTGACTAATAGGCCCTAGGTCCAACATCTTCCACTCACACATTATTGATCATAATCGGCAATGTCTCAGATTATGTTTAGCAAAAATTTCGTGCGACCAGCATACATTAAGTGCACGTAGCTAAACTCAAGAGCACACACACACGGGCTTTTTGAATGATAGCATCTCGACATTCTCATTACGTAAGGTATGCCTTATCCTAGGTTTCATCTCATAATCCATTGTTTGCATATGTGATTTCAAACAATTTAATCGTGTTCAATATTGTATTGCTCTCAACACAATAGGTGCGCACCATTGAACAACGGAACTTAGGAACGTGATCGATGATGAACCTTCTCCTTTATAAGTATTTCTTCCATCATGAAAGCCTGCTTTTCTAGTCAGTCTTGCTATAGCGAATAATGAATCATGACCTTTTCATAGACTTTCCAAGCTAGCAGCACATAATCATACTTTCAAAATACGTTAAGGATCATGAGGATAGTGTATTGAAAAAATATAATTTTCGAAATTGGTCTCACACAAGGGAAACAGAAATTACTTTATGATTTTCCATCCATCGGTCGACAAAGCAAACATGGTACAGTCCACATTTTATGATGTTCATTTCTTTATTAAAAAAAAGAAGCGCATGTAATTCATAATGTAACATCATACTAGAGCATCCGTCTCGATGTTTTACTGAACAATGACTTTAGTTTACTAAAAACTGCTTTAAGCTATATAGACAGATTAATGATAAGTTCCACTTATTTTTTATCATTTGAATTTACAAAAAATCCAATGCAGCAACAGATGCGTGCATTATAAAAATCTCGCACTTTAACAAGAACTTTTCTTGTAGTTAAGCAAGACGGCATTAACATTTTAGAATAGGCACTCGATGTAATGATGTTCATAAAACTGCCTCATCTCAACAAAGAATCAACTCGTTGACTCCTACTGAGGTAAACACCCATGTGAGTGGGTTACTTTTCTGTCTCACGTGCTCTGGTAAATATTTTCCAAAACAACATTCACACATTCGTATTGCCAGAACAACCATGTTATATTGAACAACTAATTTATTATAACATATGCAAAAAATATCAGCATCTACCCAAACCTAGGGATCTGACGTATTTTTTAAACACATCTCTGGATACAACCTTGGTCATAGGATCTGCTATCATATCTTGCGTAGGCATATATTTTATGCTGACCTCCTTATGTACAATCATATCCCTAATAAAGTGATACTTAATGTCAATATTCTTTGCTCTGCTATGGTATCTAGGATCCTTAGCAAAAGTTATTCATGCTTGATTATCACAAAATAAGCTCACTGGTCCTTTTGAGTTGGTTAGGGATAAATGGTTTAGAAATCTCTTCAACCATACTGCTTCTTGTACAGCTGCCGCAGAAGCAACGTACTCATCTTCCATAGTTGACAGAGAAACACACTTTTATTTCTTACTACTCTACGAAATAGCACCTCCGTCAAGCATGAAGACATATCCAGATGTAGATTTATTCTCATCCACATCACCACCCCAATCAGCATCGGTGTAACCTCTCAATATCAGGTCTTGACCTTGATAAACCAGTGAGTATTCTGCAGTCGTATTCAAGTATTTTATAATTCCCTTAACTGCTTTCCAATATACTTGACCTGGATGAGACTGATATCTACTAGCTATACCGACAGCATAGCAAATATCTGATCTTGTACACAATATTGCGTACATCAGACAACCAACTGCATTAACATAAGAGATTTTTATCATATCCCTTTTCTGTTGAGCTGTTATAGGACACATGTTTTTATTAAGATGATGGCCTTTGGCAATTGGGACAAACTTGGGATTACTATTATTATAATTAAATTGCTCTACTACTGTATGTATATATGTCTCTTGTGAAAGAGATAATAGCCTTTTCGAGCGATTTCTCGTAATCTTAACTCCGAGAATGTAATTAGCTTCACCCATATCTTTCATTTCAAAGTTGGATGAAAACCAGACTTTGAGCTCATTAAGATATCCCTTGTCATTTTCAGCTATCAGTATGTCATATACATATAGAGTAATAATGACAAATTTATTATTTGAAATGTTCAAATAGACACAATTGTCTTCGTCTATCATTTTAAAATCATGCGACATGATCGTATTATGAAAGCGAATGTACCATTGTCTAGAAGACTGTTTAAGACCATAAATCGATCTCATCGATTTATAAATTTTACGTTCGCAGCCTTTTTGGATGTAGCCCTCTGGCTGAATCATATAGATTTCTTCATCCAATTTTCTATTGAGAAAAGCAGTCTTAACATCTATTTGATGTAGCTCAAGGTTTAAATTTGCCACCATAGCCAAAATTATCCTAATGGATGTAAATCTCACAACAGGTGCGAAAGTCTCCTCATAGTCTATTCCTACCTGTTGTTTGAATCCTTGGGCAACTAAGCGAGCTTTGTACCTTTCGATACAGCCATCTACTTTACGCTTAATCTTGAGAACCCACTTGTTCCCAATTGCCCACGTCCACTAGGCAGATCAACCAATTCTCAAACATAGTTTTTTTTATCGAAGCCATCTCTTCCTCCATTGCATTAATCCATTAATTTTTATCAAGAGATAATAAAGCATCAGAAATATTCTTGGGTTTATTCTCATCTTGTAGGATTGCCAAAAGAATTTCACTCGGACCATTGTTATTTTTCAATGATGTCAAGAAAGCATTAGCAGCGCATTCAACCTCAAATCGTTTGTGTGGAATGCTAGTTCTTTTGGTTCTACGAAGTTCACAGTTTTGATAAACATCTCTAATATATTCATCATAACCAGGAATAGTACTCCCACTAAATGGATAATCCATACTCTCACTGGAATTTGGAAATATTCTGACACTTGGATCGTGAACTACCGGATCATTTTGAGATGAAAAAACTTGATTTTTCTCCAAAATTCTCCCACTCGATTGGAGCGATCCAGATGATTCTGCTTTATCAATTTCGTATAACGTTAGACCACTACTTACGTCTCCCAATTTCGAAAAATCATTTTTCAAAAATGTGACATCTCGTGATTCAAATTCTGTCACTTTTCTATTTTCGAGTTCACCTACGAAAACGTATCCCTTTGATACTTCAGAGTATCTTATAAAGACACTCTTTCTACCTCTCGGTCCTAATTTACCAAAAGAACTAGAGGTAGAATGGACATAGGACGCACACCCCCACGGTCTGAAGTAGCTTAGATCGGGTTTTCGACCTGTCCACATTTCGTAAGGGGTGGTGGCGACAGATTTAGAGGGGACTCAGTTTAGAACATATGTGGCAGTAAGGAGCGCATCTCCATAAAATGATATAGGCAAATTTGCCTCAGCCATCATAGATCTAACTAGATCAAGAAGGGTTCTATTCTTTCTTTCTACTACCCCATTTTGTTCAGGTGTATAAGGAATGGACAACTGATGTTCAATTTCTTTTTCTTGGCACAAAGTATTAAATTCATCAAAAAGATATTCACGGCCAAGATCTGTTCGTAAGGCCTTAATCTTTCGATCATGTTGATTCTCAGCAAAATTCATAAAGATCTTGAAACAACTAAATGTTTCAGATTTATGAGAAATCAAATAGACTTGATCATACTTACTATAGTCGTCTATAAATATGATGAAGTAATACGGTCCATGTCTAGCCCTCACATTCATTGGACCACAAACATCAAAATGAATTAACTGCAGTAGAAAGGTGGCTCTAGTTCCTTTACCAAATAGTTTTCTTATCAATTTTCCTTCTAGACATCGTTCGCATATATGTAAAATAGCTTTATCTAAATTACCTAATAGTCCTGCCTTAGCTAGACGATTCATGCGATCTTGACCAATATGGCCTAATCTAGAATGCCACAAATTAACGTCATCTCGAGACGTTTGCACATTAGTGACTAAGAAAAAACAAGATTTTGATAACTGATCAACATCCATAATTAAGAAACCACCTGATTTAAAACCAGATCCATAAAAAACGTGTTCTAAAAATAACTGTACAGAACTATTCTCAAACAGCAATCGAAAGCCAAGAGCCATCAAGGCTGAAACAGAAATTAAGTTCCGGAAAATTTCTGGAGCAAACAACACATCATGTAGAAATAGGGTACGTTCTTGACGTAGGTTCAATTTACATGTACCCATACCTTAACATCCACTCGTGTGTTGTTACCAACAAAAATATATTTTGCTCCTACCGGCAACCATCGAAAATCAACAAAAGCTTCACGATCTTTTGTTACATGGTCGGTCGCTCCTAAATCAATCATCCACATAGGATGAGTTTCAGTTAGAAGAACAGTACTAGATACATATAATTTACTCACATATTAGTGAATTTGTTGTACCTTCTTTTCTTCCATGCAATCTTTAGCGAAATGACCTTTCCTTTGACAGTTGTAACATCTAACTT
Source organism: Hypericum androsaemum (assembly GCA_963995505.1). Classification (NCBI taxonomy): domain Eukaryota; kingdom Viridiplantae; phylum Streptophyta; class Magnoliopsida; order Malpighiales; family Hypericaceae; genus Hypericum; species Hypericum androsaemum. The sequence continues at coordinate 22,032,376 of OZ023182.1, read as the reverse complement.
TCTTGATGTTAAACTTCCTTTTTTTCTTTCTTCCAGAACTTTTCTCACTAGTTCCAGAATTTTCAGCTTTGCTCTTGTTTCCATTTTTCTTACCCTTGTCCTTTTTACCTCTTATTCTCTTACTCCCTGTGCCACTAGACTGAGTCATGTGGGCTTCAGGGTGTACTTTAATAGCTAGGAGGCGATCCTCTTCTAACTCAAGGTGTCGGACCATGTCGTCAAATGTCGTAACATTATTGGCATGGGTAAGTGTCATTTTCATGGGTAACTCCTTGTTGAGCTCAGCGACAATTGATTTGGAAGCAGTCGACATAACTAATGAAAATTATAAAAAGTACATAAAGGAGTCATTATTAGCAATACGATACAAATTTACTATACGTCATAATTCTGAATGATATAAAGTTCATGACTAATCTCGAATTTAAAGTAGGTCACGGGTGTGTTTTCTCTTACCCTTCAAAAATTAATCTCAAACTTTAAACATCCTAAGTTCTTTGATAGTAAATACAAATGGATATCAAATAAACACATTATACATATGTGTGTATTCAAAACTTCATGTATATCCTTGTATAAAACAAAGTTTTCCAAAAATAACATATGTGTATGGAAACTTTCAACAAGACATACTAAAATACATTAATGATCTATTTATAGACCAAAGAGGATTCAAATTGTTACAACTGGGATAGGTGCAGAATCTAAAATCCACACCGCACATGGAATGAGAAAACTATAAAAGTATCCCTGACTACAGTAGCGACGTATCATACATCTACTGCATAGTTCCATAGGAGGATTGGGGATCATTTCCTCCAGAAGTCCTTTATTCTGTAAATAAAGGACTAACCCTGCCAGTGCATCTCTATGTGAACAATCCTCAGGTTGTAGGAAAAATTCTATTTTTTTCTTAATCCTGAGTGTGATCAAAAGATCACTGAACATGGAAGGACAATCCTCTCCATGGTCATATCCTCCTGCCCAGATGCAATCCTGCATCATTTGATGAACATTCTCTATATGTTCTATTAGAATATACATGTCATTCTTTGGTTGTCGACTCGAAATGCGACACATGAGTATGCCTTCACGTATTTCACGTGCACAAAAATTTTGGTACACAACCGTCTTATATTTCATCATCGTTAATCGGCAACATATGCAGGTCAATTTTTGGGTCAATACGCATATTTACCCATGGATCAAAAATACATAATTTTTTATCAAACAATGAACACATACTCAAAGGATCTGTTCAATTCTAGATTCTTAAATGTAATTGTATATTTTGTTCAATATATTTCAGAACTTATTCCAAAATATATTCAAGTTATTATTAAAATTATTCTAATAATCTTAAAAACTTAACTAAAAAATTAACTTATAATTTTTTATCAATATTAATTGAATTTTAATCGAATAAAATTAATTTATCTAATTAAATTCAAAAAATATTCAAGTTCTTGAAATTATCTTAATAATTTAAAATTTTTAGTTCAAAAATTAACTAATAATTTTTATTTTTTTTATTTTTATTGAATTTTTATTGAATAAAAATAATTTATCTAATTAAATCCAATAAAAATAAATTCTGTCCAATTTTGACTAAAATTGGCCAAAATCGAATTCGGTCGAACCAAGAACCAGACCAATTCGTTCGGTTTTAATTGAATCGAACTAGGGTATAAAAAATTTCCAGAAAAATTGTGAAATTATAATTTTGCCCCTCACACATTTTTTCCTTTCACTTTCTCTCTCCCTGACGACGAAGACGAAATCGCCTCAGATCGCCCTCCTATGACCGCTCACTCACGGCGGCGAGTCAGCGTCCGCCACTGGTCGCGTTCGACTCGCTGTGGCCTCCTGGTCACGACCGTACCGGTCGCACGGCCTGTCGTGCTGCCGTTCTCTTTCGTAGTCGTCTTCTCTCTTCCGCGCGTCTCCGCCGTCGTCGACTTCGATCTTTGGTTTCCGGCGACGTCGATCCACGAAAGTGGTATCGGAACGTCGAGGACACGCCGGAGAATCGACTATCGTTGATCTCTGTCGCCGAAATCGTCGGATTTCTGACGAAATCGACGGAATTCAATTTGGGGGAAATCGCCCCCAAATCGCCTGATTAGGGATTTCGGGGTAAAACTGAAATGGCAAATTTCAGTTTACTCCTAAAATCTTTCCAAAATTTTCACCGAAGGACATGACACGAAAGTGCCACGTCGGCAGTCAAATTTCATATTAGTACCTTAAGATTTTGCTCGTGCGCGAATTTTGCCAGCGTGATAGGATAAATTTTAATTTATTCCCGCTAGTTTTAAATTGATTACATTAAAGTACATCAGATTGTAATTTTCACTAAAAATCACAATTAAACTTTATTTTTGAACCAAATAAACACAATTAAACTTGATTTCAAAAATCATATAACAACCAGAACAATATCTAAGCTAGCTCTGATACCAATTGAAGGAATTTATCCTATAATTAACACATAATTATGAGTTAATTACTTCATAATTAATGAAATAAATTCATTAATAAATAACAAGACTTACTTGTTGTAGCGTGCTTTACACAGGATCGGATAACAAGATATTGTCACCGGTGGTTTACGATCACAAACGGATCGGATACGTAAATAATTTCTACGAGTTTTCTTACTTTGCAAAATCTGAGAACTACAAGAACTAATCCGTAATAAGTCCTCTGATGTATGTATTTCAGAATGGGAAAAGTACAAATTGATCACCAGTTATTTCTCCCTTTTATAGGGAGGTCCGGCTCACACATGTGCGCCACGTGGCGCCACTTGTCTGCCACGTGTCGAAACTACCCACGCGTTTGTCACGTGGCGGCCACGTGTCGGCCCAAAAGCCCATTGCTTTTTAGGCCTAATGGGTCTGGGCCCATTTTTGCCCAATAATGGGTGACTAATAGGCCCTAGGTCCAACAACTATAACACGATAGGTACGCAAATCTCAAATAAATATAGGAAGCATTCACATATCATTGAAGTTATAGAAAAAAAACCAAAAAGGGGAAGGTGTCAATTTTCTCTACAAACTAAAATTTATAATTAACATTTTTATAGGTCGAAAAGAGTTAAATAAAATGATTACCTAGTTGAAAGAAGAAATTATGTTTTGAAATTAAAAAAATCACACTTAATTCACACAAGTTTCTAGTTGGTTGTTGTTTTGGCACGTGGCTTTTTTTAAAAAGTCTTGCATTCTATGACATGCAATACACATCCTAAATTTATTTAAATTTTAATAAACCAATGATTTCAAATATCTATTTTTATATCATTACAATTTATAGTACTACATAGTTTTATTATTGAAAAAATTACTCTAAAGTCCTTCGAGTTCGCTTAAATGTACTTAAAAGTCCCATGTGTTTGAAAAATATATGTCAAAGTCCTCCGTGTTTGATTTTATTACACTCTCGGGTCGCTCACTGATGTCATCATCTTTTTAATTGGGAAAATTACTTGCTTTTTCATGCTTTTACTTTCTTTTTCTAGCTTTTACTTGCTTTTTCATTTTTTACTTACTTTTACTTGCTTTCTTACTATTTCATACTTTTACTTTGTTCAGGCTGACAAATTAATAGCACTAACTAGAGAAGAAGCGAGACAGCAGCTGGTGCGCACTCAGGAGGAACATGCTGCAGCACGGGCAGGCAACTTAAAATACCAATAACTATCATTGACTATGTGATCCATCTTCCAAATAACATCTTGGATGTATGGTTAACTGTTATTTTTTTTCTTTCAGGATCCATCTTGCATAAGGATCACACAAACATCAGGGCCAAAGATACCAGTGTCAAATGTAATTAATTATTTTCATGGTGTTCTCAGCAGCTACTGATTTCATCTATCAGATGATAAGTGTATCATGGCACTTCAGCAGGTACAAGGGTGAGACCAGTTGCGGGAGGACGATTACAGGAGAAAACTAAAGGCAAGGTCATGTTTCAGGTATTCACCCAGTTATCTGGGGAAGTCTTGTTACATATGGTTGAGCTTTTACATGAACGTGAAATATGTATGTCCAGCGTCTAAGAAGTAAGAAAACCTCAAAATGGGGCACACCAAAGGCCATAGCACCAAGAAGTATCAGCAAGGTAAGGATCATGTGATGCCACAGTAAAGGCTAATAACTCCAAGACATGTGTATCCTCTCTTGCTATGCATATTTGTTGGGGAATATAGTTAACGAGGAATAAATTTTATCTTTGAAGAGGCTAAACATAATTTCTTTATGACACTTGAGCTTGCTTGTAACTTTTGTTTCTGAATTTTTGCAGTGTATGTACTTGCAAACTAGCCTAAGTGACTGCTAAAGAGGGACACACACAGACTTCTTGGTCAGAAAGAAAGAAAGGAGCTTTGAACATCAACTGATAGCCGTAGTTGCACGAGATAGTGAAGGAAGAAGGCCTCATCACTAAAGGGTCAACACAAATTGCTTCAAGCTTCATCGACACTCACTCGAAGCTGAAATCAAAACTATACAAATGGCTTTAGACATGGCTCGTGATCATTAATTACGCAAACGTGGAAGTCACAATATTGGAAGGTTAGTTTTAGAACTCAGGTCTGCAAACAACACGGAGACCAAGAAATTTTTTTTCGGGTGTCCATATTTGATTCTTGAGAGTTTTAACTATATCAAATTAATTGGTCAAAAATTAACCAAATAGGATACTAAAATAAGTAAATTCCAATAAGATTAGAAACTTAATTATACAAAAAAAAAGTGTATATCAGATTCGAATGTCCTTATATATTTTTTTGTTAATATTATAGTCGAATAAAATTCTTGTGAATATAAATACTTATCAAAAAGAAAAAAATTACAAAGTTAGTTTTTCATATAAATCTAACATAATTGTGAAACCTAAGGTTATTAGCAAGGTTTTAAAAAACGCGGTCCGATCGACGGTCCTACCGGTCGGACCACGAATCGGTGTGGAAAGTGTTCCGGTTATAACCTAAAACTCACCTACCTAACGAACCGGACAAAATCCGGTCAGACCGAGCGATTCGGCCAAGTTTTTGACCCGGATTTTTCCGGTTCGTTAGGTTTTTCCCAATTTTTTTTAAAAAAAAATCAAACCCATCTAAATTAAATGCTAAGGCCGACAAAGAGAGGGAGATGGAGAGTGGGTCAGACTTGGAATTAAAAAAATCATGACTATTTCTTGGAAGTTGAATTTTTCTTGAAGTTTTTTTTCTTGGAAGTTGAAATTGCTTTTCCTAGGGAGTTGAAATTCATCAGATATGACATGTAGTAGGTAGGAAAAAGTGGAAACATAATTGTTATATTTAATTATATAATAATTTTATATAATAAAAAATATCCGGTCGGACTGGTCGACCCAGAAAACGGGATAAATCCCGGGTCAGCCTCCAGGTCGTTTTTAAGAACCTTGGTTATTAGTTAAGCGTTTAGTTAAATCTTTAATTAAGCACTTAAATGGCCAATCTTTAATCCTCATGCTCTAATTCCTCCTCATCCACAATGGTCAACCTCTCTCTCTTCTTCCCAGCCGGAAAAGCCCGGGCCGGAGATGACTCCTTGGGCCGGGAAATCACTCCCAAAGGTCGGGTCTTTAGCCATGTACGCAGTGAAAGAAAGAGACCCCAAGTGTCACTTGTAGCCGTCCCGTGGTTTGGAGGCTAAGGAAGTTGCAGAAGAAGAAAGTTATGAGCAGGGTTCGAAGCGAAGCAGTTCCGTTCCGTGCAAGAGTTAATAAGGAGGAGTTGTGGGCTTGGATTTCAGACTCACTTTTAATGGCAACAAGTGGGGGGGTGGTCCTTAGCTTGTCTCAAGAGTTGTCTCTAAGGTCCATTGGGAGACAAGGGTTTGAACATGCTAGTGTTTTGCCTCCATCTGCACTTTATCCTGTTAATTGGAGCTGGACCTTTAAAGGGCCTAGGGGCGAGCTTCAATCTGTATGGTTGGATAAAAACAATTTTGAGCATATTAAGGAAGAAAGCTTTGCTGTTCATCTGTGGAACAAGCAGAGTAGAAGGATCAAGGTTGAGGATGGTAATGTAGTTGGTAGGATCATGTCAGGTTATTGCATATTTTGCAAAAAATCCACTTCTTCTGGTCATTATGGATATATCAGGAAATAATAGTTGATTAAAGACTAAACGTAGTCTGCTCATGACACCCATTGTCCCACGGTCGGACCAACACAAAGAGCGCTCTACCGATATAATAGACTGCGTTCACATGTCTCACCACCCTGCTTTTGATCATCCTTTCCTCAAAGGCGGCAAGATTCAGGTCCATTCCCATGTTTCTGTTTTTCATTTTGCTGTCTAAGATTGTTGTCTTCCTGCTTATCTTTGTGTCCTTTGGTTTATGAAGGTTTTCATGCATATACATCATTAATGCGAAACCAATATAATTAACGAACACATCATTAATCGAAATAGCCATATCGAAAAGGTTTACCTCTTGTAGCGCAGTTCGTTCTTCGAGAGGTATGTCACAGGATCAAGGGAGGCTTGTCACTGGTCGTCCTCGCTCACGTACACGAAGCGGGGATCGGATTTCACCGCCTAAAAGCCTTGAGAGTCTCCTAGAGAAAAAGCTACGTCTCTTTTTCTCTATGTGTGTGATTTCTCTCCCTCTCCAGCAAAAAACCCCTATTCCGTATAAATAGAGAATTTTGGGAGTAAAAAGGGGGTGGGAGAGTTATTACGTATAACAAACTCTCCTAATCCAAATCCCTTTCTAATTTAAATTAAAACTAAAAGATATCCAATATCTTTTATTTAATTTAATGGGATAATCATGGGTGGATAATCCTTCATCTCCCACTCACACATGATTGACCATAATCAATCTATTCTCTCATTTTCGCGTTTGGCAGATAGGCCGTGCGACCAGCATACATCGAGTGCACTTAGCTAAACCCAAGAGCACATAGTGGCCACTTGGATGATAGCATCTCGATTAGCACCTCCATCGTATATAGTATGCATTACCCTAGGTCTTATCTCACAATCATTGTTTCTCACATGTGATTTCTGAAACAATCTATTCGTGTTCACTATTGTATTGCTCTCAACACAATAGGCATGCCAGTGAACCACGAAGCTTTTAGAATGTGATCGATAGAGAACCTTCTCCTTTAACGATATTTCTTCCATCATGATCCAGCCAGCTTTTCCAGTTAGTCTTGCCAGGTCGAATCATAACCATGACCCTTTAAAGACTTTCCAAGCTAGCGGCACTGAATCATACTTCCAAAATACGTTAAGGATCCTAAGGGTAGAGTTCCGGAAACCATAGTTTTCGGAGTTAGTCTCACACTAGGGAAATTGAAATCACTTTTTAATAAATTGATTTCCCATCCAAAAGGTCGTAAAAACACACATGACACGAACCATGTGCTATGATGTTCTTTCCTTCAAAAGGAGCGCATGTCTCTCACTAAAACACCATACTAGAGTATAAGCCTCGATGTTCACGAACAATGGCTTTAGTCTACCCAAAGACTACTCTAGGCTATCAAGACAGAATTATGGTAAGTTCCACTTATTTCTTACCATTGGATTCCATATAATCCTAATAAGTTCAGAGAACTTATTTAATGCAGCATCTATTGCATGCACCATCAATAATCTTGCACTTTAACAAGTCTATTTCTTGTAGTTAAGCAAGACGGCATTCATATTTTAGAACAGGCACTCGAATGATGTCCTAAAACTTCCTCATCTCAATCAAGAATCAACTCATTGACTCCCACTGAGGTAAACACCCGTGTGAGTGGGCTACTTTTCTGTCCGACATGCATTTAAGTAAATGTTACAAAAATAACATTCACACAATATGTATTACAATATGAGCGAGCATACACTAACATCTTCGCAAACCCTGGGACCTTACATGTTTCACAAAAACATCTCTAGATAGGCCTTTAGTCATCGGATCTGCTATCATATCCTGTGTAGGTATATGTGTTATGCTCACTTCCTTACACGCAACCATATCTCTAACAAAGTGATACTTGATATCAATATGCTTTGCTCTGCTATGAAATCTAGGATTCTTAGCATAAGCTATCGCAGCTTGATTGTCGCAAAATAAGCTCACTGGTTCTCCTGCGCTGGTTAGGGACAAATGGTTTAAGAACCTCTTCAACCATACTGCTTCTTGCACAGCAGCTGCAGAAGCAACATATTCAGCTTCCATAGTTGACAGGGAGACGCATGTCTGTTTCTTGCTACTCCATGAAATAGCACCCCCGCCTAGCAAGAAGACATATCCGGATGTGGATTTCTTCTCGTCCACATCTCCTGCCCAATCGGCATCAGTGTACCCTTTTAGCGTTAGGTATTGACCTTGATAACATAGTGAGTATTCTGCAGTCGTATTCAAGTACTTCATAATTCCCTTGACTGCTTTCCAATGTGTTCTTCCTGGATTAGATTGGTATCTGCTTACTATCCCAACAGCATAGCAGATATCTGGCCTTGTACACAACATTGCATACATGAGACAACCCACCGCATTAGCATAAGGGACATTCATCATATCCTGTTTCTGCTGAGCTGTTTTTGGACACATTTCTTTGTTCAGATTATGACCTTTGACAATTGGGACATATCTGGGATTACTGTCATTACTGTTGAACCGTTGTACTACTTTACGGATATATGTCTCTTGAGAAAAAGACAATAGCCTCTTCGAACGATTCCTCGAAATCTTAATTCCGAGCACATAATCAGCTTCTCCCATATCTTTCATTTCAAAGTTGGACGAAAACCAAGCTTTGAGCTCGTTAAGATATCCCAAGTCATTTCCAGCCAATAGTATGTCATCTACATACAATGTAATCATGACAAACTTTTTACCTGAGCGTTTAATATAGACACAATGGTCTTCGTCTATCATTTTAAAATCATACGACATGATAGTGTTATGAAAACGAATGTACCACTGTCTAGAAGACTGTTTTAGGCCATAAATTGATCTCATCAATTTGCAAACTTTACGTTCGCTGCCTTTTTGGATGTAACCCTCTGGTTGAACCATATAGATTTCTTCATCCAATTCTCCATATAGAAAAGCAGTCTTAACATCCATTTGATGTAGCTCAAGGTCCATATTTGCCACCATAGCCAGAATAATCCTGATGGACGTGGATCTTACAACAGGTGAGAAAGTCTCATCATAGTCAATCCCTTTCCTTTGTGTGAATCCTTGGGCAACTAAGCGGGCTTTGTACCTTTCGATACTACCATCTGCTTTTCGCTTAATTTTGAGAATCCATTTATTCCCAATTGCCCTACGCCCTTCAGGCAGGTCAACCAGTTCCCAAACATGATTTTTCTTCATGGAAGCCATCTCTTCCTCCATTGCTTTAGCCCATTCATTCTTCTCAGGAGATGATAAAGCATCAGAGACATTCTCAGGTTCATTATCATCTTGTAGGATAGCTAAAAGAATCTCACTTGAATCATTATCTGTAAATGTCAAGAGAGCATCTTCCGCACCTTCGACCTCAAATCGTCTGCGTGGAATACTTGTTCTTTTAGTTCTACGAATTTCCGTACTCCCACTGGAATTTGGAATTGTACTCCCACTAAGATGATGATCATATGGATCACGAACTTCCGGATCAGTTGGAGGTGGTAAATCATGATCTTCCTCCTCCATTATTCTCCCACTCGGAGGGAGCGATCCAGATGATTCTGTCTCATCAGTTTCATATAGGGTAAGATCTTTACTTACCTCTCCCAATTTTGGAAAATCATTTTCCAAAAATGTGACATCTCGTGATTCAAATTCTGTCACTTGTCCATTTTCTTGTTCGCCCACGAACACATATCCCTTTGATACTTCAGAGTATCTAATGAAGATACTCTTCTTACCTCTCGGTCCTAATTTACCAAAATTACTGGAGGTAGTATGGACATAAGATGCACACCCCCACGGTCGTAAGTAGCTTAGATCAGGCTTCCGACCTGTCCACAATTCGTAAGGGGTGGTAGTGACAGACTTGGAGGGCACACGGTTTAAAACATATGTGGCAGTAAGGAGCGCATCTCCATAAAATGATATTGGTAAATTTGCTTCTGCCATCATAGATCTAACCATGTCTAGAAGGGTCCTATTCCTTCTTTCTGCTACCCCATTTTGTTGAGGTGTGCGAGGAATGGACAACTGATGTTCAATTCCTTTTTCATCACATAGAGTTTTAAACTCATCAGAAAGATACTCACGACCACGATCTGTTCGTAAGGCCTTGATCTTCCGTTCTAATTGATTCTCAGCATAATTCATGAAGGTCTTGAAGCAACTCAATGCTTCAGACTTGTGAGAAATCAAATAGATTAGACCATACCTGCTATAGTCATCTATAAATGTGATGAAATAATAGGCTCCATGCCTAGCCCTCACATTCATTGGACCACAAATGTCTGAATGGATTAATTGTAACGGATAGTCGGCTCTAGTTCCCTTACCAAATGGTTTTCTAGTCGATTTTCCTTCTAGACAACGTTCGCAAGTAGGTAAGATAGCCTTTTCCAAGTTACCTAATAGTCCTGCCTTAGCTAGACGATTCAAGCGATCTTGACCAATATGGCCTAATCTAGAATGCCACAACACAACATCATCTTGAGATGGTGGCGTGGTAGTGACCATGGAAAAACTTGTTCGAGGTAAATCACACAGATCAACATCCATAATCAAGAAACTATTTGATTGATAACCAGATCCATAAAAAATATGTTCCAAAAATAGCTGAACATAATTATTCTCAAATATCCAACGAAAACCAAGAGACATTAAAACTGAAACTGAAATTAAATTCCGGCAAATCTCTGGAGCATATAGCACGTCGTGTAGAAGCAGGGTACGTCCTCCACGTAGGCTCAATCTACATGTGCCCATGCCCTTGACTTCTACTCGTGCATTATTGCCTACATAGATAGATTTTGCTCCAGCAGGTAGACGTCGAAATTCGACGAAGGTATCACGATCCTTCGTCACATGGTCTGTCGCTCCTGAATCAATCACCCACAAAGGTTGACTTTCAGTTAGAAGGATAGTACTAGATACATACAATTCACTCGCACATGAGTTAAAGGGATGTACCTTCTTTTCTTCTTTGCAATCTTTTGCAAAGTGACCCTTCTTCTGACAGTTAAAACATTTCACCTTAGAAACGTTAACCATTCTCTTCTTCTTACCCTCAGAAGTCTTCTTCCCGGGTGGAGAATTTTCAGTTTTGCTCTTTTTGTTTCCCCAACTTTTATTGCATTTTCCCTTCAGGACCGTCTTCCTTTTCCCACCTTTTGAGTTTGAAGCAGCCATATGCGCCTCAGGATGGACTTTGATCGCAAGTAGGCGATCCTCTTCCAGCTCAAGGTGGCGGGCCACGTCATCAAATGTCTTGACATTATCAGCGTGGGTAAGGGTCATCTTCATGTGTTCCCAATTTGCAGGCAGGGAACGAATGACAGCTTGGATCTTCTGCTCGTCACTAAGCACATGGCCAGCTTCTACCAGCTCACTGATCATGTTGGACATTTCCCGAAGATGTTTCTTCATTGTATGATCAGGACGCTTCTTGTAAGTGTCGAACCTTATGGTCAAAGCTCGCAGCTTTGAGGTGGAGATCTTCCCAAATTTCTCCTTAAGCGCATCCCATAGGTCCTTTACATTTTCGAAAGCTCGAAACTGCCTTGTGATATCATCCATCATAGCGCTCAATAAGATGAGACGAGCAGTAGAGTTCTTCTTCTTCCAAGCCAAGTAGGCGTCCTTGTCACGCCTATGCTGAGCAGTTGGACCATCTTCAGGCTGGACCATAATAACATTAATGGTCTCAAGAACTTCCTGTTCTTCCAGGACATACTGGATTTTCATGCTCCAGTTGTCATAATTATCGCCGTTGAGCTTCAAGTCCTTGTTGAGCTCGGCGATGATGGATTTGGAAGCAATCGACATATCTTTAGGAAATTATAAAGAAATATTACGTGTTAGAAATTTGTTTCAACAATACAATTAAATTTACTACACGGTTATAACTTTAAGCAATATAAAGTTTTTAATTACTCTCGAATGGAAGTAGGTCACGGGTATGTTTTCCCTCACCTTTCGAGAATTAATTTCAAACTTTAAATGTTAAAGTTCTTTGCATAGTAAAACAAGTGGATATTTCACGTGGTAACAATAACAATTAAACAAACGAATTTTATTTAATTGTACACACGAATTGTCTTAATAAATAACCACGGAAATACTTGAAGTCCTTAAACACATAGTTCAAAGAGCTTCCAACAAGACTGAAAAACAAATAAAATCCACGCATTCTTGCATCTCCTTATGAACTGCAATAATGTGCTCCAGAAGCACTCTCACATTATCTTTATGTTATCACCGGCTGATACAACGCTTCAGTATCTTGCTTCGCATTTGGTGCACTGTCACAAAACGCTCAGCCCTATTTAACACCAGTGGAGTTCGATATGCCATCTTGAACTTGCATCATAATGCAAGTGAATCGGGTTAACTCTTAAGTAGTCCCAATAAGATTAAAAAACATAATTTTTTAATCATAATGATGACAATATACATAAAGAATATTCACATTAGCTTTATTGCGTGATTTATAAGTCTTGTTCTTTTCCATAATTTTTAGTGTCCAGACTTAAAAATTACGGAAAAATATTTTCTGAACATATTCAAAAAATATTATGGCTTTAAAAAATTACCACATTAATTTTATTAAAACCACCTTGTTAAAAGATTTCTTTAAAACCTTTAAAAAATATTATTTTGAATAAACCAATAATCTATTCAATTAGGCCCAAAAAATTTTAAAATTAAGGGCTCATCAGACATAGTCAACACGGGCCGCGTCGACTTTTCTTGGTCTGACTTGGAGTGGGCTAAATTGGGCCAGAGACTTAGACAAAAGGCTAAAGGCCCGCGATCATCTTGTGGGAGGCCCGTGTTGACCGGTCAACTTGGTCAATGCCGGTAGCGGGCCGGGTCAAGATAGGAGCCCATAAGGCCCGAACCCTTTTTCCTTAATTCAGATTTATTTCCTTTAAAATCTGATCCAGGCCCGAGTTAAAAAAAAATTGGCCCATCACAGCTCAATTTTAACAGACCCGTTTTTGATCAAAATCGGCCCATTTATAATTTAGCCCAAAAAACGTTTTTAAGGGTTTTTCAAAAAAAATCCGATCTTCTTCTTCTCCAGAAAATCGTGACGCCGGCGAGAATTTCCGGCAAGTTCGTCGTTGACGCCGAACAGCCGACCCGAACTTCTACTCGGGACCAACATCGATCGATCTCCATCTTTGGTCGACGGCTTCAAATTTCTGGAAATCGACTTCTTTTCCTCTCTGTGGACGAACGCCATTGCTTGCTTCTGGAACTTGAGCGATTTGACAGAAATCAAACCGAGTCGAATCGACTCATCTGTCCGTCACAGTCACGGTGAATCGGTTCGTCTCGATCTGGCCCCTTGTTCGTCGTGAACATCTTCCTCGTCCCGCCTCGATGTTCCAGAGAGTGTCCAAGTTCCGTCTGAATCCCGCTCGTCTTCGATCTGGGTTTTTCGTCCGACGGGTTTGGACGACCATATGAGGTCGTCGGAGGTCGTGGAATCGGAGGGTCATCGCCGGTCGGGGTGATGGGAATCGATTGACATCGACGGTGGCTCGCTATCGAAGATAGCAGAGTCGAATTTGGGGACGAGAACTCCCAATTGAAAAATTAGGGTTCATCCCCGATTTGGGGATTTTCGGGGAAAACTTCAGTTTAATCCCTCAGCTTTACACGCATTTCACATAAGGACGAAGTCCTTTTGTACGCTCAGAATGCATAATTTCAGAACAATACGAAAGATTATACGCGTGTGCAAATAGGTACAAAAACGTGTTGACATGCATAGGTTCAGCAAGTACAGTTCAGTCCCTAGACTATTATCTTTTATTCACGTAAGGACAACAGTAGGGTTTTTCATGAACAAAAAATTCGATTTTTGACAGAAAATTAACTCAATTGATTTTCTATTTCAAAAAACGTTTTAACCAGAACAAACCTCAATACGGCTCTGATACCAATGAAGGTTTTCATGCATATACATCATTAATGCGAAACCAATATAATTAACGAACACATCATTAATCGAAATAGCCATATCGAAAAGGTTTACCTCTTGTAGCGCAGTTCGTTCTTCGAGAGGTATGTCACAGGATCGAGGGAGGCTTGTCACTGGTCGTCCTCGCTCACGTACACGAAGCGGGGATCGGATTTCACCGCCTAAAAGCCTTGGGAGTCTCCTAGAGAAAAAGCTACGTCTCTTTTTCTCTATGTGTGTGATTTCTCTCCCTCTCCAGCAAAAAACCCCTATTCCGTATAAATAGAGAATTCTGGGAGTAAAAAGGGGGTGGGAGAGTTATTACGTATAACAAACTCTCCTAATCCAAATCCCTTTCTAATTTAAATTAAAACTAAAAGATATCCAATATCTTTTATTTAATTTAATGGGATAATCATGGGTGGATAATCCTTCAGTTTAGTTCTTTATTACCAGATGAGGTCTAGCTACCATCCAGAAGGACTATTCAACGAGAACAAGGTGTCGAGGGATTCAAATCCGCTGTCCCAGCTGTGGCATATTCAATGCCCCGAGGGCCCCATACCCATAAGGAGGAGGATGTTCTAAGAGCAAGCGCTCTGCGAAGAGGTATGGTAGAAAGAAGCATAGGAGCATCCTCAAGCACAGGTCTGCTGATCCTGACCTTGTCAACGAAAGTGGTCATCAGGTGAGTATGTACAGAAAGCATACAAGTTTGCTTATAGTGATTGCATAGAAGTGGGTCCAATGGCTTGTGTGCCAGAGCCACAAGATCCCAATGAGTTGTATCCTCGGCTATCTAGTCACTAACCAGTTGTGGTTGGTTATATGCGTTGATTACTGCATCCTTGAATCAGTTCGAGGGACACCCCCTTTTGTGGGGAACATCAGGGTTTACTTCCCTGGGGTTTAAGCCGTGGTTTTTGACTTTTTGAACGTTCTATACCAGGTATGAATCTGACTTGTATGGTTTATTTCCATTTTAAACTTCATAGTCCCTTAACTTGTTCACTATTGCATGCCAAAATTATGTTTTTTTGCATCCGTACAATTTAGATAATATTCATTCTTTGTATGTTTTTGTGTTCACAGGGCTTCTTCACACCTGGGACTTGGTTCCCTTGTGGTCCTACTTGTCTACTCAATTTTAAGCAAAGGAAGCACGGTGGATTGGAGGGGTTACGTCTGCTGCTGTTATTATTCTTGGTGTTCACACTTGCTTTCTTCTTCTGGGACCTTTTTCTTCATTGTCTTTTTGCATTCCATTGCAGTCACTAAGCTGGTAGTTTTTTTTTAATTGGCAGACTGGAATATGGGAGCATAGTTTTTCAATGATCCTAGGATCACATCTATGCTAAAAAAAGAAGGCAAAAGAAGGTCATAAAGAACTGACCAGCTTGCTGGAGAACAAAGGCTTGGATCCTAATTTTGCTATGATGCTCAAAGAGAAAAACATAGATCCAACTATCCCGCCGTTGCTACAGAGTAGTAGTTTGGATGTTGATCAAGATCACCGTGTATTATTAATACAGACAACACTGTTGTTGACTCAAATAGTGTTGATGAAGCAAGCTATACCCCATCAAATTTCTCTTTCTGAAGAAGTAAGGCTTGATAAGTGGTTTCAACTGTCCAGGATAATTATCCTGCACCACGTTGCTGGTACTCCTGAGCGTGCATGGGTGCTATTTAGTTTCATTTTCATCCTCGAAACTGTGACCGTGGCAATATTCCGTCCTTAATCAATACAGATTATTAATGCCATACACCAGCAGGTGCGGGACCCTCTCTCCTAGAAGCTATACCCTTCCTTCTCCCTTTTCAGGTTGGACATTTTTTTTGCTTGTCGTAATTAGATATTTCCATTTGCTGCTCTTGCAGTTTGAATTTGGCTTTGCAGTGCTCCTATTATCTCCTGTTGTGTGCTCCAATCCAACATGGCCTTCATTCGATCTCTTCAAATCAAAGAAGTGGCTATGTCATCCAAACGTCGCAAGGTGGATATTTCCAATCTGATGAGCTCATTGCAACACCAAGTCAGTCAGTCTCTGCAGAGCTCTTTGACTCCTTTTCTCCTCCTCCATTTTAACTACACCTATCTGATGAGCTCAATACCAAAAGACAAAAAACATTACCAATTTTTTCTTTGGAAAGCACACAAATGCCATAAGCCAACCAATTCAGAAAACCCTTGATCGCAACATACCAAAAAGGAGCAGCGGAAAAGGAAAAAAAGAAGAAGCTCATTAACAAAGTTTAGCGATAAGCTCAAAACCATTACCAATTTGTACTTTGGAAAGAACCCAAATGTGATAAACAAACCAATTTCAAGAATCCTTGATTACAACATTTTTTTTAAAAGAAGAAGCAACAGCAGAACGATAATTAAAGGCAAAAAAAGGTATGTTCTTGACACTGGAAAAAAATGCGAAAAAGGAAAAGGCTTTTGTTCACTTGAGGGCGCTGACCGGGGCCAATGCAATTGCACAACACATCCCTCTGAAAAGCTCAATCCAAATAAGCCAGCTGTAGAAAAATGCGAAATAGCGACAAAGAGGAAAAGGCTTTTGTTTCGAGGTAGAAAAATGGACAGATCAGCAGACAACAATCGCATTCTCAAAACAAAAAAAAAAACAGACAACAATCGGAATTTCTTTTCTCAAAAGAATTGTTGATTACGTGTAACCTGGTCACAGTCCACATGATAGCGAAATATCCACCTCATGTGTGACGCCAAGTCCAAAAAATATCAAACCACACGGCTTGGATTTTCTGATCAGAATTTTCAGATTGAAATGGGCACGATATAATACCTAATTCTGGTGCAAAAATTTATCTTTGAGAAAAATATATATATATCCCCTACCTAGGAGCATTACTATTTTTTAGTTGAGTTAAAATTCGGTGGAAAGTTTTCATAAAATCACCACTTATATTTAATTACTCACTAGATCAACTGAGTTCTAGTAGGACACGAATACAATGGTATTAAAAAATTTCATGTCATATGTAATCTCATAATTTAAACTTAAAATTTCTTAGGAATTTCTACAGCAAAGATTAAGCCAGAAAAAGGGAATTAATACTAGAATAATCTATACAATTAACTTAGATCAAGACATCAAAAAAAGAGAATTTGCTGAAATAAATAGTGGGAACCATCTTAAACCGGAATTATATATTAAATGAAAGCCGAAATAACAAGATAACAAAATAACCCGACAAAGTAAGGAAAAACCGGATATAAACAATAAAAAAATAGTATCTGAGAAATCAATGAGAACAATTAGACTGTAGCCCAATATGCCCAGTACTTAGTTAAATTACATTCTAGTCAGCTAATGTTTATAATTTTGTATTTAAGTCTCAAAGTTCAACCTTCTCCAAACTGTAGTCCAAATTTGTTCCATAAATAAATAAACAAAACACCGTACATAAAAGTCCACTTAAATTGTCGTCCTCTCCCTTCCCTCCCTTAACACCTCTCACGAACATTTGCTTTGCCTCTCCTAAGGAAGCAAACCAAATTAAGAAAAAATATATAAAAAATCATCGAAAAAATGCTAATGAAAGTAAAGGGATAGCACCTTAAAAAAGCTAAATCCTTCATTTACCAAGAGGCTAATCTCGTAGCCCTCTATTTTGTTTTGCGTTGGTTTTCGTTTGTGTGGCTATGTGTTTGTTTGGTGGCCTTGAATTCCAAAAGGCGTGGACTTTAAGCGGGAAACGTTTGAGAAAGAGAGAAAAAAAAGGAAATGTACCCAGTTGGTTGGTGTTTTGTCCGAATTTCTTTTGTGTCTTCGGAGGCAAGATGGTATTGATCACCTGATGATGTCTGAATTTTGTTCTTTTGGAGACATTGGTCTGCTCTTGTTGATTGTTCTTAGGTGTTGTGGATCGTTGGCTTCGTCGCTAGTTTTGTTCAGGCAATTCGTCGCGTCGCGGAGATTCTGTTCTTTGTGTGAGTTTGAGTGCATTCATCTCCCGAACCATGATATGATCAAATGTCTTCTGTCTATATGCAATGTGCTGTTTTGGAGAATTTGATGCACTTGTTTGTTATTTTGGTTGGTCGGATCTATTTGATCTGTGTAAATGTTGGAAGGATACATTTGAGATTAAACATCTGATCATTGTATGATTCTGGTGCGGATGATGTGTGATTTCATGACAAGCTTTTTAAAGTCTCTGGATCAGTCTTTTACTTGGATTTCATTGGTTGAATAGGCAACAAAAGAGCTGGAATGATGTAGTCTATCTTTTTTTTGTAGATTGGTGAATTCTGCAGGATACCATCATGATCAAGAACTCGATGAGGAAGGATGTTCTTCAGATTATGATGATGTCGTTGACATGAACTCAGAGATGATGCAGTCTAACAGTTCATCTAGTTTATCATATGGAGATTCGCACCTTGATGGGTTGTGTGTTGAGAATCAAACGGCCGAAGTACCAACTGACCTTGTCTCTGATTCGGATAGGGATCCTCGTGAATCTGGCAGTCCTCTGACATCTCATTCTCACGGGATTGAATCTTTACAGTCGTTTATACCTTCTGGTATAGGATTTCTCATGTCAAATAGGGAACATGGCCGGGATGGTGGAAATGTAGTTCATTCGGATATGGTGACCGTCTCTTCGAGCATTGAAGTCCGAAGATATGACAGGTTATTCTGGGAAGCTTTTGCAAGGCGTACTTCTAGAAGCCGTTTGGAAGAATCATCAATTGTTTTGTCAACAGATGATGATCAGATTACACGGCTCCTTGGTTCCAACAACGAAACTTCTTACGATTCGATGAGCAACGACTCCGGATACCTTGCTGGTAGAATTCACAACACGGCTGAACCACGACAACTTTCAACATTTGAGGTTGCCTAATCTTGTGATGAATATATGGATTATGCTGCTTAATCATACCAATTGAGATCATTTAGATAGGTTTATACAGATAGGATAAATCTTCTCCGATTTTCTGGATCACTTTGATAAATTGCATGAGCTGTTCGTACAGATATGGGAAAGACTTCGTGGTGTACTTGATGATGACGTTCGAAGAAGTTCATTATGCCCATCCGGGTTGCATCCTGATGGTTCATGTTCATGCGAATCACTGTCAATGACCGGGGAATCTAGTGCTCATGCAAGTATATCAAGAATAATTATGCTTGCTGAAGCTTTGTCTGAGGTGGCTTTTGACCCTCACATGTTCTCCCTAATCGCTCTTTCGGTCAAATAATTATTGATGAGATGTTCCCCTGTACAGGTATTGGATGAAATACATCGCCACGAAATACATCGACATCCTCGTACTCCCCTGTCGTTCTCTGTTGTCTCTCTCTCAGCCCCTGAATCTGTTGTAGATTCTTTCCCTGTCAAGAATCATGCAAAAGTTGCCAAACTCGACGATGGGAATGACGTTGAACTGTATGTTTCCGATCTATTTCATTTCTTGTAATGTGTTATGTCCAACCATTTCCTGCACTTGCTTTTAAGTTTCTCCAATCTCTGGACTGAAGTTGCCTTGAACTTTCCTTGCAGGTGCTACATTTGCCTGTCCGAGTACGAGGAAGGGGAGAAAATACGGATTCTTCCTTGCCACCACGAGTACCACATGTCTTGCGTCGATAAATGGCTCAAAGAGATCCATGGGTACTAATTGACTGTTCTTCTTCATGTGCACACTTATTTCTTGTCTGATGATAATACTTTTTCGCTGTCCCGAATAGGATAGGTTGCTTTTGAGGTTTGATCAGTCTCGTCCGTTGCTGTCGAATTTTGCAGGGTCTGCCCACTTTGCCGTGGAGATGTCTGTGAAGGTGTCAATGAATCTTCCCCTCGAATTCTTGCTGAATAGTGTAAATTTTGTACATATATATGGACATGGCAATTGTTTTTTACTTTCAGAGAAACCAAAGCTGGAAACAGTATGTGGGGATGAAATTCTCGCAATAAATTTACATTGTGTACCTAGAAAATTTATGAGAAAGAAAGTGCATTTCACCTCCTTATCACATTATGCAATCCCGCTTTGCGCTGCTTGCCCCTTCGGGTATCAGTGCACTCGCATTGAGCATGTGTTCAGGTCGAGATGACGAATCTTCAGGATGAAATGCTTTAGTGTTTCTTCTGTTTCCACGAAGTGCATATTCTTGATGAACATAATACAACCAAAGAGGAGTTTGGTCATAAAAATTGGAACTTTGAGAAAATGCAAGCAAGAAATCAATTTGGAGAATAGATTGATGACCATAGATACAGTATCTGCAACAACTGAAGAACAGCTTTCTTCAACACAAATCATCCTATATTCCAAAATGGATTTTGGAAAGAGGATGAAACTCTCTGCTTATTTATGCTGCCTTCTGCATAGTCATGCGAGAGAATGGGTTAGTTTCACCGAGTTTCTGCTTGCCCGAGGTGGCGAATGGTTGCGAGAAAAGAGATATGGATGATGGTTCTCGCAGTTGTTGACGTCCTCGTAAAAGGTTGTCCATCTCTTTGAGTTGCTGCGACGCTTCTCTTATCGCAGCACTTTGGATAGTTTCCAACTCCCCGTCATGATCCTTGAACTCTTGCTTCACAACATCCAACGCGACATCTCCGTATCAATCACACCATGACCTAATTAAAGCACAGAAGGTACATTTTCCGATTAGTTCGGACTGCTGTGCAACCAAAAAAAGGAAAAGGAGTCTGCTGGTTGCCTTACTTTGGAAAGAACTCGTTCGGGTCAGCCTTGTCAAGAGGAAGCTTAGTGGATATTGCTTCAATCTGCTCATCCCTGTAGGAGCAAATCATCAATGCCATAGTCCACAAGTAGATACATCCATCCCCCAATCATACGAAAAAGCGTTGACCGAAAATGCTTACTAGAATCTGAGATTCAGGTTTGCAGAGGACAGCTCGGTTTGAATTCTTGATAGTTCCTTCTTTATCTTATCCCCCGAGACCTGCATACACACAAAACCAAGATTTAAAAAATGCAAAAAATGGGAGCTTTCGAATAGTAAATGGAAACAACAGGACTGCAGATTGAACCTCGTCGATGAAATAGTCCGATGGAGTGCCATTCATATGCAGCATTTTCTTGATCTGTTTGGTGTTTGGTCCCTCTCCCACGGGGCTAGATACAAGGTGGCACGATCCTAAATCTGTATCCAGGGGCAGAGGAGTCGTCGTCTCATCGTATAAATCATTCCTTTTCCACTTCTTGAAACCATCAAAACCCCATTGCTTCTTCGCCGATTTGGATACTCTCTCATCGGTCTCAACATCGCGATTTTCTTTTCCTCCTTCTGATCCTTATGAAACAGATTCCTGAAAGGTTTCCTCCTTGCTGTATCAGTGCCAGACTCTGGCTCAAATACGCTCGGCTCGTCCTTGCTTCTAATCTTCTTCAGCAGTGTAACGAATCCGAGTGCGGAAGCTGCTCCTTTGATATGCTTGACTGCTGAGCCTGGCTTTGATCTGCTTTTACATTGCAAGTTCTCATTTGAGCCTCCTTTGTCATCTCGTAGGTCGATTTCGGACCAGTGCTCTTCGGTGTTCTCTTTCAACATCTCTTGCCTCAATTTCTGCTCCTTGCACAGCTAACCTCTGTATCAAAGGCCTCTTGGAGCATTGGTACTCATCTTCTGAGATGCATTTTGCATAAAGCAGCTCCTGTAAGAAGACCAACTTATCTCTCAAGATGGCGGGTTGCTCGTGCTGTACTGGAGAGGCGATAAGGGTCTCGAGCAAATGGGTCCGGAAAGCCAAGACCTCGCTCTCAGCTAAGATCCCTTCCCTTTGGAGCCCCATCAGGTTCATGATCTGGTGGAAGGAGTCCTGCTGCCACTTGAGGTTATCGGACTGGAGCCTCGCTAGCCTGTGCTTGGATGCAGGAAGCCGACGATTCGTCAGCGAAAATGGGAGGATGTTCTTGCACAAGGAGGTGATTGAGTCATGGAGGCTGCTGGAGTAGTAACTTGGTGTGTTAAGAGTAAACCATATCTTTCCCCTCCCTCCTTTTCTTGAAACTTTTTCCCCTCTTTCTTGGTGGGTATGATCTAATCTAATCCTCTCTGGATATAGAAATTAAGTTGAGATTTTCATTTGTTGGAATGGATGAAGCTTTTTTTTGGGGTGTTTTTGTGGAGCTGTGTGTTTGAACTTTGAAGCGTTTATTTGGTTTAAAACGGTCACTACGGAACCAGCCGTGGAAGAGGTACGCAAGTTAATATTGCTGAAACGGTGTCGTTTTTGCGCGGTGTAGATGTCCTCCAATAGAAAAATCAATGGTGGGGCCATATACGACAAGATACCTTTGATATATTTAATGATCTACTGCTACTATAATTAATATTGATCATCCGGATATCAAATCACTTGGGAAAGAAATCTCCATATTGTGTGTTCTATGATTTCTGAGGCATTTTACGACAGCTATTATTTCCTTCTGTTCATCAAATTCTCGTATTTTTCATATTCATCTTATTCGAATAAAATCTTGAATCTCTTATTAGTCTAATTAAATCCAATATCGGCGCTATCTATTCAAATTATCTCGTCACATGGTTGAGTAGTCCGTCAAATAATTGATGACCGGATTTGCTGGAAAATCATTGGAGAAAGAAACCGAAGCTTAATCACAGTGTAGCGGAGGGTGGACTATTAAGATGATAAATATATAAACTTACATTACACAATCGCAGCTAAATATAAATAAATAATATATATATTTTAGCCTCAAAAATATATATAATATATTTATATTAATAAACAGTTAGATCAATTATCTTAACTAATAAATATCTAAATACTAGTTGATATCGACCAAAATATATATATATATATATATATATATATATATATATATATATATATATATACACACTTATGTATAATAGCGGTACAGAGATTAGGAAACAAGTTCAACATTAATTTCAAATCTGCAACATGGGCAGTGGGTGTTACTATCTAGCCATGGTACCAAACAGCTGGAGTGGTACCTACATTTATAAGAGTTGGTATAGTAGAAAATTTGGATTTAAGTTATAAAAATGTATAAAATATCATAATAACATTCTAAAATAAAGTTCAACAATAATCTATTTTAAATATCATATATTATTACACACACACAAAATCTCTCCTAATTTGAAGACTTCTAGGCAGATGGTACACTCATCTTGTTCTTCCAACTCAATCTGGCCCAATTAAATCTCCTTTTACCACCAAACACACCTGTTTGCAATTCCTCTATTGATCTCCCTTCATCCCCACCCATCTGCCTTCCTTGTCGTCTGCTTTGTCTGTCATCCATTTTTTGTTCAAGTCAATTAATTATTGATAACACAACGTTAAACACGAAGATTTGAAATTGTACTTCAAAAAATCATAGTTCAAAATGGCACAAGGCCACATATCACAGAGGATTTGTTGTTGGGTACCTAACTTTGACTTTTCCATATCAAATAATAGCCTGACAAGATTGGTCAATATTTACCTTGGAGTCAATTTCTTCCTTTGTGTTCTTAGCCGTCCATCTAACCGCTCTTTGGCTTCCCTGGCTACACCTCCCAGCTTCTCATCCTCCGTTGCTTGATTTAAAATGTTCATCTATCCAATATTTTTTAATAATTAGCCTTAAATTGACTAGTCCCAAACAGAAAAAACAGAACTCTATCACGTTATAACTTTTAACTAGAAGTCAAATGTTCGGAGTTCAAGCAATGAGAACACAGATTCATTATTTTTTTTAATAAGTCAATCCGATTTAAACTCGGATTAATCGATCTAGCATTAATAATCAATCATTAGTATTTACCAAAGAAGAAGACGTGGAAGTTTGGTAGGTCTCGTGGTTGCTCGTGTACAGGCAAAGCGATGACCTCCTGGATCCGCCATACGCGGTGGCTCCGGGGTTTTCCTTTGCCTGGTGAAGCCGTCTCCTCCGTGCGCATTCCACGCCCGGTAACATTCCGGCCATCGGTAATTAATCTAACCCCGGCAAAGAACACTGAAAATAAAGAATCAGACCGTATCATATGATGTAATTATAATATCTGTATAATCCATGAACTAGGTTGGTGCTTATTAGATAGTTAATTATGGCCCATGTGACTAAAAAAACATATTGCAATTTTTCAGATCTACTAATATTATTCTAACTTAATCAAATAGATCTCGAGAAACTGATCTAGTAAAGTGTTTTTCACTATGTAAAGTTTAGTCCAACTTGAACTATATTAATTGGTTTACTAAATATTTGAGTCTCAAAAAAGAAAAATCCAGAAAACGCTAGCTGCTCATTGTTTGAGGTGGTACATACCTTAGTTTAGTTTGCTCGTTTTGTCCAAACCGATGTCACCAAATTCTGTCGTATGGTTGTTTTTTGGTTATGGAATTGGACGGAGAGAGTTTAATTGGAGAAGGTTGGAACATTTGTGGCTTTGGAATAGACGAGAAGATTTACTTGAGAGTATCAACATAGAGAGGAGGAGAGGAGGGAAGATAACGAGAAAGAGGGAGGAAGGTTGGGAGGAAGGCTCGTCATGGAAGTGGAGTATTATTATATTAGTATTCTGTTTGGTTTTATATATAAAGAAAGGTCTTAATGGTTGGTCGAATCTTTGAAAACCGACGTCGTTTGCCCGCAGTTGGTATGCATACATGGAATTGCCACGTGACCAACCAATCTCGCCCTTACATTTCACATTTATTGGCAAAACGACACAAAAGCATTGTCAAATTTAAAGAAATTCAGGATTTACCTTGACATGTAGATTTCAGGTCCGTATTCAATAACCAGATTCCGACAGAACATGCAGATGTGGCAGTACACGTTAGACTTCAGTCGTGGGACTCGATTTTCTTAGACTAGGAACATCTGCGCCCCTTACGAGAGGGTCACACTGTCCGCTAATGTGGAAAAAAAATATAAAAAAGGAAAAAGTAAATGGGGGAGAGGGAGGATCACGGCCCTGTCGTCCCCCATTATTATAATAGTATTTTTTATTTTTCTTTCTATCTACTTAGTTACACTTGGCACAATGTTATTCATATAAATAGATTTTTCTGAATATTATTTGTGTGGTTATAAAAATTGAAGTTATCTGTAACAAAATAAAAAATAAATAATATACAAATTCGTATTTTTCAAATCTCTATAAATAGAGTCCAATGTTAACATATTTTCATACACAATCTATAATTCTCTCTTCTTTTTTTACATAATATCTTATTCCCTCTGTTATATTTTCATATTTTTTCTTGTTATAATTATAAATAATTATTTTCATAAATTAATTATAATTTTTATATAAATAAAAAATAATAATAGATAATATGTGGATGAGAGAGAAATTAATTGTTTATTTCGTGACTATGGGTTGCTGATTACAAATAATCAATTTCGTAAATTAATTATAATTTTTATATAAACAAAAAATAATAGTAGATAATATGTAGATGAGAGAGAAATTAATTATTTATTTCGTAACTATGGGTTGCTGATGTGGGTAAGAAATATATAATAGGGTTAGGTTGGATATGAATGAAAGAAAAATTAATTATTTATTCCGTAATTTTGAGTTGCTGGGTAGCTGATGCATATGGTCTTAGCGGATCGGGCCCAATCTCTTCGACCCTTCTAATAAATCGATCAGGATGACACAAGATAAAATCACAGGATGCGCCGGTACATGACCTAGAATAAAAAAGTATGTGATATCCAAAATTCAAATCCGTTATCCAATTGTTTTATTGGATTTCCGACACCCCCGCCGGGGAGTGGCTTGATAAAATAAGTATAGTGATCATGAGTTAAAAAATTTAGAGAAAAGTCCACATTGATTATCCATGTCAGAACAACATCATTTTTAATCCTACGTGGCATGCCAAAAATGTTGACGTGGCAAGTTTAAAAAATAAAAAATCCTACGTGGGTAAAATATAACATGTCATGTCAGTATTTTTGGGTAAAATATAATCCTACGTAGCATGCCACGTAGGATTAAAAATGATGTTGTTCTGACATGGAGAGCCCAATGGATGCTGACTAGGCTCGGAGAACTATCCGAACTTTTAGTTGATGAGTCCGTGAAAACACATGATCCTTTTTGATGAGTTTGAAACCACAAGCTTATCTCTGATAATCAAGCAAAGCACAATGTACTAATGTGAATTTTTCCCAAAAAATTAATGTCCATCAATGTTTTTAAAACTAACTCGGAATACGACTCGGAATTCTTCAAATTTTTGATTCGCCCAGTCCGACCAGGACTTCTATTTTATATTAATATTATTAAATACGATTAAATAAATTTAATTTATCATTCAAAAATAATAAAATACCAAATAAGTTCAAATATTTAACAACTTTGTTGTACAATCTATCCAAACAAAGTCTTCAAATATGAATTAAACAAGTCTTCAAGTACAAGAAGATGATTATACAAGTTTTTTTGTTCAACATATTAGTCCAATTTGTTTAACTTAGTTGACATATTATCTAGAATTGTTAAAAATATAAGTTTGTTGTGATCCAAAAGTGATGTATACACTCCGAGCGTGGAAGTTGAGGTTTTATTTCTAAATTAAATCTGATAAAATAGAAAAATAAATAAATAAATTTTGATCCAGGCGAACCGGGTCACTCCGGAAGTACCTGACCGAATTTTGGCCGGTCGAACTACTTATTGGGTTTTAGGTAAAAATTGACAGAGTTTGGTTCCTGGTAACAGTTCGACCGGTCAGACTGTTGGTCGGTCCACGATTTTTAAAACATTGATGTCCATTGGGTGTCTTTTAATAGTTTTAACTCGTTTCTCATTTATTACGAGGTGTAGGTCCCATTTTGCCATTGGGCTTGATTTGTAAACTGAGCGACAGTAAGCTCTCTGCACGTCCCGGTTTAGGCTCATAATTTGGGCAATATTTGGATGAAGTTTACGGCCCAATACATTCAATTGGGCCCATTTTTTTATAAGAAAAATTTATTAAATATATAGTAATATTTACACTAGGGGAACCCAAATGAAACCCTCCCCCACCCCATTCGAGTGGTGACTTCCCCTGTACGATAGTACGAGGATTGCGGTCAAGATTTCACATAAAAGACTTATCACCGTAAAATTCAATGGAAAAAATGGCGATTGAAAAAAGAGCTACCTCAATAACACTGCTACAGAAAATCAAGCCGCCCACACCGTCCTAATAGCGAACATACTTGTTATCGACTGTTACAAAATAAACTACCCCATAATATGACCCTAATTCAACCATAACTATAAAAATAAATGCAAGCAAAAAGCTGATGGCTAAATTGCGTGCCTATCCACTATTGCGCAAAACTATGGCCCTCCACTACATTCCACTATAAGCCCATATAGTCAATTGGGGCCCATTGTTGAATTCGGGTTGGTGTATACGAAAGTCCAAAACGGAAAATTCCTAGCAACTTCTCCGCGGTCGAGATCACCATAATAAAGAGCTGTAGTATAGGCTCCCCCGCCACGATATTGACTTTGTGTTGGGTGCAGTGCAGAGGATACGCAACGCAACTTCCGCTGTTAGAATATACATAGTGCCCCGCGAATAACCACCCGAGTTCATCCAATCCAAGTAATAAAAAAATTGAAAATTTTTAATTTAAAATTGTATAAACGTAAAAAGTATCACTAGAAAAAATATCATCTAAATTAGATTAGACGCAATTTGACTTTGAAAATTAGTACACCGGGAATAAATAAAGAATCCACCTGATGCAGACAAGCGATGACGTTTAATTGTGTCCTTGCCGCGTAAAATTAAAAGCGCACTTCTTATTTATTTGACAACGATGCTTAAATTTGTCTTGTGAACGTCACGCCGTGGGTCCGGTTTATGGTCCATGCGGATTTTGTTTAGGGATAATTGTCCTAAGGTCTTTGGTATTTGAGAAAATTCTCCTTTTAATTCTTACTATTTTTAAAAATCTTTCTCGGTCTTCCTAATTTGACATAATAGTACTTTTTAGTTCCTGGTGGACCCACCGCTGATATAAGCAGTCAACATAACTTTTTAGTGACTATTTTATCTTTTCAATAAAAAACAAAAAATATCTTCTTCCCCAAAAATTCATCTTCTTCCTTCCATCCTCTTCTTGGGAATAAAAATATTTAAAATTAAAAATAAAAATTAACAAAACAACTAAAGCAAAATCTTCTTTCTTGCGACTGGACAACACCTTTCCTCCATTGCTGAATCCAACTCCAAAGAAAACTTCAAAATCAAAAGAAAACCTCAGAACCCCAAATCGACCTCGATGCGTTGTTTTCTTCTATTTTCGAGAACCCCAAATCGACGTCAATGCGGTGTTTCTTTGCAATCAGATTTAGGGTTTCGAGAATCCCAAATCGACCTCAAGAACCCCAAATCGATCTCGAGAACCCAAATCGACCTCGAGAACCCCAAGTCGGGGAAGATGGAAGAGACAACCTCAATTTTTTTCCTTCTATTTTCGCTGCTTCCGGTCCCTCCTGTCATTTTTCGGGCTCTCTTGTATGATGAACTGTAGTCAGTGTTGTGGGCAGAGGTTCTCCTCCGGAGGCCTCCAGCTCGAGTCGTGGGATCTGGTGTAGACGACAACAACAATGGCCGGGAATCAGGACGACATCGTCGTGGTGGTATTGGACAATCACCAATTTTTGGACCGCCGTGGTTGCTCGACAGTCGTCGATTTCGGTGAAGGTATTGGGCGACATGCTCTGTGTCGGAGTTAGGGTCGTTGACGGAGTCGGGTTTTTTTTTGTTTTAGTTGGAAGGATATAAATGTCATAAAAAAATTGTGTTGACTGCTTATATCAGCAAGGAACTAAAAAGTGTTATTATGTCAAGTTAGAAGGACTGAAATTTTTTTTTGAAAATAGTAAAGACTAAAAGAGGATTTGCTTAAACATCAGAGACCTTAGAAAAATTATCCCTTTTGTTTATGACATGGTCAAATCTGCCACTAGAACCGGTAGATAAAATGGTATACAAATTATCCGACAATAAAATATAATTATTTTTTATTCGTTTTGGAAAAGAAGTAAATAGATAAAATATGGGGAACATGTGTCAAACAATGACGGAGCTTCGTGAGAATCAGTGATGACAGTTACTTTCACTTAATTGTAGAATAGCCAGCAAATTTTTACAAAGTTTTCAATTTAACCCTTTACAAAATTTAATTTGCAGGCGTTAAATTTGTATTTCTACAAAATTTTGTATAAATAAAAATAAGCATATTTTCCGCTTCGAATGCTCATCATGTTTCCTCAACATTCCAACCAAGGGGTGAAATTAGATACGCCATCCCTTATAATTAAAATTGATGGTCAACATAAAAACTGTGAAAAAATATCTAATCTGTAAATTGTTTTGAAGTAGAAAAATAAATAGATCAACAGACAACAATCGGAATTTCTTTTTCTCGAAAGTACGTGTGGAATTGTTCATTACGTTTACGTGTAACGCAATCTCAGTCCACATGATAGCGAAATATCCATCCCATGTGTGACGCCAAGTCCAGTAAATATCAAGATTAACGGCACTAGGGTGGAAAACAAACGTTTATTCGTGACCAAGGCGAAGTTTGCTAGAGGCGGAAACAAGGGCCCTATTCCTCCTCAGGTGGTCCGTTGGTTTCTGGCAGTTCGTGTGAGGACACGACTGAGGAACGCGAGTATTTACCACCGGATGAGGTTCTGGACGATTGGCTAGAGCGTAGTTTGGTGGCGACTTTGTTCGATGCAGGGCAAACCAGGTATATCGATCGCTCAAGACCTTGTCAATTATGGTGTTCGGGGGTTTCAGGTTCGGGTGCTCGGTGGAGATGTAGTTCTTATCTCTTTTGATTACGCAGAGAGCATATTGCTTTGGAACGCCAAGCTTCTTCCACGAGAAGCTTTTGGCTGCAAATTCGTGGCGTATAGGGCCCTTGCAAATTGCAGGTTTGGTCGTCTTCTTTTCTCGAGTGGTTAGTCTCTCCGTTGGGTGACTTTAAAGCTGTGCATAAGCTCACCTCTAGCTGGAAGCGCCTAGACGTTGCTTTCGTTCTCATTTCCTCATCTAATTTGGATCGAGTGAGCTGCACTACCAATCTTAAGATTGGCCAGGAAAAGTTTGCGATTAGGATGGAGCAACTGGCTTCTTTAGAGGTTGAAGATGAGGGTGGTTCCTGCAATTTTGTGGATGTTTTATACCCAATGGGTAATTGTGGTGAAGAAGCGAGTGATTCTTGCTGTTTTCCTGGTCCCCTACCTCTTGGCTCTGTACAGTTTTTCGAGTCCGAGGTTGCTCTAACTTTGGTGGCCGATGAGGGTGATGTTCGTGAGGAAGTTTGTCCGAGCTGCAGCATGCTGCAAATTTGGAGGATGATGGGCGTGCTTTGGTGAATGTTGTTTCTGCTGCAGCGCGTTTGGTTGATCTGCGGCCCTCCGTTGAGATGTTGCAGCTTGATGCTTCTGGTTTTGAGATGTTGCAGGCCTCGGATGATGCTTCAAGTGTGATGTACAATTGTGGAGCCGTGAGTGTGTCACGCCCTAGAAATCAGGCATGCCAACCGCCCCGAGGGAAAACTACCTCGAACGGGCTACCATAACCAGAATTCAAAATTTTAAACAAAATTAAATCCACCGTCCTTATTCCAATACTACTACGATAGTCTTTATAAGGAGCAAAACTATATGACGGTAAAATAAATGCATGCTTTGGCCTCACGTGATCTCTCATCCTACACCCGATCCCAAGCCACACCTGATAAATCTGAAACAAACAACGTATTTGGTGAGTTACGCAACTCAGTAAGCCGTCTCTATTTCCTTCCTATTCACATCCATAAAACCAAATATTAAGTTAGATAAAATATAATAGATATCACAAAATACGTCAAACAGATCTCATAGTTTGTAATTTAACGAGATGGAACATATGCAACAAGTAATGGACACTCCGGAGTACCATCTAATTTATGATGGGATCCCGCGGGTCACAGACAGGATATACCCTCTCCGCGGGCACAGATCATTCCAAATGCTCTCGCGGGTCACAGACAGTATATAACTTCTCCGCGGGCACAGATACGTAGAAAGAATCCCAGCACAGACTAGGCCAGACAAATCAAATTTTCAGACCATAATAAATCTCAGTACAGAACAGGTTAATAAATCAAGATTATTCGAAATAGACTACAATAAAATAGCACATGTCACACGAGTCTTATAGAATACTAACGCTTGTCCATGGTCACAGATTAATACTCATGCGAGTCTTAAACTAACAATTACGTATATCCTTGTTAGAATATAGTTCATGGATATGTGTTAGGTTTATTCGGTGAACCCTCAAACCAAGTTTCTAGAATTCTTAAAATAATTCTAATATATCAAAAGTTCACAGAGTTCTTAAACTACAACTAACTTATATTTTGATCATGTTCATGCAGATCACAAAGCGCCAGTCACCAAGATCAGGTTTCATGCAGATTCATGCCATTCCAATTACTAAATCCACGTAATCATCAATAACAAACATGGACAGAAATAGACGGATCCAACATTAATCAATGAACATCAAGCCCTAATAAGCACTTAAGCAACCCGAAACGTATATTTTAATCTTCTTTCACGGATATCTTATATGGTTACAGAATCATATTTTTCCTATATTTTAATCCATGTTCATGCGTTCCTAGTCATGATCACATAATCAAGTTTGTGCACTTTTTCCTGTCAAACACGATCAAGCAGTTCACGATTTATAATCCCAAGTACAAACCAGAAAGTCGAAGTACATAAAGTCAAGAAATCAAATAGCACCGCACCCACATCAATCAATCTTATAAACCGAACAAGACATCAAGGATTCGTAGTTATCATAAAATTCTACGAAGGAAACCAACTTACCTCAGATGATGATGGTTTTAAGGTGGGGTCTGAGCTTTTGGTTATTGTGGGGGCTCCTATCGAGCAGACGCCAATCCGGTCGAGTACTCGGATTAAAAAACTCTCGAGCAAAGCCGCCGCGCTTAAAAAGATCCCAGTACGTGGTTTGACGATAAAAAAATCGGGTTAAGCCAAAGGCGGAGGTTCCCATCTCTTTGATCACGCATGAAGATGCTGCGCAGGAGGAGGCTCGTGAGGTGGAGCGAGCGAAGAAGACCTTGAACATGGCTATTGGAATGGGTATAACTTGGAAGGTTGAGGATCCAAATGTTCTTAGCGCAATTCGAGAGGCATCAAAGGGTAACAAGAAATCAAAGACTCATGATCCGCCGTGACTTTGGCGAAGTTCAATTGGTGATTTTCTTTGTTTAGGCGTAACTGTGGAATTGGCATTTTGGTGTATTTAGGAGGGGATTTGTTGGGTTTGTACGTAGATAGATCTTATCATAGTTCAGCTATGATACATGTTTATCTGCTACTTTTGTGGTAGTACTAGGGTACGGATGATGTAATTATCAACTTTGGCAGTTTCTCGGAGGAATTAATATATTTTATTTATTAAAAAAAATCAAACCACACAGTTTGGATTTTTTGATCAGAATTTTCAGATAGAAATGGGCACGATGGAACATCTAATTCTTTGGGGTAGCCTTGACAAATTTGAGCATGATACACGTCTCAACTGCAATGAAAGAAAAATACTTTTTATATATAAATCTAACTACTAAACAAGCCTATATAAAGAAAATATTAAACCCTAAATAATCTCAAAGCCTAAGACTAAATAAACACCCAAATAAGCAAACGAGCCAAAAATGACAAAATATAAAATAATAAAAGTCCAAATAAAATTGTAAATATTGTGTCTACCTCGCAATGAGTATGCAGATCTTTCGACGTATAAATAAATCTATTCCATTTTTCACTTTCGATCAATATGTACATCATCTTCAAAAATTTACAAGACGCTTTTACATATGAACTATTGGCCATCTCTTATAAGTCACACCTGACCAGATAGTCTAATTTTATAGCTGAACCGATGCGGTCACAACTCACAAGTCCCTTTATCCAACTCGTTTCTTTTGCCGCCCATATTGACTATTTTCAGTGGACCATTAAGGCCTCCCCAATTCGTGGGTCCTAATCTAATCCAACTTTAATACATAGTACGTGTTGAACTGGAATCCAGGCGACAAAAAGGTTCAATCTCTTTCTTCATAACGAACTATAACAATTTATAAGTCAGATGTAGCAGTTGGTAGTTATTTTTATACCACCTCGTAGCCACACTTCCACTGTGTCGACCATACATGTATAGTTTTTAAATTGTGATAAAGTTTTTAAAATAGATATCAATACCGTTGTATTTTTAATTGTTCGAAATCGAAATATTTTAGTTAATCTGGAAAAATTTCAGATATTTTATCCAAGTGTTTGTTATAGTAATTGGTAGTTGAAATGATGATTCGAAATTATCGTTCCCCACTAGTCACACAAAAAAAGTTATGCAGTTAGGGAGCGGAGTGGAGTGGGGCTGCATATCACCGACCAAAGCATATAATATACATTGCCAATTGGTATTAGTTACAAATTTCAAAAGTTGTTTCCGCGTATGTGAAAATATATAATATGTTCATGCATGAACATGCAAACATTAGATTATTATTTGTAAATTAATAACACATAGAAATCTTTTCCAAAGCGTATTTAACCTAACATCACAAAGAATGTCCAAGTTAAAAGAAGTTCATGACTAAAACTCAAGACACTTATAATTATGGTGTAAAAATTTACTTTTCATAAAAATATATAAAATTAACCTAGATCAAGACATCCAAAAAAATGAGTTCATAGGAGGATCTTAGGATTTATAATCCAATTTTGAGGATGTATTCCAATTTTTTCTGATAAAATATCATTAAGAGGTTGAAAAGAAGTCATGGATCATGACATGGGAAATTTCTTTCCATGAAATATGGACACCTACATGCAGTTTTCTTATCCCCTAGTTTACCCTCCACTGACCGGTCAAACTGATTAAAAGAAAATCAAGGAAGATTATGGATAAGGCTGGCAAGCTAAACACTAGCCATAACCACCTAAAGCAATTTACAACTACCAACTGTAACAAAAGAAAATAATTGCTATGGCTATGACCGTCGGTAACAAGATTTCTGGGCTATAACTAATTGAGATATTAATCTAAATTTAAGTAGAATATTTTCATGACATAATTTGAACGAAAATCACAATATTTCGTTAATAATAATCACTTTTGTTGTGCAGATATCTTTTGATTTTAAATAGATGTTAGCAAAGTTTTGCCGCATTTTAAAAATCTCAATCCATTCAAATTTAAATTAGTCGATATAAGTAGGTATCTAAATATCAGGTGATATACGAAAAGATAGCTTTTGATGTTGGGATAAACCAAACAGATGATTTAGGTGAGAGGTTGTAGGGTAGTAGACAAGTATAGTCGTATCCATTTCCAACGATTCCTACATCCCCACGCTCCAAAATCTAACGTCACTATCCCCCGATTTTTGTTTCATGTCACTTTTTGACTCCAAATGTAAAAGGGAAAAGTCCACTTTCGTACCCTGTAGTATCGCCCAAAATCACTTTAGTACCCTGTGGTAAAAAATCGACCAATCGAGTCATACTTATTCCAATTAACATCAAAAAGGGCCTCGGGCAGCTGCCCGGAGCTGCCCGGATCTGCCCGAACCCTGCCCAGGCTACGTGGCCAGCCACGTCACCAAACTTGATGTCCCGACATGTCCAGCGTCAGCGTCCCGACGTCGAAGAGCTGCTCCGCGGACTCCTTCCGCCGGAGATGTCCCGTCATCGACACGAAGGCGTCCCGGAGCGCAGAGTAGGCCTCGTCCCTCAGCCGCGTCACCGCCGTCCCGCAGTCGACGATAACGCCTCCGTCGCCAGAGCTCTCGTCGATCTGGAACACCGACGATGGGATGTCCAGCCCCCGGCCCCCGAGGCCGATCAGTCTGGCGGCGCCGACGAAGAGGCCTTCGTTGTCGTCCGGAGACGAAGAAGGTGGCGGCGGCGACGGTGATAAGAAGAAGAAGAAGAAGAAGAAGAAGAAGAAGAAGAAGAAGAAGAAGAAGAAGAATAAGAAGAAGAAGAAGAAGAGGTGACGTGGCGCCACGTCATCAAGTTTTGGTGACGTGGCTGGCCACGTAGCCCGGGCAGGGTTCGGGCGGATCCAGGCAGCTGCCCGAGGCCCTTTTTGATGTTAATTGGAATAAGTATGACTCGATTGATCGGTTTTTTACCACAGGGTACTAAAGTGATTTTGGGCGATACCACAGGGTACGAAAGTGGACTTTTCCCAATGTAAAATGGAAAACTGACTCCTGCGAACAATTATTATAGAATATAAATTTTGTAAACAAAAAACAATATTAAAAGGATTGCCGACAATAATGGATTCTCGAATTGTACATACACTATCAGAAATTTATTTAAAAAATGTAACAAATTGAAAACAGTCAACAACATGCATGAGACCGTCCACGTGCCACTCACGTCACTGTTTCTTGGGCTTCCTTAAAACCTAAGTAAACAATGCCACCGGGATAGTTAGTTCAGTATAATTAGTAAAATACTAACAATGAGAGGGGATAATGATGTATCACAAAATAATTAATAAAAATTAATTATGATTAGCAATTTGATAAAAAAAAAGAGTTACTTTAAATCGTTTTATTAAAAATAATTCTCAAAATCAAAAAATTTTCCAAAGAAAGAAACAAAACAAACGCATCACTACTCTAAGTTTTGTTCTAATTAAAATGTATATTTTGGATCGATTGTTACAAATATAAAAAATATTTTAGAATGTTATTAAGAGAATTATATCTTAAAAAAGAGAGTCAAATTTTTTTATTATCTTTTGTAATATGTCTACTTAAAACTTAAATTAATTACAATAAATGCAGAGATACCAAAAAACTTGATTAAAAAAACGAAACTAAACACAAAGCCCGAACCTTCTCCACCTAGTAAATCCAGAACCTAACGAAAAGAGACACAAGGGCACAAAAAGGAGAAAAAAAGAAGAAGAAGACATTGTTATTATTATTATTATTATTATTATTAGATTCACTTCACCCAAAGAAAAAACAAGGTGGGCCCCTATTAAGTATCCTTAAAAACGGAATCGAAAATCTCAAGAGGAAGAGCAAAAACAAATAAAAGCTCTGTTTCTGAAGAGCCGTCTTTCCAAAATTCACCGACTCGCGTACTCCACTCCACCCCGCCCAGCTCCAATCCTCACCGTTTCAGCTCTCGGTAATTATCTCTCCGCCTCTCTTGGTTCCTTTTCCTGGAAGGGTTCTTCACTAGGCCTCATCACATTGCTTCTATTTTTCCTTCCTTTTTTTTTATTTTAATTTCTTTTGTTCTATCCGTTTAGGTGCTGGTAATATGAAGAGGCGGTGTTGATTGCTTCTGGGGCCGTTGATATTTGTGTATAGAGCAAAACCCAGAAAGGAGAAACCCTAAAGACTTTTCCTTTTTTTTGTCAGATTATATTTGTTGGTTCTTTATATTCTATTTATATATATTATATATATAATAGGGAGAGTAGTGTGTTTTAATGGCGTTCGATCAGAACTCTGTACCCAAGGATCTGAGACCAATTAACATAGCTAGAACAGTGCCTGATGAGCCCCGCATTTCTCCTGTGTCCACCTCCGGTGGGGCTGCCATGGTTGCGTCTGGCCCCGGTATGGTGGCTATAGGAGGTGCTAGAAGTCCTGACTTTTATGGTGGCCCAGAGGGGTCTGTCCCTGTTTTTTATCCGGCTGGAGTTTCCGAGGCCGGGTTTGTGGGGTTGGGGTACGGGGCCCCGCCGCCAGCTGGGATGGGTCAGTGGGCCACTATTCGGCCGGTTGGTGTTGGGAGTGTGAGTGTTGGGGTGAGTAATCTGGGTGGTGGATTTGGTTATAGTCCAGGTTTGGGGAATAGGGTGGTGGCCAATGCTGTTGATGTTGCGGGCAATGATAGGCCAAATTTGGGTCATCGGGTTGATGGTAGCGGGAATAGAGAGATGCCGGGGATGGCTGTGGGTTCTAATTTGAGTGTTAGGAGTCCGGGAAGTGGCGGTGGGGCGGATAATTTGAGCGAAGAAGGTGGGGATGATTCAGCGTCAGGCAAGAAAGTGAAGTTCTTGTGTAGCTTTGGAGGGCGAATATTGCCCAGACCGAGTGATGGCATGCTGAGATATGTTGGTGGGCAAACAAGGATTATTAGTGTGAGAAAAGCTGTGAGCTACAATGAACTCGTGCAGAAGATGGTAGAAACTTGTGGGCAACCTGTGGTTATCAAATACCAGCTCCCCGATGAGGATCTGGATGCGTTGGTGTCAGTTTCCTGCCCTGATGATCTTGATAACATGATGGAAGAGTATGAGAAGTTGGTTGAGAGGTCTACTGATGGATCTTCTAAACTTAGGGTGTTTTTGTTTTCCTCTGCTGAAGTTGATGCTTCTGGTATGGGACAATTTGGGGATTTGAATGATGGTGGGCAAAGATATGTTGATGCTGTTAATGGGATTATGGATGGCGGCAATGGTTATGTTGGGCGGAAGGAAAGCATTGCCAGTGCAACTTCTACTCAGAATTCCGATTTTGGTGCTACCGAGGCAGTTGACAGCGGAATACATGCTCATGGGGATGTAACTGGGCCATCGTCATCCAGCATGCTTTCCCCCAAAGGGAATTCAGCTACTTCCCAAGATGCTGCTCAGAAGATTGTGCTATTGGATCCTGACGCTACAGCATTTTCTGATGCATTCCCTGTGAGCAATCCAATTGTTAAGCCTGGTCTGCCCCAAACGTTGCAGCAAGTTGAAAGGTCCATGCCTCCTTCCCTGCATCAACATCAGTTAGGTTATGATCTCCATCAAACTCCTGGAATAGGCATGTCGCAACCTACACATCCGTTGCATAGTTATGTGCATCCTCGCCAAGAGATTGTGAATTCCACGGACTATGTAGCTCATCCTTCCCAAATGGGATTTTCAAATGCCCAATTATTGGGGCCTGTTTATTCCCCTCATCAGGTTCAGGATGGTAATAGGGTTGGAGCTGCTCAGTTTATTCCAGCTGTGCATATGACTATGATGCCTTCAACCTCTCCTGTTGCAGTGGGCCCAAATATGGTTCAGCAATTAGTGCATCCTCACGGAGCTCGATTGGAACGATATCCTGATGAAAACATGTTGGGAACTAGACTAGTTCAGATTCCTATTGATCCAAGCTACAATGGGTATCATCCGCATCTCTCTCATGCAATTGCTGGTGGAGTTTATGGCTGGCAAAATGTCCCTCGTCCTGAGCATGTGGTGCTCTCTGATGGATCAGTCCCACAGCAACAGGTAGGTTTTCCTGGAGTGAATCCAAGATCGGAAGATTGTTATATGTGCCAGAAAGCTCTGCCTCATGCACATTCAGATTCTTTGGTACAAGATCAAAGGGATGGTAGAGTGAGCCCCTTGTCGGAATTGACTTCCATTCATCAAAGTCTCCATCTGGAAGAGGCTGCAAAAGCCCAAGCCACCAACCAGGTCGCAATGACTGGGCCGTTAGCAGAAGATATGATTGAACAAGGTGCTGGTGCTTGGCCTAGGGTTCCGAGTCATGTGAATCATCATGTGGTGAGACCACTGGCTGATCCATTTCTTTACCCTCAGAATGTAGAGGTTCCTAAAGAGAATGACAGAAATGCTGTTGGGAGAGCCGATAATTCTGATCAACTTAAGGCTTCAGTTCCATATAGCTTTATGGAATTGCAAGGCGATGTGAAGGCTCCTTATGGTTTGTTATCAGGTGCAGTTCCCCAATCTCGAGTGGAAGATTCCGTGTTGCAGCATGCTTTGCCAACCCAGCAAAATATTAGGCAGGAGGTCTTGCCAAATAAACCTACTGGCATGCCTCACTTTACTGGGTTGCCTATTCAAGGTTCTGATTACCCGGTTCAAGAATCCCTAAAAGAGTCCAGTGGTGAGCTCACTCGTGTTGGTTCCAGAGAAAATGTAGCGGAGTACAAGACTTCAGATGACCATTTGAGGCCAGTTAATGAGATGATGGAGAGTCTCCGGATAAGCCATCCCGAAGTTACTGCAAACGTTGAACAGAATAGGCTGGATAATAAGATCCAGAAAATGGTTGGAAGGGAGATACTTATGGATGATTCCTTCAGCCAGTCTCAGATTTTCCTCGACCCAAATAACGGTAAGCAAATGGGTGAATTACCTGCTTCTGTTGTAATCTCTTATGCAAGCTCTCAACCTTCAGAAACAGATTTCTCACAGTCATCTGTTTTTGCTAATCCAGCATACATACCATCATATACTGGAGTCCATCAATTAGTTACTGGGGAAGTTAATCAAAGAGTTCATGAAGTCTCTGGACTTGAACCTGCATACATTAATCCCTCTCTGGTCGCCACTGGTGCATCAAGGTTGCAACAAAATCCTTGTTTAGGTGGTAATGTGGAAGCTATTTCTTTGAATGACGTTGCAACATCCGGCAGAATGGGAGACTTCCAGGATTCATCAAACTCACTTTTCAGCAATCAGGATCCATGGAACTTGAGGCATGATAATAGTATTCTTCCTCCTCGGCCGAATAAACTTATCATGAGGAAAGATGCTCTGGGTGCCAAGGATCCATTTGTTGAGAACAACTTGGGCAATTCCGGAGATCTAGTGAAGGATGTCCTACTTGATGGATTTCCCCAGCCATTGAACAATGCAGACAGTGATTTCGGTACAGAGCAGGTTCAGTCATCCACAGGTGAGCATCTTTCTATCCAATGAGGTGTGCACTCTATGCTGTGTGCTTCCATTGTATGTATTGTTAGCAAGCCTTAAAAAAGTTCAAAGTGCAATGCTTTGTTCGTTGTGTTGACTTGGTGGATGGTTCAATTAATTTTATGGTCCCAATGGAAATCATCTCATGAATTTGGTCTAACCTTTGGCATGCCAGCGGAGGAACTCATCAAGCAAGAACTTCAGGCAGTAGCAGAGGGTGTAGCATCATCTGTTCTCCAGTCAAGCACCACTGTTTCTGATTCGTCAATTGGCAAAGGAAATGAGTCTACTTATGTATCAAATCAAGACAACGAGATTTCCCATGAAGACATTGACATACAGCACAAAACCAAGTTTGAGGTGCAGAATTCTCTTGTGAAATGATGATTCTCTACGTTAGTGTCTCATTTGGGCAAGTTGAATTTTCCTCTAATTGGCTCTTCCAACATGTCAGGGCATAAAGAGTAAAGCTCCTCAAAAGGCGAACATTGGATTTCCTGTTTCAGATGGGATTGGTCGGTTACAGGTTTGAAGTTTTGCCTTTTCTTTTCCTTTTTGTACTGTGTTAATAGTTATATCCTGTATAAGTCTAAATACCTTTAAATTTAACCTGTTTTTGTGTCGGCAGATCATTAAAAATTGTGACCTGGAGGAGCTTCGTGAATTGGGTTCTGGTACCTTTGGCACTGTCTATCATGGGAAATGGAGGGGCACAGATGTTGCAATCAAACGAATCAATAATAGGTGTTTTGCTGGAAAACCTTCTGAACATGAACGACTGGTTTGTGATCTCCTCTGTCCTTGATAAGGTCCACAAATTTTAAAATCCTGATGTATTCATGACCCTGACTCTCTTACTATATCTTAATCTAGGTAGATGATTTCTGGAATGAGGCCATTAACCTTGCTGACTTGCACCACCCAAATGTGGTAGCCTTTTATGGGGTGGTTCTTGATGGCCCGGGTGGTACTGTTGCAACTGTGACTGAATACATGGTCAATGGTTCTTTGAGAAATGCGTTGCAAAAGAATGAAAGGTATCTTCTTTATCAACCTTGTTACTTACATTTGCATTAGTAGATCTTTACATGTTATCGGTCTTTCAAAAATGGAATTGTTTATATGTCATCTGATATTTAACTAGGAACCTTGACAAGCGTAAACGACTGTTAATTGCTATGGATGTGGCCTTCGGGATGGAGTATCTGCATGGAAAGAACATTGTGCATTTTGATTTGAAGAGTGACAATTTACTTGTCAATCTTCGAGATCCTCATCGTCCAATTTGCAAGGTTGGTATTTGGTCGAATTAAGTTCTTATTTATATTGCTGATGACCTTCAATGTGCTTCATTTGCTGTGGTTGGTATCCACCAAAAACTTTTAAGTAATTTCTGGACATCATTTTGTAACTTACGTAACTATAGAGTTGATTGGTGGATTTCTCCCTCTTGATAAGTATCTGAAACCGCTACCACTAAGCGTACACTGATTACAACTCTGAAACGGAGCGGAAGAATGATCAAGTATTCTATGTTAAGTATGAGGAATG
Organism: Hypericum androsaemum; assembly: GCA_963995505.1. Lineage (NCBI taxonomy): Eukaryota > Viridiplantae > Streptophyta > Magnoliopsida > Malpighiales > Hypericaceae > Hypericum > Hypericum androsaemum. The sequence goes on along the minus strand of OZ023182.1, from coordinate 21,990,898 downwards.
GATGCATATCTAATTTATTTAGGCTAGCTCATTACCCGCATGGGTAAAACCTAAGCTGCAAACTCCTATCGGGAATAAAGAGTGAATTTACTTTCTTGGTTGCTTGGTTTTGTATCAGAGGTTATATTTCAGCACCGAGATTGATTTGCAAATTTAGTTCTGTGCACTTTAACCATTTAATTTGAATTCTGCTTTCTTAATGTTGTAATTTGAGGTTTATTCCTTTTCCTGAACCAGGTAGGTGACTTGGGACTGTCTAAGGTGAAATGTCAAACTCTGATCTCCGGTGGTGTGCGGGGAACACTTCCCTGGATGGCACCGGAACTACTCAATGGTGGCAGTAGTCTTGTCTCGGAGAAGGTTTGTTTTCTTTGAATATAGACTGAGTGCTTTACTTTTCCCCAAGAACATGATTTAATTGCGGGACTTACTCAACTATTTTCCGTTTCTGCTGGAAATAAGATTTTCGATGCACGAGTCTGGCATCTTCCCTTTTCGATATGTCTATGCTGGCGTTTCCCATCTTGGCTTGCACTTATAACGTGGTCAATTCAGGTGGACGTGTTCTCATTTGGCATTGTGCTGTGGGAACTTCTTACCGGGGAGGAGCCATATGCTGATTTGCATTATGGAGCCATCATCGGTAAGCTTTAGTTTCTACAAGCAAGGTTGCTACGCATTAGCGTTCTACTATGCTCACGAGATCAAGAACAATCTTCCTTGAATCGCTGACATCTCCAATTGCAAAATACATTCTCAGGTGGAATTGTAAGCAATACGCTGAGGCCGGCGGTACCGGAATCCTGTGACCACGAATGGAAATCGCTGATGGAAAGATGCTGGTCTCCGGAACCGAAAGAGAGACCGAACTTTACAGAGATCGCGAATGACCTTCGTTCGATGGCGTCCAAAATTCCTCCTAAAGGTCAAAACACACAGCAGCAAGCCGCATCTGCACAGCCCCTCCTTGTCCAGAAATGATCACATGTATAATGGTTTGTCTTGCAAGTTACTTTTCCGTGTGTAACAAGGAAAGGGCTTTTTGAGCCTTTAGAATTATTATGGGGTGGAAAAAGGATTTGAGACCAAGAAATAGAAATAGAAGAAAAAGGAAAATGAGTTTGGAATATGCCATGTCGTTATGATTTTGTTAAGATAGAATTTTTTCCCCTTTTTACAATCATATGTTCCTCTGCAAGTTATTGAAACAGTTCAAAATGGTTTCCTGGTAGAATTAGAATTTTTTTTCCTGTTCTTTTGTCATCGTAGATTTCCTGGTGCAATGGGATCCTATTTTAGGTTATATTTGTGATATTCTATTAATGATCTATTATGAAAAAAATCTTAAGTAATTTTTTTGACATACATCAAGATTCGTGTTGATATGTGGACGCGGTGTTGTAATATTCGTGAGAGTTAAACCAGTTGGCTTTTGGACATTTGTATCAGCGACAACTTCTTTTCTCTCGACCTCGATAATTCTAGGTGCTTTCTACACAAATATGGTGTCTTCTTCCGAAATGACACATCTCGCAATCTACTCCAATTTGACGTAATAGTACACGATCAGTGGAAACTTCTATGTCCATTGTATTTTACATGTATCTTAGCCTACCCCAAATACATGGACATGTGACAATATTTAGATAAATGATCTTTTAATAAAATTTGAGAGAGAAAGTGGATCTTGCATAATCTCACATAAAATTATCACTCAATTTAATAAAAAATATTAGATATATCAAATAAAAAGCATGGTAATTTAATTTTTTTCTTAGAAATCGGGATATTTGCGGGGTTCAATTTTGACGGGTAAAACTAAATAGCCACAGGGACTATTTGTTGCCAATCTAATTTGGATGTATTAAACGTGTTTGATAAATTCCTCTAGAAACCGCGTGAGTCCAAGTTGTACAATAATTAATACCTGCAAGCCGGCGGAATTGGAAATATTCGACGGCGACAACAACAACAACAAGAGGCCCCCACGTTTCTTACACCCTGCAATTTAGAGATAATTAGTTGGAGTTGTTCAAAATACATTATTATTTATTAAAATAATTTTGTCATTATTTAAAAATCGAAAAAAAAATTATCTACGCGCTACCCTCATAAATACACTTATTGGATCAAACTTGACGACGATTAATCATTAGCTCCTACCGGGAATCTTCACCCTACAGAAAGCATTCCCATATATTTATACCATCTTCCATTCTCATTCTTAACACTCAACAATTAGCCCTATTAAAAAAATATCCCGTCTTTTACCACTTGAACGAATTCTCAAAATAATATGAATATCCCTCCCCAAGAAAGGCCAATCTTCACGAGCTCCCCCATTATGGAGCACGACCAAGAAGGCACCGACACCTACTTCTCCTCCGACGAGGATCCCTCCTCCTTTTGCAGCTGCTTCCAGTTCTTCCGGCGAGCGAGCTCCGGGACCGAGACGAGGTCGTTGCTGAACCAGACACGGCAGGGTGACCAGAACTGGGTGGCGGAGAAGTTCAAGGAGGCGAGGGAGTACTCCGAGCTGGTGGCGGGGCCCAAGTGGAAGAACCTCATAAGGAAACTTGGTCCGTACGTTAAGACCAAGAGGAACCAACAGAGGCAGTACGATGCGGAGAGCTACGCGTTGAACTTCGATTGTGGGGTTGAAGATGATGAACACGACGGTCTGTTTAGGAATGGCTCTTACAGGTTCCCTCCTACCCCTCCAATGGAGGCGATCAAGAATTTGAGATGACGACGAGATTATTGATTTGGTTTGTAATTAATTGGTTATTATTACGACTTATGAGATGATTCTTTTCTTTATTGATAATTAACCTTTATGATATTCGTTATTGAATTTACAAGAAAGCATCTACGCCATGTTTTTTTGGTTTTTACCAATGGGTATCCGGAGTCCAGACGGTAATATTAGATATTCACTTGATCGATTAATTAATATCTGAATCATGTAGAATTAACAAAATTCTCTAACCGATTTTTAACATTGTTGTATATTTAATTGGAGTTGTGATATTCACCATATTTACGGAAAATCTATACTACAGAATATGTATGGTACAAAACCATATTTTAATAATATCTGTTTTAATTACGCAATTTGAACTAAGTATCTTGATTAAAATATAAGAGAATCAAAATCTGTAGTAACTTTTAGAATTAATAAATCTAATGGGTCGCTATTTGTAATATACGGTCAGAGCCGGCAACTTGGAACTACTATTCGCCCCCAATGTATTTGACATTTTCTCGTATTTTGCTTTCAGATAATTAGTGGTAGCATCCGTGTTTTGCGCGTCAAACTTTCCAATGATAAACTAGGGGAAAAAAAAAAATACTTTTATCTCGTTGTAGTAGTAGTATGTTTAAATAGACTAATTATATCGAGATATAGAAAACTTTTTTTTTTTAAGTTTGACGAGTACAACGGATAAATTAACCCTCGTCAGATAATTTAAGTTCATATCAAGACAATATAGCAGCGAGCGCTCTTTCCTTTGTCTGATTTTTTTCAAAGGATTTTACTGCACTAAAATTTTGAGGAGACTGACGGCTGTGATATCGCTGAGACTTTCTTCTGACATAAAAATATTAATAAAATTTAATCGTTTCAAGAAAAAAATATAGCGGCGGGCTATCTAGTGCAATGTAGTCATAGCATATTCTCAAGACATACTTGGATAGAGCGTCAGCAACACAATTTTTTATACGCCAGCATGTGATTAATAAAAATTAGTGTGTTAGTTACTCCTCAACGTTTGCACTAACTATTCGCAATTTAAAATTTGATCTTGATCAATTCACTTAATACATGATCATAACGCAAACCATACTTCAAAGGCTCTTGAATTAGGAGACACCATTCAAAGTTTGGAGTAATTTATCCAACATAACTATTAAACCAGACCTGCTGAGAAATTTAGAAGGTGCTACTCATAAATGAGCTTGGCTCTGGAGGAGCAGGAACTGGAATTGCTCCTTCAAGCATTTGTGTAACTTTCTTCATCGTAGGCCTTAAAGACGGATCCTGTTGAATGCACCAGATTGCAATCTTCACAAATTTCTCTACCCTCTTCATGTCATCCGTTGCCTCCTCGTCTTCTTCCACTAGCAGATGCAGCAATTCGTCTCTGTAACAATCGCACGCCCAATCCGAGAGTATGATCCTGTTCTCTGCCTCCATTTCGTGTTCGACGATTTTTCTGCTGGTTATTAGCTCCAGCAGTACAATGCCAAAGCTGTAAACATCAACTTTGACTGTGATGGGAAATTTCTGGAACAACTCAGGTGCGAGGTACCCTTTTGTTCCCCTGATCCTCGTCACGGTCCGCGTTTGATCAATTTTCATGATCTTTGACAGACCGAAGTCCGAGATCTTTGCTGTTAGAGATTCGTCTAAAAGGATGTTCTGGGTCTTGATGTCGCAGTGGATGATCGCAGTGCTGCATTCCTCGTGGAGATAAAGAAGCCCTCTTGCTATACCGAAAGCAATTTGGACTCTGCTGAACCACCTCCTCGGCCTTGAATCACCAAACAGGTAGCTGGCCAGAGAGCCATTGTTCATATACTCGTAAACTAGCAGTTGTCGCTGCCCTTCATCACAGCATCCGAGGAGTTGAACTAAATTCCTGTGGTTTGTTCTGCCAATGATCCTGACTTCATTTATAAACTCACTCTCATCTTGTCGTTCAATTCTGTCTAGCTTCTTGACAGCAACAACGACATCCTCATTTGGAAGAAACCCTTTGTAAACAGTTCCGAAACCACCCTTTCCAACTTCTTCCTTGAACCCTCCTGTGGCTGCCTCCAGTTCCTTGTTCGTGAAGAACCGAATATTCGAGGCCTGCACAGCCTGATGCATCTCAACATTTACCGGCACCTTCCTTCTACGGTGCAAAGCAATCATCAAAAGTATAATTAGGATAGCGGAGCTACCTAAAAGGACCGACAGAATGAGGGTTAAATCGGAGTCGTCTTTCCCCTTAGGAAGCACTAGACTGGTTTCCTTTCTCACTTTAAGCAAGCCTTTTACTACCTCGTCTGAATGAGTTAAGCCATTCAAGAGTGGCATAGCCTTCATCACACAGTTATTTCCCTCTCCGAATACAGCAGCAGCACAGTAACAATCATCCAAGCAAGCCTGTTTGCACCAATCTTCAGTCTGTGACCAGAACGTGGCATAAGACGAGCCGGGCCAATCAGTATTTGGCATGCCAATAATCTCAAAATGTTCCGGATTGTCCTGAGTGGTATTTGCACACGCCTGTGATACAAAGCTCGGCTTGCATCCTAGGCGTTCATCCTGGGGATCCAAGAAAATGTAACTTGGTGGACACAAGCAACTCGGCTTAGAATCATTGAAACTGCAATAGCTGTTCAAGCCGCAAGCTCCACTTCTCAAGGTTGTTCCTGCAAAACTCATGCAGGTATTTGATGGGATAAATGCCAAAGTGGACAAAGCCATTGGCCAGGTTCCATCTGAGGAATCCGTTTTTGGGTATACATACTGCCTGAACACCCCATCATAATCGATGATCGCCCTCTGGTAAAAGTTATCTGTTGATGCAGGGCTTGATGTTACATAATCAAGCATGCTGCCATTTTGAGACGCAACGAATATGTAACCAGACTGATTGAGATCACGTGATATCCGTTGAGGTTAGGATTTTGATGGGTCCAATACGCAAAGTTGTTGTTGGTGGACGGATAATCAGTAGAGTACATGACAAGATTCCCGACGCTCTGCAATAAAAACTTAAATCTGCCGTTAGAATAATTGGTCCGCGTGTAGCGCGCTATAAGAGTTCCGTCTTGATTCAATATCTGAGTTGGCAATATGGTCTGTTGGATGAGCAAAACTCTGCCACAAGTTGACAGCATCCTTGCTTGCTAGCACAAAATTCCCGGTATCGAGCATGGCTGCATAGGAGACAGCAGCACCAATAGGAGAAGCAGCCCAAGTTTGGTTGCCAGACCGGTCTTGAAGTAACAACCCTCCTGCTGTAGTAACCTGAGCTATGGATCCACTTTGGACCAAAGTATTTCTGTTAGCTGACCAGACAATTGTCCTCTCCGAAATTTTGTTGAACCATATGGCCAACAAGAAGCCATCACTATGGACCTCCTGGAACCCGAGAGCAAAATCTCTGGAGGGTGACAACCAGTAAGTAGAGTTACCCTTTGTTGCAGTAAGGGATGATCCTAGAGATATATTAGGAGACTGAAGATGCAGGAATTGACAAAACGAGAAGAACAAGTAAGCACAAAAAGGCCTTCATGCTTCTATGGTTTCTTGTTTTTTCTTTTTCGGTTCGAATGCTTTGATTGTACAGAGAACCCGGTAGTCGTATATATTTACTGACTGGTGTGATACATGGAGTGTACTTGGGCAATTGGAAGCAACTTTCCAGGGGGATTAGGACGTTGACCATTTCGCCGGCCTGCAAATTTGTCAGTAACCCACCAATGCAGACTTATTCTTCAATCATCCTATTAGGAAAACTAATATTGCTCAAAATCATTGGAGATTATATATATATGAAGTATCTATCTACTACACTAGTGGTTAAATTATTGAGTTAAGTACATTTTAATTTATTAATAATCCCAACAGAACTAAACATTTAGTGTTTTCACAAAATTCATTCGTAAAATATTTTCGTCCGAGCTATCAGATTGAGCTGATCCCGCAATAGGCTAGCCTAAAAATCACAGACTAATCCTCCCTAAACGACACACCATCTCCATCCAACTGAACATCATCCTCAAAATTTGCTCTTTTACCTATGTAGAAATGAGCTAAAAAAATGGAGACTTTTTAATTTTTAAAGCTCCAATAAGGAATTCCCTTTTCGACCCAATTGGGATCCATCCACAAAGATTCAAAATTCTGATAGCCTAGCTAAAACCCACAAAGAATTATACAGAAAGAGTCAAACTTTAAGGTTAAAACGATAGTTTTACGTACAGGGAAGCGTTAATGAAGTTGATGCCATGGCGAAACGCATCCCGGACGAAGGCGACGGCGTCGTTCTCAGGGACGAGCCCGAACCCAATGGAGGCCAGTTTGAGCCCCGTCTTACCCAGTGGTCGGAGCTACAAGTTGGGTCGGAGCCCAGTTTCTGAGGGTTTAGGGTTTAGAGGGAAGAAAACGATCTCGAGGTGCTTAAAGACTGGAACTTTATTATTAAAAAAAAAAAAGCATACAGCAAAGAAACCCACTTCACAAATAATGACTCCGACTTTAAACAAGGAGGAACTAGCAATTGGTGTGTCCTTGATTTACTTCAGAAATAATGTCTCGAGAAACCCTGGACTTCCGTCGATTCATTGTTAGGCTAAATGGCGATGGGACAAGTGCCCATTTTGGCAGCTGCAGATAAATTTAGAAGGTGGTACTCATGAATGAGTTTGGCTCTGGAGGATTAGGAACTGAGATTGCTCCTTCAAGCATTTGTGTAACTTTCTTTATGGTAGGCCTTAAAGACGGATCTTGTTGAATGCACCAGATTGCAATCTTCACAAATTTCTCTACCCTCTTCATGTCATCCGTTGCCTCCTCGTCTTCTTCCACTAGCAGATGCAGCAATTCGTCTCTGTAGCAATCGCACGCCCAATCCGAGAGTATGATCCTGTTCTCTGCCTCCATTTCATGTTCGACGCTCCTTCTGCAGGTTATCAGCTCCAGCAGCACAATGCCAAAGCTGTAAACATCAACTTTGACTGTGATGGGAAAGTTCTGGAACCACTCAGGAGCGAGGTACCCTTTTGTTCCCCTGATCCTCGTCATGGTCCGCGTTTGATCAATTTTCATGAACTTTGACAGACCAAAGTCCGAGATCTTTGCTGTTAGCGATTCATCTAAAAGGATGTTCTGGGTCTTGATGTCGCAGTGGATGATCGCGGTGCTGCATTCCTCGTGGAGATAGAGAAGCCCTCTTGCTATACCGAAAGCAATTTGGACTCTGCTGAACCACCTCGGCTTTGAATCACCAAACAGGTGGCTGGCCAGAGATCCATTGCTCATATACTCGTAAACTAGAAGTTGTCGCTGCCCTTCATCACAGTATCCGAGGAGTTGAACTAAATTCCTGTGATTTGTTCTGCCAATGATCCTGACTTCATTTATAAACTCATTCTGATCTTCTCGTTCAATTCTGTCTAGCTTCTTCACAGCAACAACGACATCCTCATTTGGAAGGAACCCTTTGTAAACAGTTCCGAAACCACCGCTTCCAACTTCTTCCTTGAACCCTCCTGTGGCTGCCTCCAGTTCCCTGTTCGTGAAGAACCGAATATTCGAGGCCTGCGCAGCCTGATGCATCTCAACATTTACCGGAACCTTCCTTCTACGGTGCAAAGCAATCAGCAAAAGTACAATTAGGACACCAAAGCTACCTAAAAGGACTGACAGAACAAGGGTTAAAGTAGAGTTGTCTTTCCCCTTGGGAATTGCTAGGCTGTTTTCCTTTCTCACTTTAAGCAAGCCTTTTACAACCTTATCCGTACGAGTTAAGCCACTCAAGAGCGGCATGGCCTTCTTCCAACAGTGATTTCCATCTCCGAACACAGCAGCAGCACAGTAACAATCATCCAAGCAAGCCTGTCTGCACCAATCTTCAGTCTGTGACCAGAACTTGGCATAGAAAGCGCCAGGCCAATCAGTGTTTGGCATGTCAATGATCTCAAAAAGTTCTGAGTTGTCCTGAGGGGTATTGGCACATGTCTGTGATGTGAAGCTCGGCTTGCATCCTAGGCGTTCATCCTGCGGATCCAAGAAAATGTAACTAGGCGGACACAAGCAACTCGGCTTAGAACCATTGGAAGTGCAATAGCTGTTGAAGCCGCAAGCTCCACTTCCCAAGGTTAGTGCTGCAAAACTCATGCATATATCTGATGGTACAAATGACAAAGTGGACCAAGCCATTGGCCAGGTCCCATTTGAGGAACCTGTTTTCGGGTATACATATTGCCTGAACACCCCGTCATAATCAATAATCGCCCTCTGGTAAAATTTATCTGTTGATGCAGGGCTTGATGTTACATAATCAAGTATGCTGCCATTTTGAGATACAAGGAATATGTAGCCAGACTGATTGAAGATCACCTGATATGCGCTGAAACTAGGATGTTGTGGTGTCCAATATACAAAGTTGTTGTTGGTGGATGGATAATCCGTAGAGTACATGACAAGATTCCCGTCGGTCTGCAATATAAACTTGAATCTGCCATGAGAATAATTCGTCTGCGTGTAGCGCGCAATAAGAGTCCCGTCTTGATTCAATGTCTGAGTTGGCAATATGGTGTCTGTTGGATGAGAAAAACTCTGCCACAAGTTAACAGCATCCTTGCTTGCAAGCACAAAATTCCCGGTATCGAGCATGGCTGCATAAGAGACACCAGCACCAACAGGAGAAGCTGCCCAAGCTTGGTTGCCAGACCGGTCTTCAAGTAACAACCCTCCTGCTGCTGTAACCTGAACTACAGATTCACTTTGGACCAGATTGTTTCTGTTAGCTGACCAGACAATTGTCTTGTCCGGGATCTTGTTGAACCAGATGGCCAACAGGAAGCCATCACTCTGGACCTCTTGGAACCCGAAAGCGAAATCTCCCGAGGGTGACAGCCAGTAAGTAGAGTTTCCCTTTGTAGCTGCAAGGGATGAGCCTAGAGATATATTATGAGATTGTGAAGATGCTGGAACTGACAAAATGAGATGAACAAATAAGCACAAAAGGCACCCTACAGGAAAGGCCTCCATGCTTCGATTCGATGGTTGGTTTCGGTTCGAATGCTTTGATGATGGTTGTCTTGTACAGAGAACCCAGATGTATATATTTACTGGATGATGTAATACATTGAGTATAGTTAGGCAACTGAAAGCAACTTTTACAGGGGAAAAAAAGACAGTTGACCATTTCGATGCCCTGCAATTTCCTCTGTTAACATTAGATTCTGAAGAAATGAGCCAATAAGCCACCAATGCAGACTTTTTCTTCAACCATCCTAGTGGAAAACAGAGTACTCTGTCTAAGAGAGTTGAGAAGTCAAGTCTACGATATTGTTTTTCTAGGTTCAGAGACGTTGATTGGGAAAATATAATATTGTTTAAATTCGGTGGAGGATTCTATCTACCGTTTCCAGCATGTTTGATACTAGTGGTTTAATCATTTAAGTATATTTTAGTTCCCTACATTATTGGTAATCTCAACAAAATACGACGTGTTTTCAAAATGTACAAAGAAAATCTTGAATATTCCTTCGAGAGATATTTTAGCCCGAATTATCAAATTGGATTGACCCCGTAACATTCCAGGTAGACTAGCTCGGATCGTTGATGTTAGATCATGCATTTTAGAAGTTTGAAAACATATATCGGCCAGTTGGCCCAGCCCATCATAGGCTAGCCCAAACTTCCCTCCTATCCTCCCAAAGTACATGATCATTCTGGTTGAGTGGTTTATGAAATTATGAATACTTCCTTCTAAGTTTCTAAGATAACAATGTATTTCTTTTTCTGTTTTGAACTCACAACAGTAGCTTATGTGTGACATAATACATCAGCAATCTGCTGATCAAAGTAAAGAATTGGCAAGTCATTTTCCGGCGAAATAAACGGAGCCTAAGAACTCACATTACAAAAACATAATGGCATTCTGATTCTAATAACCTATGTCAACCAACATACAGACTTACTATTAGTACATCTCTTCTGCTTGCTGTTCTTAGAAGAACATACCTCAGAGAGGTAGGAGCATTAAAAAGTACATAAATAAATAAAAAGGAAAGAATAATCTCAGATGAGAAACCACTAATACATCTTTCTTAACCCTATTCAACTAAGTAGCAGCAAGAGATCTGCAAAATTGTTTCAAAGAGAATGGAGTTTAACCTCCATTCTGAGATCCCTTATTATGCAGGGTCAGGTTTCTTGTTATGGCTGGGGTTTGAACCACTAGGTGGTTTATACCTTAGACTTGACTCGGTATCTCTTCGAGGATCTTTCGTCATTACGCTTGGTATGTGCGACGAGAGATAGGAGACAGATGCAAGCAACTTTCTAGGTTGTTTAAGGTCCAACGGATAGATGTCGCTCGCGTCGTTGAAGCACATTGTTGGAGATACGAGAAAGAGCAAGAGGAACAAGGCCAGAAAGGATGCCACGGCTTTTCGACTTGCTTGCATTTCAGATCTTGTACTAGGAGGAGACTCGATGCAAAGAGATCACCAAACAAGTAGAACGGGGTCTTGTTGATGAAGGTGTCTATTCTTTTGGTGGGAAGTTGATGAAGGTATCTTTCCATGCTTAGTCCATGAAAAAACAGACATGGTGTAATTTATAGGCCAAGCCCTATATTCTAAATATTGCATATTCTACTTGTTAAAACCTACTATCTCTGATCCTAATAAACAATTAGATTAACTGACAAAAGCGTTGTTCTAGTTTAACCAAAAGGTCTCAAGTTCGGGAGCGTGACAATGTTAGATACTCATCGGGAAAGCTTTGCCACCATTAAAAAGTCATACCTGACTCGAACCTGAATTAGTCGGTCCAATAGATGTCCGAATACCAAGTGGTATAAAAAAAAAGCCTACAATCTCTAAACCAGGTGCCATTTGTTTTGGGGCCGTTGGAAAGCAAAATGTTTCACTTGTCAGTTGGACTGGTAACTGACAAATAATATCTTTGTTCATTAACAGGCTGTAATCAACAAGCTGTTAGTCATGTGATGATCAATTCATTATTAATGATTTTCTGACTTTTGGTCTATTGCTCTTTATTATTTAATCCTCTTTCTAAGACCCATCACATGAAATCAAGTCCGTGACCACATTTCTGTACTTGTTTGTGAATTAGATTATTGGTTAGTTCAGGCAAGCCTGCAGATTCAAACAAATTACAGATCAAGCCCACTGTTACTCTTCAATTCTTACCAGCAACCTGGGATATTTTTTTCTGATACTGCATTATATTAAAATCTCTATGGAACTTGCATAATTGAACACATGTTCTCCTAAATTTAGTATTCATTCATCATTTGAGTCTGCGACGGATCATCACCGCCCACTAATTGTCACATTACTTAGCAGGTGCTGCAGAATAGTTTATTGGCAATAGGATTTCCTTGGTCAAAGAAAGGAGGATCCTAGAAGCTGGAAAAGCTAAGGACTCTTCTATGTGATGAAATATTCCTTATTTATATAAACATATTTCCATAGGCTTAATACTGAAAGTGGCAAGATGTGACATCAACCAGAGACAAACAAAAATGACATATTCTACTGAATCATTGATCCCCTCGGCTGGAGGCTCGAAAAATTTGATGCAAACAATGTTCAGATGCAAAATACGTCTCAAGTTTTCATTTTCTAGACACATGATCCTACCTAATGCCTTAGTGTTGGATTATTATTCATTGACCATGACGACATACATGAATATCTGCAAGTGCTTCTTGGGCACTTTGTCTGCATTCCATATCCCCAACCAAAAGTACTCAAGTCCCTACTAATAACCGGAAACATTTTACCGAATGACTATAAAACTATCACAATCCACCAGATAAAAAAGAGAACGTGTCACTGGATTCTTGGAATTAGGCAAGTGATATCTTCCCTCTTGCATTTAGGAAGATGAAAAAGAATCTCATTGGGTTGCACATATTCAGATTACAAGGTTTGTTTGCCTCGTTATGCAGTGTCTTAATAAACGACTCATGCATCCTCGCTATTTTCCAAATGGGACAACAGACTACTGTGATCTTTTACAACAACATTGCTATAATCAAACAACTTGGAAAAGCAAGAAATCAACTGCTCATGAATTACCTCATCAGAAGGTAGCACCATTTCTGTCTCCCTCCTCAAAGATGTCACTTCCTTATCGGCAATCCCACACGGGAGGATATGCTTAAAGTAATTTAGATCAGGGTCAATGTTAAATGCCAATCCATGAGAGGTGATTGCAGATGATATTCGAACTCCTATTGCACCAATCTTTCTATCCCCAACCCAAACCCCTGTCTCGCCACTTTTTCCCGGACAGGCATTGACACTGTAATGTGATGCCAAGTCAATCATTGTTCGCTCCAAGTTCTCCACAAACTTCCGAGCACCAAGACGAATATCACGGAGGGAAATAATGGGGTACAAAATGGCCTGACGCGGACCGTGAAACGTAATATCCCCTCCTCTTTCGGTATAATGTAGTTCAGCTCCTATTTCTCTCAGTTCGGCCTCGGGAATCAACAGATTGTGATAAGTCTTCCTTTTGCCGAGCGTGTAAGTAGGCGGATGTTGAAGGGACAAGAGCGTGTCCGGTATATGCCCAGCCTTCCTATTAGCGGCCAGTTTCTCTTGGAGCTTAAGAGCATCCAAGTAGTTGACAGTTCCCATCTTCCAAACCTCAAGACTCCGCGCTAATCTCATTTACCTATCACCAAACAACTAGCTATCATTGCATCACAACTTACTCGGAAATTCCATATCCAATCCAAGATTCGAAAACGACGATGGCGTGGGATACAACACTCGCCACTTCTCGGTGTAGCCGAAAAATATTCTCTCCAAATGAAATACGAAAACACTTTGCGGCAAAAGCAAGCAACAACTCCTCAGAAACAAAACGTCGAGCAGCTTGCAGGCAAAAGCTTGGGACCCAGAAAGTGGACCCCAAGACCCAGAAAAGCATTTACCCCATTTATGAATAAATACAGTTTAACGATTCAGAGATATGATAGATTAATTAAAATTTAAAAGGAAAAACCTGATTTTTAAGAACAGAGGCGACCAGGCTCCTTGTCTCCTCCTTTCGCTCCCCCACGCAATGGCAAGTAAAACCGCGTAGTGTTTGTTTCCAGGAATGGAAATATAGTGACTAGAATTTTTCAGGGAAAAGTTCCGTTTGGTACTCTAACTTTTGTCACATAGCGAATTAGATCTAGAACTTCTATAATTCTCTTCCATCGTCGCCATTCTTTTTTTAGGAAAGCTATTTTGAAGAAAGTTATTCTACTCGGGAATAAAAATAGTTGAAGAAATTTTTGTTAGAGAAATATTTGAAAAACATTGTAATTGTCAAATTGTAAAATACAGATGTATCAAAATACTCTCTAGTTATTTTTTACCATAAATAAATAATTTCTAAAATATTTTTAAAGAGATGTAAACATTTTTTGAAGATAAATAATGGTTCCTTTTCCTTTTCCTGTTTGGCTTACAACATGAGTTGCTTCCCAATAAAATTACAGCGCAAAACTCTCAAGACCCTTACACATGCCGAAGCTTTGCCCAAAAGGGTTGTTGTAAGGCACTGAAGATGTCATAACTAATTCGAAGAAGGTTGTCGTGCCGAGCAAACGCATCTTCATGGTTGATTGATCAAAGAATGCAACTGCTTGCGAAATTCCGGTATCTTGTCTGCCTCGACAGCCATGACCAAACCCATCGGCCGGTAATTTCTTAGCTGCGTATCCATCAGATCAAAAGGTTTCAACATCAATTGCAAAAATTGATAAAGTATCCCTATAATGAAGGAATATCCAAATGATGATGAACAACGCAACATCATCCAATGTAACGAGTCGAATCAGATGGTTAGGATGCTGCAAAACAAACTGAAACTCAAGCCTTCTTCATTAATATATAAAGTCTTTTACCAGTTCCATCCAGAAAGTTAGTGACAATGCTAAGAAAGAAAGTGCAGATGCATTTGAAAGGAACACCAACAGCTATTAACTGCTATTTCAACTGAAGGCAACCCAATAGAATTAGAAAGACCAAGATTTCAACTTATATCGAGTGCTGGTGCTTTTGTTCACCAAGTAGTTTGACAACCAAACAGAACAAAACTGTCATTGGCTATATTAATATTCAGACAAGGAACAGAATACTTGGTTAGGAAAACTGGAACTTGCCTCTTCAGCTAAAACCTGCTCAGCATGCAATGGGAAGCAGAAGGACCATGAAGAGAGCTGCAAGGTATCTATAGTTCATCATTTGAAGAAGAAAAATATATTGACGATTGGATAAGAGAATAAAAAAATAGGTACCTTCTTGAAAATTTCATCTTCAACCTTCACGTATATGACATCTTCATCCGTCTGATTAGTTTGTCTCTTTCTCTTTGCATTCTTGCCCTATTGTTTTCAAAACAGAAACAGGGAGATTATTCTTACATAATTCAACAAGAATCAAGAGCTGAGAAAGATCCCAAGATTGGCCTTACCATATAAATTTTACTTATCATTATGTAAGTCTTGAAACAGAAGGATTTCCGTAGCTCTTCCGTAGGCTTCGAACAAGAAACCAAGAATTAGCTAAGTACACAGAGGCTCAGTGGCAACAGAGAAAGCATATGTAAGGAAAACCCCCACTTATCGCATACAAAATGCTCGTCTAACCTCATCCTCAGTAGCCCATGAAACTTCATCAAATAGCCCATCATAGAGATGCGGCAAAAGTTGGAGTGGAAGATTGACCACGCGTTGGGAAACAAGGAGACCAATGTTATGTTCATCCTTTTCCAGCAGTAACTTAAGATCACTCCGCAAACATTCATCTCGGCACACTCTCAACAGGAAGTCTTTGACCTGCACCATACACTTGTTCTCCTGACCAAAACAAAAATTGTGTGATTCTTAGTCAAGCTAATGGGGCAAAATGAATGCCACAAGTTTAGTAGACACTATCTCTTCACGGACAAGGACAGGACTCGGGCAAATCTTCAAATCTAAATGAAGATATAGAGAGTGTGGTATGGAGAATAGGTTGCTTGCCTTATATCTTCTCAGGTTCATGGCGGTTACAACAGAAAAAAGTGCATCATCGTCGCTGTCCTCAATTTTGACAACAGTACCCACCGTGGTTTGTCCCAGTATCAAGTCGACAAATCCACTCAAATCCCACTCTTTTTGATCAAGATAGGTCTGCAACAAAGTCTTTAATCCATGGAAGTCATCGGGTTTTGGATCAAAGAATGCGAAATCAGCTTGTACTTCTCCCTTCACGAAACAAAAAGGCCTCATCAACAAAATATGAAGGAGAGAAACATATATCCAGATGTCAACACAGAGACAAGATGGTGCTGCTTACTTCCTCCTCAGAAGACTCGGACCCCCGACTATTGTCCACAACAGCATGGTCTCCGCATCCGTTACCATGATTGCAGCACGTCGGCTGCTGAGGCCGCTCACCACGCATTTGATGCCGCATCATGTACGCAGAAGCGCAATGTGCAACCGACCGAGCAAACTTGGAGAAAGTCAGGGGGTGCGCCACCAGGCTGGCCCGAGTCGGCTTTCGCGGCATTATTACTACTTAGACACTCGGGCCTCTGCTCGCGCCTACACAAGCTCAGTCAGCTAACAAATTTCCACCTACACAACGATTTTCTATCCGAGAAATCTTTCTAGAGTGACAGCAGGAACTCTAATGCGTAGTAATATCGAAGGCGTGACTTACGGAGGGTGATTAAGACGGCGGTCAACGCGGCCGGACGTGATTGGCCGGATGGCGGCGGAGGCGGGCGGTTAGCCGACGACGAAACGGCAGCGCCGAGTAAGATTGTCTTCGTTTTTGAGAGAGAGAAACTAACCTAAAATTGCAGTTATTTATAGTTGAATCCTGGGCCGGCCAAATTGTGGGCCAACGATGGTTTGGTTTCCCCGAGCCCGAACAATTTCTATGGTTCGATCTAGTCCAATCTCTTCAAACTTTTTCTAATTTTTAAATAAATTCAATTATCGATTTTTTTAAAAATAAGTTTATTTTAGGGGTAGAATTAATTAGACCCCAACGGCACAAGGTGCAAACATGATTTGACAGAACTAGAGTTTAATTCTTGGAGGTGTAACAAAATAATCTAATTTTTTTTAAATAAAAAAAATTCACTGAACACTCCAAATTTCAATCGGATAAGGAGAAAGAAAAGGTTCGATTAGAATTTAGATGGGAAAGAACCCACCGGCCTGACTATAGCTCTATCAAAGTAAAAGGAATCCAAATACACAAATTACATAAAAGACATTCATTTGAACATAATGTTAACAGGCAAGTTTTACTCAAAAAAGAAAAATGTTAACAGGTAAGTTATGGTGCTGCAACTAAGGTAGACTAGGAGACAGAGATGGTTTCGTTACTTTGAGCTCCCCACAGTCACTGATGTAGATGGTCTTAAGAGGTCTATTCCAGCTACCACGAGCAGATTGTGCCCTTTCATCCCCGAGAAACTCCGCGAAGTCGTTGAATTGCCGGATCCTTTCCGATGGCTTGTATGTTGGAATTGACGCTATTGCAGTAACCACATCCAGACCTGCAAAAACAGCAGCTGTGAGTTAACATACTAAACAAGATGGGGAAGTTATTATCCATCTCACAGCGAACTGAGGCCGTGCATCTTTCGCCTAATACATAGATCAGTTACACACCGACAAGAACTAGAGTTGTCTTAACCAAGAACAACCAGCAGGTTCTATTTACTTGGAAGAAGTATCCAGACAATTCCAGTAGGGGCTACCAAATCGATGTCCGGTTACTATGCAAGTCCATTTAGCCGTATCTCACTGCACACAATCAACAGCACCACCATTGCTGAGCCTACAAAGTCTTGAGAGTAAGGAGAACATGTCAAGTTACCATGGGACATGTAGTCACCGTAGTAAAAGGTCCAATGTATCTTCTCCTTATGAAAATGAGAGATGAGAGGTTTTGATTCAGATGCATTCCCTTTAGATTTTGTTACTCGCCCGGCCTCCCGGAATCAAAAAGCTCGAAAGATTACATCACATTTCTTCTGGCAGCCTGATCTCATTTGACAGCCGTGTCGGCACAAAACATCAACCCCTTGAAATCTAACTGGAATGAACATTGAGATGACTTGAACCCGAAAGATCCACAATCTGAATGACTTGAATTTCCAGAATGCCTAACAACCTCTTACTCCAAATTCAAAAGATCTAAAACAATGATCAGTAAACTAAAACCCATCCAGACCCAAGTTCAATTGTTCCAAGGCAACCTTGACCTCATCCCGATTAGCTTGAAATTCGACGGACTTGCACCCAAAAGTGACAAACATGAATGTGATCTTATGCATCGCCAGTAGCATCTGACCAATACAATCTCTCACCTGGACTAACATGGTTCCAAAAACAACCTAAACAAACATAGTAGTTTGCCAACTTTGCTGAAATTGGTCCAGAGCTAAAGATCCTCTGCGACTCTACATTTCATCTCCAAAACACCGATCGGACAAACCATAAGCATTCCGATCGACGCCTACTAGAGCTCACATCCAGGTTGGTTACAAGACTCTGTAGCATCTAATGTTGAGGCATATATCCCATGCTCGCTCTACACACTTAGAATTCATCATTCTCAGAGTGTTGCAGGGCCGAAATCGAACCCTCGTTCACAAAAAACGAAACAAATCAAAGGAGAGTATAGGTTTGCCAGCTGCACTAACCTCCATTGAACATTCATAGATAATGTAATAACCTAACTAAACTGCAAGACCCGAGTTCGAACCTCGAAAACACACACACAAAAAAGAAGAAGCATTCAGAGCATTAGTCCATGGCTTCTCACCTTCAAGCACCACTCCAAAGACAATATTCTTGTGATCAAGATCAGGACAGGGACCAGGCCCGGTGGTTATCAAGAACTCCACGTTCCGATAATCCGGATCGAGCTTGACGTCATCCTCGTCGTCATTCTCCGACAGGCACAGCGACACGAGCCCGCCGCGAGAGTGGGTGAGCTGGAAGGCCTTCGACTCGACGGCCTCGGCGTTCCTCGCGAGGCCGGACGGGTCCCTCACGACGACCCCGCCGCGGTCCCCCCTCCGGCCCTGGCGGCCGGCGAGGAGGTACTGGCCCGGGAGGATCTTGTGGACGAGGGTGTTCTTGTAGAGGGCGGAGGAACAGGCGGACTTGAAGTTGGAGACGGTGAGGGGGACGAGGCGGCCGTAGAGGCCGAGGACGAGGCGGCCGAGTGGGGCGGAGTCTTCGTAGCAGAGGGAGGAGACGGTGTCTGAGAGGGTGCGGTCGGGGCGGAGGTAGTTGGGGCAGATGGAGAAGTCGAGGAAGACGCGGTCGGTGATGGTGGTGTCGGGCGGTGGAGGTGGTTTGGGAGACAAGGGGAGGGCGGTGGAGGAGAGGAGGAGGGACCGGCGGGAGATGGCGGCGGCCGGGAGGAGGAGGGGAGCACGGTGGTGGTGGAGGGGAAGATGAGAGGCCATGGGGGGAATGGAGAGTGGCGAGTGAGGTGCTTCATGTTTTATTTTAGAGGGTATGTGAGGACGTGGGGTCTCGTAATTTTGTTTCGAGGCCAATTGGATGAGGTTGGGTTTGTGTCTGATTGAATAGTTAAGTTCAAGAGAGATAAAACTTGTTATTATCATACATAAACATGATTAGTTTTAGCATTTATCTTTCTACGATCAACTATCATAAGCTCTTTATCATGAAAATTTATGGTCAAGTTGAGAATAAACATGTCAATAAGGCATCGCAACTTGTTAAGTATATAATACTTTTTCTATTTTTTCACCACGTTGTTGTTTTTTATACGTGTGGGGTGATATATATATAAAATTGAGAAAAGTCCACTTTAGTACCCTGTAGTATTGCCCAAAATCACTTTAGTACCCTGTGGTAAAAAACCGACCAATCGAGTCATACTTATTCTAATTAACATCAAAAAGGGCCTCGGGCAGCTGCCCAGAGCTGCCCGGATCCGCCCGAATCCTACCCGGGCTACGTGGCCAGCCACGTCACCAAAACTTGATGACGTGGCGCCACGTGGACATCCATCTTCTTCCCTCTCTTCCTCTCCTCCTACTCCTCCTCCGCCTCCTCCTCCTCCTCCTCTGCCTCCTCCTCCTCCTCCTCCTCGTCCTCGTCCTCGTCCTCATCCTCGTCCTCGTCCTCGTCCTCATCCTCGTCCTCCTCCTCCTCCTCCGCCTCCTCCTCCATTTCGTCCTCCTCCTCGTCCTCCTCTTCGTCCTCCTCTTCCTCGTCCTCCTCGTCCTCGTCCTCGTCCTCCTCCTCGTCCTCCTCCTCCTCCACTTCGTCCTCGTCCTCCTCATCCTCGTCCTCCTCCTCCGCCTCCTCCTCCTCCTCGTCCTCCTCCGCGTCCTCCTCTTCGTCCTCCTCCTCCTCGTCCTCCTCCTCCTCGTCCTCCTCCGCCTCGTCCTCCTCTTCGTCCTCCTCCTCCTCCACGTGGCGCCATGTCATCAAGTTTTGGCGACGTGGCTGGCCACGTAGTCCGGGCAGGGTTCGGGCGGCTCCGGGCAGCTCCGGGCAGCTGCCCGAGGCCCTTTTTGATGTTAATTAGAATAAGTATGATTCGATTGGTCAATTTTTTACCACAGGGTACTAAAGTGATTTTGGACGATACTACAGGGTACTAAAGTGGACTTTTCCCTAAAATTTATATGAAATCAAACATTGATGTCTCGATCAGATAGCTCTAATATTTTAGAAATTGTTGTGAATATTTGAAGATGTCTTTCTAATTTACAATATTTAAATTTGTACACAAAAAGCCTTTAATATTTTATAAATTGTTGTGAATCGGTCTATTTGAGATACATGAAGTTCAACGTAAACTAAAATTTTGTCCAATATTTTTTTTCAAAATTATTTGTTATCAAACAGTTATTGGATTAACTAAATAAATTTAAGTTAGACAAATTTGTAACTCATTTTTTGGAATCACACTGGAGACCTCTTGTTATGGCGGAATACCCTCGATTTGCACAACCAATTTTTTAACGGATTTTTGCCCAATATGGTGTTACTGTAGATGTATAATACCCAAAATGGTGTTACTGTTCGAAACATTCCCAAAATGGTGTTCCTTTTCCAGGTCGAAAAAAAAATTCGACCTGGGGACCTTAGATCGAATTTTTTTTTCGACCTGGGAGCAAATCGAAAAAAGGTTTCGACTTCCGTGGTCGAACGCTTGTTTTCGGCCTAGTACCCAGGTCGAAATTTTTTTTGACCTGGGTCCAAGATCGAATAAAAAATTCGATTTTGGTCCCTGGTGGAAACAAATTTCGATTTTGGTCCCAAGTCGAAATTTTTTTTCGATTTTGGCCCCTACTACTTTTATTGTCTTTTTCGATTTTGGCCCCTACTACTATTATTTTTGACTTTATTGCCTTTTCTCTCTCACACCTACTACTATTATTATTATTTTTGGTTTATACTATTTTGTATCTCATCTATTAGTCAGAAAATTATATATTTGAGTTGAATAAAATTTTAAATTAATCAAAAAATTATATTAATTAACAAACTTAAAGCCAACGGTCCAATTATATCCTAAAATACAACGGTCTAATTATATACAAAATCCAACGGTTCAATTATATCATAAAATACAATGGTCCAATTATATACTAAATTCAACGGTCCAATTAAATCAATAAAATTAATTAAAACTATTATCTCATAATATATAATCAACGGAGATGACGGAGATGAGAACGGCCGGCCGAGGGACGACAGAGACGAGGATGGCAGCGAGAACGGCCGGCCATTTGCTCCCCATCGTCGGTTGCTCTCCGCCTCATCTCCATCGTCCCTCGGCCGGCCGTTCTCGCTGTCGTTCCTCGGCCGGCCATTCTCGCTGCCGTCCTCGTCTCTGTCGTCCCTCGGCCAGCCGTTCTCATCTCCGTCGTCTCCGTTGATTATATATTATGAGTTAATAGTTTTAATTAATTTTATTGATTTAATTGGACCGTTGAATTTAGTATATAATTGGACCGTTGTATTTTATGATATAATTGGACCGTTGGATTTTGTATATAATTGGACCGTTGTATTTTAGGATATAAATGGACCGTTGGATTTAAGTTTGTTAATTAATATAATTTTTTGATTAATTTAAAATTTTATTCAACTCAAATATAAAATTTTATGACTAATAGATGAGATACATAATAGTATAAACTAAAAATAATAATAATAGTAGTAGGTGTGAGAGAGAAAAGGCAATAAAGTCAAAAATAATAGTAGTAGGGGCCAAAATCGAAAAAGGCAATAAAAGTAGTAGGGGCCAAAATCGAAATTTTTTTTTGACCTGGGACCAAAATCGAAAAAACATTTCGACCTGGGACCAAAATTGAAATTTGTTTCAAGCAGGGACCAAAATCGAATTTTTTATTCGATCTGGGACCCAGGTCAAAAAAAATTTTCGACCTGGGTACCAGGCCCTGAAAACAAGCGCTCGACCACGGAAGTCGAAACCTTTTTTCGATTTGATCCCAGGTCGGAAAAAAATTGGATCTAAGGTCCCCAGGTCGAATTTTTTTTTTGACCTGAAAAAGGAACACCATTTTGGGAATTTTTCGAACAGTAACACCATTTTGGATATTATACATCTACAGTAACATCATATTGGGCAAAAACCCTTTTGTAACTTGATTATGGGCACTCTCACCAAGCAAGAACTTGACTTGTGAAATCCAAGAGCAAGAGAGTTTCTCCATAACAAATGGGATCCGCGAGAATTTTTTTTTAGATAAAAAGATTTGTTGCTGAAACATTTACATACAAGTATATCCAAGGTGAGATCCATCGTACTTAATACGAGATTGCAACCACAACCACGAATCTACTAGTCGGGGTAAAACAACATATGATGGAATCCACGAGAGTTTCTAGGTACCTACCCAAGGCAGTTAGTTATACAACTGTCTGATGTAAATGATGCATCTAGAAATTGCACCGCAAAGGTTAAACTCTACGACAGCTGTTTCGGGAGGGAACAACCGCTCGGCTTTTGTTTTTCTTCCAACTACCTAATTTTGTCTTTGGAATTCAGTTAAAATATACGACAAATTGTCCTCGTTTCATTTCAATACTAGAAAGACGGAAACTTCGCCTTAGAAATTGGAGGAGATATTAGGCTGCTTTTTTAGTTTTTAGCTCTGACTACCATGTTCGATGCATGTTTGTTTGTTGTTGTCGCAAATACCAAAATTTAATATAGTTGTGTTTCCGCAACTTGAGCTCGAAAATTATGACTAAGGTAAAACAAATTTTCACCACAGTGAATAAAAATGCTAAATATTGGTAACAAATGGTTAAAACTAACGTGAAGTAATGGTTAATTACAATGATAAATTTTAATATTTGTAGAACCAATCAGATCACGACTCGAAATTTTATAGAGCATTACCCGGATCGGGATAAAAAAAACTGGTACTTTGCATCAGATTTCTCAGCATGGAATTCCATCAACAGCAATTTTATCCATGTACCAATACCAGATATTGCTATGTCTAGAAACTTCATTTACATTCAACTGTAGCAATTTACAGGAGTTCAACGTGTCTTGGACTAATTTTTTTCTATGGTAAGAAAATGGAAAAAATTAATGAATTTTAACCGGACCTCTCCTCCTCCACCTAGTCATCCGCGTGATCAAGTCACCGTCGATCAATTCACCTAGTCCTCCACCTAATCATACCGTGTTGAAAAATTTCCTTCCGGGTCGGTCTTGCCGTGTCATCTTTGGCTTCCCACGTCGCCACAAAAAATCGGAGAAATGGAAGAAAATCTGACAGACGCCGAGGACAAGGAACAAGTCTCCAAGTCCAATACTTTCATGGGAAAAGAAACTCGCTTAATTTCTTGCAAATGAGGACACTTAGAACTAGAACGAGGCCCCTTCTTGGACTTGTGAAGAGCACATTTGCAATTCTTATGGTACGGCCTCTTCTTCATCTCTGTGTCATGCGTCGTTATGCTCCCATGAAACACACCATTGGGGAAAAAATTAGCTCCAAGTGATGACATTTTCTTAACAGGATAAGACCTTTCTTTTTAATTGTGTGGGGAAGTAAGTGATTTAAAAGCAAGTGATTCTATATTTTTTAAGCTTGTGGTGGTGCTGCATGGTTTATATAGGAGAAGGGGCGAAGGTAGAATCTCGAGGTTGTGACAATTTAATTTGGGAAAAACAGAATTTGGTACTGTGTTAATTTTTGTATTATTTTGGTGATGTGGTGAAAACCAAGAAATTACATCATTTTCATAAAGTTTGTTGTGCAACTAACTCTTTTTTTTATAGATGCAGCTAACTCTTTTAGAGTGCTAGTGTTTGCTTAGGATTCTAAGAAGAGACGGTCCTAAGACGTCAAAATAAATGGAAGATCCTTGTCACTAGTTAGACAATAGTGGAATTCATGTATAGTTCTTGTTTTTGTTGGCTTATGTGCTCTATAGTTCTTCGCGTATCCACTAGCCATAATTCGGTGTTTTTTATTATAACATATTATTCGGTTATTTCGTACTGAATTGTTTTAGTAAATTTTATTATTCTTAATCTTATAGTATGCGAGATTCATACTCCAATACAACCTCTCAAATGGCTAAAGTTCGCATGATTTACTATCCATGCGAGTACATTACCTTGCATGCTCTGAAATGAGGGATCATGCAGTTCGTTCGTGAATCATTCTTGTACCATGTTAAAATCTTTGTGTACGACCAAAATTTTAAGTTGATTGGTATGTAAAGTCAAATTCATTATACATTATACAAATATTTTTTTATAAGTAACATTATACAAATAGTTCATTTTCGTGTACTATTAAATTCTATTTTAGGAACGGTTCTTTCAATAATATTTTTTACATTCATAAGATTTGAACCCAAATTTTTTTTACTAAATCTAAATATTTTATCACTTGAACGAATGTTTTGGTACAATGGAATGAAGCAAGAGAAGGGAGCTTCTGAAGCACCTACATCGGTTAGTAGTCCCCATAACAAATAGAATCGACGAGAGCCTCTAAGTACCTACCTACCCAAGTTAGTTAGTTAATTATACAACTGTCTTGCACGATACCTATAAGAGACAACAGTTTCGGGGATTACTAACTTACCACTTCTGTTTTCTTTGGTGTTTGGTAAAAAGAAATGACACTTCTTCTCCGGAAAAAAATGGAAACGACAACGGTTTCCTTGTTTAATTTCATCACCAGGAAAACCGAGAAATTTCCTTTTAAAAAATGGAATTTCGGGAAACTTTGCCCTTGGATATTGCAGGAGATAGATTCGTGACAGTATTTGACATAGCAATTTAACTCCAGTGTTTAGTACTAGCAATTCATTTATATGTGTGAATTTTAACTTATGAAAAAAACTCTGACTATGTGTTAATCTCGACACGACCTCTCAAACGAAACTCATTGGGAGAGAAGTTTTTGATTTTTGACTTCATCAACAAGTCATAACTGTGTGATTGTACGAGCAACAACAAACCAAACCACATAAGAGATTGATGTATATGCTTCTATGATAAAATCTTATCTAGTGAATATTCGTAGCATCTACGGGCGATGTATGTAACCAATAGCAAATGTAGCTACTTGCTATTTTGGCTGGTATTTTTCTTGGGGAATTTTTTCTAAAATAGGTAAAAATATAATATATTTTTAAAATAGGTTTAAAAAATAAAAAAAATAATTGTCTAGGGATAAATCTACGTTACAATGATTAAATTTGGTATCGATAAATTTATGTTCAAAATAAAATAATCAAAATAAATAATTTATTTAATTGTGGCAGGCGACTGCCACTTGATAGAATTATTTTACTATTCTACATTATTTTATTATTTATTTTTTAAACCTATTTTGGGAATATGTGTATGTTTCTACCTATTTTAAGAAAATATCTAAGTTTTTTATCCATTAAAAAAGATCCTTTTTTCTGGATAAATACAATTCTAGTTATCCAAAAAATATATATCACATAATCAATCCGCCATAATATTATGTTAGTTAGAATCTACAAAATAAGCATATGAGTTTTTTACACCACCGTCACTTGTCACACTGCCAAAATAAACTACCCAGAATTACGCTCGCGGGAGAATGGAGAATAAATTTTGGTAGCCGACCATATATGACTGAATATAATTTAACGGTAGTTCGTTAAAATTGGAGCAGTTTGTTTGGAGAATATTATCGTATGCATCATATATAACGAACTCCATCGATAACCAACGGTAGAAACCAAATGAGGCTAATACGCCGTCTAAATTCCGCGACGAAGCTTTCTTGTAGTTCGTTAGAAAAAAAGAATGAAGCTTTATTGTACACGACAAGTGGGATTGCTAGTAAGATAACGGTTGATGGAGTTGGTCCAATGATTTAAAGTTACCTAAAAATGTCTTGAATTTAAGTTTTATAAAAATAAAAGAAGTTATTGAGAGAACTATTTTTTAAATAAGGTTTGGCAGTGTTTGTCTATGAATATACAAAATTTACGAGAAAAAAAACCGTGCTCATTAAACCTTCTTAAACCCTTGATATTAGCACTCAACCATTAACAAGGATGACGAAAAATTTGCATCTTCCAACTAACTACTTACGAAAAAAAAATCTCAAAACTAAGTGATGAAAATATTCCATTGTGAATCTCATATGCCAACAAAAACTAAAACAGTTATTCCACTATTGTTGCTTAGCTACAACTGAGTAGTGACAAGGGTCTTCCCCTTAAATTTAGGGTTCTCGGGAACTTTTGTCTTAGAATCCTAGGCAAAACAACCACTCTCGCTAATATACTTCGTAACTAATACGACAATCTTTCCCAAGATTTGTGATCCGACAAATTTCAATTTGACCCATATGAGTTTGTTGCATAACAACTTTATGAAAATGAAGCACTTCCTTGGTTTTCACAGGTGCATGCACTAGAATATAAAATAAATTAATATAAAGTAGTACCACCCACTAGATTCTACCTCAGTCCTCTTCCTATATAACCCATTTTGCACAAGCACAAGGCCATAAGCTTAAATTAAATCTCAAAAAATATAACCACTTACATTTAAAAAATGTCATCCCTTGGAGCTAATTTATTTCCCAATGTTGTGTTTGATGGGAGCATATCTACTCGTGACATAGAGATGAAGAAGAGGCGTACCATAAGCATTGCAAATGTGCTCTTCACAAGTCCAAGAAGGGGCCTCGCTGTACTGCTAAATGTCCTCATTTCTCCTCGGCGTCCGTCAGGTTTCTTCCATTTCTCTTATTCGCGGCGGTAACTTGGAAAATTAGAGATTACATAATTAAGGCCTTCTCTAACCATGCGGAGAGGTCTTGTTAGGAGGATTAGTTTTTCCCGTCAATATTTGTACATTTGTAGAGAAATTAAGCATTTGTTTCCACAAAAAATCTTATAGGAATTCTTGTAAAGTTTTTGCTGTTGAATGTAAATGAAGTTTAGCAACTTTTTTAGACATGGTATTTCGTTTTTGAAATTGTGCCGCTTAGTCGATTAACCAATATTCAAGTTATATACAATTGTAAAGTTCTCAAATTTGAGTACGTTTTTTGGGGGGCAAAAGGCTAACGGGTGCTATAGCTCCTGCAGTATCTAAGGACAAGTTCCATGCAATGGAAGTGAAACGAGGGCAGTTTGTCGTTTGTTTCGACCAAATTCCAAAGACAAAACAAAAAGGCCTATTAGTTTTTCCCGACAAAAATACATTTACCTTTTTGTCGTCTCTCTTTTCGTCGGTATCGTGCAATTGAGTTTTTTTCGCAGAGAGGTCGGTTTCACTAACATTTTCGAGAATAAAATTCTCGGGACATATTTTACTTGTCCGGGGGTTCGACAAAAAAAATACTCAAAACTAAAAGTTTTGATATGCAAGAAAACGCTCAATACAGAGCATTTTCAGCACCACACGGGGCTCTGGCTTTGGCCCGGCTACCCCACCAGCCCAACATAAAAAATGCTGATTTTCTAGCATTTTACATGGTGATCTTTTGCGGAATAGTTGTTATAATTATATACAGAATTTTTGAATATGCGGTCGATTGATTTCGGTTAAGGAGCCACAACTTTTTACTCCAGAGTTTAATTGAGATGATTCAAGTTGCCGTCTAAAGCTGACACATATATCTATAACTTTAAAGTTTAATATTTCTTGTAATTCGAAATGTAAAGATGTCGAAAATTCGTTTGAGCTCAAGAGTCGACCGAGTTGCAGTCAACTAATTTCAGTTGGGGAGCCACAACTTCTTACCTCGAGTCCGATTGAGGTACTTCAAATTGCTGTGAAACACCGAGATGTATATCTACAACTTTGAAGTTTATGACTTTTCCAAATTAGGAGTGTAAAGATGTCCAAAATTCGTTTGAAATCAAGAGTCCACCGAGTTGCGGTCGATTAATTTCGGTTGGGAAACCAGAATTTCTTACGCTAGAGTCTGATTAAAGTGATTGAAGTTTTTTTGTAATGATGAGACGTATATCTACAATTTTTCAATTTAGAATTTCTCCAAATTCGGAGTGTAAAAATGTCAAAATTTTATTTGAATTCAAGAGTTGATCGAGTTGCGATAGACTAATTTTGGTTGGAGAACCGCAACTTCTTACTCCTGAGTCTGTTTGAGGTAATTCAAGTTGTTGTACGAAGCTTAGACATATGTCTACAAATTTTATGTTTATGACTTTACTCAATTTGTAGTATAAGAATGTCAAAAAATCATTTCAAAGTCAAGAGTTGACCGTATTACAAGTAGAATGAATTAAATAATGTATAAATTTGGACAATAATGCATAAAATTGGGCCTTTTTTGTCGGGAATAATGCGCATGGCCGAAAAGTTTGTCGCCGAGAAAATGCATAAATTTGGGCTTTTTTTTTCCCTCAGCCGACTCAGCCAAGCTTCGGCTTGGAGCCCAATGCAAGATTCCGTCAGTCAGCGAGCTGCCAACTTTAGCGAGAAAACGCTAAAAGCTGACATTTTCTCGCAAAAAATGTACAATTTTGCACATTTTCTTGCAATCATAAACGCTTATTTTTTAGGCTTTTTATGTTCAACTCCAGATAGAAAAAATATTCTTCCAGAATCCCATTCAAAAAATTGTCGAAAAAATAACCCCTAAAAAAAACTCCGTGCAATTTCTACATGAGGCAGTTGCTTAACTACCTTGAAACTCGCGCGAGGATTCTATTTGGATTCCACAAGTCAAAGTTCTTGCTTTGTAAACTATCTTCACTGGGTGGTGGGTTATTCATTACGATAATAATTAAGGAAAACACTATTTAAAAATAATAATAACAATATAATTGATAAAAGTGGTTAGAAATTGTCTATAATTCTAATTAGATTATAACTCCTTATTAAATAGGGTTTCTTATTATCTACCTACTTGAGAACGTCTCTTATGGAAGAGGTTAGAAATTCGTTGGCTTACTTTGGCTTTTGGGTCATTGTTGGAGGTCTAACCTTTTACATATATCTTGATATAGTACAGTGATGATCGTACTTATCAAAAAAATATAGTGATGACCGCTTTTGTCCCATGGATATTTTTGACTGAATCATTTATGTCGTAAAATCTTCGGATGAGCTTTTTTTTCTCTCCCACTTCACTTCAAATTTTCTCTCTAAAAAAAATCAAAATTTTATTTTTTATTTTTCGAATTTCAAAATTTTATTATATATATTATCCAAATAGAATTACTCCATAGAATTAATAGAGAGTACTAGTCTATCGAATTAAGAGAAATAAAATTCATATGATTAATATAATCAAAACGAATAGGGAAAAAATTATCAAATTTTTGAATTTTCAGAGACTAGGAAGCCATCAGCAATGGAAATTACATTAGTAGGAATATAAGCGGAAACGTCCCCTACTTGGGTCTCAACTATTGGGAAAGAGTCGTCTATCAAAAAAAAATATTTTAGCAAATCTTCTTATACTTTTAATTAAAGATATTGCATAAAAAGTATCTATATAACTTCGATTAGTAGACTAATGTTATACCATAAATATTATTTTGTCACTTAATTTATTTCTCTAATATTTTGTTACTATTTATTATGTGTTTAAGCAGTGACATTCCCTACCAAAGGGAGTGTCGTCCTAAAGGTCGCAATTTAAGTTAAAGAAGTGTGCAACTCACGAAGAGGTTTGCTATTCACGAAGAAACATCTTATTTTAAAAGCTTTGACTATTTTTTAATTCGTTACTAGACCAATTTGATCTATCACCTTTCTCTTTCTTCTATGTAATATTTATTTATTCTCTCTTTCTTATATATATAAATATAAATAAAATACTTGAACTTGAAGCTACTATTGGTTCCCTTTATTCTCTCTTTCTTATATATATAAATATAAATAAAATATTTGAACTTGAAGCTACTATTGGTTCCTCTCTATAATGGATGAGAGCCCAGTTGAGCTTGACCAACATGCCAAACCTACTCACATATTTATAGTACCTCAAGCAAGCTCTAATACCTACTCTTTCCAATGTGGTACCAAGTTCAGTACCTACTCTAATATGAATCCTAGTAGTCTTATAAAGTATCAATCTGACCAATTGTGAAAGCATGTGCAAAGCGCTTCAAGTTACAATTTAACAGACTGATTTTCAAGTTTATATCGAAGATTTTGACTCAAGTACGTTTATTGAGGTCCAATATGGCTTCACGAAATTCACATTGAAATCGAGCATTCACTCACGTTGAAAAAGAAAATTTCAGCACCAAAGTTCTAGAAGATTTGTTCTCTTTAATTGAGCGATTCTATTTAGGAAGTTTAATTTTAACCATTAGTTTTGAATAAAAAATTATATTCTATCAATTTTTGGTTTAATTAAGCTTGATAATCGTGTTTGTAGCCTTCCTAAAAGACATATATTTGATTTATTTTTAATTTCTCTTTCGAGCCACGTTGTTTCCTTTTTAGGAGTTGTTTGATTAGGAATCTCTTTGAAATTTTGAGCCTATCTATAGAGGTTGTGCAGTGAGAAGAGGCGGATTATTATTGATTGAAAATGTGAGCATTGCTCTCTCTTAGTTCTACAGAACTATTCGAACGCAGTAGAGCGATTCCCTTGAGTTCACCTTCGACTTATCAAGCAGATCTTCATCATTGTTTGTGACGTCTTCGACATATCAAGGTTCATTGTTTCAACTCAAACACCAGGTCGTGATCTTTATAACAAGGTTCTTATTTGGTTATGAGCATCAGGTCA
This sequence comes from Hypericum androsaemum, assembly GCA_963995505.1. Classification (NCBI taxonomy): domain Eukaryota; kingdom Viridiplantae; phylum Streptophyta; class Magnoliopsida; order Malpighiales; family Hypericaceae; genus Hypericum; species Hypericum androsaemum. Next base: position 21,959,856 of record OZ023182.1, on the reverse strand, counting down.
AGATCTTCCATCAGAAACTGATTTAAAACGATCTAAGATTTCACGCTTTATGGTCGGGTCTCGTCGAATTATTGGCAGAGTTCGTATCATACTTTTTCCGATTTGATATTGGGACAAAGCTAAATGACAAAGTGACTAAATGACAAATTGCATGTTATGAATTCAGCAACTAGAGAATAAGATCGCACAAATAACACGGACACAAGAGTTTATGTGGTTTGTCTAGTGCCTACGTCCACGGTGAGAAAGGAGAAATTTTATTGATGGATCCGAATCACAAAGTTATATAAAAAACCTAGGGTAACATGTCTTTATATAGAGACAAACCCTTGGTGTACGAGTAACCTATCTAGGTTGCATTAGGAGTCCAAAACCTAGTCAGAATAGGAATAGGAATATGAAATAAGTCTTTCCTATTTCTCGCCATCCCAACAATTTCTACCTTGCCGAGAAATCATCTCATGGAAGAACCATGAAGCTCCACCCGAACTTCAACAAACTCCACCTTGATAAAACACCGCTCCATGAAGAACCATGAGATCTTGCAAAACCAATCCGACTCCACCGACTCCATCTCGGACCATAGATAATTGCATCAATAAGACTATCGCAACTTTCTCTTCACCTTTTGTTTAATCACTTGGAGCCAGCCCCCAAACTCGAGCTTCTGAGCTTGCTTGGCCTATTCCCTCTAACCTCCATCGAACTCCAACTAGCGAGTTCACTTTCTGAAGCAACCTTGCGACCAATAGACGTACCCTCTATTTTTTGATCAACCCTATGCTCTGCAACCTCGAACCGCTCTTCTGTTAGATTTTTTTGCCTCAAACTAATGCTACTTACCATAGCATACAAAGGGCAACCTTTTATTCTACCAAGTAGAACCCTCGACATGCCACAAACTCCACCGTTCGGTCTTGAGTGAGATACCCGATTCGCCCGTGGTGCTACCAACGGCTTCGCATTCCTCATGCAAAACCTACCCAACACCTTTGACGTGCACGTCTCTTTAGACAACCATAGCAGAAACTTGCTAACTTTGTCTCCGCGAATCCCAACTCCACTCACACAAGACCTTTTCTCCCCTCTAACCCAATAATGTGACTCCACCTACAACCGTGTTCCCCACTAACCTATAGGTATTCCTAGCATTCCTTTCACCCTTCATCACCACCATAACATCCTTCTCTACCTCTATTAGCCCGCCTACAACATTATAGTTGTACCCACTATAATCCAAGGCTCCTAACGAGATCAAATTCCTCTCCAACTTTGGAATATGCCTAACCCCACACAATTTTCTCTCAACACCATCCCACATCTTGATTTGGATATCACCTATGCCAGCAATTCTGCAAGTAGAACCATCACCCATATTGTCACGACCTAAATCTGTGGTCGGTGATCGGCGCTAAACTTCGACTCCTTTAATCACAAAATAAATCTAGCCAGCCTCTAACGTATTCAAATTTATAATCATAAGTATTTAAACGTAAAATTATGACTTAATGATCTTTAGTTTTAAATTTTAAATTTACAAAATATAAGCCAAGCTTTTTCATTATTATACATACTCCCCAAGGTCAAAACAAATCATGTGACTACGGAGCTTCTAGATCAAAAAGTAAAATACAAACTGGAGACCTCGATGCCAGTCCTGGAGAACAAAGGATTCCTCATATCTTTGTGTCCATTTCATCTATGTCATTTGCTCATCCCTTAATATTTTTTGTGTCAACGAAGATTTGTTTCTGTTTGAACATAATGGTGTGATAAATTGAAAAGTTTTTTGAGATGTTTATGTTTGAGATTCTTATGTGAGGAACTTATGTGATACATTGTTGATATGACGAGATATTTACTCTACATTTTGGTGAGAACTCGGGTCCTGTTTGTATATCTATTCCTTTGAAGAGCCCATTTGAGTATATATATTTATATATATGAAAATCATTCATTGGGTGAGATTTTGATGAAGTGACTGATCACCACTTTGTCCAAATTATCTAAACACCTTTATATATTTGATTTCTTCATATGTATATATTGGGCCATTGGTTAGAGTCTCACCGAATGTTTGAGTTATGTCTTTGTGAACTCTTCTATGTCGATCTTTCTATTTTTAACCAAACTTTTAATATGATTATATCACATAGCATTGTATTTGCTGTGGTTCGATACTCTCTTATTCTTTGCATTGTGAATGGCTATATGATCCTTCTTTGGTTCTATAAAAGGAATAGTTCTTAGGAATTTTTTAAAACCAAATAAGTTATTTCCCAGTCATGAACATAGCTATATATTCAAATTTCATAAAAGATAAAGCAACACAATTTTACTTTTTCGACACCAAGAAACTATGGCACCTCCAATAGTGAATAACCATCCATTAGTTGAATGAGAGTCATTCGCATCCGAGGCCCAAGTTACATCACTAAAATACTCAAGTGTGGATGAGTTGCATTTATAATTCGAACCATAATTTCTTGTTGACTGCAAGGATCTTAGTACTATTTGTAGTTCATTCCAATGTTCTTCACTTGGGTTGCTAGTAAATTTACTCAATATCCCAATAGGATACGCAAGATCGGGTCTTGTGTGATTTACCACATACATAATATTTTCGATTATTTTGGCATATTCTTCTTGATTTACAACTTCTCCTTTATTATGAACTAATTTCACGTTTGGATTGATAGGACTAGTACTGTCCAATTTGTCAAAGTAATCAAACTTCTTTAACACATTCTCAATGTAGTGAGATTGTATAAGAATATAAGTTCCATCCTTTTTTAATACTTTGACATCCAAGATGACATCTACAGGACACAAATTATTTATGTCAAAAACTTGCTTTAGAAAATTTTTAGTTTCATTCACACATTTTATGTCTGAATCAAAGATAACAAGAGCAAGGCAAAATTTTCCATAACAATTGGGATCCACAAGAGTTTTTTTATTGGTACTGATCACTCCCTCGCTTTTTTTAAAATAAACTAGTTAGTTCCTCGTTTCACCATGGTATCTGATCGAGGCGATATTGTGTCATGGTATTTGACTGGGGCGATATTGTGCCATTATTTTTTGTCATTAATAAATTTTGTTTGAAGATACCATGGTGAAACATTTATATACAAATATACCCAAGATGAAATCTTTCGAGATAGGAGTCACGAGTCTCATTAATAACTCGTCGCTATAAAACCACACGGGATGGAATCCATGAGAGTTTCTTGGTACCTACTCAAGGCAGTTAGTTATACAACTGTCTGATGTAAATGCTGCATCTAGAAATTGCATCGTAAAGGTTCAACTCTACGATAGCTGTTTCGGGAGGGAACAACCGCTCGGCTTTTGTTTTTCTTCCTTCTACCTAATTTTGTCTTTGGAATTCAGTTGTAAAATATACGACAAATTGTCCTCGTTTCATTTCATTACTAGGAAGACAGAAACTTGACCTTAGATAATGGAGGAGATACTAGGCTACCTTTTAGTTTTTAGCTCTGGCTACCATGTTCATTACGATGCATGTTTTTTCGTTGTTGTTGCAAATGCCGAATTTTAAGATAGTTGTGTTTCTTCAACTCGAACTCGAAAGTTATGATTAAGGCAAAATAATTTTTCACCGCAAAGAATAAAAATGCTAAATTATTGGTAAAACTTAGATATCGTCATTTTAAAAAAAATGTATTACTCCTTGAAAGAAAATTCGAAGATACTTACAGTCAGAGAAATATCACTAATAGAATATGTATGTGAAGTAATAGTTAATTACAATGATAAAATTTTAATATTTGTTGAATCGATTAGACCATGACTCAAAATTTTATAAAACATTACCCGGATCGGGTTTCAAAAAGCTGGTACTTTGCATCAGATTTATCAGCCTGGAATTCCATCAATAGCAATTTTATCCATGTACAAATACCAGATATTGCTGTGTCTATAAACTTCATTTACTTTCAATTGTAGGAATTTACAGGAGTTCAACGTGTCTAGGACTAAATTTTTCTGTGGTAAGAAAACGGGAAAAAATTGCTCTAAAAGAAGTACAAAATCTGTGAAAATGAAAAAAGAATAATGATTCTAACCGGATCTCCTCCTCCACCCAGGCGTTCGTACCACGGTTAATTCATCGTCAAATCATACCGTGCTAAAAATTTCATTCTGGGTAGGTCTCGATGTGTCATCTTTGACTTCCAATGGAGTCGCCACAAATCGGAGAAATGGAAGAAAACCTGACGGACGCCAGGGACAAGGAACAATTCTCCAAGTCCAATACTTTCATGGGAAAAGAAACTCTCTTAATTTCTTGCAAATGAGGACACTTAGAACTAGAACGAGGCCCCTTCTTGGACTTGTGAAGAGCACATTTGCAATTCTTATGGTACGGCCTCTTCTTCATCTCTGTGTCACGCGTCGTTATGCTCCCATCAAACACACCATTGGGGAAAAAATTAGCTCCCAGTGATGACATTTTTACAGGCTAGGGCCTTTTTCTTTTTAATTGTGTGGAGAAGTAAGTGATTCTATATTTTTTAAGCTTGTGGTGGTGCTGCATGGTTTATATAGGAGAAGGGGTGAAGGTAGAATCTCGAGGTTGTGACAATTTAATTTGGGGAAAACAGAATTTGGTACTGTGTTAATTTTTGTATTATTTTGGTGATGTGGTGAAAACCAAGAAATTACATCATTTTCATGAAGTTGTTGTGCAACTAACTAGTATAGAGTGCTTGTTTTTGCTTAGGATTCTAAGACGAGATGGTCCTAAGACGTCAAAATAAATGGAAGATCCTTGTCACTAGTTAGACAATAGTGGAATTCGTGTATAGTTCTTGTTTTTGTTGGCTTATGTGGTTCGTAGTTCTTAGCGTACACGGCCATAATTCTGGTTTTTTTAATTATAACAAATTAGTCGATTACTTCGTACTGAATTGTATTAGTAGATTTTTGATACTCGACTAGGTCATCTCAAATAAACCATGTTAGAATTATTCAGCTAAAGTTTGCATGACTTGGTATCCAAGCGAGCACATTACCTTGCATGCTGTAAAATGAAGAATCGTGCGGTTCGTGAAGTAAATTGTTCTTGTACCATGTTAAAATCTTTACGTACGATCGAAAACTTAAGTTCATTGGTAGGTAAAGCCAAATTCATCATACATTATACAAATAGTTTATTTTATAAGTAACATTATACAAATAGTTCATTATCGTGCACTATTAAATTTTATTTTAGGGACGATTATCTCAATAACGTTTTTTTACATTCGTAAGACTTGAACTCGAGACCTCTTTTAATAAATCTAAATTTTTTATCACTTTAACCAATCTTACGATGGAATCCAGTTAATAAGCAAGAGAAGGGAGCTTCTGAAGCACCTACATCGGTTAGTAGTCCCCGTAACAAATAGAATCCACGAGAGTTTCTAAGTACCTACCTACCCAAGGTAGTTAGTTATACAACTGTCTTGCACGGTACCTATAAGAGACAACACAGTTTCGGGGATTACTAATTTACTACGTTTTTTCTCTGGTGTTTGGTCAAAAGAAACGACACTTCTTTTCCGGGGAAAAATGGTAACGACAATGGTTTCCTTGTCTCATTATATCACCAGGAAAACCGAGAAACTTCCTTTTAAAAAATGGAATTTCGGGAAACTTTGCCCTCGGATATTGGAGGAGATAGATTCGTGACAGTATTTGAATAAGAAATAGCGATTTACCTCTGGTGTTTAGTCATAGCAATTCAATTATATGTGTGAATTTTATATTATAAAAAAATTTACCATACTAGTCATGGGTTAATTTCGACACAATTCATCAAACAAAGTTCTTTGGGGAGAATTTTATGATTTTTGACGTTGTAAACGTGTTATTATTGTGTGATCGTTCGAGCAACAACAGACCACATAAGAAATTGATGTATATACTTCTATGATAAAATCTCATGTAGTAAATATCTGTAGCATCTATAGCCGATGTATGTAACCAATAGAAAATGTAACTACTTGCTATTTTGATGGATATTTTTCTGGGTATATACAATACTAGTTATCTAAAAACAATATCATACCACATAATCAATTCGCTATGATATTATATTAGAATCTATATATCTAACCTAAAACTTTAACATATTAAACATGAATTTTTATTTTTACACCACCGTCACTTGTCACACCGCCAGAATAAACTACCCAGGATGGTTGCGCCCGCGGGAAAATCGAGAATAAATTTTGGTACGCGGCTATAAATGACTAATATAATTTAAAGGTAGTTCGTTAAAATTGGAGCAGTTTGTTTTGGAGAATATTTTCGTATGCATCGTATATAACGAACTCGATATATAATACCCAACGGTAGAACCAAATGAGGCTAATACGCCGTCTAAATTCCTCGACAAAGCTTTCTTGTAGTTCGTTATAAAAAAGAGTGAAGCTTTATTGTACACGACAAGTGGGACATTTGCTAGTAAGAAAACGGTTGATCGAATTTATTTGGTATTATTACTTACTTGGTTACTTTCGTCTCTTAGGGAAAACTAGAAAATGAAAAGAAAAATAAACAAACAAAGTTATGCGAATTTATTTATATTAAAAAAAGCAACGATAAATTGATCTTTGAAAAAAAAGTGCTTATTAGCCACGTGAAACGATACAAATCCTTCTAATTATTGCAAGTATATGAATCTAAATTCATCACATTTCCTCCCAAAATTCATTCTTATGGAGGACGAGGGAGTTAGTCCAAGTCATAAATGACTTAAATTCTTCTAAAGATATTTTGGATTTAAATTTTACGAATACAAAAAATATTATTGAAAAAATTATCCCTTAAATAAGACAAAAAATTACTCCATTATGAATACGAAAGATTCACAAAAAAAAGTCAAAGCTCACTAAACCTTCTTACACTCTCGATATTAGCACTCACCCATTCACAAGGATGGCGACAAATTTGCATCTTACCACTAATTCTTCAAAATCAAAATTAACTAGTAAGAAATTATTCGAAATTACTGAGAGATCTCAAAAGTAAGTGATGAAAACATTCCATTATGAATCTCATATGCCACCAAAAACTAAAACAGTTATTCCACTATTGTTGCTTAGCTACTAGTGAGAGTAGTGACAAGGGTCTTCCCCTTAAATTTAGGGTTCTCAGGAACTTTTGTCACAGAATCCTAAGCAAAACAACCACTCTCGTTAATATACTTCGTAACGAATTCGACAATCCTTTTCCTTCCCAAGATTTGTGATCCGACAAATTTCAATTTAACCCATATGAGTTTGTTGCATAACAACTTTATGAAAAATGACGCAATTCCTTGGTTTTCAAGGAGCATGCACTAAAATATAAAAAATAAATTATTATAAAGTAGTACCACTCCCTAGATGCTACCTCAGCCCTCTTCATATATAAACCCATTTTGCACAAGCACAAGGCCATAAGCTTAAATTAAATCTCAAAAAATATAACCACTTTCATTAAAAAAAATGTCGTCCCTTGGATCTAATTTATTTCCCAATGTTGTGTTTGATGGGAGCATATCTACTCGTGACACAGAGATGAAGAAGAGGCCGTACCATAAGAACTGCATATGTGCTCTTCACAAATCCAAGAAGGGACCTCGTTCTAGTGCTAAGTGTCCTCATTTGCAAGAAATTAAGAGAGTTTCTTTTCCCATGAAAGTATTGGACTTGGAGACTTGCTTCTTCTCCTCGGCGTCCGTCAGGTTTTCTTCCATTTCTCCAATTCGCCGGCGGCAATTTGAAAAATCAGAGATTACATAATTAATGCCTGCCCTAACCACGCGGAGAGGTCAGGTTAGGATGATTAGTTTTTCCCCTCTATTTTAGTACTTTTGTAGAGAAATTTAGCGTTTGTTTCCACAGAAAATCTTATAAGAATTCTTGTAAAGTTTTTGTTGTTGAATGTAAATGAAGTTCTGCAATTTTTTTAGACATGGTTTTTTTTTTTGAAATTATACCACTCAGTCGATTAACCAATATTCGAGTTAGATACGATCACAAAGTTCTCAAATTTGAGTTTTTTTTTTGACAAAAGGTTAACGGGGGCTTTAGCTCCTCCAATATCTAAGGACAAGTTTCTGTCTTCCTTGCAATGGAAGTGAAACGAGGGCAGCTTGTCGTTTGTTTCGACCAAATTCCAAAAGACAAAACAAAAAGCCCTAGTAGTTTTTCCCGACAAAATACCGTAAAAGTTAACCTTTTTGTCGTCTCTTGATACGAACCCCGCCAACAATTCGCGAGATCCGTCTACGAAGCGTTGAATTCCCAGATCGTTCTAGATCAGTTTGTGATGGAGATCTCGACCCGATGCTCACAACCAAACAAGAACCTTGGTATTAAGACCGCGACCCGCTGCTTGAGTTGAAACAAAGAACCTTGATATATCGATGACGCCACAAACGGTATGAAGATCCGCTTGATAAGTCGATGGTGAACTCGACAGAATCGACTCTTCTTATTGCATAAGCCTCTATAAATAGGCTCAATATTACAAAGAGATTTCAAATTAAAATATTTCCCAAATTTGTTAGAAGTTTGGCTGGAAAGATAAACTAAATAGAGAATCAAATCTAAACCTTTTAGGAAGGCCAAAACGTGACAAGCAAGCCAAAAGTTGTTGGAACTAATTTCCTAAACAATACTCATGGCTGAAATTTTATTTCCTAAATAGAATTTCCAAATCAGAGAGAATCACTCTTCTAGATCTTTGCTGCTGAAAGGACCTTCTAGAACTTGTACTAAGGTCATAAACTCAGTTGAATTTCGTGGCTCTTGGTCCATGGACTTTAATAAATTTGCTTGGGCCCAACTCTCTGATGTAAGCTTGGAAATTAGCCCATTAAGTTGTGACTTGAAGCGCTTTTCACATGCTCTCACAATTGGTCAGATTAGTACTTTATAAGGCTGCTAGGATTCATATCATTCCCCTCCTCTTCAAAGGGATTTGTCCTCAAATCCTCGCATATGCCATGCCTTTGCCAATTAATCATCATGTTGGAACAAGGTTGAGTCTTTGAACGTCGTGGTTGTACTTGATATCTTCCACTCCAACAGAATAGATACTTTGAACATAAACAATCTGAATTCATCTCCAACTCAAAAATTAAAGACTTACTTTTTTGAATAAGCCTTTCACCAATCTTCAAACTATTCCACAAGTTGATCAATGGGGAACCTCCAATATAATCAAACTTGTCAACTACCAAGAAGTCAATGTGCTCGACTTGATAATTCGGCGTCTTGCACGCTGTAGATTGAACCTCTTTATTGTCAACAGCAAAAACAAATTCTTCATATTCATCATCAATGGTAGTTATGCACTTCTTCATGTTATCAACATCCACCACAGATGATTCGTCAAATGATTTTCTCAGGTAAAGTAGTGATATGGTATGCTCACCAAAATAATCTCCATCAAATAAGTCAATGGAATATTCACCAAACTCATTCCATGTCAAAGCCTCTTCAAGAACTTCAAGAGAAGAAACTTCCACATCAACTTCAGAACCACATACCTTACTCTCAATGTCGCACTTAGTGTGAATGATCTTCTCACGTTGCACTTCACAACCTTCTCTTACATGCAAGTTAATTTTTCTTGCTAATGGCATAAGTTTCTCCCAGCTGTCTTCATCATCCCACGTTGTAGCTCGATGAGTACTATCACCTCTCACCCCAATCTTCCTTTGTTGAGCTCTTGTATCCCTACAAATATAAGAAATAGCTTGTACATGCCCCGAAAGTTTACTCTTAATCCGGTCTATCCGTTTGTTCATATTCTTGAACTCCCCGCTCACCACGCACTTCATCGCACTCATCATGGCATCCATGAACTTCTGTAGATCAGCCAATGACTCATCACCTTCAAAGTTCCTTCCTGAGTAGTTGAAGGACATGATGTTCTTGCACTTTTTTTTTCCCTTCCACTTTTTTTTCAGCCTTCTTTCTTCTTTTCTTTTGTAGGATTCCTTCTTTCTTTTTTTGTTTTTTTTGGATTTTTTATCTCTCTTTTTTTCTCCAACTCAGATTACAATAAGTAACAAACTGAAAACTAAAGATAAAGAAACGAAATTTAAAGGATAGATAGAATTGAAATAGAATCTAGGCTCTGATACCAAATGATACGAACTCCGCCAACAATGCGCGAGATCCGTCTACGAAGCGTTGAATTCCCAGATCGTTCTAGATCAGTTTGTGATGGAGATCTCGACCCGATGCTCACAACCAAACAAGAACCTTGGTATTAAGACCGCGACCCGCTGCTTGAGTTGAAACAAAGAACTTTGATATATCGATGACGCCACAAACGGTATGAAGATCCGCTTGATAAGTCGATGGTGAACTCGACGGAATCGCTCCGCTGTGTTCGGGAAGTTCCTTAGAACCAAGAGAGAGACTTGCTCACGTTTTTAATTAAAGATAATCTGCCTCTTCTCATTGCATAAGCCTCTATAAAGAGGCTCAATATTACAAAGAGATTTCAAATCAAAATATTTCCCAAATTTGCTAGAAGTTTGGCCGGAAAGATAAACTAAATAGAAAATCAAATCTAAACATTTTAGGAAGGCCAAAACGTGACAAGCAAGCCAAAAGTTACTGGAACTAATTTCCTAAACAATACTCATGGCTGAAATTTTATTTCCTAAATAGAATTTTCAAATCAGAGAGAATCACTCTTCTAGATCTTTGCTGCTGAAAGGATCTTCTAGAACTTGTACTAAGGTCATAAACTCAGCTGAATTTCATGGCTCTTGGTCCATGGACTTTAATAAATTTGCTTGGGCCAAACTCTCCGATGTAAACTTGGAAATCAGCCCATTAAGTTGTGACTTGGAGCACTTTTCACATGCTCTCATAATTGGTCAAATTAGTACTTTATAAGGCTGCTAGGATTCATATTATCTCTCTTTTCGTCGGTATCGTGCAATTTCTACATAAGGCAGTTGCTTAACTACCTTGAAACTCTCGTTCTCTTTGATCTAGGAATTCCACAAGTCAAAGTCAACTCTCTTCAGTAGGTGGATTCATTAGGACAATAATTAAGGGAAACACTATTTTTTTAAATAAAAATAATAACAATATAATTGATAAAAGTGGTTGGAAATTGTTCAAATCCTAATTAGATTATAACTCCTTATTAAATTGGGTTTCTTATTATCTACCTACTTTTGAACGTCTCCTATGGACGAGGTTAGAAATTTGTTGGCTTACTTTGGGTTTTGGGTCATTGTCGTAGGTCTAACTTTTTTTGCCGTATTTTTACATGTTATAGGGATGATCGTCTCTACTCCATGAATATTTTCAATCAAACAATGTGTATCGTGTGTCATTTATTTTTCTAATATTTTGTTAATATTTGTTATGGATGCTTAAACATTTATTGTGGTTTCCGCTACCTAACAAAAAACATACTGATTTGTTTTTTTGAAAGTTACATACTGATATCTATGTAACTGGAACATTGTACGTTAAAAATATTGGGATTGAAACATCATGCTGTGGTGGGGGGTGGACTAGTAACCAATGTTGGTGATTGAGAAAGATCTCTTCTCTTGCATGTTTATTGGCACGTCTCAAGTTCTTGCTTGCTTTGTGTACTCAATATCTTTGGTAGATTTAGATTATAATCAAGTAGTGAGGTTTACATTGTTTGATGGGCACCGGTATCAACATATTAAGAATCTCAAACAGTTTTTTGGGACATATGTGAACCATCTATATAATGAATTTGATTTCACCTACTAATCAACTTAAAATTTTGACATGAAGATTCTAACATGATATGAGAACATTTTAATGGATGCACGTTTCACAGCATGCAAATCAAATTGTTCAATTATATGTTGGCACCGTGCAAACTTTAGCCCAATAATTCAAACATGCTTTATTTCAGATGACGTGTTGGAATATTAATCTCGCGTAATGTTAAGAAAAATAAAACGTACTAAACAATTAGTACGAAGTAACTAACGAATTTGATATGATAAAAAACACGGAACTATTGCTAGAGTGTATTCTCAGAACTCCGAATCACATAAGCCAACAAAAACAAGAACTATACATGAATTCCACTATTGTCTAACTGGTGACAAGGATCTTCCATTTATTTTGACGTCTTAGGACCATCTCGTCTTAGAATCCTAAGCAAAACAAGCACTCTATGCAAGTTAGTTGCACAACTACTTTATGAAAATGATGTAATTTCTTGGTTTTCACCATATCACCAAAATAATACAAAAATTAACACACGACCAAAATTATTTTTCACTAATTAAATTTACACCACCTTAAGATTCTATCTTGAGCCCTTCTCCTATATAAACCATGTAGCACCACCACACCGCCATAAGCTTATAAAATATAATCACTTATTTTTCCACACAATTAAAAAGAAAAAGGCCCTAGCCTGTAAAAATGTCATCACTGGGAGCTAATTTTTTCCCCAATGGTGTTTTTGATGGGAGCATAACAACTCGTGACACGGAGATGAAGAAGAGGCCGTACCATAAGAATTGCAAATGTGCTCTTCACAAGTCCAAGAAGGGGCCTCGTTCTACTGCTAAGTGTCCTCATTTCCAAGAAATCAAGAGTGTGTCTTTTCCCATGAAAGTATTGGACATGGAGACTTGTTCTTTCTCCTCGGCGTCCATCAGGTTTTCTTCCATGTCTCCGATTTGCGACGGCTACTTGGAAAATCAGAGATTACATAATTAAGGCGTAATCTAACTGGGAAGAGAGCTCTGATTAGGAGGATTGTTTTTTTCCCCTCTATTTTAGTACCTTTGTAGAGAAATTTAGCCATATGTTTCCACAGAAAATTTTTATAGGAGCTACTGTAAAGCTTTTGTTGTTGAATGTAAATGAAGTTTGGCAATTTTTTTTAAGACATGGCAATTCATTTTTGAAATCACGCCACCTAGTTCATTAACCAATATTCGAATTAAATATACACATGATGATAAAGTTCTCTAAATCGAGTATTCTTTGAGGATAAAATATTAATAGGGCACTTGACGCAGACACGTATATTTTTATGATTTTAGTTAGAATTTGGTCTTTTATATTTTAGGGCCGATTTTTCATATTTGAGCTTGTTATTAGTTTAGGTTTTTTTAGTTATTTATAATTACGTTAGCTTACGTAATGTTTGATAGAATATAAAGTTGTTTATTATTCGGAACTCCAGAACATTTTTCTTTCCTTGCGACCGAATCATTCTTGATAGAGCAATAATAGGCTAGACAGTTTCCACATTGAAATATGTCATATCCTTTATTTATTATTTATTTTATTTTTGCTTTTACTACCGTACGCCATAGTTCTACTCCTCCAATATCTAAGGACAAATTTCTGTCTTCCTTGCAATGGAAGTGAAACGAGGACAATCTGTCGTTTGTAGGGATGTTGTTTGTAGGGATGGCAATTAGACCTTTATTTTGAAGGTCTACCTTGATCCAGATTCGAAGGGTCTAAGACCCGTTAATTTTGACCGAGTTTAGACCCTGATCCTGCCCAGATCTTGATATTTTAAAAGGATAAGTGCATGGATATGGATCTATAGAATCCCGCCCTGATCATACCCGAATTTTTTTAATTAATATATATTAATTATTAGACATAATATCAATTTTTAATTTTTTTGGTAGGTAAATATTCTTTATTAAAACGAAAATTTAAAACAGAGCAAGTGAAAAAAGAAAGACAAGATACAGGGGCTCGATATTTACATTGGTTACAACCCCACCCCCAACCAAAACGTTCCCTCAATCTCAAGAAGTGAAAAAGAGGGACCTATAAATCCTTGTAGGCAATCAAGAAAGTGAGCAGTGATTGATTGTGAATGATCGAGGCATCCATCCAAAAGATCCACTCTTGGGCATGAAAGAGTACAGAATTCAGGAGAAGCTCATTATCGCACCTCGCCTCATTGAAGATAATACAATTACGAAGCAACCACAGGTCTCAAGTAATAGCAGTGAAAATCACGAACCAAATTCTCAATTTTAACTTACCCAACTTCAACTTTTTTGATTTGCTTGTTTGATTTCTTTGTATTGATTTGTTTAATGAATGAAAATGTCCTATTGCTATTTGAAAACTATCAAAAAATAATTTTTTTAAATACGGATCCGCGGGTTGCCCTGATCCTCCCCAGTTTTTTAAGACACATATCCTGTCCGAATTCTTATTTTTAAAGAGGATAAATGTAAAGATCTGGATCGATCATTTAAAAAGAAGGTAAGGATATGGGTGGTATGAATCCTACTCGGATTCTGCCCACTGTCATCCTTAGTAGTTTGTTTGGACCAAATTCCAAAGACAAAACAAAAGCCTAGCCGTTTTTCCCTGTAAATATTTACCTTTTTGTTGTCTCTGTTTTCGTCCGTATCGTGCAATTTCTACACGAGGCAGTTGCATAACTGCCTTGAAACTCTCGTTCTCTTTTCTCTTGGATACCACAAGTCAAAGTTCTTGCTTTGTGAACTCTCTTCACTAGGTGGGACTCTTTTTTATAAACCACTATATTAAAAAAATTAATAATATAATTAATAAAAACCATAGAAACTTTTTTTAGAAGTAATCTTTTACTAAATTAAATCACACATTCCTCAATTCATAATATACTTTGTATTGTTGGAGCAAAAATTCCTAGAAGAAAAAAAATGCGTGAAAAATATTGAAATTGAGACATCATAATGTATTGCTCCAGATTCTAGTTATACTTTTAAATAGTTGGTTGCAAAGTTCTACTGATAATTAATTAACACTCCTACTCTCAATACATCTACAAAAAATAAAAACAATGCTACTCTCAGAGGGTTCAAATTAGATTGAAACATGCCACTAATTTAAGTAAACACCGAGTCTATGAATTAGAAAAATAACATAGGGCAGAATGGCAAAAAGAATAAGGAGTGCCAAAGTAGGATTTTGTTTATCCCATAATCTTTATTGGGTAGAAAAATATTAATGTCATATTGCTAAATAAGAAACTGCTGATAAATTTCAAAAATAGTGCTAGTTTGGTCATTTGTAAGCGCCCAGTTAGGACTATTGTTTTTTTGGGTTGAAATGACTCGAAATTCGGATATTCACCGGCCGGTTAACTAAATTTGAATTAGATAAAATAAATATAATGATGAAAATATTCTGGTAAGTATTTCAAATGCCAAGTACGATTATTTCGTGGCCACCAGTGACAAGGATCTTCCATTTAAATCTTGGTGTCTTAGGAATTTTTTGTCGTAGAATCCTAAGCAGAACAGACACTCACGTTTATATACTTCGTAAATTTGCAATATCTTTCCATGATTAGTAACGACAATGTATAGGATTAATGGTTTACCCGACAAATTACTTGTACGATCCCTATACGAGTTAGTTAGTTCTCTAACAACTTTCATGAATATGATGTAATTTATCGATTTTCACGTAAGCACAAAATACACTATTAATATTTGTTCCAATGCATGGACGTCACATTGAAGTTTCAGCACTGCACCAAGATCTACATCGGCCTTCTATGGGTAAATCATTTTACCTGGATGAATTTAAATGAATTAGTTAGCTAGATTGTATTCGGCTTATTGTTTCTTGGCTATTTGATGAATAAAAGATAGAAAGTCTTTAAAATTACCCTTTAAAAAAATGTTACTTCTTTTTACCTATTTGGATAAAAAAACAGTAACTAATCCGACATTTTAAAAACCTTTAATGCACGTGAAATTGGCTAATCCACGAGCTGGCTGGCTTCCCTCAATCAGATCACCGTCCCACGTGGCAGGCGTATGCAACTATGCTTTTTTATATAGAAGAAGCAGAGCATTTCCTGAACACTTTTGGATCATTAATATTTTCCCGAAATTAATACTGGTGATCCTTTGAATCTGTGACGGCCGATTAGAGACACAAAAGGTTGGGCAACAGTGTATTTACAAGTTTATAATCCGCCGGTAATCAAATTAACGATAAATTAGTTCAGTAAATATTCGGATAATAATTTTGACTAGCACGTTGTATTCCGGTCTATTTCACTTCTAACAGGTTTACACGACGACGCCACCGGCCCTTTCTTTTCTTAGTTGTCTCACTGACCTTTCCTTCCCTTTTTCCTCTTTTGAGATGTTCTTTCTTGTACGTTTGTCTTCGTCTCTTCTACCACCCAAAGCCGCCAATGGAAGAAATAAAGGGAAAACCCAATTAGTTAGCAAAAGCTTGGCTTTTGGTACTTTATTATTTATCTCTGGGAGGCAACGGAACCAAACCCAGAACCCATTCATGTTTAATAGATGTCACATAATCCTCTAATTACCATTTTAGAATTGTAAAAAGAGAACTCGACGATGGAAGTCTCGAATCCGAGCTCATGCAGAAACTATAAATACAGCGAGTTGCCGCTACTACGCGATCGAAACTGGATTCGAATTTTGATTAGACGATCAATACACATCATATAGCAGGTGACCCCGAAAAAGCAAAGCGATTATAATAAAATAAAAGAGGACAGAGAAAGGTACCGTAAACTGATTAACAACATTACAAAGTCACCAATCTACAAGTACAGGTGAAGGAAATGTCACATGCAAAATAAAAATTAATAATAATTAACCAAAAAACCAAATCCCTCACAAACCTGCACAATTAATAGAAAGAAGAAAATTCCTTGATCTACCATCTCCCAAATTATTAATTATTAAACCAAGCCAAAAAAAGGGTAAAAAGAAAGAAAAAGAAAAAGAACCCGACCGATCTCAACCTAGGACTAACTGAACCACACATGCAATGATCAAACCTTGAAGAAAACCGAAGAGCCGTCCTCCGGCAGCTCCCGGAGGGGTGCCATCCCGGAAGCACGCAGGGTCGACGGCGAGGACGACGGCGACGATTGGCACGAGGCTGCATGCAGCGCCAGGGAGCCCTCGCTCCACGCCCTCCGCATCGGGTAGGACACGTGCTGCACGTGGCGTGTCGTGGAGTGGCGGGGGCACCTGACGGCGCTGCCGCCCCCGCCGCGGGACCCGTGGAGCGCGCACTGGCAGTTCTTGTGGTACGGCCTGCGGTCGACGTCGGTGTCGGCGCCGGAGAGAGCCCCGTTATTGACGTACCGGAAGAATCCCCCGTCCGGGGCGGCTTCGGCTGCCATCTCCCTCCTCGGCGGCCAGATAGATGTACTTCTACCCTTTGGTTGGTCGGGGGCTTAGAGAAAAGTGAGCTTTTGGTGGTTTTTATTTTTTTTGGAATTAATAGCGTGTGGTCATATATATATGTGGGGTGCCGTGTAATATAATTGGATGGCAAGCGAGGAATTAGCTTAGTCAATTGGTTTGGTCGGATAATTCGACCGAACCAAGACGAGTCTTTTTTAGTATGTAGTATAAATTAAATTAAATAATTTTTTTAACATATTATTAACGAGTATCATAATATTTCGAATTTAAAATTCAATATTTTTAAATTAATTTTTTTTTTGTAATGCTGTCTTTTTTATACGGAATATTTGAACTAACATTTTCTTTACGAAATTTAAGGTTTTTACAATTGGCATCTGCAAATTAATTGGGAACAAAACAATAAAGTATGTATACATTATATTTTTTTATAAGTAGTCATTAGATTCTTTACACTTAGTCCTATTTCCACCTAAAAAAAGAGAGGTGATATGATGAAGTTCGTTTTATACTATGAACAAGAGATCATATAATAATAATAAGTTATGCAATTAATAATGTGAATAATAATGAGTCATATATTAATATTTCAGTATCCCACTAAATTTTTTGACAAAATTGATAGATAAATTTGTTTCACATATAAATTAATCACAACTCTCCATTTTTTCATATGGATTTTCGAGATTTTTATTCGTTTATAAAATGACATTTATGGATACTTATTTGATAATACTACAGCAATAACCGGACACTAGAAATTGGAAACCTCGTTTCCCAACAAGACTGGTACTGACTGGACAAACATGAACTGTACTTTGTTTACATTTAAGTGGGCAAGACGAGCATAGGAAAACCCAAATATTTAAATATGAGAATCGTCTTTTCTTTTCGGTTATATTCCTTAATGCTTATAAGATGATACGAACTCGTATCCACTATATAAACGTTTGATCCATGTAAAATTTTGAAAAGTGCTATTTTTTTCCAACAAACGTGCCGTACCCAATAGTTTGAAGTTAAAATAATTCTACTACGAATTGATCTATGTTAGTTAGTTGGTAAATGGTTCCTCCAAAAAAAAATTAATTGATAAATAGAGTTGTTTATATGAATAAAGTGTATTAACTCCTTCGAAAAATCGTCCAAGTTGACAGTTACTTTGTCTGTATCTTAGTACATACGCAAAAATACTAGATAAATACGTAGCATAGCTGAATTATGATAAGAACTATTTACGTACAAATTCAAAAAAATTCAATATTATACCAAATCGTCAATTCCGCGATTACACCTAAACAAAAAACTTCGCCCAGGACACGAAGAATTATGAATCGTTGATTTCCTTATTTTCCTAGCCGCATCTCGAATTGCACCAAGGATTTTTGGATCCTCAACCTCCCAAATCATACTCATTTCAATAGCCAAATTTAAGGTATTCTCCGCTCGCTCCACCTCACGAGCCTCCTCACGAGTTTTCTCTTGCTCAACATTTTCAGACGTGATCGTTAAGATGTGAATTTCCACCTTTGGCTTATCCGGGATTTT
The DNA here is from genome assembly GCA_963995505.1 of Hypericum androsaemum. Classification (NCBI taxonomy): domain Eukaryota; kingdom Viridiplantae; phylum Streptophyta; class Magnoliopsida; order Malpighiales; family Hypericaceae; genus Hypericum; species Hypericum androsaemum. Next base: position 21,941,105 of record OZ023182.1, on the reverse strand, counting down.
TATTGTAAAATTACGCACCGGGATCTTTTTTAATACAACGACTCTGCTCGTGAGTTTTCTAATCCGAGTGCTCGTGCGGGTTGGCGTCGGCCGGATATCCATTTCTCTGCCAAGCAAGGTCCTCTCCGCATTTAATTAGTCCTTGCTTAAATAAACATGGTCATCATGGAAATATTCTATCAATTCGGTCGTTTAGCCCTTAGAAGACAAATGGAATGTATTCTCGTGGAAGGTGGAGTTTTATGAGATATTGGATTATATATAAAATTTTAATTTGTTATTAAAATGAGTTGATTATTACTCACATAATCCTTATAATATGACACTAGTCAAAATCAAAATTCATAAAATTTAACTTGATAAACTTCATTTAGTAACCGTACGTACTTTTACCCAAAAAGCACACGATGCACGGAGACAAAAATAATCTAGGAGGTCGGTTCAATTTGTCTATGTTTGCATGCGCTTGTCAAATTTGTCGGATATTGTTTGCATGCGCTTGTCAAATTAGATATAGACATCTAATTGCACAACTTATTTGCAAATTGTAGGGTGCACCAAGAAAGCTAATCTTACAATGAATGCCCAATTTGGCTTTAATAATTTTTTCATATGTGGAACTTCCAGCAGCTTACATGGTACAAAACAGCTCTAAGCATATTTGATAATGTGATTCCAAAATTTTTAATTTTGAGATCTCATCGGTCCTTATAATCTGAACCAAAATTTACACATTGCATTATGGAGGTAGCTAAGAAAAGACCCAGAGAAGGAATCGGTAACGTTGCACTATGCATTTACTTGTAACATTGTATTAACAAGATTTTCCCTTTCAACAATTCCCACACCAACTCGAACGACGTGGATTTCGTTTCAATGAAAAATGATCAAGCAAGCTGTACAAGTAAATTTTTATTTCAATATAATTTTTTTAAAAGATAAATTTCACAACATAATTATACATGCCACACCTTGAACTCTAGTTAAGCTAAATACCCTTTTTACATTTCAATATAAATATGTACAAAAGGTGTTAAATTCTCTTGCATTGCATTCGTAAAACCAACCAGAGATAACCATTGATAATCTCCGACATGAATATTAGAACTTCAATATCTATATGGAGCTTCTAATTCACTCGATCTAAAAATCTCTCGCTTAATTTAAATGTCCCAACGGTATAAATGTACCCTTAAAAAAAAGACGGTATAAATGTATAACCAATAACTACGGTGATACCTGCTCAACTTTTGGTTAATTATGTCACAACTGTCGACCTCATTCAAGCTAATGTGACAAATTTAAAGAGAAATGAGTTTCTTTTATACTTTATTCAAAAATTTGTATTCACCAATAATGACTAATTCAAGTTTTATCTTTGTTGAACTCCAAAAAAATTAAAACAATTTTTCTACTAATGTATGCTCCATTCACAAATTTTGAATAGTTAAAATATAATTCAAAGAAATTCATATTATTTATTATCTAGACCAAATGGGTGATAAAAAAAAGGGAATATTCCCAAGAATGTTAAAACTCCAAGACCTCCATGTTTCCGAACCGCCTCAACCCTCCCGCCATCCCATCCGTCCATCTCACCCGCGGGCCCCATACTCCCCTCACCGACGGCTAGATCACCTTCCACGTGGATGGGCCCAAGCCCAATCTCCTGCAGGAAAAAAGCCCAACTTCGGGAAAGCAAAACGACAGAAGAAACCAAAAAGGAAGGAGATCCATCCAGTTACTAGTGGAGGTTGGGTTTCCGATGGCCGGAGGTGGCAAGAGACGGACAACCAACGACAGGAGGCGCGGCGGCGGTAACAACTCCAAGAGCCAGAGCAAAGGGTCCGGTCGTCGGATCAGGGACGACCTGTTCGTGGAGGGCGGCATCCTCGCCGATTTCGCATCTCCTCCAGGTCAGCTTTCTTCCTTCCGTTTGGTTCTAGATGACGAAAAGATTCCATCTTTGGAATTGGGTTTCCTCTACTTTGTTCGTTGGAAGAAGAATTTACTATTTAGCTGCTTTTAGCTGTGGTGAAAAAAATTCTCCCTTTTTAAAGTTTGGGTGTGGGATTTTCCGGGTACTTCACTTTGTATTTATTTATTTATTGTGTGGTTTTTCTTTGTTTTTAAGGTGTTGATTTATTTTTGGTCTCCATTCTTTGGTTTAGGCCTTGCTTTTTTTGTCTTTGAAATGAAATGCAGGGAGATACCGAGGTACGAGTACCCAGTCTGGTCCAAGGGCGGGGAGCTCTGATCGGACCAAGGTCTTCCCTGCTGCGTCGAAAACTGGGCCCCGCAAATCGAATAAGGGTGCTTTTGGATATGCCTATCCAGTTGTTGAACTGCAGGTACCCTGCTTCGAGGTTGCAGTGAACTATGAGCTATATGTCAGTGATGAGATGGATAGATGAGTGTTATGTTTGTGTTTGTTGTAAACTGATTGCATCTGCGCGGTGCTTCCGCAGAGAAAAATGGTAGCAATTGTTGTTCCCCGGTTGCTCCGTAGTGGTGTCTCGCAGCTTGTTATTGTGGCTTGTGTTACCTTTTTGTTATTGTTTGGTAAGGCCTGACTTCCTGTCATGCATCTGGTTTATTTTTGTGCTCCTTTTTCAGGACTTGCATGAAGAAGTATCTAGAGAGGGTAATGATAGGAATGACAGTCTGCATAAGTCTCAGCCGCTTAGTATAGTTGGTCCAAAGGATGCCCGAGTTACCGCATATGTAGATGAAACACCTTGTTATGAGGCCAGAACTGTGGAATATTCATATAATTATAGTTCAAGTTTCGTGCTTGGTGAGAGCTCCGGCTCCCACAGGGGTCTAGGATTCAATGATGAATTTGAAGCGAGCTCAGATGGTAGTGGCTCACCTTCAAGGAAAGAAGAGGGTTATACAGATGGGAAGCTTGGTGACAAGTTGCCTTCCAATGAAGAAATGGATGGTGATGATGCTTTTCAACAAAAAGAAACAGATGCTGTTGAAGCTATTGCGTATGGTTTAGGTGAAGAAACCCCATCTCTTCAAGTCTCTCCCAAGGATAATTCAGCATTTATTTCAATCGGAGGGATGAAATTGTTCACTCAAGATCTATCTGATGGAGAAAGTGATAAATACTACGTTGATTCAGCAGAAGAAAATAGTTCTGAATTGTCTGAAAGTGATGGATCCGAAGATGCATTTGACAGTGATTCAGATATAGATGAGGAGCTAGCAGAAGATTACTTGGAAGGGATTGGTGGGAAAGAGAATCTCTTGAATGCTAAGTGGTTACTGGACAATGACTTGAATGATTCAGATGAGGATACTACTTCCAGTAGTGACCTTGATAAGACTGTAGAGAAGTTGGGTGGCATTTCCCTTCAGGATGCATCTAGGGAGTATGGCATGGAAACGCCTCGGTCCAGGAAGAATTACCCTGTCATTGAAACAGATGGTCACTTGACAGTTTTTGATGACATTATGCTTTGCAGAGACTCTAGAACTGTTTCGGCCAGAAAAAAACATGTTCCACATATGTCTCAATCTTGGCCTAGGAGGAGCAAAAATTCCAGAAATTTTCCTGGTAATCCTTTATGCTTTTAGTATCTGTTAACTCTGCTTCTATATTATTCTTTTTTATGTAAATCTTTCTATGGCTTTCATTGCTTCGCTTCCTGCATGATGTAGTTTTCCTTTGAAATCTTTTTATTCAGTCTCTCAGCTGTACGACGCACCTGTGTATGCAAATGAATTTGGTTTGTCTTGGCTAATTTGTCAGTGAAACACAGGTGAAAAAAAGAAGCACCGCAAAGAGATGATTGCTGCTAAGCGTCGTGATAGGATGCTGAACCGAGGAGTTGACATAAAGAAAATAAACGAGGTAAATGGTTGTTGATATATGTGCATTGAAATTTGAACATATAAATAGAATGAGATAAACAGTTGAGACTGAAGACATGATATCTGAATATTGAAAGTAGGTAGCAGCTTAAAGCTGGCTCATTCTGCTTGCACTTGAGATAGCAGGTAGTGCAATAATATCCTCATTCGTACATACTAATTTGTGTGCCATCTCCATAGTGGGAGCCTAGCTATATATTAGAAATTCATGATTTGATAGCTTTTATGGAAAATTTTAACCACTTTGTCCGTTTTCTTTGTAGAAGCTGGAGCATATTGTCTCGGAAAAGGTGGATATATTTTCTTTCCAACCAACGCATTCTAGGGATTGTTCCCAGGTTTGTAGCTAGTTCTTCTGATGTCATGTTTATACTGTTCTGCTCTCTCTCAATGTCGCATTTGTTTTTTTTTTATCATAATGCAATTTTGCATGGATTTTTTCTTCAAATTTCGATTTGCGGTGTGAAAAGCCAATTCCGACAGCAGTGACCAGGGCTTCTGTCATATTTTGAAATCTTAGTTTCTAATGAATCTGAGGTCACTTTCAATGGATAGGTTCAACGGCTAGCTGCAATATATCGCCTACAAAGTTTCAGCCAAGGTTCTGGCAAGAAAAGGTATGCATGTGGTTCTGTATCCGTTATTGTCAAAATACGTAAGGAGTCATTCCCATTTGAGTTTGTGTTGTTACGAAAACTACCATGTTTTTCCTCCTCTTGTTCCTTCCTTCAGATTTGTAACTGTGTCTAGAACTCAACACACGGGTATGCCTTCAGCCAGTGATAGAATCCGCTTAGAAAAGGTAATCTTTCTCCAATTGATGACAGCCTGGAGACCGGACTCTCCTATATCTTGTTATCAACATTGGCTGTTGTATTTCAGCTCATAGGCAGCGAGGATGCTGATTTCGTTGTTAGTGAAGTCCTGAAAACAAAATCAGCCGGCGGACAGAAGATGAGGAAATTTGAAAAGGGGAGTGCACTAAAACAATCAGAAACTCAGGGTCAGAACAGATCAGCAAAGAAATTGTCAAGCAGCCGAACTGGTAGCATGTCTAGAAAGCGCGGCAGCATGAAGGAATTTAATGCCAGAGAACCGGTTTTATTTGTTTCTAGTGGGAATATGCAAACTGATACTGCTGAAACCACGAAGGTTGACTCTGCAGAAGCCGGTGAGACTTCTCAAAGTAAAGCTGTCTTGAGCTCGGCAAAGGTGGGTTCATTTGAGGTACACACCAAAGGGTTTGGATCCAAGATGATGGCGAAAATGGGATATGTCGAAGGTGAAGGACTAGGAAAGGCTGGTCAAGGCATGGCACAACCTATCGTGGTGATCCAACGGCCTAAATCACTCGGACTCGGAATCGAATTCTCGAACACCAGTGACGATCCAGTGGCAAACAGACCGCGGAGGAACGAAGACACCAAAAAACCCCGCAAAGTTCAAAGCATCGGAGCATTCGAGAAGCATACGAGAGGGTTTGGTTCGAAGATGATGGCGACGATGGGATTTGTTGAAGGTACGGGATTGGGTAGGAATTCTCAAGGGATCACCAATCCCCTGGCTGCTGTTAGGCTTCCAAAGTCGCGCGGGTTAGGTTCTAAACAATAAATCGTTCCTTTCCTTGATTAACAGTAATAAAGGCAGCTTAGGGGCTGATCGTCTGACTTGTGTATTGGGTAATCCTTCAGCCTTGTAATTATGTCTAGTAACCGTCTTTTCTCGGTGTAGAGTCGATTATTGTCAGACCCTATTATAAGAGTGATTCTCCCAATTATGTTGTTAACATTGGTATTTCTTGAACGAGATATTTTAAATGAACCCAAGTATTAATTCACACGTTCGAGCAGACAAATTATATTTTAGAATATTCTACACGGAACAATAAGCACCGTTGCCATTTTCTCCTGATGGGTCGAGATTTAAAAACTTGGGCCTAATTTTATTTGGTCCACACGTTGTCCTGATCACCGCAATTTCTTCCCCACGCCCGCCCACCCCCCAACCGCGCCCCCCCCCCCCCCCCCTCTCGCTCGCTCGCTCGCAGGATTGTTGGATATATCCATTAAAGCATTTGTCTTTAACGAGGAAAGAGAGATTACTGAAAGGAGAAAGATGATATCTTTTGCGGGACTCCACTGCCCTTTTCATATACCTTTCGTTCCTCGAGGAGGAGGAAGAGATGTACTTCTCGTTTCGAGGTGAGAACCCCCACCTCCTTTATTTTGGTCTAAGCTCTTGATGTTCGGACTCGAGAGTCCAGCACTGTCGGACTTTAATAACTCTCGCAATGGTATTTTTCACGTTTGTGAAGCTAGAACCTCCACTAGTTTCTAGCTCAGGGGATGAACTCTAAAACACTCTTCGGAGGAGTAATTTGCAAGTGATTAGTGCGTCTTGCGTTTGTATGTTTGGGGTGGATAGTTGCATATTCCGTGATATACCATCTTGCATTTTTAACCATATCCAACATGGGTTTTGCGGGTATTTTGTGTGTTTCGAGTTAGATTCTTCTGCTTATGCATTGCATTGCATTGCATTGCGGCCGAAGGGGGTTGCGTTGTTTTGATGGGGATGTTGATGTTGGCTTTCATTTTCTACAGGTCCCTGCTGTGTCTTCCTAGGAAGCTCATCTTTTGTCGGGCGAAGCTTGGTCAATCATCATTCTCTATATCTCTTCCATCATCTGCTTTTTACTTGCATTAGATGAGCTGTGTCGATGATTTTGAACTCGGTGTTCTTTGGTGCAGATTCTGCATTAGATGGATTGTTGTGCGACGACCGTGGCAGTATTCCGGTGGATGTTATTGACAGCTTCACACATCTACCTGATACAGGTATGCCAGTTCCTTTAACCCCACAATGTGGGAGGTGTGACGCCGTGAGGCTTAGAGCCAAGCTGCAAGTTAGTGTGCCAGGTCCTTCCGGGAGCCTACCACCTCATGTTCTTTATCTCTTAGAGCTCGGGTTTGATCTTGAACAGATCAAGGTGATCACACACAAATTTCCTTCTTTTGCGTATTCTAGCCTGGAGAGGAAGATCAGGCCACTGATTGAGTTTTTGCTTGATCTTGGAGTTCCGAAATCAGACCTTCCTAGCATTCTGATTAAGTGCCCTATGTTGTGTGGAATGAGACTCTCAGAAAATCTTATTCCATCAATGGAATTTCTTGAGACCCTTGGTGTGGACAAGAGCAAATGGGTGCGACTCATTTCCAGTTATCCAAGTATGCTTACTTGTAGCCGGAAAAAAATCGAGGCAGTGGTTGAGTTCCTCCGTGAGGTGGGTCTCTCAGAAGAGAGCATAGGGAAGATTCTAACTCGCTTTCCCCAAATTCTAGGCTGCAGTGTAGAGCATAACTTACGGACCTTCAGCTGAGTATTTCAAGTCATTAGGGGTTGATGTTGCAGTAGTGCTACGACACTGTCCCCCAACTATTGGTCTTAGCATTGAGGCCAACCTGAAGCCTACCACTAGATTCTTCCTGAAAAATGGATTTAGCATTGAGGAAGTTGGGACTATGCTTTCACGATTTGGATCTTTGTGCACATATAGTTTGAAGGGAAATTTGGTAGCCAAGTGGGAATTATTTTTGACAATGGATTATCCACGGCAAGATCTTGTCAAGTTCTCTCACTATTTTGGTTTCAGTTTGGAAAAGAGAATAGAACCGAGGTACAACCTGATGAAAGAATCTGGAGTGAAATTGTCGCTAAGCCAACTGTTGAACTTGAACAACAATAAATTTGCGTTGTTAATGAAGAAGAAAATCAAGAAGTTGCAGTTGGAGGAGTGATAATGATTTCAGCATTACTCGATGGTCTGATGAACTTTATCATCTGAAGAAACAGGGCAGGTGTAATTGGTTGAAGTCAACAACAATACGAAGTTTCTTTGTGCTCGAGGTGAAGGAGGAGGATTTGCAGGATACAGGCAAGTTAGTGTCCTTCTTGGTGCAAGTGTCTGCAAAGTTCTAGAGGAATCGATTCGTACTCGGGCAAATATACGATCAAATAAGAGTGTCGTGCTACCTCAGGAGTAGAAGGATAAATCAAGTAACATGGTGTATACTTTGTTGTGGCCATTAACAGAGGCGAGCTTCAAGTAAGAATTGCAGCTAGAGGCGATGCATGCTCGATCATATTTGCTTCGTCTTGCTCTTTCTATAAGAGGCTTGTTGGGATGGCGAGAAATAGGAAAGACTTATTTCCTATTCCTATTCCTATTCTGACTAGATTCTGGACTCCTAATTAGACCTAGATAGGTTATTTGTACACCAAGGGTTTGTCTCTATATAAAGACATGTTACCCTAAGGTTTTGTATAGCTTCGTGACTCGGATCCATCAATAAAATTTCTCCTTTCTCACCGTGGACGTAGGCATTAGGCCGAACCACGTAATTCTCTTGTTCCGTGTTCTTTGTGCGATCTTGTTCTCTAGTTGCTGAATTCCTAACAATTGGTATCAAGAGCTTGGGTTGGAGGATGACGGACGGCGCGAAATTTGCTCTTGTGAAATTTGATGGTTCTTCGAATTTCGGGTTATGGCAAAGGCGTGTCAAGGATCTCCTCGTGCAATAAGGGATGGTCATCGCGCTCTCGGAGAAGAAGCCCGAGAAGATGGAGGAGCAAGAGTGGAAGGAGATGGGGGCCAAGGCGGTGGCGACAATTCGCTTGTGCTTGGCGGATGATGTGATGTATCACGTCATGGATGAGGAGTCACCAGCTGAGGTATGGAAGAAATTGGAGGCAAGGTATATGTCTAAGTCTTTGTCGAACAAGCTTTATCTTAAGCAAAGATTGTACGGGCTCAAGATGAAGGAGGGCTCGGATTTGAGCCAACACATTAATGGTTTCAGTCAACTTGTGAGCGACTTGAGAAAGGTTGATGTGAAGTTCGAGGAAGAAGACAAGGCATTGTTGCTGCTGAATTCTTTACCTGGCTCCTACGAAAATTTGGTTACAACTCTAACTTGGGGGAAGGAGTCCATATCACAAGTGCTCTGCTAGGGTTTCATCAAAGAAGGAAAATTGACGATGAACAAGCGGAAGGGCTAGTCGTGAGGGGTAGCCATGGTGATCGTAGTGGGGTAAAAGACGGGAAGGGATCCAAGTCGTAGTCAAGGAGGTTTAAGGGAAATTGCTTCGAGTGCGGAGAAAAAGGGCACGTGAAGAAGGATTGTCCAAGAAGAACTCGGGATCGCGAGGAAAAAGGATCAGGTTCCGTGAATGTAGCCTCACATTCGGACGGGTCAGATGGTGATCTTTTTTCTGTTTTGTCAAGTCCAAAGCATTCTGTTTCCTGGATTTTGGATAGCGTTTGCTCTTTCCACATGACGCCCAAGAGAGGGTGGTTCGACACCTACAAGTTCATTGATTCAGGTATGGTGACTATGGGTGATGGTTCTACTTGTAGAATTGCTGGCATAGGTGATATCCGAATCAAGATGTGGGATGGTGTTGAGAGAAAATTGTGTGGAGTTAGGCATGTTCCGAAGTTGGAGAAGAATTTGATCTCGTTAGGAGCCTTGGATTATAGTGGGTACAACTATAAAGTTGTAGGCGGGCTAATGGAGGTGGAGAAGGATGCTATGGTGGTGATGAAGGGTGAAAGGAATGCTAGGAACACCTATAGGTTAGTGGGGAACACTGTTGTAGGTGGAGTCACATCGTTGGGTTTCGATAGAGGGGAGAAAAGCTCTTGTGTGATGGAGCGAAAGCTTGACATGAATGGTTTGAGTGGAGTTGGGATTCGCGGAGACAAAGTTAGCAAGTTCCCGCTATGGTTGTCTAAAGAGACGTGCACGTCAACGGTGTTGAGTAGGTTTTGCATGGGGAATGCGAAGCCGTTGGTAGCACCATGGGCGAATCGGGTATCTCACTCAAGGCCGAACAGTGGAGTTCGTGGCATGTCAAGGGTTCTACTTGGTAGAACAAAAGGTTGCCCTTTGTATGATATGGCATGTAGCATTGGTATGAGGCAAGAAGGTCCAGCGGAGAAGCAGTTCGAGGTTGCGGAGCATGGGGTTGACCGAAAAATAGAGAGCGCATCTATTGGTCACAAGTTTGCTTCAGCAAGTGGACTTGCTAGTTGGGGTTCAATGGAGATTGGAGGGAATAGGCCAAGCAAGCTCAGAAGCTCGAGTTTGGGGGCTGGCTCCAAGTGATTGAACAAAAGGTGAAGAGAAAGTTGAGATGGTCTTATTGATGCAGTTATCTATGGTCCGAGATGGAGTCGGTGGAGTTGGATTGGTTTTGCAAGATCTCATGGTTCTTCATGGGGCGGTATTTTGTCAAGGTGGAGTTTGTTGAAGTTTGGGTGGAGCTTCATGGTTCTTTCACGAGATGATTTCTCGCCAAGGTGGAGATTGTTGGGATGGCGAGAAATAGGAAAGACTTATTTCCTATTCCTATTCCTATTCTGACTAGATTCTGGACTCCTAATTAGACCTAGATAGGTTATTTGTACACCAAGGGTTTGTCTCTATATAAAGACATGTTACCCTAAGGTTTTGTATAGCTTCGTGACTCGGATCCATCAATAAAATTTCTCCTTTCTCACCGTGGACGTAGGCATTAGGCCGAACCACGTAATTCTCTTGTTCCGTGTTCTTTGTGCGATCTTGTTCTCTAGTTGCTGAATTCCTAACAAGGCTAAGCTCCGAGGTGACCGCCTTTTTCCTCTAGTGCAATAGCACTCAACTTGGTCGCTCCTTGAATTTTATTAGTGGTCCCACATATATTGAATGAGATTCTAACTGTTGATCCCATGGCTCGTGCTCGAGGAAAGAAACGTGTTGGAGAATCTCAATCGATAGTTGCTTAGAATGTAGTTAACTGTGTATAAAAATGCCATTATGGCAATTACGTTGTGTTTGAGATCAGTTTTTTCATTATACTTTTATTTTTTTAGTGATCTAGTCACAAACACTTTTTTTTTTGGTATGCCAACTATAGTCTATTGGTGGAAAAGACGACGCAATGTGGGGAGCAGATTTGGTGGGGAATGGGGTAGTCCCCAAATATGAATGGGGTAGTCCCCAAATATGGGGACTAACTCAAACCAATATCACTTCACATGCAAACCAATATCACTTCATATGTAAACCAGCGTCTTGCAAACCAATATCACTTCACATGCAAACCAATATCACTTCACATTCAAACCAATATCACCTGATAGGTTATTGACCATCAGATTTAAAGATAATCAAATCTGACGGCCCAAAATGTAGTCCCCACCTGTGGACAAATTTTCTTTAGTCCCCACTCAATCCGGTCTCCGCAATGTGATATCGAAAGTGGATTTTTTGTGGACTGAATGACATGGTGAGTACAATCCTGCTCAAATTTGGGGCGTTGATTTAAATATTTGGATTGCTGAAAAAACACATGTATAATCTCCTTTTTTGCATGTGGTTTTCAATTTTGTCTCTCCATCTTTTTTCTGTCTTATCTTTTTTTTTTCCTCATGAAATTCAATAACTAAGAATGTTAAAATACACTTTATATCTTCTTCTTCTTCTTCTTCTTCTTCTTCTTCTTCAAATTTTACTAACAAAATAACCCAATTAAATAATACCTAGATTTATCAAGTGATTTACTCCATGATTTTTACGTAAACAATGTTTATATTTATCTAGTGATTTTTGCTATGGGTTTCAAAGGTGATGGGGAGCCTAGGGATATTTATACACAAGCAAGACTAACTAGAAGCCTACATCACCTCCTTCTAAATAGGCTCAAGCAAGAGATCCCCTAGCTCAGATTTACTCTTGCTTCATTTTTCTTTTTGTTTTCAAGCAAAAATTGCAATGAGACAACAACATATTAGATAAGATTCAGTACGGGAAATATTAGCTCAAAACGTTCGACGACTATTTGCTATCAAGTTCTGGCCCCATTTAAGATGATGTTTAATGGAGTAATTCAGAATCATGGCTCAATCTCTTCATGTATTGTGGTCATAACGTACCAAGATTATGTAATGTTCCAAATTGGATTGGATTAGGGTTCAAGAATTGGGAGAAGATTGAATAAGAGAGAAATAGTGAGAAAGATAGAGAGAAAACGTAATATCCTCTTTAGAATTGATTCACAGAATTGTCAAGATGATCTCAGTATTCCACTTATCTACTATTTATACTTTGATGATCAATTACAGAATGATCCTTCAACTATCCACCTATTACATCCAAGTCCTCGTATGTTACAACTCCCTCCTTCGAAAGAACCTTGTCCTCAAGATTTATGGAACATCAAAATCAGCATCTCGAGCCCTCCGATGCACCATCGCTTCCCTTCAGGCCTCAGCGGAATCCAAATTGCACCCAAAAGTCAAGGTGGATGCCAAGAGTTGCTGACCTGTGACATGTTCATTGGCTTCATAAGATCTTAGCGGTGTGAACAAGTGAACCGTGGGTCTCTGCAGCAGACGAACCAATGGTGGTGCAGCAAGGTTGAACAGCTTGGGACATGGTTTAGTAAGTGGAGAATCTGCAAAAATGAGTAGCTTGATGGTTGGTGAAACAGATGGTGAATCCACATCTGCAACAAGTGCAGTAGGTTGCAGTCCTGCAAAAATTTGCAGATAGTGCAGATCCTTCTCTTCGACATAATGAACCCCTTCCAACACATCCTCCTTTGTCTTAAGTACAGAACGTTGTTGATGCCAGTCCATGCTTGTCAACTCCACTCCTGGAATTACACTCCCATTATGTTCAGTTCTAATCAACTGCAACTGATATAATTCATCACTTGACATGCCTTTCAACTCAATTGATTTCCCATCCTTCTTCAAGATGGCTTGTCTTTTCCAGTAATTAAATTCAATTGACGTTCCCGGCTTATCTCCTTGCATCCAATTTGTTCCCAAGACTAGATCGTAGCCGCCCAACTTCAATATCAGCAAATCACTTTGAAATTGCTGGCCACCCATTTTCCACCTGAAATTCCTACACATCTCTCTATTCATCATCTTCTCCCCGTTGGCTACAGTTATCTCTACAGCAGGAATTGAATCTGATTTCAATGATAGAGACTTCACTACATCCTTATCAACAAAGCTAAAAGTGCTCCCGGAATCCAACAATACAAGAAGAGGCTTCCCTTGACTAAAAGCCATCACTTTGATAGTACCGCTTTTAGTATTCTTGTCAACAGCTTCAACGGCCTCCAATGATATGATAACAGCCTCTTCATCATTCCAACAGTCTTCAGTTTTTTCTTCTTCCATCAAATTCAACTCTGACTTTTTCTTTGCAGTACAAACATGGCCTTTGAACCACTTGTCACCATAAGTCCAACAAGTTGGGTCCTTCTGCGTGTTGGATCTATTATTGACACTTCCCACACTACTACCATTTCCAGAGACACTCCTACTTATCGATGACCCAAAATTGTTCTTGCCATATTCCCAAGAACTACCATTCTTTCCAGCACTCACATTAGCAAAGCCTGCAAATTGCTCCCTCTTACACAACGCATTGATAGCAGCCTCGTTCAACTTAGCTAGTCTTATAGCATCCTCTAACAAAGCAGGGCTAGCTACCATGACCATAGCTTGTATATCTTCTTCTAGGCCAGCTAAAAAGCTAGAAACCAAGTACCTCTCTGAAAGGAATTGGTTCTCTATAAGCATCATACTCTTCAACTCCTCAAGCCTGCCTACATACTCCTCCACTGTACCAGTCTGTTTTAGTTGATTAAATTCAAGAATCAACGGCTCATAGCCTTTACTTCCAAAACGCAAAGACACTGCCTCTACAAACTGGCTCCATCTAGCTCCCCTATTACTCGCAGCCCAAGACAGATACCACACATCTGCCTTATCCTCCATGTAAATGGCAGCTATTTGTATCTTCCTCTCCTCAGGAACGCGATTAATGAAGAAATATTTCTCGCAACGACGAATCCAAGCACACGGGTTCAATCCAGAAAATAGAGGAATGTCCAGCTTGGGCAGAGAAAAGTTTACCCGATTAATCTCTTAATGTCGTTCCTGGTGTCGCGGATGTGAACCCTCTTGTGCCTGCACATGTGAAAGGTCCTGCACCCGTGATCTTGGCACCTCTCTCCCTCTTCTAGGTACCTCGTCATCGTCCTCTAGTTGGTAGTGAGAAACGTACCCATAGCGCGACCCGCAAGATCCGCTACCTTCTGCCCTCTCCGCCGTTCTTGGCACTTCTCGGAAAGAATTAGGGTTTCGTAGAGGAGAATGCCTTTCTTCCTCCACTCCATTGCCTCGGCCCTGAACCTCTCGACTCGAATTCCTTGGATGGCCTCCAACACCAGGTTAATCTTCCCATCCATTTGCCCAAATCGTTCCTCCATTCGTGACTCGAGTAGAGAAACCCTCTCCGAAGACTCGTTGAGCTTCGTAGAGGTCTCAAGGCGGAGCTCCTCCATTTGCTGCCCTCTTCGCGATAGCTCTCCATCTAGCGACGAGAATCGGCCATTCACGTTTTGCTCTAGCACACGAAATTGCTCTTCCATGGTTTGCCAACGGGTCATTAGCTACGAATCCGAGGAAAGTACAGCTCTGATACCAATTTGTAATGTTCCTAATTGGATTGGATTAGGGTTCAAGAATTGGGAGAAGATTGAATAAGAGAGAAATAGTGAGAAAGATAGAGAGAAAACGTAATATCCTCTTTAGAATTGATTCACAGAATTGTCAAGATGATCTCAGTATTCCACTTATCTACTATTTATACTTTGATGATCAATTACAGAATGATCCTTCAACTATCCACCTATTACATCCAAGTCCTCGTATGTTACAGATTAAGACCGATGCAAGTTCAGGATAACACAGCAAGTGAGACCAGGACCAGAAATGTTTTACTTATAACACCAGAAATTATGTAACACCACTTGTTATTCGGACATCTACGTACTAATTATTCGGAAATCTACTAAGGCGTTTATAACCTAGCGCATAATGGTTTCCATTTTCTCCTGATGGGTCGAGATTGGGCCTGATCTTGGGCCTGTTTAACTGCAGCCAACGTTCTTTTATTTGGTCCACACGTTGTCCTGATCACTACAAGTTTTTTCTTTTCCCTCCCTCGCTCGCAGGATTGTTGGATATATCCATTAAAGCATTTAACTTTACGAGGAAAGAGATTTTACTGAAAGAGAAAGATGATATCTTTCACGGGACTCCACTGCCCTTTTGATATGCCTTCCGTTCCTCGAGGAGGAGGAGGAGGAAGAGATGTACTTCTCGTTTCGAGGTGAGAACCCCCACCTCTTTTATTTTGGTCTAAGCTCTTGATATTCGGACTCGAAAGTCGTGCACTGTTGGACTTTACGAGCTCTCGCAATGGTTTTTTTCATGTTCGTGAGACTTATCGAATTCCTTATCACTTCGACCAATTACCATCGGTGAACCCCCACCTCTTTCCGTCCTATGAAGTGGTTACTTTTAGTTGGTGGGGTGGAAGCTGGAACCTCCACTAGTCTCTAGCTCAGGGGATGAACTCTAAAACCCTCTTCGGAGGAGGAACGTGCAAGTGATTAGTGAGTCTTGCTTTTGTATGTTTGGGGTGGATAGTTGCAGATTCGGTGATATACCATCTTGCATTTTTAGCCATATCCAACATGTGTTTTGCGGGTATTTTGTGTGTTTCGTGTTAGATTCTTCGGGCTATGATTGGATTGTGGCCGAAAGGGGTTGCGTTGTTTCGGTGTGGAGGTTGATGTTGGCTTTCATTTTTCTACAGGTCCCTGCTGTGTCTTCCTACGAAGCTCATCTTTTGTCGGGCGAAGCTTGGTCAATCATCATTCTCTACATCACTTCAATTATCTGCTTTTTACTTGCATTATAGCATTTGGGGTGATCATTTTAAACTCGGTGTTCTTTGGTGCAGATTCTGCATTAGATGGATTGTTGTGCGACGACCGTGGCAGTATTCCGGTGGATGCTATTGACAACTTCACACATCTACCTGATACAGGTAGGCCAGTTCCTTTAACCCCTCAATGTGGGAGGTATGACGCCTTGAGGCTTAGAGCCAAGCTGCGAGTTAGTGTGCCAGGTCCTTCCGGAAGCCTACCACCTCATGTTCTTTATCTCTTAGAGCTCGGGTTTGATCTTGAACAGATCAAGGTGATCACACACAAATTTCCTTCTTTTGCGTATTCCAACCTTGAGAGGAAGATCAGGCCACTGATTGAGTTTCTGCTTGATCTTGGAGTTCCGAAATCAGACCTTCCTAGCATTCTGATTAAGTGCCCTATGTTGTGTGGAATGAGACTCTCAGAAAATCTTATTCCATCGATGGAATTTCTTGAGACCCTTGGTGTGGACAAGAGCAAATGGGTGAGACTCATTTCCAATTATCCAGGAATGCTTACTTATAGCCGGAAAAAAATCGAGGCAGTGGTTGAGTTCCTCCGTGAGGTGGGTCTCTCTGACAAGAGCATAGGGAAGATTCTAACTCGCTTTCCCCAAATTCTAGGCCACAGTGTAGAGAACAAGTTACGACCTTTAGCTGAGTATTTCCAATCTTTAGGGGCTGATGTTGCAGCAATACTACGAGGTTGGCCCAAGATTTTGAGTCTTAGCATTGAGGCCAACCTGAAGCCCTCCACTGAATTCTTCCTGAAAAATGGATTCAGCAGTGAGGAAGTTGGGACTATGATTTCTAGATTTGGAGCTTTGTACACATATAGTTTGAAGGGAAATTTGGTAGCTAAGTGGGAATTATTTTTGACAATGGATTATACACGGCAAGATGTTGTCAAGTTCCCTCACTATTTCAGTTACAGTTTGGAAGAGAGAATAAAGCCAAGGTACAACTTGATGAAAGAATGTGGAGTGAAATTGACGCTAAGCCAATTGTTGAACACGACCGACGATAAATTTGAGTTGTTACTAAAGAATAAAATTGAGAAGTTGCAGTTGGAGGAGTGCTACTGATTTCAGTATTACTTGATGTTATTCGAGTAATCCAAGTGATATTATATATATTTGGTCTGATCATCTCAGAAACGGAACTTTATCATTTGAAGAAACAAGGCAGGTGTAATTGGTTGAACTCGGCAAAAGTACGGAGTTTCTTAGTGCTCGAGGTGAAGGAGGAGGACTTGCAGGATACATATAAGCGAGTCAGTTTTTCTTCTTGGTGCAAGAGTCTGCAAAGTTCCAGAGGTACATTCTTCGATTCATGATCGGGTGAATACATAGATGATCAAATGAGATTGATCACGTAGTGTCCTGCTACCTCGGAAGTAGAAGGATAAATCAAGTAACGTATTGCATACTTTGTTGTGGCCATTAACACATACGAGCTCAAGCAAGAATTGTAAGAAGATCGTCCTCCCCGTTAAAAGATGAAGAAGAAGAAGAAGATTGTGCTGTATTTGCGATTTTCGCATAGCTGCACGAGTACAGGGGGTTGGTGTTTGAGAATTCTCTCACCAATTTTGGGTTCTGGTGGTCTAGCTGTTTAAAATGTGTATATACAAAGACCGTTATTGGCAATTACTTTTGTGTTTTGAGGTCAGTTTTGTCATTCTACTTTCATTTCTTAAGTCACAAAAACATTCTTTTTCCTTGGTGGTATTCCAACTATACATAGTCTTTAAGACGTTGTCAAGAAGAAGATCAAACCTTTAGGAAGGAGAATCTGTCTCAAAAGTGTTATCAAGCGATTTTTTTTTAATATATATATCATGTAAAAAAGAAATTAAAAAAAGAGTTAGAAGTTCCAGAAGTTGAAAACAACTCAATAGTCTGAAAATAATTAAATTCTAAAAAACTCGAAGAACGCAAAAATCAGTGATCATCTAAAATTGGCACTAGTAGTTGTAGAATAAGTAGTCTTTTTAACAATACTTGGGTGTATTTTTGTCCAAGAAATTTGTTTAAATAGTAAAATATCAACTAAAAAAATATTTGTCACTCAATAATACATTTTAAATTACATAATGATGGTACTAGTAATTGTAGAAGAAGTATTAAGAGACATAGATTCATGGGGAAAAAACTCATTAGTCCCTAAGTTTTAGTATAATAGACTGAAAAGTCCTCTGCATAGTTAGTTAGTCCCTAAGATTTGCAAAATCGAACAAGTTAGTCCCTGAATCAATTTTTTATACTATTTTTAATAAATAACCTATCTGAAATGACTAAACTACCCTCAAATCAACTATTAATTACAAAGGCCTGGATGAACTCAAAGGTCGGTGTCCATGTACTAAAACCAGGTACATCACCATCTTCCCTTCCCTTGTCCTGCCCTTGTTTTACGTCCATCAACCTCCACCCACACATGAAGGTGATGTGCTTCTTTCTCGCAATTACTCTAATCCACCTAATTAGTTGAGCGGTCCTATGAAATGGGATCCGGCCAAGTGAAACCCTAAATCTGATTCAATCTTTGGGTTTCAAATTATCTAATTAATCATAGGAGAAGAATTCAGGAATGTGCTCTTCAAGGAACCCGAGTTCGCCGGGAAACGGAGCGAGTTGACGGACCTCATCCAGCGCCTGCTCCACAAGGACCCCACCAGAAGGCTCGGGTACCTCCGCGGGGCCCACGAGATCATGGACCACCCGCTCTTTGACGGCGTCATTCACGGATTTCAGAGACCCCAGGCGATGGCGTCGTTCCCATTCCTGCTCCCGCCGTCGCCGGACCACGAGCGGGAGGAGGCGTCGTTCATGGATTTCTGAGACCCCGCACGTGCGAACGTTCAAGGGATTAAATTATTTTCTCATATATATAAATATTAGTAGGCGGATTGGCGGCGGCGCTTCGGCTTTTGTAATTAATAGTTGATTTGAGGGTAGTTTTGTCATTTCAGATAGGATGTTTATAAAAAATAGTATAAAAATTGATTCAGGGACTAAGTTGTTCAATTTTTCAAACCTTAGGGACTAACTAACTATGCAGAGGACTTTTCAGTCTATTATACTAAAACTTAGGGACTAATGAGTTTTTTTCCCTAGATTCACTTTATAAATGTAAAAAATATCAAAAAGAAAATTGTCGTTTAGATAGGACTAGAGAATACCCTACTTTTAAATAAATGACCTCGATAATTACAAAACATGGGTTACAATGCAAAACTCTGTTGGCCAAAACCTAAATCTCATCGCCCCCTTGCTCGATAAAGAAAGATGATATCTTCTTCCATGGGTATCCACTGCTCGTCCTTTCCTCAAAGAGGGGGAGGAGGACATGCACTACTCGTTTCGAGGTAAGAAGAAGAACCCACCCTGGTCACTCATAAGAGTAGTTAATTTTAGTTGGTAGGATCAAAGTTGGAACCTTTACTTGGATTGCTTGGGTTTGTGGATATATATCATCATGATGCAATTGTATTGTTGTTTTTTTTTATTATAATTTTTTAGGGCAATTAATTGCATTGTTTGAGTTAATAATAATAATGGCTTGGCGTTGTTGTTGTTTTCTGCAGGCCTCAGTTGTGTTTTCCCAGGAAAAAACTCATCTTTTGCCGCCGGGCGAATGGTCAATCTTCATTCCCTCCTAGTTACATTTCTTCCAAGACACCTTTTTTTTTACTTGTATTGAGTTGTGCATGTACCTATTTATTCCGTGTATTTTGGCGGTTGGGGCAAACTTCTTCAACTCGATGTTCTTTGGTGCAGATGATTCTTCGTCGGATGGATCGTTTCATGAAGACCATGGCGGCGGTACTCCGGAGCACAATTCCCCACATCCACCACCTGATACCGGTATTCCAGTTCCTGCAAACCCCACAACCATGGAGGTCTGAGAAGAGTATGCCACCTGAAGTTTCTTCTCTCTTAGAGCTCGGATTTGATCTTTAGCAGATCAGGTTGACTGTGGAAACAGATCCTTGGTTCCTTATTGACTGCCTGAAGGGTAGGATCAGGCTACAGATTGATCCCGATACCGGTAGGCCAGTAGTTCCTGCAACCCCACAACCTTGGAGGTCTGACCGCGACGACTAAAGGGGTGGTGCTTCGAGGCTGGAACTTGTTGCTGCTGTGCCTGAAGTTGGATACTGTTGTGCCTTGATCGCTACTGTAATCCTTGTGGATGTTTGTTGGTGTTCGAGTGAATTTGGCTTGTTGCTACTGTTTTCAATAAGAAGACCGTCCTCCTTGCAAAAATAAGACCAAGATTGTACTGTTTTTGCGATGTTGGCCTAGTTGCATGAGTATGGAGGTTGGCGTTTGGTAATTCGGAGTGTGGTTTGTCACTTGTCTGTAGTTTTTGGTGGTTTTAACTGTGTATAAGGAACAAAAAAAGACCACTAAGAGCAATTACTTTGTAGTTTGAGATCAGTTTTTTGTGCAAGTACAGGCTCAATCAAGTAAGGGGTAAAAAATATCGGTGGTCATTGTACTTTTTTAGTGGTATAAAACGTTGTTAACTTTTTAAAACTTCAACATTCTCTCAAAACAAAACTTTTAAAAACTTCAAGTTTTTGTAATTTTTAAAAATTGGAAAGACATGCACTTTTTTTAATCTTCTCTATTTCCTTCTGTTTTCGCTAATTCTAACGTTGTCAAGAAGAAGATCGAGGAAATTGCACCTGGAACTTGACCTGGAGACGGACTCTTCGAGCTTGGGAGAAAGAAGAGTGTAAATTGTTGCATGAGATGCTACATTCAGTAATGTTCAATCAAAGAAATGATAACATTAGATGGGGATCAAGTGTGGGAGGTTGTTATACCACAAAAGAGATGTGACAGAGATCTTACCAGGGTATGACTCCCACACCTACACTGGAGGCGGTCTGGATCAATTCAATTCCATACAAGGTACAATGTTTTCTTTGGCTCTTGATTCAAAACAGGCTCCCTACTCGATGTAATCTGATCAGAATGCATAGACTAGATCCGTGGGATTGCCTATGCCCTTTTTGCGGGAATCAGGATGAAACAGAAACTCACTTATTTTTCAATTGTGATTTCACTTGGCCGATTTGGAATTTCTATGTCAACTTGGTGAGGGTGCGATGGTGTGGCGGAGAAACAGTCGAGAGCTGCTTATCTCAGTGGATGGGTCTCGTCAGTGGTGGTATGCTTGGGAAGGTTTGGTTTGTGATATTTGGTGCGGTTATGTGGAGAATTTGGCTTCATCGCAATCGTACTATTTTTGATGAAGTTGAATGTCATCGAGAATTTCTCATGCTTTCTATTCACTACCATGTCCAAGAGTGGCTGATTTGGGCAAATATTTCGAAGGAGCTAAACAATCTACATGTTATTTTATATTTGCAATCTGGTAAGGATTGAAGCCGACTGGGGATTCTTTGTAATTAGTTTGGTGTTTCAAGTGTAATCTATTTTACACTTGTTAGGTTATAAATATTACTCAATAAAATCAACTTATAAAAAAAAAGTGTTCAACGATAAAGATTTGTCTTGAAAGTGGATCTCAAAAGTACTTTGTCTTGAAATCGATGTCAAAAGTGTGATGTCATCTAGAAAAGAAAAATTCTTAGAAGTTCACAAACCTGAAAAAGAATTTGAAAGTCTGAAAATCATAAAAAACGAAAAATTTCAAAGAAGAAGAAGAGTCAGTGACCATGAATGTTATTTACCGGTCCGTTGGTGACTGTGATGGACTCGGACATTATTGAACATGGGCTTGGGCCTGTTACGCTGGAGGAGCTAACGTTCTTATAATCCTTTTTGTTCTTTTTGGTCCACACGTTCCGAGGGAAAGGAAGGACTCACCCTGGAAAGACAGACAATTCGCTGAAGCGGAAAAAAGATGGCATCTTTCCATATAGGTTTCATCCCCAGAGGAGGACAAGTTCTAGTTTCGAGGTAAGATTGCATCTTTTTTACTTGGTGGAACCAAAGCTGGAACCTTTTTTACTTGGTTGCCAAGGAGGGCCTAACTTGAGACTACTTAGTTTTAGTCCTTCCAATGAGCACTGTTGGTTGAATGTATAATTGGCTTGTGGGTATTTTGTGTCTTCATGAGTTAAGGGCTAAGCATTACATAATATAGTTGGGGAGGGGGGAGGCCTTGTGGGTCAAGTGATGACAAAGATGTTGGCTTTCAATGAGTAGTACTCGGTTCGAGTTAAGGACCCTTTGGTCCGTTTTCCATCTCAATAAGTGAATACTTTAAGTTGGTGGGATGAAAGTTGGAACCTTTACTAGTCTCTAGCTAAGGCCATCAACTCTAATTCTCTATATGGAGGAGGAGAGCAAGTGATGAGTGGCTCTGTTTTGTATCTCTGGGGTGGATAGTTGCGTTGCAGCATCCGTGATGTAGCATTCTCGCCTTTTAACCAAATCCAACAAAGGTTGGGTTTTTGTAGGTTAAGGGTGATGCTTGCATTGTTGGACAGGCCTTGTGGCATAACAGGGTTTGCATTGCTTCAGTGTGGAGGTTAATGTTGGTTTTGTTTTCTGCAGGCCCCAGCTGTGTCTTCCTAGGAAGCTCATCGTTCACCGAGCAAAACTTGGTCAATCATTACTCTTATCCTCTTATTTATCGGGGCTAGATAATCTTCCATTACCTGCTTTTAACGTACTTTCAGGCATCTGAGACTGAGTTGTTCATGTACTTCTCTGTCGTCTCTTTTGTCAGTTGAGGTGAACACTTTCAACTCTATGTTCTTTGGTGCAGATTCTACGTTAGATGGATCGTTGCATGAAGACCGTGGCAGTACTCTGGTGGATGTTATTAAGAACTTCCCACATCTACATGATACAGAAAGACCAGTTGTGACAGTGTCTGCAAACCACAAGGTGGGACGCTAGATTGCAAGCGGCTAAAAGCTGCGTCGCGAGTCAGTGACGCAGGCCCCTCTGGGAGTCTACCACCTGTTATTATCTATCTCCCAGAGCTCGGATTCGATCTTGAGCAAATCAAGTTGATGGCATACAAATATCCTAATTTTGCATATTGCACCTTGGAGGGGAAGATCAAGCCACTGATTGAGTTTCTACTTGATCTTGGAGTGTCAAAATCAGACCTTCCTAAAATTCTGATTAGGCTTCCTGGATTGTGTGGAAAGAGTCTCACAGAAAATCTTATTCCGAAGCTGGCATTTCTTGAGACCTTGGGGTGTGGACAAGACAAAATGGGTGAAGCTGATATCCCGTTTTCCAAAAATGCTTACTTATAGTCGAACAAAGATTGAGGCAACTGTTGAGTTCCTCTACGAGGTGGGTCTCTCAAGACAGAGCATAGGGAAGATTCTAACTCGCTGGCCCGAAATTCTTGGCTGCAGTGTAGAGTACAACTTACGACCTGATGAAAGAATCTGGAGTCAAATTGTCGCTAAGCAAACTGTTGAGGTCGAACAGCGATAAATTTGAGTTGTTACTAAAGAAGAAAATCGAGAAGTTGCAGTTGGAGGAGCGCTACTGATTTCAGTATTACTCGATGTTGTTCGAGTAATCCAAGGTATATATATGGTCTGACAAACGGAACTTTATCGTCTAACGATATAGGTCAGGTGTAATTGGTTGAACTCAGCAACAATACGGAGTTTCTTTGTGCTCAAGGTGAAGGAGGAGGATTTGCAGGATACATATAAGCGAGTCAGTTTTTCTTCTCGGTGCAAGAGTCTGCAAAGTTCCAGAGGTACATTCTTCGATTCATGCTCGGGTGAATACATGATCGAATGAGATTGATCACGCAGTGTCCTGCTACCTCGGAAGTAGAAGGATAAATCAAGTAGCATGGTGCATACTTTGTTGTGGCCATTAACACAGACGAGCTCAAGCAAGAATTGCAGCTGGAGGCTTACCAATGTATTCGATAAGAAGATCGTCCTCCCCGTCAAAAGATGATGAAGAAGAAGAAGATTGTACTGTATTTGCGCCTAGCTGCATGAGTACAGGAGGTTGGTGTTTGAGAATCCTCTCACCAATTTTGGGTTCCGGTGGTCTAGCTGCTTAGAATGTGTGGTATACAAAGACCATTATTGGCAATTACTTTGTGTTTGAGGTCAGTTTTGTCATTCTACTTTCATTTCTCAAGTCACAAAACATTCTTTTTACTTGGTGGCATTCCAATTTCCAACTATATGTAGTCTTTTAGACGTGAAGAAGATCAAACCTATAGCGAAGGAGAATCTGGTGATCATATTGAATTGTGTTCAATAACAAAATTTGTCCTGAAAGCTTCCTCAAAAGTGTTATCGACGATTTTTTTTTAATTTTTTATATATCATCTTAAAAAGAAATTAAAAAATAGTTAGAAGTTCGAAAAATCAATATGCCTTTTACCCTTGTTTTTATCCTTGAGATGGGTTCGATGGACTTTTTAGTCGGCACTGTAGAACATGGGCTTGGGCCTGTTACGCTGGAGCTTAACGTTCTTCTAAGTTCTGATCCTTTTGATCTTTTTGGTCCGCACGTTCTTGTGATCCTCTTCCTCCTAATTACTACAAGTTTATTTTCGTACCCATTATCCTGTAAAGCACTCGTCTTTCCGAATTCCGAGGAGGAAAGAACTTGACTTTGGAAAGAGAATTAGCTGAAGCGGGAAAGATGGTGTCGTCCACGGGTTTCCACTGCCCTTTGGATATCGGTTTGATTCCCAGAAGAGGAGGAGGAGATGTTCTCGTTTCCAGGTAAAGATTACATTTTTTATTTTATTTTTTGTGTGTAAAGATTACATCTTTTTAGTTGGCGGAACAAAAGCTGGAACCTTTACTAGTCTATAGCTCATACCAACGATGTTTCGAGTTTGCCACCTTTCAGAGGTCTCGAGTTTGCTAGTTGGAGCCTTTACTAATCTCCAGCTCAGATGAAGGACTCTGAAGCAAGTGATGGGTCGCTTCCAATGAGCACTGTTATAGTTGAATATATAGTTGGCTTGTGGGTGTTTTGTCTGTTCATGAGTTGAGTGATGAGTGGCTTTCAATGAGCACTATTGGCTTTCATTTTTCTTACAAAGAAAAATATGTTGGCTTTCTTTTATGCAGGCCTCCTAAGAAGCTCATCTTTTGCCGGGCGAAGCAGCTTGGTCAATCTTCATTCCCCGGTTAGATTTCTTCCAAAATACCTGCTTTTAACTTGCTTTTAGGCATCTGAGTTGAGCAGGTACCCTTCTGTGACTTTTGGCGGTTGGAGCAAACATTTTCAACTCGATGTTTTTTGGTGCAGATTCTTCGTTTGGTGAAACCCCGGTTCATGTTATTGAGAACTTCCCACGTCCACCTGATACCCGTAGGCCACTCCCTGCAAACCCACAACGTGGGAGGTCTGATTCTAGGATCCTAAGAGCTGTGTTGCGAGTTAGTGTGCCAGGCCCTTCTGGGACCCTACCACCTCACGTTGTTTATCTCTTAGAGCTCGGATTTGATCTTAAGCAGATCAAATTGATGGCGGAAAAATATCCTGCTTTCGCTAATTACAGTGTGGAAGGTAACGTCAGGCCATTGATTGAGTTTCTGCTTGATCTTGGAGTCTCAAAATCAGACCTTCCTAACATTCTGATGAAGTACCCTCAATTGTGTGGAATGACACTCCCAGAAAATCTTAGTCCATCCTTGGCATGTCTTGAGACCCTTGGCGTGGACAAGAATAAATGGCCAAAAGTGATATCTCGTTTTCCAATATTTCTTACTTATAGCCGGAAAAAAGTTGAGGCAACTGTTGAGTTCCTTTTTGAGCTGGGTCTCTCGGAAGAGAACATAGGGAAGATTATAATTCGCTGTCCCCAAATCGTCGGCTACAGTGTGGAGGAAAAGTTACGACCATCAGTTGAGTACTTCCAATCCTTAGAGGTTGATGCTGCAAGACTGCTACTATACTGTCCCCAAATCATGAATCGTAGCCTCGAGACCAATCTGAAGCCTTTCACTAATTTCTTCCTGGAAAATGGTTTCAGCATAGAGGAAGTTGGGGGTATGATTACTAGATTCGGAGCTTTGTATTCTTATAGTTTGAAGGGTAACGTGGTACCTAAGTGGGAATACTTTTTGACAATGGATTATTCACAACAAGATCTTGTGAACCACCCTCAATATTTTGGTTACAGTTTGGAAGCGAGAATAAAACCGAGGTACAACCTGATGAAACGTTCAGGAGTCAAATTCTCGCTAAACCAACTGCTCGCTACAAAAGATGATAGCTTTGGGGTGTTACTGGTGAAGAGAATTGAGAATTTGCAGTTGGAGAAGTCATGAAGCTGATCAGATGCAACATTTGGATTGCAGACATGCAATTCCAAAAGAAGAAGAGATACATTGGTGAATATAAGGTCAAGCATGTGATAGGGAGAACTTTTACACGATGAATGCAATCAGTAAAGAAGACAATTATATGGTCTGAGCATGTATGTTGCAAACGGAACTTTATTATCTGAAGAAACAGGGCAGGTGTAACTGGTTGAACTTAGCAACAAATACGGAGTTTCTTTGTGCTCGAGGTGAAGGAGGACTTGCAGGATATAAGCTTGTCAGTTTTTCTTCTTGGTGCAAGTATCTGCAAAGTTCTAGATGTACATTCTTTCGATTCATACACGGGTGAATATACAATCAAATGAGATTGATCATCAGGGGTAGAAGGATAAATCAAGTAAGATGATGCATACTTTGTTGTGGCCATTAACACAAACGAGCTCTGAAGCAAAAATTGCAGCTGCTGGAGGGAAGGATGCATCATGCTTGATCATTTTAGCTTCGTCTTGCGATTTCTATAAGAGGCTAAGCTCTGAGATGACCGCCTTTGCGGATCAGCTTGGATGCATACCAATGTATTCAACAAGAAGAGCGTCCTCCATGCATAAAGAAGAAGAAGAAGAAGATTGTCCTGTAGTTGCATGAGTATGGGAGGGTTGGGGGTTGAGAGAATTCTTGATTGTTTCTCTCACCAATTTTGATGATTCATAGCGTGGGTTTTGGTGGTTTTACTGCTTAGAATGTAGTTAACTGTGTATAAAAAAGACCATTATGAGCAATTGCTTTTCTAGTTTGAGATCAGTTTTGAATTCGATCTCAAAAGTGTAATCCATAGAGAACACAAGTTAGAAATCATCTCAAAAGAAATTAAAAGTTCACAAACCTATTTTGAAAGTCTAAAGATTATAAAATTCTAAAAATTTCAAAGAACAAGAAATTCTAAAATTTTCGACACTAAGGAAATTGGAACATGGGCCTGACCTGTTTTTACGCTGGAGCTTAACATTCTTCTGAGTTCTGATCCTCCTTTCCTTCTTTTTGGTCCACACGTTCTTGTGAGCCTCCTAATCCTGTAAAGCACGAGGAAGAACTCACTCACTTTGGAAAGAGATGGTATCTTCAATGGGTATCCACTGCCCCTTAGATGTAGGTTTCATTTTTCATAGCGTTACTAAAAAAAATTGAATTTTTTTAGTAACCCTATAAAATGTCTATGAAAAATTATTAGAAGATGGATAAAATTGAAGAGATATATGAACATTTTTTCTCTCTTTCCTTTCGATTTCTCTACTTCTAAGGCTACCCACAATAGCAACTCATCTCAGCATAGATCACGGAATAAAATATTAATTTTTCTCTCATATATTCCCAACCCAATCCAACTAAATATTTACTACCCACAACAACAACCTATCCCAACCTAGGTCACGGAATAAACAATTAATTTCTCTCTCCTCCACATATTAATCCACTATATTTTTCATTTATATAAATTTATAAAAAGTATATGGAAATGATTAATTCGTAATACGAATTAAGAAATGATTAAAATTTTTAATTAAAAATAACAAAATTAAAATTATATTAGTTGCAAATCAAAATTAGTACTACATAAATCCGGTTACAAATACATGGCTTAAATGATAAATTACAAATACGAAAGAGATTATTAAAAAATTAAATTAGATTGCCGAATTTTTGTCAAATATGCTCAATCAAATCATTTCTAAGAGCGTTATGAGCTTCTCTATTGCGAAGTTGTTCCCTAGCAGACATATAGTTTGATAGGCTTCCGATGCGTTTGGTAGAGAATTGAAAAGGTTCTTCATCATCCCCTCCTTGTTCTTCATTTGTTCTTCTTCTAGGTCTGTCATTGACGAATTCTGTCGGATCATAATAATGGAGGTATGTGTCGCGTTCATCCTCTACTATTATATTGTGCAATATGATACAAGCTATCATTATTTTTCCCATTAAATTCTTGTCTCACAGAAGACACGGGTGTTTAATGAATGCAAAACGAGCTTGTAGAATTCCAAATGCTCGCTCCACATCCTTTCTAGCAATCTCTTGATGCTCAGCGAACAACTTATGCTTTTGGATTGTTGGAGTTGTAATCGACTTGATAAATGCAGCCCATGAAGGATATATCCCATCAGTGACATAATATACCATATCACTTTGGCGACCGTTGACGATGTAATCCACTTTCGGTGCTCGATCTTCCAAAATATCACTAAAAATAGGAGATCGGTGAAGTACATTAATATCATTGCATGTATCTGGTATTCCAAAGAAAGCATGACATATTCATAAGTCATATAATGCAACCGCCTCCAAAATTATTGTTGCCTTTCCACTCCTTCCTGCATATTGACCAGTGCATGCAGTCAATACTCCCTATCATGCCTCGGAATCCACGATGCTCCCCAACATAGAGTAGTCTTGCTAAATCTTGTTCATTAGCCCTTCTCAGGTACTCGTCACCGAAGCAGGAAATGACAACTTCTACGAACTTTATGAGAGCAAACCGTGTTGTAGATGCACCAATTCTCAAGTATTCATCAACGACATCAGTAGACGTCCCATATGCTAACATCCGTATGGCTGCAGTACATTTCTGCAATGCTGAAAGACCTTGTCTACTTGTAGCATCTGGCCTTTGTTAGAAATATTCATCAGAAGCACTCACCGCATCCACGATACGAATGAATAATGATCTTTGCATGCGAAACCTGGTTCGGAAGATCTCTGGTAGATACGTTGGACTACTGACAAAATAGTCCTTCATCAACCGTTCTTCACCAACTTCACGTTCCCTATTGATATATCGCCTTTGTCATTTGGGAGTTTGATTCACGAACGTATCATAGAGTAGACGATCAATTTCTTGGTAGTGTTGACGGGATCGAGTCACCCATTCAGAAAACTCTACGGTGAGTGCATCATCAGAACTAGAGTCAGAACTTGACTCAACTGATGTGCTTTCACTGTAAGACATGTTGGTGAAGTATGATAGGGAAGGCTATTGGGTATATTTAAGTATGATTGGCACCAAAATATATATAGCAGAGTTGGGGAGGAATGGGATCCACAGTTGATTTGACCAGTGAGGGTCTACGGGATAATTTACTTTAATTGAGAGGAATGGGATCCAAAGTTGATTTGACCAGTGAGAGGCTACGGGACAATTTACTTTAATTGAGAGGAATGAGATCCAAAGTTGATTTGACCAGTGAGGGGCTACGAGATAATTTACTTTAATTGAGAGGAATGGGATTCAAAGTTGATTTGACCAGTGAGGGACTACGAGATAATTTACTTTATTTGAGAGGAATAGGATCCAAAGTTGATTTGACCAGTGAGGGGCTACGCGATAATTTATTTTAATTGAGAGAAATGGGATCCAAAGTTAAATTTTATAAAATTAAAGACAAATTATATGAATCTGGTCTTACATGAAATTGAGAGGAAATTAAAGACAAATTACATGAACCTGATCTTACATGAAATTGGGAGAAAATTAAAGATAAATTATGTGAACCTGGTCTTACATAAAATTGGGAGGAAATTAAAAACAAATTACATTCGGAAACATTCTCACTGATTTTCAAACACAATTGACATTAGGTAGCATTTCATGTCTTCTTCTTCGGGGGAACAATGCTCTTTCCCAAGCAAGGTGTTCAACATGAGTCGATTCAACTGCTCGGTCTTCATTTGTGCCTTTTCATTGTCACGTTCCTTTCTCTGTTTTTCTCGTTCAGCTCTTTTTTGTTCTCGTTCTGCCCTTTGTTGTAGCATTTGTTGCTCGACATTGAGTCTCTTGGTCATAACTTCAATTTCAGCATTTCTGGTGATCCGCAATGTACGAATTTCTGCAGCAAAATTATTATTAGTCGTAGATGCGAAAGCCTTACCTTTTTCCTTCCTTTTTTTGGCAGCATCTCTACCAATAGGACGGAAAATTGCTGAAGATGCACTAGTTGAAGTTTCTGGGTTAGCGAAGATTGAATAATCCCCTTCTTCGGTAGTTCTTGTTCTTTTGGAACTTCCACCACTTTCTACATGCTCCTCTTCATTCACAGGAGGGAAATATGTTGAATCGTCACTGTCCGGGACAATTTTCCATTTGGGACATTTACTCATGACTTCATTAAATACAACCAAGTCAGTAAATTTTTTTTTGGCGTCACCTTCAAAAATCACATGAGCTTCTCTCTCAACATCGGCGTCAGTCATTCCGCTCCGTTTTCGACGGTATGCTTCTTTGTAGCAACTCATCCACTTGTTTGCATTTGCGTTGATTCGTTTCCAACGCCCTTTAATTGATGAAATATTTCTTTCATGGATCTCACCAGAATTTTCTAACCGAGCTAGCTCGAACAGTTCTGCCACTTGATTCCAAACAGAATTTGAAGTCTGATATTTTCCAGTGATGCTATCTTGGCTAACGAATATCCAAGAAGACATGAGGACAATGTCTTCTTTGACAACCCAACTAGTTGGTTTCGCCTTTATAGTTCCTTTGTTTATATGCTCATTCTGAAACAGAGGTCTTGGCAAATTTGGGCTTATTTGGTGTTGGTATGGAAAATTTTGAGAAAGATTAGGCGATAACTGAGAGTTATGAATAGGTTGACTATAAGAAAACTCTCCTGAATTTGGATAAGATGAAGGATAATAAAAAGAACCATATGTTGATAATTTGGAGGATTAGAATCATTAGGATCCATAGTATAAATTTTTTTAAGAGAGTGAATAATTAAGGAAGAGACTAAAATGTAGTGAAAGAAGAGAGAATTTAAGAGATTGTGATGAAAATATATCAACATTAGGCTCTATTTATAGAGAATTGAAAAATATGAATTTGCATATTATTTAAAATATTTTGGTCATAAATTAACTTGAAGTATCAAAGCCACAAAACTAATATCCATAAAAATTATTTTGAACTAATTAAATTGTGCCAATTGTTAGTAAGTAGATAAAATAGGTAAAGAAAAAAAAGGGCCACGTCGGCCACGAGCGGCAGCGTGGCAGGAGCGGCCAATTGCTCCTGCACGCGAGCGCTCGGCTTCACTTTCATTTTTTTTTCTTTTCCCTTGTCGTGTAGTCACGACCACTCGGGCAACATGCCCGTTGTGGATAGCCTAACATGTTGTCAAGAAGAAGAAAATCAAGCCTTTAAGGAAGGAGAAGCTGGTATCGAGTGAATTTTTTTATATACCATCTCAAAAAAAATTAAAATGTTAGAAGTTCAAAAACTTGAAAAACAATTTTATAAGTCTAAAAATTATTAAATTCTAAAAAATTGAAAGAACACAAAATTCAGTGACCATGATGTCTCTCTCTTCCCGTGATCGTATTCTTCAGATGGGTTCGATGGACTCGACACAATAGAACACGGGCTTGGTTGGGCCTATTACGCTGAAGCTTAACGTTATTCTAAGTTCGGACCCTTTTGCTCTTTTTTGGTCCACACGTTCTTGTGGATTACTACAAGTTTCTTTTCGAACCCATTATCCTCCTGTAAAGAACTCGTCTTTACGAATTCCGAGGAAGATAGAGCTCACTTTGAAGAGAGAATTAGCTGAAGCGGAAAATATGGTATCATCCACGTGTATCCACTGCCCTTTGGATATAGGTTTTATTCCCAGAGGAAGAGGAGATGTTCACGTTTCAAGGTAAAGATTTTTGTTTTTTAAAAATTACATCTTTTTAGTTGGTGGAACAAAAGCTTTAACCTTTACTAGTCTATAGCTCATACCAACGAGTTCTCGAGTTTGCCACCTTTCAAAAATATCGAATTTACTAGTCTATAGTTCATACCAACGAGGTCTCGAGTTTGCCACCTTTCAAAAGGCCTCGAGCTTACTAGTCTGTAGTTCATACCAACGAGGTCTCGAGTTTGCTAGTTTACGAGTCTCTAGCTCGGATGGAAGCAAGTGATGAGTCACTTCCAATGAGCACTGTTAGTTGACTAGATAATTGGGTTGTGGGTGAAGAGGGTTTGATTGTTTTAGGGTGGAAGTGCTTTCAATTTCTCACGAAGAAAATATGTTTGGCTTTCACGGGCATCGACTGCCCTTTTGATATAGCTTTCGTTTCTCCAGGAGAAGGAGATGTACTGGTCGTTTCGAGTTAAGGACCCCCGCCGTTTTCCATCTCAATAAGTCGATACTTTAAGTTGGTGGGATGAAAGTTGGAACCTTTACTAGTCTCTATCTGAGGTCATGAACTCTAATGCTCTGTATGGAGGAAGCTCTGGTTTATTAGAATCTTGTGGGTTTAAGGGTTATGCATTGCATTGTTGGATAGGCCTTGTGGCTTGAGACGGTTTGAATTGCTTCATTGTGGAGGTTAATGTTGGCTTTGTTTTCTGCAGGCCCCAGCTGTGTCTTCCTAGGAAGCTCATCGTTCGCCGAGCAAAACTCGGTCAATCATTACTCTTTAGATATCCTTTTTCTTTCTCGGGGCTAGAAATCTTCCATTACTTGCTTTTAACGTACTTTCAGGCATCTGAGACTGAGTTGTTCATGTACTTTTCTGTCTCTTTTATCGGTTGGGGTGAACACTTTAAAATCTATATTCTTTGGTGCAGACTCTACGTTAGATGGTTCGTTGCATGAAGACTGTGGTAGTACTCTGGTGGATGTTATTGAGAACTTCCCACATCTATCTGATACAGAAGGACCAGTTGTGACATTGTCTGCAACACCACAATGTGGGAC
Source organism: Hypericum androsaemum (assembly GCA_963995505.1). Taxonomy (NCBI): domain Eukaryota; kingdom Viridiplantae; phylum Streptophyta; class Magnoliopsida; order Malpighiales; family Hypericaceae; genus Hypericum; species Hypericum androsaemum. The sequence goes on along the minus strand of OZ023182.1, from coordinate 21,908,385 downwards.
GCTCGATGTCAAGAGGCTAAAAGCCGTGTCGCGAGTCAGTGAGGCGGGCCCCTCCGGGAGTCTACCACCTCTTACTGTCTATCTCACAGAGCTTGGATTCGATCTTGAGCAAATCAAGGTGATAGCATACAAATTTCCTAATTTTTCATATTACACCTTGGAGGGGAAGGTTAGGCCACTGATTGAGTTTCTACTTGATCTTGGAGTGTCAAAATCAGACCTTCCTAAAATTCTGATTAGGTTCCCTGGATTGTGTGGAATGAGTATCTCAGAAAATCTTATCCCGACAATGGATTTTTTTGAGACCTTGGGTGTGGACAAGACAAAATGGGTGAAGCTGATTTCCCGTTTTCCAAAAATGCTTACTTATAGTCGAACAAAGATTGAGGCAACTGTTGAATTCCTCTACGAGGTGGGTCTCTCAAGACAGAGCATAGGGAAGATTCTAACGCGCTGGCCCGAAATTCTTGGCTGCAGTGTAGAGTACAACTTACGACCTTCAGCTGAGTATTTCGAATCGTTTGGGGTTGATGTTGCAGTACTGCTACGACATTGTCCCCCAACTATTGGTCTTAGCATTGAGGACAACTTGAAGCCTGTCACTGAATTCTTCTTGGAAAAAGGTTTCACTGTCGAGGAAATTGGGACTATGATTTCTAGATTTGGATATTTGTATGCTTATAGTTTGAAGGCTAACTTGGTACCTAAGTGGGAATTCTTTTTGACTATGGATTATCCAAGACAAGATCTTATCAAACACCCTCAGTATTTTGGTTACAGCTTGAAAGAGAGAATAAAACCAAGGTACAACCTGGTCAAAGAGTCTGGAGTGAAATTTTCGCTTAGCCAAATGTTGAGAATAAGCAACAGAAACTTCGAGTTGTTATTACAGAAGAGAATTGAGAAATTGCAGTTGGAAGAGTCCTGGAACTGATCAGATACAACCTAAAAGTAAAAATCTTCAGAGTAACAGTGAAGCCAGTGTACATGATGTTGGTTGAGTACATCGAAGGTATATAGCGATCTGGTATACATGCATTCTGAAAAAAAGAGATACATATGGTCTAAGAATGTCACAGAGGAAACTTCAGCGTCCGCAGAATCCGGGCAGGTGTAAATGGTTGAACTCAACAACAACAAGGAGTTTCTTTGTTCCCAAGGTGAAGGAGGAGGATTTGCAGGACACAGGCGTGCCAATTTTTCATCTTGGCGCAGGTGTGTGCAAAGTTGAAGTTGTAGTAGGACATACTTTCAGTTCGCAGCCCTGTCGAATATCCAATCTGATGAGATTGATCGTGTAGTTTCCTGCTACTTGCATAAACTTTGGGATGAATGAATTATAGCTTTCGCTTCTTCCGGCTTTCCGTACGAGGAGGTTAAACTTTGGGATGACTGCATTTTCTCTCTGGTGCAGTAATGCTCACTTCTTGGTTTTTAGCAGTGGTGTTTCAGCTTGGAGGGGTACCAAATGTAATCAATGAGAATTTTTTCCTGAATTTAGTTGATTGCAAATTTCGAAGAGTTGTCCTAACTAAACTTGGCTTTCTTACATGTTGGAATTCTTTGGTTATGTACTCTCATATCTGTAGATGATAATTTGGACAACACTCATCTCCGAAGAAGAACATATTCATAAACCAGTGAAATTATGGAGTCTTGCTTTAGTTAGATAAGCAAATGGATTGGGTTAGAGATGTGGATATGGCATCGGGAATTCGACAAATTATTACAATTTACAATAATGTACCAACTTTGCAAATTCGTAATTGATTGCGTGTTAAACAAATATTTAGCTTTTATCATGAACCCAATAAAATATTTTCAAAAGTCCTCCTCGGTGCTGGCATACGGCTAGGGATAAATGAGAGATGGAAAATTTAGTTACCAAAATTTAATTTAACGTACTTAGTTGTATTAAAATAAGTGGGAAAAGTTTGCTGCCAGAGCATGCATTTTTTGTTTTAAATATTTTTTATTTAATAAATATTTTAAAAAATAAAGAAACATTACATTGTACTTCATCAGGGCCTGAAGTGTCACCTATGTTACTTGAGGGTACAATTCACACACAAGCCAAATTCAAACCACAAGCTTTCAATCATTTTATACTCAGTTCCTTCAGTTTCCATTACTGAAATACAACAGACCAGCGGATACATGTCGAAGATTCTTATCTTGCTTTTGGAAAAAAACAACGTGGTTTCTGTAGTTCTAATTCGCCCATATTACAACAGCAAGAATAATGTACTAGATATTTTGAAGCATCTTCTCGTTAATTGATCTAAGCAAGTGGTGGTTGCAATATCCTCTTTCTACAGATGCAAAAGTTCTCTCCATCACATCCTTGACCATACGTTCACCAAAACTAAACATGATTGTCATCCAAATGTTGCATTTGATCAGTTGTAGAAATCATTCTAATAATTGGACACTTGCTTTGTGTAATATCAAGGAATAAAACAGAGAGATATCGCTATTTTGCTCTAATAGTTTCTTTCTATTTAAGAAAGAGAAAGGAAGGATTGATATCCTCATATTTCAGCTCCTTTCACCCCATTTAATCAAAATCTAAACATTTGTGTTTGGCATGGAGCAAAGGAAGGGGGAAGAAGAAACAAAGTAAAGACTAATACATTGTCAAAGCAAGCCTGCTTTTAAATAACCCAAATCCATATGCTGTATCTAACTAAGCCAAGATTTTGCTATACTTGCATGATCCCACCGACTATGAAACCATGATAACTCAGAGATGAGTCTTGTCCAAATCGTCAATGTAAGGATGTTCCGTAGCTTTATTCGCGGGTTACGATCTTGATAGATCGTAACGCAACATTTGCTGCAGACATAGATACTTCTGTAGAAATGAGGCGTGCAGCAGTATATAAAATTTGTAGCAGTAAAGTTACAGCGAGTAAGTCAGTCTCATCTTCGTTGTCTAGTTAATCAGCCTGAAAATGTAGCAGCGGGTGTTGCAGTTCAAAGTCTCCAGGGAACAGTGCCTTTTCGGTAACCAGTCCCTGCATCAACATGAGAACAAAGCAACTCGCAGTTGTTGAGTTTAACCACTTGCACCTGTCCTCTTCTTGCAGATGCAATCGTTCTCCCTGATTTACTCCAACACTATCCGAGTAGACTGACTTCACCATTAATCGGAAGATTATCACATCGGTTATATCTGATCAATTGCTGGTTGACTGCAATTTCTCAATTTTCCTCCTTAGAAACAACTCAAAGGTAGGGTGGTCTCTGCTCAACAGTACGCTCAGCGGCAATTTCACTCCAGATTCTTTCATCAGTTTGTACCTTGGTTTTATTCTCTTGTTGAAGCTGTAACTAAAATAGTGAGGGAACATAATAAGATCTTGTCGTGAATAAACCGTAGTCAAAAAGAATTCCCACTTAGGTACCACGTTACCCTTCAAATTATAAGCATACAAATTTCCAAATTTAGAAATCATACCCCCAACTTCATCCGTGCTGAAACCATTTTCCAGGAAGAAATCGGTGAAAGGCTTGAGGTTGGTCTCAAGGTTAAGATTGATGATTTGGGGACAGTGTCGCAGCAGTCTTGCAGCATCAACCCCTAAAGATTGGAAGTACTCGACCGAAGGTCGTAACTTTTCCTCCAAACTGTGGCATACGATTCGGGGACAGCGAGCTAGAATCTTCCTTATGTTCTCTTCAGAGAGACCCAACTCACGGAGGAACTCAACAGTTGCTTCAACTTTTTTTCGCCTAAGAACAAGAAATGTTGGACAACGGGATATTAGTTTTGGCCATTTACTCTTGTCCACGCCAATTGTCTCAAGAAATGCCAAGGACGGAATAAGATTTGCTGGGAGTGTCATTCCACACAATTGAGGGCACCTAATCAAAATCTTAGGAAGATCTGATTCTGAGACTCCAAGATCAAGCAGAAACTCGATTACCGGCCTGACCTTACTCTCCAGGCTGTAATTAGCGAAAGCAGGATATTTTTTGGCGATCAATTTGATCTGCTCAAGATCAAATCCGAGCTCTAAGAGATAAAGAACGTGAGGTGGTAGGGTCCCAGAAGGGCCTGGCACACTAACTTGCAACACAGCTCTTAGGCTCTTGGAATGTTGTGGGGTTGAAGGAAGTGGCTCACCGGTATCAGGTAGATGTTGGAAGTTGTCAATAACATGCACCGGAGTACCGCCATGGTCTTCATGAAACGATCCATCCAACGAAGAATCTGCACCAAATAACATCGAGCTGGAAAATGTTAGCCCCAACCGCGAAAGACACAGAACGGGTACATGCAGAAACTCAGATGCCTGAAAGCAACAAGTTAAAAACAGGTAGGTATTTGGGAGAAATGTAGGGAATGAAGATTGACCATTCGCCCGGCAAAAGACGAGTTTTTTCATGGGAAAACACAACTGAGGCCTGCATAAAACAACAACAACAACAACAACAACAACAACAACAACGCCAAGCCATTATTATTATTAACTGAAACAATAATGCAATTAATTGCTTAGAACCCCCGAAACCCAACACCACCCAACCCAAAAAAAAAAAAAAAACACCACCACAATTGCATCATGATAGACCTACCCACAAACCCAATCAATCCAAGTAAAGGTTCCAACTTTGATCCTACCAACTAAAATTAACTACTCTATGATTGACCAGGGTGGGTTCTTCTTCTTACCTCGAAACGAGTAGTGCATGTCCTCCTCCTCCTCCTCCTCCTTTTAGAGGAATGAAAGTTATATCAAATGGGCGGCAGAGGATTCCCGTAAAAGATACCATCTTTCCCCTTGAGTTGTGATTCCCTTTCCAGGGGATTTTCCCACTCTATGAGACGAGACGAGACGAGACAAATGCTTTCTTACGAGGGAGGATTAGATTAACACGTTAGGAGGGATATAGATAGATAGATAGATGCTCTTGCTTCGCTTCTGGGCGAGCGAGGTTTGGCCGAGGATCGTGAAGGACCCAGGCCCATGTCAGCCCATCTGGAGATACCCCTAAAATCAATGACTGACGTGTTAGCGATTATTTGTTTTAAAAATTATTTAACCAGTTTCGACTTTCGAGTAGGTAATGAATTAACCAGTTTCAAATTAATTCAACACCAATTTGTCCCACCTAGATTATCAGTAAAAGAGTTTGTCTCAAATTAGAATTTTTAGTAACGAATCAGTCATAAATATTTATCGATGGAATTTGTCACCACTCAAATATCATATTTAACTCAAATATTAATTAGTTGGTCGAATAGAATACGACAAACAAAGAAAAATTAATTTCCCCTTCTTCTATTTTCTTTCATCTCATCTTATATCCATCCAAACAAAAGGGTAAGGTTACACAGAAGCCAAATTCGAGGACCAAGCACTCTCAAGCATTTGTCTTTACAAAGACAAGCTTCCCTTTGCCTGAAAAGATAATCAAGTGAAGGGAAAATATGTCATCTTTTATGGGTATCCACTTCCCTAGCGTAGCTTCCATTCCCAGGGGAGGAGGAGACGTACTCTTCGTTTCGAGGTAAGAACCCACCTCTTTCCACCTAGCAATGTAGCTACTTTTAGTTGGTGGGGTGAAAGTTGGAATCTTTATTAGTCTCTAGCTCAGAAGATGAACTCTAAAGAGCTAGCTCTTTATGGAGGAGGAGGAGAGCAAGTGATGAGTGGCTTTCAAGAAAGAGTCTTGTGGGTGGATAATTGCTGCTTCCAAGACATACACCATCTTGCCTTTTTAACCAAATCCGACATGGGTTTATGGCCATTTTGTGTGTTTCGTGTTAGAATCTTATGGGTTAAGGGGGATGCATTGCATTGTTGGTGAGGCATTGGCTTTGGATTGAAGATTACAGTTGGATTTGTTTTGTGTTGCAGGCCCCAGCTGTGTCTTCCTAGGAAGGTCATCTGTTGCCGGGCGAAGCTTGGTCAATCATCATTCTCTAGATATCTTCCAATTTCCGCCTTTAACTTTCATTCAGGAATCCGAGTTGTTGCCTTTTGCTAGTTGAAGTGATCATTATCAACTCGATCTTCTTCTTCGGTGCAGATTCTGCTCCAGATGGATCGCTGAGCTCGAGGCAGCTGACTCCATCCTTGTTGGCAGCAGAGATAGAGGAAGCCAGGGCTGTGTTGGCCTTGTTCTTGAAGAAGAAAGGTCTCAGCAATGTTGTTGCTGCAAGTGCAATAAAAAAGTCAGACCTGTTCATCGACCATCTCGTTTCAAGACTTCATTCTGTCTACAAGTCTCGACATCTGATAGGTTCGGATGCTTTTGCTTCCCAATCAAGTTGTCAAGTGTAATTTACCCGTTATTCAGTTGCCTACACTAATTTGATCTGATCCGCAGGAAGAGAGCTCACCACTCTTGAAATCAGAGATGTTCTTCTTCCCTATTTAGAGTTGTTGCATGAAGAGCACGGCAGTAATCTGGTCGATGTTATTGCGGACATCCCACATCAACCCGATACAGGAAGGCCAGTTGTGCCAATTCCTGCAACCCGACAATTTTGGACGCTTGATTCCAAGAAGTTAAAGGCTATGTTGCGAGTTAGTGAGGCTGGCCCTTCTGGGAGCCGACCACCTCATATTCTTTATCTCTTAGAGATCGGTTTGGAAGATGAGCAGATCCAGATGATCACGAGCAAATTTCCTGCTTTTGCGTATTACAGCCTGGAGGGGAAGATCAGGCCAATAATTGAGTTTCTTCTTGATCTTGGAGTGTTGAAATCAGACCTTCCTAAACTTCTGGTTAAGAGACCCGGATTATGTGGAATGAGTCTCTCAGAAAATCTTATACCGACAATGACATATCTTGAGACCCTAGGCGTGGATAAGAGGAAATGGGCGAAAAATATCACCCGCTTTCCAGCTATTGTTACTTCTAGCCGGCCAAAACTCGAGGCAACTGTTCAGTTCCTCTATGAGGTGGGTCTCTCAAAGGAGAGCACAGGGAAGCTTCTAACTCGCTGGCCGTGCATTGTAGGCTACAATGTAGAGCACAAGTTACGACCTACAGCTGACTATTTCCAATCCTTAGGGGCTGATGTCACTGTGCTGCTGCGACACTGCCCCCAAATTATGGGCCTTAGTGTTGAGGCTAACTTGAAGCCAGTCACTGAGTTCTTCCTGGAAAATGGGTTTAGCATTGAGGAAGTTGGGACTATGATAACTAAATGCGGAGGCTTGTATTCTTATAGTTTGAAGGATAACTTGGTACCTAAGTGGGAATTCTTTTTAACAACGGATTATTCACGACAAGATCTGGTCAAGTTCCCTCAGTATTTTGGTTACAGCTTTAAAAAGAGAATAAAACCAAGGTACGAGGCGGTGAAAACATTTGGAATCAAATTGCCACTGAGCCAAATGTTGACCCTGAAGGACAAAGTATTTGAGTTGTTACTAAAGAAGAAAATCGATAAATTGCAGAATTCTCAGCCGGACGAGTGCTGCAACTGATCTGATACGGCGAATGGGGAAAATCTTTAGAGTAATGGTGAAGTCACTTCACTCGATTTGTACGAGTAGTAATTCAAGGGTCCATCTGGAAATTGATGGCAGACATGAAATCGAAAAGAAAAGATACAAATGGTCTAAGCATGCGACAGGGAACTTCTGCATCTGAAGAAAGAGGACTGGATTGTTGAACTCAACAACAGTGCAGAGTTTCTTTGCTCTCATGGTGAAGGCGGATCAATTTCGGGATGCAGGCTTGTTAGCGTTTCTTCTTCGTGTGAGCGTCGGCAAAGTTCAAGTAGTAGAAACTTCAAGTTTGCAGCTCGGTCGAATATCCAATTAGATGAGATTGATCATGCAGTTCTGCTACCCCTGATGGCCACCAGGTATCGCGCATGATTCGGATCAATCTAAGTAATACGATGCATAATTCAATGTGGACCTGTTATTGGTATGTCCATTAACACAACTAAGCTTTAAGGCAGGCAGGATTTTGAAGCTACAAGAGTGCATGCTGCTTCTTGCTTCCTAGATGAGGCTAAATCCTAGGATGAGTGCATTGTCCCTCTGGTGCAGTGGCACACTCTAGCATGCTCAACATCTTTGGTTTTTAGCAGTGCATCAGCCTTGGTTGGATGGATGCCAATGCAATCAATGAGAAGCTTGCCCTGTATTTGCAATGTTCCCCTATTTGCTAGGGAATTTTTGTATTGTATTGGAGGCATTAGGCAGTTTGTTATCTCCATTACTTTCTTAGCGTCAATATTATATTTAGAAACTCCAACTCGAGACATCTTGGTTAAGTTAACATAATGATCTCATAATGTCTTAGGACAGTTCAAGCTAGAAGCTCATTTGGAACAGTATGTTGTCTGTGGACTCTCGTATAAAATGGTTTCGCCTACGGGAGGCTCATCAGTTGATCCAAACAATAAGTAATAAGTATTTAGATGAACTGCTAAATGAGTTGTGACAGCATAATCAAAATATCTCGAATTCGAATCATAAAAAATGCATTTGTGTTAAATACTTGTGTTTTGAGTTTTGACACATTTTAAAAATTTTACTGGACTCGAACCTAAATTACTTGATCTAATAAATGTGTGGATAATAGGTGATATAAAGAAATAGAGTGAGAGTGGCGCAAATACTAGGATACCAACCAACCCCTCTTTTTCCCTTTTTAAATAAAAGAGAAAAGTATCATTTGAATCTTGTGGTTTACACCAATTTTGCGATGTGATCCTGAAGTTTAGAAATGATTTTTTTGGTAGTTGTAGTTTCACGTTTTTTGCGTTAGAGGCTCGGGACCTAGTTGGCAATATGAGATGGCACGCCACATCCAATTTTTTTTACTAGTTGGTAACGTGAGTTGGCACGACTTAAATATCCTTTGTAATCCCTTATCTTTTTATAATTTTTCAAATTCCCCCTTCTTCTTCTTCCTCCCCTCTCTCTCCCCATTCACCTTCTCCATCTTCAAACCAGTGATGGTCGTCCTCCTCCCCTCTCAAAATCTCACACCTGCAAAATCTCCATCTCCTCTCCAGTTTCCAAAAGCAAAACCCAACCAAACCAAATCGATAACAGTTCTCGCTGCCGTACGTCTTCATCCTCGGTTCCCACAGATCAACGGACAAGATCCAATGGCAGGCGCTGGACCCGCGATCGGGCCGTTGGTTCATCCTCCCGCCGATGCCTTGCCCCGGCCAGGACTTCCCGGCGGGGTTCGCGTGCGCGTCGGTGCGCGTGTCGGGAAGCTGTTAGTCCTCAGCGGGATGCGATCGGATTCCCCGGTTCCCCTGGACACCGCCCTGGTCTACAACACGTCGTCTAATCGGTGGCCATCGCTGGTCTGTGGCGGTGAGTCCCCCGCAAGCGCCGGGGTGGATGTAGAAGTTCCCCTTCCCTTGTAGAAGCACCGCCGCCGCCATTAATCCTTAGACCCACAATTCTGAGGAAAATATTAGTTAATTAGGGTTCGAGATTTTGATTTTGGGGATTTTGTTGAGAGATTTTGAAGGTGTTGTGTATTTCAGGTTAGGAGGAATTGGGATTAAGCTATGGTTCTAATTTTCTTTGTTGCTTCAAACCATTGGAATTATTTTTCCCTTCAGTTTTGGTTGCCATGGAGGGAGAGAGAGACGAGAGAGGGAAGGAGGAAGAGGAAGAAGAAGAAGAGAGGGGAGAGAGAGGAGGTTTTTTTTTTAACTATAAAAAAATATGAGATTGAAAAGGATATTTAATATTGTGCCACGTCATATTGCCAATCGGTTAAAAAAATCTGATGTGGCGTGCCATCTCATATTGCCAACTAGGTTCGGAGCTGATTTTTGGCTCGGGAGCCTTCCCAAGCCTCTAACGTAAAAAACGTGAAACCATAATTACCAAAAAAGTCGTTTTTAAACTTCAGGATCACATCGCAAAATTGGTGTAAACCACAGAACTCAAATGGTACTTTTTCCTAAATAAAAATTATTGAGTACAGAATTATTATTATTTTCCTTTTTATTGGAAAACTTCGTAAATGACCTCGAATTCTGATCTTGTTAAGTTTTATGTGGTGAGATTTTGGCCCAAAAGCCTCAAAATATATCAACTCGTAAAACAAAGAGACAATATTAGTCCGGGAACCAGACCAGACAAACAAACACCAATGGTCCCAATCGGAGCCACAGAGATTGGAACTTGAAGCGATATATATTGCTTCCACATTTATAAAACATGAGCTTTGGCTTTGGTCCACAAGTTGTTGGCCAAACATAATCCCAATCCCAATCCCCTCGTTCGCTGTAAAGCCTTGGTCTTTGCCATCCTTCTGAGGAGAGAATTGCGTGGAAGGGGAAAGAAAGATGATACCTTCTTCCACGGGTATCCACTACCCTTTTGATATATCTTTCTTTCCTCTGAAAGGAAGAGGAGGAGGAGGAGCAGAAGACGTACCACTCGTTTCGAGGTAAGAAGAACCCATCTCATAGACTAGATAGTTACTTTTGGTTGGTGGGATCAAAGTTGGAACCTTTACTTGGAGTAGGAGGAGGACCCAAATAGGAAGTGGCTCTTGGGTTTGTTGGGTTAAGGGGAATGCAATTGCTTAGTGTTTTGTTTTTTGGGTTCAAAGTTGGAATCTTTACTTGGAGGAGGAGGAAAGCAAGTGATGATGAGTGGCTCTTGGGTTTGTGGGTATATATATCATGTTTCAATCTTTTTGGTTAAGGGGCATGCAATTGTATTGTTGTTCTTCTTTTTTGGGTTCTAGGCAATTGCATTGTTTCGGTATGGAGGTTCTAATGGTGGCATTGTTTTATGCAGGCCTCAGTTGTGTTTTCACAGGAAGCTCATCTTTTGCCGGGCGAATCAGCAGATTGGTCAACCTTCATTCCCTCCTAGTTAAATTTCTTCCAAATATATGTTTCTAACTTGCATTCAGGATCTGAGTTGTGCATTTACCATTCTGTGACTTTTGGCGGTTGGGGCAAACGTTTTCAACTCGATGTTCTTTGGTGTAGATTCTGCGTTGGATGGATCGTTTCATGGAGACCATGGCGAAACTCCGGTGCATGTTATTGAGAACTTCCCACACCTACCTTATACCAATAGGCCAGTTCCTGCAACCCCACAACGTGGGAGGTCTGATTCCAAGAGTTTAAGAGCTGTGTTGCGAGTCAGTGTGCCAGGCCCTTCTGGGACCCTACCACCTCACGTTCTTTACCTCTTAGAGCTCGGATTTGATCTTGAGCAGATCAAACTGATCGCGGAAAAATATCCTCCTTTCGCTAATTACAGTTTGGAGGGTAACATCAGGCCACTGGTTGAGTTTTTGCTAAATCTTGGAGTCTCAAAATCAGACCTTCCTAAAATTCTGATTAGGCGCCCGCAATTATGTGGAATGACACTCCCAAAAAATCTTAGTCCATCCTTGGCATTTCTTGAGACCCTTGGTGTGGACAAGAGTAAATGGCCAAAATTGATTTCCACATGGCCAGTTTTGCTTACTACTAGACCGCAAAAAATTGAGGCAATTGTTGAGTTTTTCTATGAGATGGGAGTCTCGGAAGAGAGCATAGGGAAGATTCTAACTCGCTTTCCCCAAATCACCAGCAGCAGTGTAGAGGACAAGCTACGACCTATAGCTGAGTATTTCCTGGAAAAAGGTTTCAGCACAGAAGAAATTGAGACTATGGTTTCCAAATTTGGATCTTTGTATAAATATAGTTTGAAGAGGAACGTGGTACCTAAGTGGGAATTCTTTTTGACGACGGATTATCAACGACAACATCTTATCAAGTTCCCTCACTATTTTAGTTACAGCTTGGAAGAGAGAATAAAACCAAGATACAAACTGATGAAAGAATCTGGAGTGAAATTGTCTCTAAACCAACTGTTGAGCAGAGACCACCATAGTTTTGAGTTGTCAATAAAGAAGAAAATTGAGAAATTGCAGTTACCCTGCAACTGATCGATAGTGATAATCTTTCGAGTAATGGTGAAGTCAGTCTACTCAGATGCTGCTGTTGGCGTAGATCGGGGAGTACATAGTCAAGATTGGATTGGGAGAACTATTGCATCTGCAAGAAGAGGAGAGGTGCTAATGGTTAAACTCAACAACCGCGGAATTTCTTTCCCCTCGTGTTGATGCAGGAATGCTAACCAAGAAAGCACTGGAGACTCTGAACTGCAACGCAACACCTGCTGCTACATTTTCAGGCTGGTTAACCAGACAACGAATATGAGCCTGACTTACTCGCTGTAACTCTACTGCTACAAGTTTTACATACTGCTGCACGCCCCATTTCTTCAAATGTTTGCCAACAGCTTATGCTAGAATCTATGTCTGCAGAAACTGTTGTGTTATGATCGAGCCACTCGCATCTCCGCGAAGAAAGCAATGGAACATCCTTACATTGACGATCTCGACAGGACTCGTCTCCGACGTAGCATGGTTTCATAATCGGTGGGATCATGCAAGTAAGGCAAAATCTTGCTTTAATTAGATAAAGCAAATGGATTGAGTTTCTCAAGCAGGCTTCTGCTTTGACCGTGTATTAGTCTTCCGTGTTTGGTAGGAAAAGAGGAATTGAAAAGCAACTGAGCTGAATTTTATCCTTCTCTGTTTCTTCTTCCCCTTTCTTTTCTCCATGCCAAACACATTGCTAAATTTTTGGGTGAAACACAATTGGTCATCTACTTTGTTATATTTGGGTACCAAGTTATGGGATGGCAAAGTTGCCTTCTACTCCTAGACAATTTACAATTGGATTCGAAATGGATCACCATTTACAATATTTCAATCATTTGTCTAATAAACACATCAATTTACTATCTAATAAAACATCACTCAGTCACCGATTTTAAGTGTTTTGAATAACATGTAATAAGTTGAAAATATATCTAATTACAAGCATCAAAGTGAAGTTTGAACAAGAAAAAAACAAATAAAGACAATGGCGTCGTCGGCAATTTTCCCAACCAAAAGTAGGGTAATCACGGTTCCGGAACCGTTACAGGATTCCCTTTTTTTATTTTCGAATTTTTTGAGAAAAATAAATTGCGTATCTTTAATTTTAAAGAAATCAAAACTTTCATGAAAATATACTGAGAGGGTAATTTTACGTAACAATTAATCAATAGAGATTAAGAGATAATTGATAATAGATAATATAATTTTTGAAAAATGGAAGATATTCATTACTATTCGGAACCTCCGATTTAGGTTTCGCAAAAGTCATAAACCATAAATGAGACCATTTTAGAGTTTCTGGGACGGTTTTTGAAATCTTGACCATAATTTTAAATCCGATTCCCGAAACTTCCGATTTTGGACCTGCTGTTCTCCGGTTCGGTTCAAAGGTCACCCCTGACCAGAAGAAACAAATCCATAAAACCCAATTCAAGAGTCTCTCGTCTTCACGGCTCACGCCACACTTTCACAGAGGTCAGTTTTGATCTTCCCTTCACGTTTCCCTCTTCATAATTAACACTGTACCCAAATAGCCTTTTGTTCTTAAGATTTTTTTCCAATTTGGTTTCTTCGAGACTTTGCTTATTAGTTCCTTTTGCCGGTCTGGGTCGCCCAGATCTGACGAGAAAAACCTGGGAGGATGGTAAAGATGGTAGCTTTAGCTCGTTCAGTGATCTGGGTCTTGGTCCTTTGTGTGATTTTCCAATCCGGGTATGGGTTTTATTTGCCCGGTAGCTATCCTCACAAGTATAGTGTCGGTGACCCTTTATCTGTGAAGGTGAATTCCATCACTTCTATTGAGACTGAGATGCCATTTAGCTATTACAGTCTCCCGTTCTGTAAGCCCCCGGGTGGGATTAAGGATAGCGCCGAGAATCTCGGGGAGCTCCTCGTTGGGGATCGGATTGAGAATTCGCCGTATAGGTTTAGAATGTATACCAATGAGACTGAGGTGTTTTTGTGTCAAAGTGAGCCCTTGACGGCCGATACTTTTAAGCTGCTGAAGGAGAGGATTGATGAGATGTACCAGGTTAATTTGATCCTAGATAACTTGCCTGCGATCCGGTATACGACGAAGGATGGTTTGGTGATGAGGTGGACGGGGTATCCGGTTGGGATTAAGTTTCAGAATTCTTATTATGTGTTCAATCACTTGAAGTTCAAGGTGCTTGTTCACAAGTACGAGGAGGCCAATGTGGCGCGTGTGATGGGGACCGGAGATGCGGCTGAGGTGATCCCTACGATTGGGAGTAAAGGATCTGAGATCCCTGGATACATGGTTGTGGGGTTTGAGGTCGTTCCTTGCAGTGTGGCCCATAATGCTGGTGCCGCGAAGAAGTTGAGCATGTATGACAAGTACCCTTCCAAGATTAACTGTGACCCAGCTACCGTGGGGATGCAGATTAAGGGGAAGGACCCTATTACTTATACCTATGAGGTTACCTTTGAGGAGAGTGACATTAAATGGCCATCGAGATGGGATGCTTATTTGAAGATGGAGGGTTCGAAGGTTCATTGGTTCTCTATTATGAATTCTTTGTTGGTCATCACTTTCCTTGCTGGAATCGTCCTTGTCATCTTTTTGAGGACTGTGAGGCGGGATTTGACCCGGTACGAGGAGCTTGACAAGGAGGCTCAAGCACAAATGAATGAGGAATTGTCTGGGTGGAAGCTTGTTGTTGGAGATGTTTTCCGTGCCCCAACCAATCCGGCACTCTTGTGTGTTATGGTTGGTAATGGTGTTCAGATCCTTGGGATGGCAGTCGTGACAATAATGTTTGCTGCTCTTGGGTTTATGTCGCCAGCTTCCCGTGGGACTCTGCTTACAGGAATGCTGCTTTTCTACATGATTCTTGGGATTGCAGCCGGGTACGTAGCTATTCGCCTTTGGAGAACCATTGGGACTGGAGATCACAAAGGATGGGCTTCTGTTTCTTTCAAAGTGTCTTGCTTCTTCCCCGGGATTGCCTTTACAATTTTAACCTTTTTGAATTTCTTGCTGTGGGGTAGTCATAGCACAGGTGCAATTCCATTTTCTTTGTATGTTGTGTTGATTCTCCTCTGGTTCTGCATCTCGGTACCCCTTACCTTGGTTGGGGGCTACTTTGGAGCAAAGGCACCTCATATTGAATATCCAGTTAGAACCAATCAGATCCCCAGAGAAATACCGCCTCAGAAGTACCCGTCTTGGTTGCTAGTTCTTGGTGCTGGAACTCTCCCCTTTGGCACACTTTTCATTGAGCTTTTCTTCATCATGTCTAGCATCTGGATGGGCCGTGTCTACTATGTTTTCGGGTTTCTCTTGATTGTCTTTGTCCTCCTTGTGGTGGTATGTGCTGAAGTATCTCTGGTTTTGACCTACATGCATCTATGTGTTGAGGACTGGAAGTGGTGGTGGAAGTCCTTCTTTGCTTCTGGATCAGTTGCCATGTACATTTTCTTCTACTCCGTGAACTACCTGATATTTGATCTGAAGAACTTGAGTGGACCTGTTTCTGCGACACTCTATCTGGGGTACTCTCTCCTCATGGTACTCGCCGTCATGCTTGCCACCGGTACAGTTGGTTTCCTTTCATCTTTCTGGTTTGTGCACTACTTGTTCTCTTCAGTGAAGCTGGACTGAAGACCTTCCCACAACTCAGCTCTGATATCCAATCAAATACAAACTTCTACAATAGCCTTATCATGTTCGTTGGTGGTCTCTTCGAGCTTTAAATAGGAAAGCTTACGGTTGTAATGACAATAATCTCGTCGAGTTTTATACAGTTCTTTTCTAGTAGAGACAATGTCATGGTAGTGCTTTGGCCAAATTTATTCACATTTCCTGCATGTTCATTGAGTTCCTTCTTTATGATGAACTCTGTTCCTCCAAGTTTTGGGTCTGTGATACGGGAAGAAGACGGTAGTATAGTACTACTGGTTTCTGGTCTTGTTGCCTGCCTTTCTTCTGTTTCTGAGCAAGAAATTAGTAGTCTGCAAAACTTGGCTAGAAATGACTCAAGTTTGGGGGTTTTATGGTTTTTCTCATTATGTCTAGCGTGGTTAAGCCTATAGATGGGGACAGTTTCTCTCGACAAGGTTCGAACTCGATATCTTGCTTAGCTTTATAGAAAGTACGTTGATAAATTGGCAGTATTTCTTTTGCAACTACTTAAATGTATGTTAGGAAAATATCAGTTTCTTTTCATAAAAGATACATATTGTTGGTTGTTTCATAAAAATAGACTTTGATCACAAACGGTGGCAAAGGTTTGGACCCTACCAAATTTTAACGCTGGAGCTTTGATTAATCTAGAACATTTCATTTTCGGTTAATCTACGTGTTCGGTAATAATCTCGGTAACAAATGGAAGACTTGTATTATGACCAATTCGGAACTTCCAACACTGAAAATGATAACGAACTATTGGCGCCAGAACAAACTCCACAACAACCCAACTCAAAACCTGTGGCTTCAGTTAATCCTTTAGGATCTTTGTGTCTGATTATGAACCACTCCTACTCTTGTCCATCTCTCTCTCTCTCTCTCTCTAAAACAGTAAACAATGTTTCTGCCCTCTTCACTTCCATCTCCCCACTCCACCATTGTCCCTTCATCTCCTCCTATCTCCACTCCCCTTCCTCACCATTGTTCCTTCTTCTCTCCATCTGTATCATGTTCTTGTTCTCCCTCTTTCTTACCCTCTTCTTCTCATCACCAGCTCCTCCCTGTTGTGTCCTCTGGTGCATTCATCAGGAGAAGTGCCAAGGCCAAGGTGATCTGGGGGCCCTCTTTGGCAATTCCCTGTTTTCTTTTTCGGGTTCGATGCTTAATGTTCCTGAGTTTGTTGTTGATGGTTTAGCAGGGCTTCAGGGTCAGATGTTCCGCTGGCGAGCCGCTCAAGGTGATGATATCTGGAGCTCCGGCTTCTGGCAAGGGGACTCAATGTGAACTTATAGTGAAGAAGGTAATTCTCACTTTGTTTCTTCTTCTGAATGTCTGTCTTTTGCATGCTTTAATCTTCAGTGGATGAAGTTTGATTATGGTATTTTCTAAGAAGGCGAAGAGTTTATCTTGAAGCAATACCCGTACTTGGAAAATCGCTGAGTGTATTGTTTTCTTCGATTGCTTCTGCAGTTTGGCTTAGTCCATATATCGACTGGCGATCTTCTGAGGGCTGAAGTTTCTGCTGGAACAGAAATTGGGACTAAAGCAAAAGAGTACATGAATGCTGGCCGTCTTGTTCCAGATGAGATTGTCACAGCTGTAATATAGCATCCGCAGAACTTCGAGACTCTGTACTCCATAGCGCATTACTGTCTGTACCTCCGAGAAATAATCGCTTTATGCTGTTCTTTCTTACTTCTTTGCTTCCTTTGTTGTTGGTTTTCAGATGGTGACCACACGTTTATCGCTTAAAG
Source organism: Hypericum androsaemum (assembly GCA_963995505.1). Taxonomy (NCBI): domain Eukaryota; kingdom Viridiplantae; phylum Streptophyta; class Magnoliopsida; order Malpighiales; family Hypericaceae; genus Hypericum; species Hypericum androsaemum. Next base: position 21,891,078 of record OZ023182.1, on the reverse strand, counting down.
ATGCAATGGAAAATGGGTGGCTTCTTGATGGGTATCCAAGGAGTGCTTCCCAAGCAGAGAGTCTGGAAAAGTTGAACGTTCGACCGGATATCTACATCGTCTTGGATGTAAGCAAACCTCACTAAACAATCACTGGTTCTGCATCTGTGGAGGATTTCAATATATTTGTTTCGTACTCAGGTCCCTGATGAAGTTCTAGTTGATCGATGTGTCGGTAGAAGGCTAGATCCAGTGACAGGGAAGATATATCATATAAGAAACTTTCCTCCAGAGACGGAAGAAATAAAAGAAAGACTGATTACCCGTGCAGATGACACCGAACAAAAAGTATGCTCCGAATGTTTTACTTGCTTGTGTCGTCCACCAACTCCCATTGGATTGGATGCATATTCTTTGAATGTCTTGTTGGAAGATTGTGATGTAATAATGGATGGTCTTTCACTAGTTACGGGTTTAGATATAATCAATGTTCTTTGATTTCTTGCCTAATGCATGCTCCTTTGTTACTTTTCTAGGTGAAGTCTCGCCTCAACATATACAAGCAAAACGCGGAAGCAATCCTATCCACTTATTCTAGCGTAATGCAGAAGGTAAGTTCATATAGTTCTGTCAGCTTTTATGTTTACCTTTTGTACTGTCAGACAGCCTGCAGTAATAAGTCCCTTCTTATGCTGTCTCCTCGGATCCAGATTGATGGAAATCGCTCAAAAGACGAAATTTTCAAAGAGATAGATTCTTTACTTTCGCAAGTGCAGAAGGAGAAAACATCGCATATCAGATCAGGTAAGGTTTGTTCCAACTTATCATACTAATTTGTGGAATCTTGTATCAGCATGAAGCACTGCGAAGTGTGATTAATTTTGAACGAGTAGGCAAAAGGCTAGAGATTGGGAAGCATCACAAACAAAATGAGTTATGCTCTCCTTTTTACTTAAAGCTGAGGCACCTGAATCATATATGAACGTTCAACAAGCAGTTTCTGCTGAATGCATCATTGACAATTTTCTGAGAGGAACTTTTTCGGTCTAGTTCGGGAGTGCACGGGTCTGCAGTCGTTTCCAATTCGACCAAGTTCGCTCTTTGAGAATCAGTATTTCTCGCAAAAAATGATCATGCATGTTTCTAAGCCATATACCAGACAGTTGGAATGAAACAAAAACCATAAATTTGGAGCCTTTTCTCCTTTAACTGTCAAATTTTCTCGTTTGTCATTCATCTCAGGTGAAATAATCACCAAGAGTCCCAGTAACTCGGTGCCTTCTTCCATTGGCAAGGTGCATTTGTTGATCATCAATCTGACCAATTATGAGTTTCTGTGTCTTTGAAGCAAGTACATTGCAACTTTTTTATGCATGTTCTTGTAATTTGCTTAGTTTCCTTACAGGACAGATGGAGAGGAGTTCCTACTCGACTAAATAATATTCCTCATTCCAGAGAAATCAGAACCTATTTCTATGATGATGTACTACAAGCAACTCTTAGAGCAGTAAATGATGGTAGAACGCGACTGAAGGTAATAGACAATGACTAACTTCCTCCGCCGGGAGCTTCGGTCTTTCGATGTTTTCTGCCTTCTCCTGGATGATAATATCTGTAGTTCTTGAACATTTGAGTGCATTCGTATGCATATACATAATGTTTGAACATATAACAAATTTTAAATGTCGAGTTCGGAAGCCCGATGCTTTTGGTTGCTCTTAGTTTCCAACTTCTGTCTTCCATTACTTTAACCTTGTTCTCAATGGCCTTCAAATTGGCAGGTGGAAATCAATATCCCCGAGCTGAATCCTGAAATGGTAAGGAATGAAGCATTTAACTTCCAGTCAATTAACCAACCGGCATTAATACAGTTAGCAGCTCTCTTGTCTTCCATTACTGGTTTTGTTAGAAACTAAAAACTTCTGGCAATTTGTTTACATTTACCGATGTCTTATGATGCAGGATGTTTATCGAATCGGTACCTTGATGGAACTTGTCCGAGCTCTAGCTCTTTCATTTGCAGATGACGGAAAGCGTGTTAAGGTAACTCCAAAGGTGCATTATATGGCATTCACGTATAGAGTTGATTGTTGAGACTTCTTTCAGGTTTGTGTCCAAGGCTCAATGGGAGAAGGTGCACTTGCTGGAATGCCACTTCAACTTGCTGGTACCCGAAAAATAATGGAATATATGGATTGGGGAGAATATGGTGCCATGGGAACCTTTATCAACCTTGGTTCTATAGGTACAAATCTGATCACCGGATCAACTGCTTGAAGTAGCACTATCCATGTTCATGTCAAACAACGATCCCAGTTGTTCTGATACTCATTTTTTCCTTCAACATATCTAGTCTGCTATAAAATCTTCTCAGCAGGATGATGCTTGCTAGGGGTGAGTCGGTGTCCGTCGTTATCAGTTTCCATCTGTCTCTGACCTGCCAGACCAACAAATCATGCAGATTTGCCTTGGCTCGGTGTCGGTCCGGTCGGTTATTGGGTCACCATTGCTTGCATCAGTTTCTCCCTTCTGACAATTTCTGTCCATCTGCGCATACACAAGTTCTTTTACATATAGTGTGTCAACTTGAGCTATTAGTTGTGGATGAATATCATCCGGAAACACAGGGAGTCCATTTCTGCTAACTTCTGTGTTCATTTCCCCTGAATTCCAGGTGAGAAAGAGGTTGATGAACAAGATGATATATTCATTCTAGTTGCTCCTCAGAATGCCGTAGGGAATTGTATCATAGATGTAAGGAGATGGAACCCATCAGCTTGCTTCCTTCATTTTTCTCGTCGTCTTTCAGAGTTGCACGCTTCCTGTCTCGACCTAAAGATCGTATTCTCCAGGATCTAAGAGCCATGACCGTCGCTGCTGGGAGCCGGCCTGTTATTCTTATAAATCCCAAGCTGCAGGTTGAAATCTTCATCCAGTAATCATTTTTTCTGTTCTAGTTCTAGAAAAGGTGAAAATTTTGTTTCATCTTTCCGTGCATATTCCACTCAATATTTCATTCTCTCTGATCCATCCAGGATCTTCCTGCCTCAAGTGGGATTATGCAAGTAAGTCAAGATACCCGACTTTTTTCGAATAGTTCCGACTGCGAATGTCTTCCCTAACTGGATTAATGCCTTGTATAGACAATGGGGAGGGACAAGAGGATGGCTTATGCTGCATCTTTTGAGGATTGCTATTCCTTTCGGCTTCTTTACTATGCAGGAACTCAGTATCCAATTATGGGAGCTCTCAGGTAATTTCTTTCCATCAGTTCCTTCGTTTCTGCAAACTTTTTAACGCCTTCAAGATATATGTACTTCGGCCATAAGGCCTTACATTCACATAACTAAGACGGTCATCACACGATCATCACTATATTTCTACAAAGCAGACACAGTCAAATCCCTCCGCAACTATTACGCTCAGTTCTATGAGGATGCATTGCTGACAACATCAATTGTTCTGCTGGTCTCAGGTTTTCTTATCCCTACAACCACGAGTTGTACAAGAGAGTGGATCTACCATCAGGGAAAGAAGAGTACGTACTGCTTTCGACGTTTCCTGAGAAGCCGACTAGCGATGAAATCAACAACGCCTTCATGGGAAGACCAAGGTAATGCATGCCAACAAGTGTAACTTACTATTGTCTGCAACACCATCCATACTCAGTCCTCTCAGCTCGCCTTACTGACCGAACAAACTTATTGGATGTTTGCAGGGATAAAGTCGTAACAGGTTTTTGGTAAGATTTGCCCGCTTCGTTATTGTTTCCGGTGATTTTGTTTCTTGCAGAATTTTACATGACTATGCTGAATCTTACGCCGCCACTCATCATATATGTTCCCTTTTACAGGGGATTTCTGGACGCTATTTTGACTTGAAGATATCAGGATCATAATCATCTCTTCTTTGACATCAAAATTGTTCAATTGTACTTTTTAACCATAACTTGCGAGCAACTTTTGTGTCTTCTTGTTTGTGTTTCGCTTCAACACCTAGAGGTTCTTAGGTATCTTGCTTCGAAAGTATTGAGACAAAGTTAGCATATTTTGCAGTTCCAAGTGACATTAAACCTATTATATACCAGAGCTGATTCTTGGAAAGAGTTATTGGTTGCTTTCCGGATGGAGGAGGAGACGAACAAAGGCTAAAATTTTTACATGTCACAGCACGTGATTTACTATATTCAAATCCACCAAGCCACGACAAATTGCTTGGTAGGAGTGTCGTCTCCTTCAACACCACCAAGCCGATTTGCGATTAAAAAGTTACTTATTTCAACACATCATGCTCATTTCATCTTAGCTCATTCGACACCAAATTGTTTGGTAGGAGTGCCGCAACACCACCAAGCCAATATTCTCAGTACGAAAGTCGTTCACTTATGCATCCAAACACCCACCCACTTGGCACATTCGACACCACCACGCCAAATCGCTCGGTAGGAGTGTCCCTCCTTCAACACCACCAAGTCAATTTTCGTAGTAGGAGTGTCATCTTCTCTAATTCCCGCCAGACATCTTTCAACACCCATGTTCTCAATTGCATGGTAGGAGTGTCATTCTATTTGACACCACCAAGCCAATCTTCCTAGTATGACGGTCATTCTCTTAAGCATCAACACCCCACTTAGCTCTTTCAACACCACCGAGCAAAATCGCTCGGTAGGAGTGTCCCCTCCTTCAACACCACCAAGCCGATTTCCGTAGGAACGCCATACTCACCTATTGCCCCCATTGCCGTTTCCAACGTCTCCGTCTCACATAACTCCACCAACTCAGGCTTCCCAACCGTCAGATCTCCCACCACATGGTACAGGAAGACTCACTGATGCCATTGGAAGTCAATGCCTCAACAGACGATAGATATAGCCAAAGCAACAGAATTTATAGCCTCAACTGGTGTGTCTCCTAAAAGCTCCCCCCACTAGGAGTTGGATGGTCCAAAGTGTTGACCTTTATCGTCAAGCTTCCTCCTTTCCATTGGGTCAACGCGAAGCCGGCGAATCGCAAGGAAGTAAAGGCCATTATATAAATAGCATAAAATAGATGGAATTCGAAAATAAAAGAAAGAAATTGCAGTTGGGGGAAACAGCGGAGGAGGAGATCGGACCTGGATCTCTAGCTTGGCGGAGACGGCAACGTGAGAAAATCGCGGGAGATCGGAAAGGGCGATTAGGGATTAGGGTTTCGTTATTTTCTTTTCTCCCAAACTTTTTCCAAAGATCGATCCCAACGGAGAATCAAGCGGCTTGCTTGTTATTTTATTTATAGATGGGAGCAGACGTTATTTCCTATTTTGGAAAAGGTTTAATTGGGTTTAAGTGTGTTGGGCTATTTTACCATGGGCTTTGCTTTGTAAAGTAATATTTTCTTACTTCCAAGCAAACAAAATCAGATATCTAGCTAAATGCGGTGAAACTAATAAATACTTTGATGAATTGAGGAGGAATTTGTTTTAAGTTAAATAGATTTACAGCAGCGTTGTTAAATATTTGTTAGAAAAAATTTATATTTTTTTAAGATGATAAAAAATTAAATATGGTGAAAAGTTTTGATATAATTTGTGATCGAAATGGATGTATCTAGTTAGCTAGATATATCTAGTAAACCTCATCCAAATAACAGATTTTTGGAAATAATTGTAATTCTCCACAACATTTGTACAAATGTTGAGGAAAATTGGTGTATATTTTGATTTTATTGATTTATGTGAACAATTGTTACAGCTAGTTCTAATCCTACGTACAATTAATTAGGACAAATTGTGTGTTGTTTTTGGTTTCAACCAAAGTGTGTGTTGTTAGGGGGCTTATTCGGTGCTGGTAACATGGGGCATGCAGCACTATACCCAGATCTGATGCGAGTGCGTTCAAAATTTTTTTTCAAAAAAATCAACATTTGTACGGACTATAACTTTTAACTTGTTTCGAGTTTTTGCTATAATATATTTTTGGAAAGAAAATTTAACGATTTTCACAAATTACGACTTTATTTTTTCAAAATCGATGTGCCGTCGGTTTTTACTGTTGATATTTTTCTGCCGTTGGAATGATATGCCATTGAAAAATTTGTGCCGTTAGAATTTTTGTGCCGTCGAGATTTTGTGTCGTTGGACATTTGTACCGTTGGAGTACCTGTTGTCAGATTTGTGCTGCTCGATCCTAGCAGCACTGAATCCGGTCTGTACTGTTAGTACAAAGGATATGGATTAATGAAATTTCTATAAATTTTGGGTAACAAAAATCTACCTGGATCACGTAATTTACAATTTGGGAACATTTTTCTTTGGGTTTAGCATTGCATTAGAGGAGCTAGTTTTAAAATGGGGAGAAAAAAATTCCCCATTTGATGATATTCAAGTCTCTATAATTGTAAGCAACTCGCGCAATATCTGCTTCTCCAAAATAATTAGATATTAACAAATATTATTGATAAAAAAAACTCTGAATCTCAAAGTACCCAATTCTGATACGAAAATTCACCAGAAAATAATGCATCAAGAGACCGAATTAACTCGCTATGGACAGAAGGATCATGACACAAAATTCTGGATCATTTTTAAAAATATTGAGTAGGATTTTTTTTTGTTGAGAGTTCATTGCCTCGCTTTAAATTCATAGATTAGCTATACACTTGTGGGAACAGAAGATGATCAGCTATAAATGAAATAGATAATTCCAAATTGACACATGAACCTCCATCCAATTCCCATAAAAATTCAACTCTTGCATTAAATAACCGACCTGTTATCTTAAAAATAGAAGAAACCTTCCTTGGTTCATGGCCGAATAATTTGGCAATAATAAATTGTTAATAAATGTCGGCAATCATAAATTGTTGGATATACCTATTTATAAGGAATAGACAATTTCCACTACATTATATTATCAGGGCGTCACTATCGAACCCCAATAACGAAAAAATTATTATTATATCTTAATCGAGAGTCTTTATACAAAATTTTATACAAAATTTTAAAACATAACAATTAGATATTTGTTGAAAAAATTTTATCAGATCGATTACTAAATAGCATGGAGGAAAAAATTATCCAACCTTCCTCTTCCCCGGTACAACATCCAATTGTAGTCAACGCTCATTTAAATTTCCGGATAAAAATAAAGTATATGATAAAATTTCATGGTGTCAAACATTAACTAATATAAGAAAAAAAACAGTCCACTTGTGTATCTGGGTTACAATTCCAAGGTGGGGTAGGAAAGAAAAATTATTAAAAAAACTACTTATCTCAGCCAAAATTCGGAATACTAAACAGAATTTCATGCTATTAATTGTCTGAAAGCTAGTTGAAGCAGCAAGTTGGCGACCATTCTTTTTCAACTGTGATGATGATCAGTTGACTTCCAAGGCAGAGGCTGAGACTACAGATAGAGAAGAGATAGAGACAAGAAGAGAGAGAGAGAGAGAGAAGAAGAAGAAGAAGAAGAAGAAGAAGAAGAAGAAGAAGAAGAGAGAGAGATGGCAGGAGGGTCTTTTGATCCATCTGGTGCTTCCAAGGAGAGGGCTGACCAGTACCAAGGGAGAGTCACCTCTTCTGTAATCATTGCCTGTGTTGTTGCTGCTGTTGGTGGATGTATCTTTGGCTATGATATTGGGATTTCAGGTAACACTTTTTCCAAAAATTTTCATTTTGTTCTATGTCCGACCGTCGTGTGGTATCTGTTGTTATATTTATCGACAAAAACATATACATAATTGAGAGCCATCAAATTTCTTGGTGACTCTCAGTCTAAATTCTGAATCCATAACTGTTTGGATTAACTCTCGTTGATAGCTTCGGCCGGTGACCATATATTTTCTTTGTCTTGTTTGATGATGATCTTTGTGCTTTAGGAGAATCTACCAAGAATCTTCTTTGTTAGGACAAAAGGATGGCGAATAGTCTACCAGTCGATGATGAAATATTGGAAAAGTGCAGTATCATGTTAAACTTTATGGAGAAAAAAAAAGAAAATTATTTTCTTGGCTTTTTTTATCAAGTAAAAGAAAAAAAAAACTTATAATTGAGGATTAAGGTACGGAGGGAACATCTTTTTTTTAAAGAGGACTGGAACTATAATCAACTAAATCAAACAGATTATTTAGGGGTGGCTTACAGAACTTGGTTCATTATAATTCCGTTCCTCTTTGAATATCATTATTGGTTGGGGCACTGTCGGATCGGAACCCCGACGCGAGTCTTATTTAGAAATGACTTACCTAATTATGTTTGTTTTATTCGTAAGACTTAAAACTCATCTGGAGGGAATCCAACCCTTTTGAGATTGAGCTGTGGAAGCAAATAGGTAACTGATTGTTTGACTAACAGGAGGAGTGACATCGATGGACTCGTTCCTTGAGAAGTTCTTCCCGGAGGTGTATAGAAAGAAGCAGCATGCTCATGAAAGTAACTACTGCAAGTTCAACAGCCAAAGTCTAGCAGCATTTACATCTTCTCTGTACATTGCTGGTCTGGTTGCATCTCTGGTCGCCGGTCCGATCACGAGGAAACACGGACGCCGTGCAAGTATAATAATCGGCGGCATTTGCTTCCTCATAGGATCAATTTTGAATGCTGCAGCTGTCAACCTGGCAATGCTCCTGCTGGGCAGGATCATGCTTGGTATTGGCATTGGATTTGGCAATCAGGTACCGAAATAGCTGGACTGCTTAAATTGTGTCTATAATAGCTGCAAATTGTAAGGCTCTGAGGAATGATCCAAGTTTGTCTCTTGTTTCTGTTTTTGAAGGCTGTTCCAGTGTATTTATCCGAAATGGCGCCTACCCATCTTAGAGGAGGACTGAACATGATGTTTCAGCTGGCCACTACATTTGGGATCTTTATTGCAAACATGGTGAACTATGGGACCCAGAAGCTTGAGCCATGGGGCTGGAGGCTATCACTGGGTTTAGCAGCAGTACCAGCTGTAATAATGACACTGGGAGGGATATTGTTGCCAGAGACGCCTAATAGCTTGATCGAACGCGGAATGCGCGAAGAAGGACGACGGATTTTGGAGAAGATCAGAGGGACGCCAAATGTTGATGCAGAATTCCAAGATATGGTAGACGCGAGCGAGCTGGCCAACTTGGTCAAGCATCCTTTCAGGAACATCCTGCAGCAGAGAAACAGACCACAGTTGGCAATGGCCTTCTTCATGCCAACTTTCCAGATCCTGACCGGCATAAACTCCATCCTCTTCTATGCCCCGGTGCTGTTCCAGAGCATGGGATTCAAAGGGAACGCTTCCCTCTATTCATCTGCCATTACCGGAGCTGTTCTTTGCGGCTCTACCTTTATTACCATTGCGACAGTTGACAGAATTGGCCGGAGAATTTTGCTCGTCACTGGTGGCTTGCAAATGATTATTTGCCAGGTAAAGAAATCATTAAGCCATTGCAGCATATTAACATTTGAGGAATAATTAGATCAAAATGGTGCAAATTTCATACCAATCTGCAAAGGTCAAAAAATTTCTGGCGACTTATATTGTCTCACCATCTCCCACTTGTGCATGAAACAGGTGATAGTTGCCATAATCTTGGGGGTGAAGTTCGGAAACAACGACCAACTGTCGAAAGGCTTCTCCGTGGTGGTGGTGACTGTGATCTGTCTCTTTGTCCTCGCCTTCGGATATTCATGGGGTGGCCTTGGCTGGACGATACCTAGCGAGGTATTCGCACTGGAAACACGATCAGCTGGGCAGAGCATTACAGTTACTGTGAACCTTCTCTTCACGTTCGCCATTGCCCAGGCTTTCCTCTCCCTCCTCTGTTCGCTCAAGTACGGTATCTTCCTATTCTTCGCCGGCTGGATAGTCATAATGACCATCTTTGTCATCTTCTTCGTGCCGGAAACTAAAGGTGTCCCGATTGAGGAGATGATGTTTTTGTGGAGAAAGCATTGGTTCTGGAAGAAGGTAATCCCCGGAGGAGGAGCAGCAGCAGAGAGTACTGCATAGGGAGCGCTTCCAAGGAACTGGGTGAACAATCACAGAACAACATCACAGGCCATTTAATTAGCAGTTACCTGTAAATCTCATAGTTATTTCAGCCGCTGCAAAAGAACTTGGAAGCCAGAAGACGCCATGGCAAAGCAAGAGCGATGACACCCGCGACAGTAATCGAGCACTTCCATCCAGCCTAGGAACTCCTGGAAACTAGGTCGAACAAAATAATTATCAGCTAGTTGGGTGTACATGTTTGAATTCACTTGCAATGTTTCACTTGATTTATTGCAGCAGTAAAAAAAGCGAAAGAAAAAGAAGAAAAGAAGGATCACATTGGCAATTTCTCCTATACAAAGCAAAAAACTCTTATTTCTATGCACGGGAAAAAGAACAAAACCTATGATCCTTTCCAACATATTACCATTTTAAAACAATGGCGAATATCCAACCGAATCCATCTTCATTGATTCATCCGCCAAAGGCGATCAAAGTAATAGTATCAGTAACATCACGATCCAACAAAGGCGAAAAAAGCAGGACCAGGAAAGATACATGAACTAGAGAAGCTACGCACCAACTCGAAAGTCGAAACATATTATCACACTTCGACTTCAAGGTACCATCACAAACATGTAATACAAAAGTAGCATATAAGAGACACAAAGCGATCAGTTCTCCAAGAATGCATCTTTATTGCTCTATCTGCTCTACAGAGGTAACAACAGTACGAGTAACAACGCGATCAGCATCTTTATTGCTCTATCTGCTCTACAGAGGTAACAAAAGTAAAGAGTAACAGCAACTGCAAAAGATCCATACTTCCACTAATCACAATCGTAAAAGCCGCGGGATCATCTCGGGATGTATGCGAGTACCAAACAAGCTACCCGCCCATTGCAAAACCTCTCTAGAACCCTATGCTCCTTGTTGTCAATTACTTGCCTTCCACGAAACTAAAAACACTTCCCTTCCTTTTTCCTCTTGAAAAAATAAAGGAAATTTTCCTTCTTTCCCTCGCAGTTTTGCTACCGCGGCGTCTTATCCATCTTCTCACAATAGAGAAATTCACCGATCACGATTCACGCGTCTCTCTTCTTCCCTAAGAACCCGGGGACCGGGACCGAGCTCGGCGGCGGGGAGACGGAGAACGCGGACCCGGCGTAGGTCGCGTCCACCACCAGCTTCAATTCCTTAACCCTAATCTGGAACCTGACCAGCTCCGGGTCGGGCCCCAGCCGGTCGGTGGACCCCAGCGCGAGATCAGGGTCAGGTTTTCGCCTCGGGGCAGCGGCGGCGGGTACCAGTGGCTCCCCGCGCTTCAATATCTTCACTTGCCCCATCACGAGGTTCTTGTTGGCCGGAGAACTCGTCGGAGGGGCTCCGCGGCGGCGGCGAGCGTGGGGCGATGACTCCGCGGGGCATCTCTGCCTCCGGCGGCGGGGATCGGGGGAGTTAGGCTCAGGGTCTCGGAATCTGCCTTGGGCGCCAAGGAAGGTGGCGGTTCCCATTGTTGGCTTGAGAGAGAGAAGGGTATTTTGGTAAAATTACGGAGATTCTGAACGTGGAAGGAGAGTATTTATAAGGGTGAAGTCGGTTACTTTGTTTCCTGGGCGGTTTTGGTCTTTTAAGAGACTTTAAGTTGGGACGGATCAAAAAGAAAAGCCCAACGCCAAATATCGGATCACTGGATATTTTGTTAATGCATCGGATCTATCTGAATTTCGAAGTTAAACGAGCTTAAATGAGAGAGACAAGATTTGGTACTGGAAGCCCACTCCAGTACGGTGCTAGAAGATTTTTATTGAAGGATATGTGGGTACTTTTTTATAAAAATACGAAATTACAGGGAACAAAATGAAAAAAGTCCACAGTCATTGAATTGTAAGTGGGTAAATCATTGTATCATAACTGGGTAAACCGTTGTATCGTAACTAAGTAAACCATAGTATCGTAAGTGGGACGGTTCCAATTTATCCGGAACGGGATAAACACAGACCATTGGATCATAACTGAGTAAACCATTGGATCGTAACTAAGTAAACTATTGGATCGTCCAGGACTGTCCTGGTTGGATTTGGCATTCCAGAACCAAATCCGCTCCCTAGGCGAGAGTAGTACTAAGATGGGTGACCTCCTGAAAAGTCCTCGTGTTATACTCCTCTTTTTCTATTTTAGCTTCTAAAAAAAATTTATTTCTGTTTAAATTTGATCTCTGATTAAAGATATAATAAATAGTTTATCAGCTTGTTGGTACTTGGTACGGTAAAAAAATGTTTATTAACAATAAAAAGATATTAAAAAAACTGTGAACTACCACCAAAAGTCAACCACAACAACCCTAGAAAAAGTAGGATTTTTTGTTAGGATTTTCGACTTAAGAGTGAGAAATCTACTAAACTTTCATTTTGAAGTCTCACGTAAATATTTTTCCATTAATTTCCTCTATTACTATTTGCGATATAACTTATATTTTATGATAGCGATATGAATTAGTCCAAGCTGTAAATTTAGACAATACTCGATTTAGGATATCGGTTTAAAAAATTTTACTTTTTATATTCTTTGTTGGTTTCCAAAAATAAATATATATCGTGATTCACTCGGCAACAATTTTAGGGGCAAAAACGTCATCCCCAAGGGTATCTTACAAGAATAATGATCTTTATAATTATAGTTAGTAAATATAATTATTTAAAAGTTTTTTATTTATAATATTGATGATGTTACAAATTTATATAAAATTAAGATTAAAATTCTCTTTTTGTAAAAAAATCACCGAGTACTAATTTATGTAAATTACCGAGTATTATTGTATTATCGAATTTATTCAAACTCGAGATCTCGTTAAAACGTTTGATAAGTCCTCCAATTACGAAGAAGAGGCCCATTTTCAATCGTCAAATCCATTCCCCAGATCTCTCTCACCACTTCCCCGCCCAAACTGAAGAACCACCAACGCTCGCAGCAAGAAAGAAACGTGGGACCCACCTTCCTCTCGCCCTCTCTGAGACGGCATTCTTCTTCTAGGTTTGCCCCCTTCTCTTCGATTCACTTCAACTGTCTCTTTCTTTTGCCGGTTGCTTTTCGAGCACGACCTCGTGAGAGCTTCGAGGGTTGGGTTTCCAATTGGCTGTGTGTTTGTTGCCACCCCCCCCCCCCCCCCCCCCCCCCCCCCCCCTTCCCTTTTTTTTTTTGTCTCTGCGTGTTCTTGTTGCTTGGTTCCGTGAATTGGATTCTGGGTTCTTGTTTTCTTGGGGAGTTTCTTTGACCCTAAATTTGGTTGGGGAGGGAGGTGGGGGATTTGGTTTCCAATGAGGGGGGAGAATTCGCAGCTGGGCTGCATTGTTGCGAATGGAGCAACATAGAACTCACTTAGAAAGGAGATTGATGTTTTATGGAAAAGTAGGCACCTTTGTCTGCTATAGGAACTGGACTGGTAAACAATTGGTAAAATTGTGGATGTCCTGAATTTGCAAATGTATAAGATCTGCAAATGAAGAGCAGCGTACTTCCCGTTGCAATGTGGTCAATTTGTGCATTCATTTTTCTAATATCTTTCTCTCTTGATTGGATTTACAGGTTTGGAGATTTGCTCATTTTGGATTGATTGGTATTCTGGTTAGAAAGATGCGGGGGGGTTCAGAGAAGGTAACAAGATTTTATTAACTGGTCATTGCTTACTCTGTCCCATTGCATCTGCAATTCTGCTCTTCGTTCCTTTTCCTTGAATTCTGCTCTGTTAAATGATGCTTCACCCTGGATTAGCAATTCACATTCACCCTAACACTCACTATGCTGATGGTGAAACACATTATTATTATATTCTCCTTTATCTATATATATATATATTTTTTTTTTCAGCTTTATTTTGTTCATCTGATGAGCGTGTTGCCTCTTGCCCCTTTAATCTTCCCCAGGAGGCTGCTCAACTGCACATTAACGACGCATTCAACAGATTGCAGGGCATGTTAGGAGATCCTACTGAGTTTGAACTGCCAGATTGGTTTAATAAGTCCAAGCCCTACACTTTCATAAAAAGAAGTATCCTATGCAGAGTTATCAATTGATAAATTATTTACTGTCAATAACTTGGTTTTTTTTTGCCTGTCTTCTTCTATGTTTAGAGTTCTGGTTATATTAAATCATTAAGGTAAAGGACAGGCAGTTAGTGCCACTCAAACGTGTGCCTAAGGTTTATCCTGGACTGCCGGCTGGACCTTTACAATCTAGCATGTTCTTTTTGTCATGTGCGACCTGTTGGATTTCTGTCACCCAACAGCCATTCAAAAAAAGCAGGCGATTCCCCAACAGCTTTCTGTTTGCTTTTTATGTCTATGCTCAAAGCATATCCCCCTTCACCAGTATTGTTGTCATATTGACCAAATTAAGATATATATCTTACCAAGAAGATTAAGCGGCGCCTTGATGACGATGGAATCTTCTGCTCCTGCAGTTCACTACCAAATTCTTCTGGTGTATGTGGAAGAGATTGCCACTGCGGGTAAGAATGCATGTCAAATTGTCCTATAACTGGTGTCTCAGTCTTATTTTCGCATTGAGGCTATCTAGTTATTATCCTGTGAATGTTATTGTAAACCTTAGTCATTGCTTATTAGTCTCTAGGAAGTTTTTTGTTTCAAGGATAGTTGGTAGCCTCGAACATAAAATATTGCTTTTTCTTGGAATTGTTTGTATCCATCTGCTCTTTAGAACTGTTATTACAGTCTCTGTCTTTGTGTTATCTTGTACTTCTCTTTTCTAGGATGCTACTTTCAAGCTGCTCCTCTGGTTGCAAATGTGGTAAAGCATGCATCAACAAACCTTTTCAAAGCAGGCCTGTGAAAAAGATGAAATTGGTCCAGGCAAGTATTTGATTTCTCTGTTCCGATCATAATGATTTGAAGAGGTTTTTTCCTATTTCTAGTAATTCTGAAATACTACAACAAGCTGCATAAAATGTCATTGAAGTTATGCTCCCATTTTGTGTTGGTTTGGTGACTGATTAAGTTTTGTCCTTCTCTGTGCCTCTTGTGCTTATCATGCATTTTTGTTTAATATTGAGTCCTTGATTCTCCTGTGAACTCTAAAAAGTGCCAAATTGTTTCTAGACTGAGAAATGTGGATCTGGGGTTATAGCAGATGAAGATATTAAACAAGGAGAGTTTATAATAGAGTATGTCGGAGAAGGTAACCTTTCCTTTTAGTCATCCATTAGTTTAATTGACACTTAGATTAGAGCATCTTCAGACTTCTATGCTTGTTTTTTCCTTTGATCCGTGCTTGCAGTTATTGATGATAAAACATGTGAGGAAAGGCTTTGGCATATGAAACGTCAAGGAGAAACAAACTTTTACTTGTGCGAGATCAATCGGGATATGGTAATTGATGCCTCATACAAGGGGAACAAGTCGAGATTCATTAACCATTGTTGTTCTCCAAATTGTGAGATGCAGAAATGGTACTCTTCCTCTCATTATAAGCTCTTTCCAAGGTTTTTAATCATTTTGCACGGGCATGGATGATGGGGATTGCTATTCTTACCAGGATAATTGATGGCGAAACAAGAATTGGTATATTTGCCACCCGGGACATAAAGAAGGGCGAGCATCTCACCTATGATTACCAGTATGGTTCTTAGGTCACCTGCTATGATGTTCTTTATCTCGAATCTTTCTTTGGCTGCTTAGGCACTTTCTGCAACCTTTTGTTCTTGTCGACACAATTTGAATGCCTGTGCTCCAGTGCTGACTTTATTTCTGTAAAAATTGATGTACTTTGAAGTTATTTTGTCCAGTCTAATAAATCTAGCAGGTTTGTTCAATTTGGTGCAGATCAAGACTGCCACTGTGGGGCTGCTAGCTGCAGAAGAAAGCTGGGGGTTAAACCTAGCAAACCTAAGATGTCTTCAGATGCTGCTTTAAAATTAGTAGCATGCCAGGTGGCAACATCTTCTCCAAAACTGAAAGCAATTCTGTATGGAAAAGATGTAAGTATGGGTTTTGTGGTTTGCGTCATGCTACATGGACGCTAAACCACTGAACTTGCATACTTCTTGGTCGTGACTTTCATTTGGCATGTCCTCTGTTTTTTTTAAAGAGGTTTCAGCATGTCCTCTGTTAAGCATAGTATAAACATGAATTAGCATATATTTGGTTCTGCCAATTCTGATTTTTGAATGATTGCTTGGGCAGGTTCATCAAAATGAAGATTTACGCAAGGGTAACGACTCTGGGTTTTGTTCAAGTGTTGGTGTAACAATTAAACTTATTCTTGGAATCAGCTTGTGATTTTAACTCACTTTCAGGAAATTCACTCCCAATCCGCAATAGTCAATTGCATTCTGCTAATTGCATTGGTCAAGTGATTATAATTTCTCCCTCGCAGGAGTCCAGGTACTTGCAATTTCACTCTTATTTTTCTTCTCTTATGTTTTGTTGAGCCTACTAATTTGGTTTAGCACTAAATTGCTAAAGGAAAACTCCAGAGATGGTGGTTGTTTGTGAACTGGTTTTGGATCATGGATATCTATGTATCTAGAGTTGTCTTCTAATCATCATTGATACCTAGTTGGTAATACTTTCAGAAGCGATTCTCTTCAACCTTGGAGCACTTACTCTTTTAAGCAGCTAAACAACGAAACCTCGAAGTTGTGGAATTGTTTTTTTTTTTGCTCAGTCCTCCAAATGTTGACCCATTTTCCATGGAAACAAAGGCATGCCAAGATTAGTGCCACGGAGCCAGTTGGCATGATTATTACTGGCTTACTTTCTTATCATCATAGTTCTTTTGGTTGGAATGTCTTCTAAAGAAGTTATTGTCACTCTGATGAAGCAATTGTTTTCCTCCAAATTCTGTTCTAGGTCTTTTGCCATCATCAAAAGGTTTGACAAGCACTCTGGAAAACACACTGTAAGTAGAGTTTTTGGCTTATGGCTTATTCAATACTTAAAAGTATGTGCTCATCTGTTTGTTTAAATTTCAATGCAGATTTTGCACGAGGATGGTATTTCGGATATCCTCGATCTGTCGAAGGTAGAATGGGAGCTGGTAACTTTGTGATATGATTTTTAGGTAATCACCGTCTGAGATTCTTGACTTTCTTTGTTTCAAAAGTGTGTATCTTTTCTGCTGTTGTCACTTGAGGATGAGTACAAATTTCTGGCAAGTGGCTTATTTTGAACATTATGAATGGGTTGATGTGGGTTTAAGGCTTCGATGTTATTGCAAATAGATAAGGCATTGTATGTCTGTAATTGTCTTCGACTGCGATACTTCATAGTGTCTGTTCTCTCTTGTTTCAGGGCTCGATGCCAATGTGCATGATGCTGACTCCATTGGAAATTTAGGGAAATCAACATTCAATTGTAGAATATTACTGTAACTCTACACTTCAAGACCTCGGTATTCTTGTTTCTTGCTGCAATTTGAGCTGTGAACTTGATGTGCAGTTGGAAGAAGAGAGATGTGATTTGATTTCGTCATTTGCCTTGCTCTGACTAGATACTGAGTGCTTATTTCTCTCATCCTTTTTTCCCCAAACTTTTCTTGAATTTCAATATATCTCAAAAGGAACAGAAACGAGGAAATATGTAACATCCGGATGAAACCCAGCATCCAAAATATTCGAAAACTCCCTCTGCATAATTTTTCATCTTAAAGTTTTCCGCGTAAACGACAGCAGCAGAAAACTCTCTCTGCATAATTTTTCTATTCATCGCGGTAGTTAATATCTACAACTGCTGATGCACGTTGAAATCGGATCATTTTCCTTAGAATTTGCATCCCTTTCTTGTCATCCTTGCTAGCTTGATGAATAGTCATGGTCTTAAGTTGAGGTGACTTTGACAAGAGAAACTTGACAAACTCCATTTCAGGATCTGTACCATCAAAATCAAACAATTTCACTGTCTGAAGTCTGCTGCAGGAGACATCGTACTGATCAGGTTCCAAAATTTTGAAGAAGCTGTTTGGCACAAGGCTTACAGTATCATTCTCGGGCATCTGCAAAAAAAAAGAAAGAAGATGGAACGATATTTACTTCTAACATAATGTCATTGGGACTCCTGAGCTGAAATGTGCGCTATCTACACGTGCAAGAGGAAAAATACTGCTTCGACTAACCAGAGCTGAAAATTGCTCAAGATTAGGTGATCTTCTGATCAATCCAAGCAAAGAAGAGACCTCCTCCAAGTCAGTTAAACTAATGAAGTATACATTAAGCTTTTTCAGTTGCTGTAAACAATTTGGAGGTTGACTTGGTTGCCCTGATACATCCCTGGCCTCCAGGAACTTGCAACAAAGACAAGTACATGAATCAACTTAATGTACAGCAGCCAAAAAAGAAAGAAAGAAGAACAATGCAGGTGCATGGTTCCACTTTACCTTCAAAAAGACATCATCTATGTGCAAAATCCTCAAAGCTGGTAGACCAGAGCAAAATTCATCCAAATGTAACTTCTTTTGTCTGTCAAAGTTCAGACGTCGACAAACCTTGCATCCGTAGCAAGAATAATAAAGGTCCAATTGATCGAGTAGAGGCGCACTAACAAAGCAAACGAACAGCTTGCAGCTCTCATAGAGGAAGGTCCGCAGATTGGGAGCGATGATATTGATGCTAGAAACTTCTCCAAAGCAGCATTTTAGCAGCTTTACATGTTCAAGTAGCGGACAGTTGGAAAAGAGCATTCCAAAGAACTCATTGTTTGTGTCAACACGCTTTAGGACAAGAGTTATTAGCTGACGGAATCCCCCAAAACTATGAGGAGGGTTGAATACACATCCAGCTAGGTCAAGAGTGCTTAACTGGAAACATGAAAATAGAGACGAAGGCAATATGTGGGAGTTACCCTTTTTGAAGTGGATATTGAGATGCTTAACTTTCTTTTCAGACAAGAATTGAATTAGCGGATTAATCTCAGCACAACTTTTTAGGCAGGGGATGGAAAGAGTGAATCCATCTATGGCTCCCAAGTGAAGTAATAGAGTTTGGTATATCGCCAGCATCAAATTCGGACGACCATCTTTCTCAAACTTTGCACCAAACGAAGGATCAAATACCAGCGTAGAAATGTTTCTCCATCTGCACTTCCAGTTTCTTGATAAGACAGTAGTCCTTGCAGCTTCGACGATCGTCATGCTGGTGAGTATTTTGTCAATGACATCGTCAGGTAGTTGGTTGAACCTGTCAACTACTAACGTGCGGCGTGTTAGATATATTTTATATCTAATAACCAAGATCATCATCATGCTGAATTGTGAAGGAGTCGTAATAAATACCTAGATTCATCGCAAAACGATCGCCTAGGATTGCACAATCTCTACGATGATCAAGAATGACGAGGTTTGCAAGAAGATGTTTGTGATCTTCCTCAATTAAATCTCCTTAGATCCTCAGCATCAATCATCGCTTTTTTTATAGGGAAAAGAAAATTTAGTATATTAGGGACTATAGGTCTTTATATATTATCTAACTGTTCCATTAGAAGTTAAGTAGTATTAAGCTTCCTAAAATATGGACTATCCCATAATAGCCTATTTAGACAAATAGCTAATATAACATATAAATTAATATGTGATGTATAATTAGAAAATAAATTTTCTAACATGGCGATGTTTAGAGTCCTGCAAAAGTTTTTTTAAATCTAAAAAAAAAACTCCGAATTGATGCGCAATGTGGAGATCCGACGCAACTTTATCAAATCTGAAGGCGAAAATCTACGAAGATGAAGGCGAAGAACAGAAGAAGAGCTCTCGAAATCCTCAAATGGCGGTTATTTTGAATTAAAATATCCCCGGCAAGTTATTTAATATTCATATGCTGGCTAGCTGCTAGTTCATTTTATTATTTTGCCCCTCCAGAGTATCAGGAGGTTCAATAAACTTTGATTTCTGTATTCTCTCTGTTCAAATCAAATCCTAGATATTTTTTTTAAAGGTAAATTTTTATACTATGATATTGTCAGGGTTTGAATCCTGGACCTCCTAAATAATTATAACGTCTTATGCTGTTATATTACAAACCCTTTGGCAAACCCTAGATATTATGGAATTAGAAATCGACCAATCCAGATTTGAGATTGATTTTTGATTAGGTAAAAAGTTTTAATTGCATTTTAAATTGGTTAAGTTAGTGCATTTCTGAAGGGTGAGGTTTTTTTTATGAAGTATATTTTTATTATATTATTTACGTTGCAATAAGAACTCGCAATCATATAGTCGACAACTTCTTCAAAACTCTAACATAAAATTCATTAGGAAAATCCGCACCAGAAAAATAGAATACGAAATCTTTTTCAGACTCATCATACAATCATGTTGTGCCATAATTTGAAGATCATGTCCGAAATATATTAACCAATTATTTAATTCTATAAGACAATAGTTCTTATAACGGGATGTTTCTAGTTCTGATGACTATGCTCAAAATCTTGGTCTAGCTGAATTAGCTTTATTTATCTCTAATTAATCATTTTGGTAACTACCATTACTCACCAACTTATCTTAGCTACATAGTTTAATTCTCATAAACAATTGCCAATTAAGAACGAAAGACTAATCGGTTCAAGAATAAATTTATAATCACAAATAATTCACGAATAATATTAAGAACAAGAAAAATAAGTGATTCCTAAGGAATTAGATAAAACATGGTCCTCACAACCAAAATCTTCTTTCTCCTTTCCTAATTGATCATAGTGGTGAACAAAAGCAAAAATATATGTAAAATGTAATCTATGAATAAGAGTGGTGTATTGATTAGCCAAAGACTCTAGTCTCTCTCCCTCCTAGCTTGATGGATGTACCCAAAGTCCACCATTAGAGCTCCATAACTTACTTTTGTATAATTATCATATCTAATTAATGAAGTACTAGATTGAATTTTCAAAAAAAAGAGAGAAAGATGTTGGGATTTTGATACCTTCTCGATGGAGAAGTTCAAACCAACTGCTAGTATGGTTCTAATTTAATTAAGAAATTTCGAATTTGAGTATTTAAAAATACTTATATAATTATTGGAGCAGTTTTTCTACATTTCAAAGGTGTGGTTGACTTAAACCTGCAATAATTGGCCTACTAATTATCCAGATAAAATGTGGTATAAAAAAATTGAGGAAAGCTTAGGCATAATATTACATTATTGCTGTAAAGAAATAGAAAATCTCCGGCTGACAATGGGGGAAGAGAGAGATTTCCAAATTTTTTTATTGTTTTTGGAATATTTAGTGTTATATAAGTTTTTAAATTTTTTTAATATTTAGTATTTACACAAATTGGTCAAAATTAATATATCACCCAGATCAGATCGGTCTAATTAATAACATCAAATTACAGAATTCGAAAGTAAACTTTAAACTTTGGACAATAATTAATAACCTACGCCTCCTAAACAGTTTAAACTATAAAATTCGAAAATAAATTTTAAACTTTGGACGATAATTAATAACCTACGCCTCCTAAACAATTTAGAATTCCGAAAAAACCATAATTAATAAATAACCTATACCTCCTAAGCAATTTTCCACATTATTTCATAATGTTTGTTTGTTCTCTCATGGCTCGATGCCGATGTGCGTGATTCTGACCCCATTGTAAATTTAGGGACATCCATATTCAGTTGTAGACCATTATTACTGTAACTCTACACTTCAAGACCTCTGTATTCTTGCTTCTTGTTGCGACCGAGCAATTTGAGATATGTACTTGATGTGCAATTGGAAAGAAGAGAATTGTGGTTTGATTGCATCATTTGCCTTGTTCTGACTAGATACTGAGTGCTTATTTCTCTCATCTTTTTTGTTATCTGTGTATGCTCTTTGCAAGATCCTCATCCACTCTGATGAGCAGACATGAAGTTGGCCAAAAGGCCAAAAACCTCGCACTATGTTTTTTTTAATGAACGAGAGAGGACAAAGACTCTCCTAATCTTTATTAATCAGAAAAAAAATTTGGAATTGAACGAGTATATCGGGGAAGACTAATCTCTAGCACTATGTTTGGATTAAAGTAGAGTTGCATAACATAAAGCATGCCCCTCTAATTTGTAAAACTACAATTGTTTTTGAAGAAATGAAGCAATCCTCCCAAACGGCTAAGGTGTTATTGCTTTTTCTATTAATTTGTTTAATCAATGAATCATCATCATCTGATTAACTTTGTGTGTACGCAACTGAAGGTTTTTTTAAGTAATCATCATCTGATTAACTTTGTATGTACTTGCTGAAGTTTGAGCCAACAGTTTTCTCGTAGTTGTTCATCTACTTTTTGGTTACAAATGCGCATCTGTTTACCTTTTTGTCCTTTAGTTTAGTTGATTCAGGTGTATTTATTTCGAGTTGGACTATTAAATATTTGTTAACATCGTTATCACTTTTCGAAAATATTTTTCGACTTAAATTTTGATTTATTGACTTGGTAAAGGTTCGATAGGATGAATAATAAAAGTTGTGACAATGGAGGCGCTTAGATACAGAATTCTGACGTGGGTCGAATGATGAGGGGAATGTGAATTTCATTTTCTTAGTCAAAAGGTTATAAATCAATTCTTATCTTTTTAGTTTTTTTTATAATCAATTCTTATCTTTTTAGTGGTGCATGGCGCCAAATGAGACGTGGTGTTGCCGACACAGTGATGTTTAAGAAATTAATTAACCAGTTTGTATTATTTAGTGTCTAATGAGACGTGGCTAATCTACGACGCTTACTCTCTCACCTAACCCAAGCCGGAGACAAATCCTATATTGGGCCCACACTCCAGCTACTATCATAAAGGGTTCCTAATTTTCTTTATTAAAATGGACGCAACTTGTATTTCAAGAAAATGATTAATATCAACGAAGTTTTGTGTTAAATATTTTGAAAAATTCCGAGGAGAAATTTCGTGGACTCGTGCGAAGCTTCCCAAAGTGAGTTCTACCTTGTAATTTCTATCAAAATTTAAAAAAAATCAAATTTTAAGAGAATTTAGAGGTATCACCCCATATCATAAAAATAGTGTTACTGGGCAAAATTATTCAACGAATAGAATGCATCGAATGCATGCTGCATATCTCATCCGATCATTGGGCCCCTTTATTTTATTTCTCCTCTGTCCCTTCAATTATTTATTATAGCCTCCTTTACTATTCTTTAATGTGCACCTGAGCCCACTCTGATAACGTCAGACGTATTTATGCGACCAATGTCGACTATATTTTTTACGAAATTGTATAGTAACGCATTTACATTTCTAAAATTCGCATTAACAATAGAAAAATATATTGATAGTGCAAGACTATTCTAACTTATTATATTTTGAATTCAAACAAGATAATATAAATTAATTAAAAGTTGGTAGCAAAAAAAAATTATCATTTATGTTTTCATCTATTCGAATATAAAATAGTCGGAATTTCGAGAATCGGCCAAATAGCAGACCGACACAGAAATCGAAGGCGAAAATTGGTCAACGAACCATAAATAAAACGCGAAAAAGAATAAACACAAAAGCGAGTCCCAATAACTGTAATTGGTCTCACCCCAGAAACGCCGAATCTCCGGTGGGAGGGGCTCGCCGGAGCTGAGATGGAGGCGTCGTCGACGACGGAGGTGAAGTTCCGGAAGCTGGCGGCGGCTGTGGGGAGCAGCAGCAACAGCAGCCAGGGAGGAGGAGCTGGGGCCAACGGGGGGAACTCCTTGTCCTCGATCCCGATCTCCCCGGCCGGGGTGGATCGGAACACGAGCACCGGATCCGGATCCGGATCCGGATCGGGGGCGGAGGAGAGAGGAGGAGGGGGAGGGATGATGGAGTACTTCGGGTGGGTGTACCACTTAGGGACGAATTCCATAGGGCACCAGTACTGCCACCTGAGGTTCCTCATCGTCCGGGGGAAGCGCGTCTACATGTTCAAGCGCGATCCGCACCAGAGCCCCGGCATCGTGAGCCTCCCTCCCTTCTTCTACGCCGCCGTTTTCGGTCTCCATTTAAGTTAACGATGGTTGAGTTGCTACTTGTTGCAGCAACCTATTAGGAGGGGTGCAGTTTGGCCTACTCTGATGGTGGAGGAGCTAGGCCGTCGGAAAGTCAATAATGGCGTAAGGGATACAGTTCTTTTCCCCTTGGTCGGAAAGTTAATGATTGAAATGTTTCTCTAATGCAATGCATTTAGGACTTGTTTTCCCTCTTTTTTTTCCAGGACCTCTATGTCATACGCTTCTATAACCGGTTGGATGAGACAAAGAAGGGAGAAGTAAGTGGAGGAAGCGTTTTGTTGGTGTGATCAAATCATATTGTTGTCCTGATCCCGAGCAATGTCTTTCGCATTTATCTGATTTTTCTTGTTAATCTGGAAGAAGATTCTGCTGCCTTTCTTTTCTGTTGTGTAGCATCTATCGCCTAAAGCTTAGTTTCCGGAGTTTCCAATGACTTTCCTCTCTCGAGTGCTTCATAAAGTGTGTTGTATCTTCAATAATACATTTAACTTATGGCCAAACTAAGTAACCTTATAAACTCTGGCCTGGGAAATTGTTTCTGCATTATAGCTGTTGGATTGCTTACCATACTTACCCTCATAACCTGTCAACCCTTTTTTTTTTTGACTAATGGAGAGAATTCAGTCTGCTTACATTGAGATACACTTTGCTTCTTTGGGTTGTGATTATTGATGCTTTTGCAGTACTCATATTGCACGTTAAATTAAGAAACAGATGTTGGTTTCCGATCTTCTGCCGAGCTCTGTCCTTTACTTTGTGGGTTTGCTGCACTTATTTACCAAAAGCACTGCGATTCTCTACTCTGCTCTCAGATTGCTTGTGGTTCAGCTGGAGAAGCTCGGACATGGATGGAGGCATTTGATCATGCGAAGCAACAGGTATAAGTAGACTGATTTTCCTGTTTAATCCTCAACTAGAAACAATTATGCGCAAAGATCAGTTAATTTATTTGAAATGTGATGAAGACAATTCACATAGTTTTGTTGACTGGCAGGCCGAATTTGAGCTTGCTAGAGGAGTTTCTTCCAGAAACAAGCTGAATGTGGAGACTGAGTATGCTTACTCGCATTGAGCTCTTAATTTTTTATTATATATATTTTTTTGGAAGGCAATTTCACATCAAATATTGTGCTATCCAACTTTTGAACTGACATGGAGAGAGATGGAAATAATTTTGAAAGGAAAATTTCTGTAATTTAGTTTTTTTCTTTTCTGGTACAAAACAATGATAAAAATGGTGTATGTGAATACGTCTTCATTTATTTCAGAAGTCCTATCTTAATCTTCGAAGTTCTCAATGAGCTGCACCAGCAAGCTCTTTATTAATAATGTACTGTTGACGATTTTTTTGATGGGAAAGTCACTAGTCACATTTCTCCTTTGGTGATTTAACTCAATAATTTCATGTTAACATGCTCTGCATTATTTTATGTTACTTTCTAGTCATATAATTTCTTCTGTTATATGTGAAACTTGCATTTAGGAGGCTGATGCCTCAAGTTGGAACAAGAGTGAGAGTACGGTAGGATCCATGTGTGTTTTAGTATTATTCCTTTTTGGGATTCTTAGCGTTTTGCTGATTTTTCGTATGCTTTACTTACGTTGCAATCGGTCTGAGGTGCTTTCTTGGTGGAGAATTCTGGCCTTTGGCTTCGTAGTGATAGAAATGTGGTTCTTGTTACCTGGAGGTGACTATGTGAAGGAGCAGGTTTCCTAGAGTCACTTGAGGTGCTGACTGCTTATTGATTGTGTTTGTGATACCTCATTATCCTTTTTCCAAGAAAATTTTATCTTTTGGAGTGTTTGAAAGTACGCTTCAATGTGCGATTTTATGTATTGTACTGCATGTCTGTTTGGTGTGGCATCTCACGTATGCTGCTGACAGCACTTCACTTTCTTTCTTTCTTTCTATCTATCTATGATGTGTAGGATAAATTTAGAAGGACATCGACCAAGAGTGAGGCGGTATGCGTACGGACTGAAAAAGTTCATAAAAATTGGGCAAGGTGGTTTTCCTTTTGATATCTTTTGTCTTGTGCTTACCTGTACATCTCTTATATTTTTTTCTGTCACATGTTGCATCATCAATACACGGCACACTTCAGCCAAAAAAAACACGACACACTCCTAAATTAGGAAGATGAGAAATCACCAGTTGTTTGGATTTTGCACATCCTCGTGAATGTCAGAGCTTTTGTTTGTCATGCATGTAGTCTTGATCCTAAAGAGCATTGGATGACTGCAACCTAGTGATTCTATTTCATAGTGATCATTTTACCATGGATTTTCCCGTGATTGTGTATTGTTAAGTGGAGGTTAGTCGTGAAAATAACCTCGAGGACTTCTTTCCGCTTCATATTATGCTTACTGATGTCCTTTACCAACTGTTCAAAAGATCTTTTAACTGATCTTCTTTATTTAAATAAGCCAGGGATGGCCTTGGTCTGTTCTGTTTGCTCATGGGCTCGTGTTAATTCTCCTTGTAAATAATTTTTTTGCCAATAAAATCCTTGTCCGTGCTAACTTTCTTTTAGTTCTTGCTCTTCTATATTTGTGTAAGGATATCTTGCTACTAATCTATGTTAACTCTCTCAGAACCAGGATCTTTTTGGCCTCAAGATGCCCAAAGTTTGGATAAAATTTAAGTGAAAGAAGTTTAAGGATGTTGATATTGTCTTGAGAAGTTTGAAATTCTTTTTTTTCCAATAGAACAATGTGATCGCTCTGGAACTAGCTTTGTTTCTGTCTGATTTTCTTCTTTTCTAGTAGGATGTGGAAATTTTATTTTGAACCCTGTTTTCTTTTAATTGTGAGCAGGTCCTGAATCACTTCTCCGTCAGTCATCAACCCTGAAGTCCACCATTAGATCAGATGGCTACTTTGAAGGGGAGGCTGATGGAGATGCCATTGAAGCACACCAGTGGAGATGTGTCCGTACAGTAAACGGTGATTATTATGCAGCTAATGTGCACTGGCACGTTAACTTTTGTTTTTCAAAAGAAGTATCTTTTGATTTTTGATTTTTAAATTTCTCCATCTCCAAAGATTACTGCAAAAATCAAGACCTCTTAGCTTCTACATTGGAGTAAGTAAAAGAAGATCAGAGCTGGAGCTGAAGCTTCATATTGCAACGCTTCAGTTTTCCATGTGCTTCAGAATTTGAGGGATGCGTTTTGATGGCCCATAATGAACAAAACTCAAGAAGAATAGGAATAGTGTATGAGAATTGTTCTTCTAGCAGCTGCAGAGAAGCAAAACATGTGGAGTTATTTGTTAGATGTGGCTGATTGACTCCTATATTACTTTCTTGTTGCAATTTAGATTGCAGAATGATCCCTCTATCTTTTCAACAGTAAATGGTAGATACCATGAAATGGGAGAAGTAAAGTTAAAAGAAGAGATATTAATTGGATTTCACCTGAATGTCTCCTTTAAAAGGTTTGAGAATCCTGCAGTATACAAGTATACTGCATTTGTGTGCGAGAAAAGCATCTTTTAACGGAGAGTAGGATGTCAGTAAAGCTGTAATTACCATGACTACTTTATTCATTATCTCTCAAGTATTGTTTTCCTTTCTCTTTATCTTCAGGTGTTCGAATCTTTGAGGATGTATCCAACTCTAAGGTACTCATAGACATAACTTTCAAGCTCATTGTTTTATTACCGTGACATTCTTCTTTTTTGCTGTTAATGTCACCACTTAACAAGTTACTATCAGTCTATCATGCAAGAACAAATATGTGCAGAACTGCATCATGAATCGTCAATTAGCTGCAACACAATAGTTATTTGTTTTTTGGGGGTCAAACCTACGATATATTATACTTTAATTCCTTAAAAGGGAGTAATTTGTTAGACAAATTTCAATTATTTGGTCAACCAAAGTCCTGAAATTTGTGCCTGTAACTTTCACATTGAATATTTCTAAAATGTATACGTTTCCATGCTGGAATGAAACTAGAAGAGAAAGACAGAACAGGTTGAAGGTGCAGAATAGATAGTTTTTGATGGGGCTGAGGTCCAAATGGATGGTTCAACACTCTTCCTAGTCTCAGTTCCCTTTTGCAACTGTGCTTTTGGCTTGACAGATTCTCAAGAATCTCTTTTTTTTAAAGTACATTCAATACTCTTATATAGATGAGCAGCTGACAATCCATGGTGTCCTTTTGATTTTGTTGGAGGTTTGCCACCCTGTGCTTAGTGTTTTCACTACTCTGTCTGTTTGTAGTGGTTACTACTCAATTTTCTAGCATCGGGAAACACTTTGGTTTGTGCTACTATTAGAGGTAGCTCTTACCTTGAAAACTTCCTCAAGGGTTAGAGCTTGAACTAAGGTTGCTTGGTATATGACCAAACTTTATCAAATAGGCACTGGCTCCCCTCACTGCTGAAGGTGTTTTTCATAAACATCTGAGCTCCAAACAAGAAAGGACTGCATCTCTACAAATCTCATAACTCCAATAAATATTGGTCAACAAAATTTCTTGGTGATTTTTTAGACATTGAACGAACTCCTAATTGATTAGGAATGTTGCAAAATCAGAAGTTAAGATTGTTCTCTGTGCTGACTGTGAGTACTCTGTATACACGAGTAGTGGTTTATTTCAATTCCAATGAATATTTTAAAACGGCTATTTTTTATACTCTGTAATGCCCTCGGCGAAGTCCTTTCCTGATCAAAATGTATTTGGTGTAGAGTCGTAAAGGAGCTCTTGTGAAGGCTGTTGCTGTGGTTGATGCAAGTGCCGATACTATTTTTGATGTAGTTTTAAATGTTGATCGGCGTCAAAGATATGAGTATGCTCTTTTCCTATGTTATTTACCCTTGATACTTTCTTGTTAGTTTTTAGTGTCTCTAATAAATCTTTACAGATGGGATACTTTGACAGGTGACTTGGAACTGCTAGATAGTCACGATGGACATTATGATATTGTCTATGGGACATATGATCCGAAGTATCTGACTCGGTAATCTATCTTCTCTCAAGATCTATTTTTCATTTTTTTGGTGTTTGTGTGAAATAATTGGAAAATATTGATGAATAATGGATCCTGACGGAGACAAAAACTATAAGAAAGAGAAAGGAAACCTGAAGATCTGTTTGCATAATAATCAGCTTTATATAATTCATGATTATTGCTATTGAGGGTAAAACCATTTCGAAAATCGTGAATTCTGTTCTTGTATTCTTCTTTTTATGGGCAAATAGGAAAGTTGTTAACATATATCAGCTTTGGTGTTTATTGTTAATTTTCTTGTGTAGGAAACAATTGTAAAGGAACAATACTCGAATAAGATTTTGGGTTTGTGGTGATCTCATGTTACGTCTTTCTGATACAGTGGAGATCAGTTATGTTTTGCACTGTTTCAGATGATGTTTTGAATAATTGCAAAAGATCTGGATACAAACTGTTAAATCGAGTTCTTATTACGCTAGTCAGTATGTCATCATTTCCTTTACTGCAAAGTCCTCTCTATTTGCTCATCTTACCGTGTGCCATGCAGATGGCAATCCAGTAGAGATTTTGTCTTCTCAAGGCAATGGTTTCGCGGACAAGATGGAACTTATAGTAAGTCAATAATGAAATCAACGACTTTTAAACACTTATGAACAAGCTCATATCCAACCCAAGACCTTAAGTCGACTACACTTGCAACTAGCAATGTGGTAATTTCAATTGTTTTCTTTCTTTTTTTTCTAAATATATTTGCGGTTTTCTTTTTGCAGCAATCTTGCAATTCCCGGCCATTCATAAGAAGCGACCTCCAAAATCAGGATATCGTCGCACAAAAGTTAATCGTAAGTGGCCTCTTTATCCCTTCTCATATGTCTGAAGCTCATTTTAGTCCTGTTTCTTGTTACACGTATTAATTTCATTTCACAATTGTATTGGGATGTTAATTTTATAATCTTCTAAAGTTGGAAATATTTTTATTCCAGCTTACAGTCTCTTATGAAATGCTGTTCATTAGAAAATTGCAGTCTGTTTGTGAATTTTAAGTACCTTAGTTGCTTGGGAAAATGATATATTTCCTTGATCACAGTCTGATTTCATTTGAAACGAGAGACCAACTCGAACATGCATATTTGTAGTTGGCATTATTTCTGTTTTCAATATTCTGTTTTCTTGTGATTGGTAGCTTCAACTTGGGAGATAAGAAATTTAACCGCACCCATGGGTTCAAACTCTGCAAGATCTCTTGTGACACAAATGTTAGAGATACATGAGGTGGGTTGGTGTAGATGGAAGAAGAATAGCTGCTCAAAGTTTGAAAAGACCATTCTTTATGCATTATTGTCCCAAGTGGCAGGTAATCTATGTTTTTTAGTTGCTTTCTTTATCTTATAATTTATATTAAATCTTTCAAAATTAAGACGATATATCCCTCCTACCAACAGGATTTTGTCTTCCGTGCCTAAATTATCGAATTGTCAAGTCATATATGCATTTGGCTGTGCGAGTAACTACTATTACTCGTATGGGACCTTGCATATTTTAAAATTTTAATAAGTGAATGGACTGCTGCTTTTTTAGTTATCTGCATCTGGAGGGTGCACTTTTCCCAGCCGGTGCATGCATTGATCTAGTCCGTTGACTCCTGCCTAAGCTTCTTCTTGGAAGTGTAGGAAGTTTGTATAATGCATCATGATGATGCAGCTTTGAGTTGGAAAAAGGAAACATGTTACTTTACTAGTTGTTGGTTGGGGAAAGTTTAGGTTTATTATTGGTTACTGCAAAATGATACTTCCAGTTACATTTCAATTTTTGAAGAAAGACAGGCATTCGTTTTTTTAAGTATAAGTTTTATTAAAATGACTCCATAACATATACAAAGATATGCACCAAAATAGAGATTACACCCAAGCATTAGTTGGATTGATCATTCTGTTGCTAACTTCAATGCAATTAAGCATCTTTCTGGCTGTTCAACAGGACTGAAGGAATATATTGGAGCAAATCCTGTTTTAAAAGTGGAGCGTTCCAGCATGGTTGTCAATGCAAAGGTATCTGATGGTTTCATCTCCAGCAGCGATTATGAGGATGCTTCAGATGATGAGTTTTACGATGCAACTGCTGCTGAAGAATCATCTTCATCTTCGTCAGAAGAAAGTGAGGATGACAGGCCAGCAAAGAAGGTATTGCTTTCTCTTTCTGTTCTGTTTGATACTGTGCACCAGATAGATGACAAAGGCAGTAGTTTGATCTGCCCCGGCTTATTCTTGATAGAAACGTAAATGATTAACGTAAAGCCTTGCAACATGTGGCAGGACACAAAAGTGAAGCTAAAGAATGTTTCATGGGCCATCGCAAGTTTAGCTTTGAAGCGAAATGCAGGTACTATGGTATATCGGTTTGCTCATTTCTGCTCAAATGTCAATTCTTTGTAGTGCTCCATTTAATTGTTTTCAGGTTTTCTTTACCATCCTCATCAATGTCATGTGCTTTCATTGCTTTAGTTTCCAGTCAAAGTAAGTAGGTGCAAATTTGCATCCCTGATTGACGCTATTAGAAAACAGCAGCTGAAAATAACTATTATTTATGCAGACTGTACACTTAATAACCAATTCTGATTATGCTGGGAGGTTTAACGGAAAAGGTTTTATGTTTCTTTGTTTTTTAGGGATTTAAGATTCTATCGTTATTCAGACCTGATATAATTGATATAATTCTTTTTGGTATAGGGTAGAGTTTCAAGCACTTTTGTGCAGTTTTTGTTGAATCGTGTATTCCTGATAGTGCTATTGGTTACATTCTTTTTATTTGAACGCCAAACCATTGTCGATGCAGTTCTGGATGCAAATAAGGAATTGGATTCTAGCGTGCCTCCAGTTAGTATTGATTCAAACCAGTTTCGTCCCATTCTTCGGAAAGCAAAGGATGACAATGATTCAAACTGTTGGGCTAGTCCTAATGGGACGGGCTTCAAGATTCGAGGAAAGACTTACCTAAAAGATTACTCTAAGGTGATATGTTTTTGTTTTTGTTGTTCTGGTGAAACTAATATGGCATGCCATTGAACAGATAGCTTTGCAAATGACTGATATACTATTTTGAATTATGATAACCATCACGTGGCTATGTCATATTTCTCTAATATTCCAGGGGAAGACATATAAAAAAAATATTCCAGAGGAAGAAAATCGGATTGTGAGACTAGGTTTCAACAAAACCATGGGAATCTAAGCATGAGAGAGTTCTCTTAACTTTTTTATAGTGTCAAAAACGTTGGTCATGGTATTGTAGATATGCTTGTCAAGGTGCAGAGATGACACCTTGTTCGTGTGCCTTTCACACATCCACTTTATAGTTTATTGTTGCTATTAGTTACCATTGGTTTTCCATTGCTGCTAGATGCTTGTAGTTATTTCAAATATTAATCATGTTGGGGAGATCAACATTTTCAAACACATCTATCACTTCTTTGTTGACGATTTATTTATTCAACTGCAGTTAGAATCCATTCTCTGTCCTAGTTCCTTGTCTTTTTGATTTGGCGCATAACTGTTTGGTCCAGTCATTTAGAACGGTGTTCATCTTTTCCAGGTAATGGGAGGAGAACCCCTTCTGCAGCTTATTGGAGTAGATTGGTTCAAAGTTAACACCACAGCAGACCGTGTTGCCCTGCATCCTAGGTGCTTGGTACAGGTGGGAACTGACTAACTGAAATCATTCCTCTTTATATTATGGTTATTATATCAGGGAGTACTGGGTAAACCAGTCCTTTCTTTGCATATTTGTCTATTGGTTTGACATATAATTGTTTGTTGTCTTCTGTACATCTTGTGCGGAACCGTGGAAACATTTATGACTGACACGATCAGAATTGAGAAGCAGCTTTCTTGTCTTATTAGATATCAAGTCAGGGTTGTGAAGTGTTAAATTGTTGGGCAACTTAATACATGAGCTTGCTCTTATGTGAACTATCAAATTATCTGGCATAAGTTATTATCATTTTTTTTCAACATTGGTAACAACAACAATAATCAAGTCCTGGCGAAATAGTTATCGTATACTGTATACTGTATCCTTTGAGTGGCCATCCAATCTTTGTCCTCTCTATTAGTTTGCCACCAAGTTCTTTAAGGTTATCTTCATTGTTCTGTCATCAGATAACAAAGTGTTGTTTGCATGACTGAATCACCTTCTCTAGTACTCATAGTCTTTGTCATTTACTTTTCAGCCATTATTGACTTTTGTTTGTACTCGAGATTATTTACTTTCTTTTTTGGACTTGTCCCTTACGCTTTTCGGTACCCTATGGCCTATGGTCACATAATAGACCTGAATTTCTTCTCTCAATGATTAAGAACCAATCGTTCAATCCTTTTATTTATGGAACCTAAATATCTAATTGATTCTAGACTAAGCAGTCTTATAGACAGATCTGCTCGTATATCAGAGAAAACGATTGAAATAGCCTATTCCATCTTTTATAAACTTAGTCACCCTTTCCTCATATATAAAAGCTAAGAATTAACTGTCGATTAGCCAAGTAGGCACTTTGATTTGTGAAGAAAAAGCATTAGCCAAGTCTCCTATTCCATATACTTAGTGCCTGAATACTTCAGGAATGATAAATTGAGAAGTAATTGTTCTATTTCTTGTCCATTCCCTATTGCAGACAGAAGCAGGGAAGAAGCTTCCTTTCATCCTTCTTGTTAATCTCCAGGTATGCATCTGTAGCGTTGCAGGTACAGTCTGTTAATTGTTTTACTTGGCATGGGTATTGCTCTTGCTAATGCCTAGGCTGTGCATGCTCGTAATCAAATTATGTGATGCAATGATGCATTCAGTTTAAAGAACCAGAACTTCTGTTTTACCTGTTAGAAATTTCCAGCAGTCTATGATAAGCCAACAACTGGCAATGTATTTACTAGTTTTGAAGGTTCTTCTCATATATTGTGGGATATGAGTTTCTGGATACATGAATTCTTTCAGCTACTGGTCATCCTTCTCAGACTAATATACAGGGTCCAATTATCTATATGCATTAGCTAAATATGCATCATGTCTTTTAAATAAAGATGAAAATTAGGTTTAAGTGCAAATGAATTAGTGCTACTAGTTGTTAAAACTATAAGTTGTATGTGGATAATTTGCATGAAACTTCAAATAGTTTATTATTTGGTTTGAATTCCTCAACAAAGTCTGCTGTCTGGATGACGTATAATTTAGACTTCCTTGTTATGCTCACTACAAGTTATGTTGGATGACTGATGAAGTACTCCAATCACAGACCTTCAGTTAGTTTCCTCCAATCGGGCATTTTTTTCTGAGAAATCAGACTCTGAGAAGGGGCGTGGAATGACATCATATTCTCGTTCTGCTTACTTTATGATGTTAAGAAGCCAGGGGTGGGCTGACTTTTCCTTGCCTCTCCGCTTCAGATACCTGCAAACCCGAATTATAGCTTGGTTATCTACTATGCATCTGATAGGCCGGTGAACGAAAGTTCCCTCTTGGGTAAATTTGTTAATGGAACTGACATGTTCCGAGATTCTCGGTTCAAGCTGATTCCTAGTATAATTGAGGTAATTATATATCTACTTTCCACTCTGTATTATAGCTCCTTAAATTTTCCCTTCCGATGATCTTTACGTGAGCTCGTTGCTATTGATAATGGGTAGGGATATTGGATGGTCAAGCGAGCGGTTGGAACAAAAGCTTGCCTGTTAGGAAAAGCTGTTACCTGCAAGTATTTCAGACAAGACAATTTTCTGGAGGTAGTTATTTTCCCAGCCCTTGTACTCATTGCAATACTTCAAATAGAATCCTGTCACTATGATCTTCTCATATATCGTAAGAGCTTTTGTGAGGGATAAATCATTGTTTGCTTGACCAATACTTGATCGCCAGACATGGTCATACTAAATGACAAGTACCAACAAATCAAGTTTGTGGCATGGATGTGTTTGTGTGCGTATGTGCGTGCACGCGGCCTAATCATATAATTTAGGTTTTTAAGATAAGAGAGACAGGACGGTAACTGCCCCTGCTACAACAAGATTTTGGTATATTGCATGCGAGGTTTTACCTTTGCAGCCAATTTTGACAACATATTCGGGAATCTGGTCAACCTCTGGAATTGAAATCTGAAGTTGGTGTGACGACTTCAGTATGTCAAACTTATGGTGTACCACCGTTTAATGTTGACCAATATATAATTGAAACAATCAAGGTTTTTTTGTCAAATTGAAGACAACATTTTCCATCGCTTGTGAACTAGAGGCCCTTCCTACCTTCTCATTTAACCACTTGCTCATTACCATTTGTAATCCGTGCTTTGTGTTTTTTTTCTTTATTGCGTGTCTAACAATTGGGTTGATAGATTGCTTGTACAACATTGGTAATGGTCTTGCTGCCTGCTACCAATTGCCACCTCAATGTAAATGCTCATTTGTCCCTGATTGTTTTCAATCTGATGCAGATTGATGTTGATATTGGATCGTCGTCTGTAGCAAGGACTGTCATTGGCCTCGTTTTGGGATATGTCACAAGCTTAGTCGTTGATCTTGCAATTTTAATAGAGGTTAGCTGATTTCTTTTTGTGTAATATCCTTTTCCAGAGTATACTTCTTCTGGGTTTCCAAATTCGTTAGGGGGATGTTGCTCGGCATTGCTTTTGTTCATAGCCCTCTCTTCCTCTCCTCTCTACTTGATTTATTATAAGCTTTAAAATGTCATATTTTCGTTTTTTTTTCTCTTTGTTCTGCAAGAGTATGTTGCGCGACTTTGGATTGTCGTTTAATGAAACATTGAAGAAATTTTCAAGATTATACTCTCTTTCATCTACAAGTCTTACACTTGGGCTTAGAAGTAGCAATTAAATCAATTAATTGATTGCCAGAGCTTAATGATTTTTCCACTACTTGGTTGCAGGCGAGGGAGGAGGCGGAGTTGCCTGAATATATTCTCGGGACTGTCCGGCTGAGTCGTATAAAGCTAGAGTCTGCTGTACCATTGGAGGTCTAAACTTGTCAATCGTCCACATATTATTCGGATCACTGCCATCATTTTGTGTGAAATCTAGAGCTAAGGCCTCCTGCAAGAGAGTCAGTGTGCTTGTGTCATCAACTCGGGCCATCCTCGTTCCAAAGCAAACAATTAAATTTGTATTCATCCGAGTTCGTCCCGAGCCCCTTGCTATCTTTTCTGGGAAAAACTCTTCCTGCACAACTATGAAGCTTTTTGTAGCCAAATATATCAATCAATGAAGCCTCTCCCCTCCTTTAGTGTTTACTATCACACGCTTGGCTCTGTGTGTGGAGCGTTATTTTTTTTTTCGGACCTCCCTCGATTTTCCACTCACCGCTTTTACCTCTGGTGTTACCTTTCCCTCGATTTGCTAATGAACATAATTATTTATTTATTTCAAGTACACATCTTGATGCATACCAACTACTATAAAAAAATATTGTTACAACTAATCTAAATTTGAACTGGATAACAACGCACTCATCATTTAGATTTAAAAAAACAGACATCTCATTTTTTAAAGTGTATTCTATTATTTTGTGGTTTTTTATTTGACACATTGTCCATTTTATTTGGCTATATATAGTGGCTTCAATAGAAAACAAGTTATAATATGGTCGATTTTAGCTGGCAATATAGCCCCATTCCTACAAACAATGAGCAATTTTTTTTAATAGATAGATTTTATTAAAAGGTGAAATATAAAACAGTGTAAGATTCTCTTATACAAATATAGTATCAAATATTACTAAAATCCTGCGACGGTAAAATTCAGTAGGAAAAAATTGTAGCACGAAAGAATGCTCGCGTTGATGCTACTATAATGCAACTCTAGCACCGCTATTTACATTACAGATAATGAGCAATTGATGGTCCGCCTTTCATTATCAATGCGTGAAAAATAATGTGACAATTCATTCGTAATTAATTGAGGAGGTCAAAAAAAGAGTTAATATTACATTATTATTGTCATTGTGTTAAGGGCGCTTATGGGGAGTAAGTTAAAATTAAAATTAGTCAAAGAGGAAATGTTTTGTTAATAAAAATAAAAAATGAGTAATTATATAAAGTCCTGGAAAGGAATTTTAATAATAAATTAAGTATATGACGAGGAGGTCAAATATGAGAGTGTAGTCGCAGGAACCACCCGTGATGTGGTTCATCGTGATGCATCTACGGTCGCATCCAATGCAGCATATATATTCTCTAATTCGATAATGTTACAATCTTCGTACGTTAATAAAATTTTTTAAAATAATTGGTGTAAAATTTTTATATTCACGGGGATTGAAATTTGTACTAGTTTTAGTGGACCACAAGATCATTTGATATCATCAATTCAAAATTTTAAGGTAATTGATAATCAAATTTTCTCACTTATAAACTAGTTTATCATAATTACAACTAGTAATATGATAATTTTTACAGAAAAATAAATCTTGTTTAAGATCAAAAGTCAGTAGATTAAGTTCTAATTATATCCATGGATTTGAATCTTTCGTCATTCTTGTATTGGCCTTAAACTACTATTCTTTCACAATAGGGTTGATCCAAGTAGTAAAAAATTTGAATTCACTTAAGAGAGTCGGGATTGAGTACTCGAGTGGAGATTAGAAAAACTACAATTCTCTTCAAGGCCTTACACTGCTAACTTGGAGGACAAGAAAAGGGTAGGGGCAAAAATCATGTAGTAAAGTGATAAAAGTAAAGTGCTTTTGAAGAAGACTGTCGTCTTTACTTTGTACCCTGCACTGCACCACCTGGCCTGCTCTTCTCAAGGACCTTACAACTTACCAAATTTAATTAAAGCCATTGTCCTCGTGTAATTGTCCACTGTCCACAATGAAACCAAAATCTCTCAACATTTTTTTATAAAGCAAATTTTTACACCCGGGTTACGTCTGCCTTGAATTGAGCTATAGACTTATGTTAATTTTTACGTCTTGTGTCATTACGTTAAATGACTTTTGAGAATCTCTGATATCTCAAAGCTTCATTTTTTAAATAAAATTAGAAAATTACACAAGATTTGTTAAGATCATTCAAAATAATAAGGGTAACCAATTCTAAACTCTAATCAGTACAACTTCACACGTATTGATCATAACAAGCTAACCCCCATTACAATAGCAAAAAGAAATGAAGGGATGATTGCTGAATAATTTAATTGGTTTTTTTTGTTGATACCAATATACTACATAGTATTCAGATTTACTAGATCGACTAATTCATGTTCGAGTTAGGTAAAACTTCAGAAAAGTGAAAAACTATCCCAGCAAGATGTGCCAATAATATGATTGGTTTTGCATTCTACGTCTAGTACTAATAATAGCAGCAACTATCATTATAATTACCAAATAACTGTATGCCCTTAAATAATTATAGTGCTCTTGTCAATAAAATAACGACCGCTTTATTTCTAAATCATAATCACTAAATTTATCAAATCAGTTAATTACATAGGCCATACCTATGTCGTCAGAGAAAAATAAAGATAATACTAAACAACAATATCAACGTGGCTGATTAGGTTAATGTCTAACCAATCTTAAATAAGAAGTTTCTGTAAAAAAATACATCTGGATACTCACTAGATCAACTAATTAATATCCGAACACAAAAAAAATGTTTGAAAAAAAAATTTAACATTGTTACTGATCGAGTCTCACATTAAATACATATCTTAGATTATTAGATTTTCTCGTACGTAAAGCATAGAAAAGATGCCTCCTTATGAAAGCACCATTTCATAGAATAAAGTGGCGAATTAACTATGGACCCAAGCGACCCTTGTTGCCTCCAAAAGCGAACCAATAATAATCTTATTTCAACTAGTAGGCAACTGAATTTTACAAGGTTACTATTTTTGTATGATTTCGATTCAAATATGTTTTGATAAATTATAAATCTCGTTTCATTTGAACTAACATCTCATCTCATTGTTCCAAAACATGTAAATTATGAAGAAATTATTATAGTTTAAGTATACTCTCAAGTTTGAACTATAAAAATACAAATACATTCCTATAGTTATGAAATAATTTTGTGAAATTTTATGATTCAGACTTAACTCGAATTCAAATTAATTAGTTTGACTTATTGTTAGATATCGAATATTTTTTGAAATAATAAACAAGTACGGGAAAAAAGTTGCCCCATACACACAAAAGTGACCATTCTATTAACTGACACAAAAAATATCTAACACAAACACGAGGCCCGCTTCTACTTTGTCTTGGCTCCATTTCCTTTGTACTGGCTGCAAATTCCCATGGAGATTTCCAATTCCATGCACTTAATAGTAAAGATCCTCCTGGCCTTGACACTCTGCTCCATTGTTTTAGCAGCATATCCTTACTCTGAGGCTCTTTTTTAGCCTAAAATCTGAGCTCAGGGATGAATATAACCTGAGGCTCTTGGTCTGGTGTCAAATGCAACCAGAACTCCACTGATGTTGTTGGCTTGGACCTGTCAATGAGGAGCCTTGGAGGGGAACTATCAGGGGAATGTTGGGTTTGAATGGAAAATTCAATGCAAGCCCAATAATGGAAAGGCCTAAAGGAAAGGCCCAAAAGGGAGATGGAAGGTTGCAATCCCACATTGAATAGAGCAAGGAGGATTTTCTTGTTTATAAGGAATTTCCCTCCTTGCCTCTCAACTTGATTGACTTCCTAAAAGGCTGACTCACCGCTAGCTGCCTGCGAGGTCGCAATGGGCGCTTTGTGGCGCACTTGGCACTTCGCACGTGCGCATCGTCTGGAGGAGCCTCAAGTATTTTGCCCGGGTCCGGAGGCAACTGCGCAGCTACCGAAGTGACGAGGAGCTGCGAGCGCCTTCAGGTTGGCCGCCGAAGAGGCACGACGGGCTGGAAAGTCCAGGAGACTTCCAGAAGGCCGAAGGGCTGCAAGATCCATCACGAAAAGGCGCCAGCGCAGCCTGGGCGCGCCTGGAAGGGTCCAGAAGCCACCGAAGGGCTACGAGCACAGCCTGGCGCGCCTGGAAGGATCCAGAAGCCATCGAAGGGCCACGAGCGCAGCCAGTCAGCCTGCTGGCCGAGCGGACGCGTCCCTTCGGGGTGGCTGCCTCCCTGCCTCTTCCAGCCTATAAATAGGCCTGTCCCCCTGCCAGAATTCTCATCCCAGCAGCAAGTGCACCTCCTAGCATTGTTGTCTTCTTCTCTCCCCCCGTTCTTCACTTAGAAAAGAGTCCAAAAGTTCTGGGTATATAAGGGTTCGCCCGAAAGTTTCGAGATACGTGTGCAACGATCTTGGAAACGCCCTAAACAGTCGTTGTATCTTGGGGACGATTGCCGAAGCCCGTACCGTACCGAAATATACGGGGCAATCTCGTCTTACGGAGAAAGTGTCCAACACTTGCCTCGACTGAAGTAGATCCTAATCAAGTACACCAACACTCCGACGCTCAACAATCGTAAGACGAGATTGTGTACTTGAAGATGGCATCGACAAGCTCAGCACCAGCGGTCCCGGGAACTGTCCACGCCGAAAGGCCGACCAAGTTCAACGATACCGAGTGCAAGAGGTGGCAACAGAAGATGGTGTTCTACCTGACGACGCTCAACCTGGTCCAATTCTTGAAGGAAGAGGCTCCAAAGGTGGCGGAAAATGAGGCAGATCAACAGAAGATCAACGCCCTCGATGCATGGAGTCACAACGACTTCCTATGCCAGAACTACGTCCTGAATGGACTAGACGACACGCTCTACAACGTTTACGCGGAAGCCAAGACCGCTAAAGAGCTGTGGAGTTCACTCGAGAAGAAGTACAAAACGGAGGATGCCGGGACGAAGAAATTCATCGTCGGACAATTCCTCAACTTCAAGATGGTGGACTCCAAGAAGGTCATCGACCAAGTGCAAGAGTTGCAGCTGATCCTTCACGAGATCCAAGCTGAAGGGATGCAACTTAGCGAGTCCTTCCAAGTAGCTGCGATGATCGAGAAGCTCCCCCCGCTCTGGAAGGACTTCAAGAGCTACCTCAAGCACAAGAGGAAGGACATGGGCCTAGAGTCAACCGAAAGTTCGAAGTCAAGCAAGGCAAGGCCAACCCCGAGACCACCGTGCACCTCGATGAGGGAAAAGGTAGCAAGAAGAGGGAGAAGTCTGGGGATAAGCAGGAGAAGCAAGAGCCCAAGAAGAAAAAGAAGATCAAGGGCGACTGCTACAACTGCGGTAAACCCGGACACATGGCTAAGGACTGTCGCCAGCCGAAGAAGGACGACCAAGGAAAGGTTAACCTGGCTGAAGACTTGTCCCAGATGGATCTGTCAGCCGTGGTGTTTGAAGCCAACCTGGTGGACAATCTGAGAGAGTGGTTCGTAGACACAGGAGCTACCCGCCACGTCTGCTCGGACAAGGAGATATTCTCGAACTATATCCCGATCACCGGTCGAAAGCTGTTCATGGGAAACTCTACAACGTCCAAGATCGTCAGTCTGGGTAAGGTGGTCCTGAAGCTGACCTCAGGAAAGAAGCTGACCCTCAAGGATGTGCTGCATGTCCCGGACATCCGCAAGAACTTAGTCTCTGGCTCACTGTTAAGCAAAACTGGTCTTAAGCTTGTATTTGAGGCTGATAAGTTTGTACTGACCAAAGCAGGTCAATTCATAGGAAAGGGTTATCTAGAAAGGGGGCTGTTTAAGATGAATGTAATAACTGTACATCGCACCTTTAACGGTAAAAATAAAGTTAATGCTTATTCTTACTTGGCCGAGTGTTCTAATTTATGGCATGGTAGATTAGGACACGTAAATCTAAACTCCTAAGAAAGTTAGTAAGTTTAAATTTATTACCGAATCTAGAGTTCAACCCATCCGATAAATGTGAAGTATGTGTGGAGGCTAAAATGACCAAAGCACCTTTCCTTTCGGTGGAAAGAAGTACTACGCCTTTAGAGTTAATTCATACGGACACTTGCGATATGAAACACGTGCAAACTAAAGGCGGGAAGAAATACTTCATCACGTTTATCGATGATTGCACGAGATACTGTTATGTATATCTCCTAAAGGGCAAAGACGAAGCTCTTGATGCTTTTAAGAGATATAAGAATGAGGTTGAAAATCAACTCAGCATGAAAATCAAAATAATCCGAAGTGATCGAGGAGGAGAATATGTAGCTCTGTTTGAGGAATTCTGTCAAGAACATGGTATTATTCATCAGACGACTACTCCATACTCACCTCAATCGAATGGCATAGCTGAACGCAAAAATCGAACTCTTAAGGAGATGATGAATGCTATGTTGATTAGCTCGGGCTTACCCCAGAACATGTGGGGGGAAGCTGTGCTCTCAGCTAACCACATTCTAAACAAATTGCCACACAAGAAAAGGGATAAAACCCCATATGCACTATGAAAAGGAAGGAAGCCTTCCTACGGTTACCTTAAAGTGTGGAGGTGCCTAGCAAAGGTCGAAGTACCTAAGCCTAAACAGGTGAGAATAGGACCCAAGACCATTGATTGCATCTTTATCGGATATGCGCAAAATAGTAGTGCTTATCGATTTTTGGCGCATAAATCTGAAAACCCTGAGATAAACACGGGTATGGTCATAGAATCAAGGAACGCAACGTTTTTTGAAGATAGCTTTCCTAATAAGGAAAGAAAGGAAGCAAGTCCAAAGAAAAGGGCTCACGAGACTACGCAAGGGTCAAATCAGAAAGATGATGAACCCAGACGTAGTAAACGGACGAAGGTAACCAAATCTTTCGGTCCGGACTATCTAACCTATGCGTTAGAAGATGAACCCAGGACAATCCAAGAGGCATTGTCCAGTCCAGATGCTCCTCTCTGGAAGAAAGCTATCAATAGTGAGATAGAATCCATTATGCAAAACCACACGTGGGAAATCGTGGATCTCCCACCGGGCTGCAAACCTTTGGGATGCAGGTGGATCCTAAAAAGGAAATACAAAGCTGATGGATCAATCGACAAGTACAAAGCTCGATTGGTAGCTAAGGGGTTCAAGCAGAAGGAGGGATATAATTTTTTTGACACATATTCACCGGTCACAAGAATCACATCGATTAGAGTACTCATAGCTGTTGCAGCACTCTATAACCTCGAGATAAACCAAATGGATGTAAAAATAGCTTTCCTAAATAGAGAACTGGAAGAGGAGATATACATGGAGTAACCTGAAGGGTTTGTGGCTCCCGGTCAAGAGCATAAAGTGTGTCGACTAGTCTAGTCACTATACGGGCTGAAACAAGCGCCGAAACAGTGGCACGAGAAATTTGACAGAACAATGCTGTCAAATGGATTTAAGATCAATGAGTGCGATAAATGTGTTTACATTAAAGGCACACCTGAA
The DNA here is from genome assembly GCA_963995505.1 of Hypericum androsaemum. NCBI lineage: Eukaryota > Viridiplantae > Streptophyta > Magnoliopsida > Malpighiales > Hypericaceae > Hypericum > Hypericum androsaemum. Next base: position 21,847,866 of record OZ023182.1, on the reverse strand, counting down.
GCTTACGTAATTGTATGTCTCTACGTAGATGACTTGCTAATTACGGGAAGCAATAAAGAGGTTATTGTGAAAACTAAGAACATGTTAAAGAATCACTTTGACATGAAAGATATGGGTCTGGCAGACGTCATACTAGGAATAAAAATTTCTAGGAAAGCTGACGAAATTATCTTGACGCAATCCCACTACGTGGAAAGCGTGCTCAAGAAATTTGAAGCCTTTAACAAACCTCCGGTTAAGACTCCAGTAGATTTGAATCTACACTTAGCCAAGAATCGAGGGGACCCAGTATCTCAACTAAAGTATGCACAAATTATCGGGAGCTTGATGCATTTAACAAACTGCACTCGCCCCGATATTGCGTACTCAGTTAGTAAGCTTAGTAGATTCACACGTAATCCAGGGAAGGATCACTGGCTAGCTCTGGAAAGGGTCTTACGGTATTTAAAACATACCATAAACCATGGCATACATTATGCTAAATATCCAGCTGTATTAGAAGGATACAGTGACGCAAACTGGATATCGGACACTAAGGACTCGAAATCCACGAGTGGATACGTATTCACCATAGGAGGAGGAGCTGTGTCTTGGAAGTCCTCTAAACAAACGTGCATAGCTCGATCCACCATAGAATCAGAGTTTATAGCACTAGACAAAGCTGGGAAAGAAGCTGAATGGCTCAGAAACTTCTTAGAGGATATTCCGTGCTGGAGCAAACCAGTACCTCCCGTATTGATACATTGTGATAGCATGTCTGCAATTGGGAGAGCACAAACTACATTGTACAACGGAAAGTCTCGACATATCCATCAGAGACACAATTGTCATGACCCGCTCTCAGGTCGGTGACCGGCGCTAGACTCCACGACAAACATCTGCAAATGTGCAATCTAGCAAGCCTCACACAAATTCATCAATACTCACATCAAACAAACCTGAGAAAGATACAACACATGCAAAGATGGTACACAACCATCAACGAAAATCTGAACAATCCATCTCCAAATGACAAATCCAAAATCGGACATAAACCAGGATCTAACCACTACGGAGCATCTATACAGATGTACAAGGAAGCACAAGTCTGGAGACCTCAAAGTGTAGCCCTCGAATGAATAAGATGGGCTCGAAATACAGACTCCAGAATTAACGCTACTATGGCACCTCGGAACCTGAGATAGATTAGTAGGGGGGTAAGTGTTTGGGAACACTTAGTAAGAAGATAGAACATAACATATTAGTTATGTCTGAGATATACGTGCCACAGAACTCAACCATGTTCGACGTAACTGAACTTGAAATGCATGATGACCATATGATGCACAAATTACCGAAAACATAAATATAAACACACAGACATATAGAGCCATGAACAGGTTTTGAAAAGCCCCTTCCTCTGACTGCCAAGGGATATCCAAATGGCCAAACGAATCTCCGTCCATACAAACACAAAGCTAGCTTACATACGTAAACTAGTGATATCCCCAAACTATGAGCTCATAGACTAACATCCCCGGTTAGTACGGAAAAACCTATTCATCTCTCTCACAAACACATATCTTAAAAAACATATGACCCAACGGTCCAGAATCATATCCCTCACACATATGCCAAATGTACCAAATCAGCCCAAGCTAGCAATCAAGCCGGCCATTCACAAATCTCACATTCATCACAAACCGATCACAATATACCAAACGTATCACATATGCACAATCTCATCTCATAACCAACAACATATGCATGAGACGCACATCAATCAAGATCTAAAACATGCATATAACAAACACAACCAACATATCATGGTCTATCCACTTACACAACGAAGATCCACCGATCACAGTGATTTCTGAATCCAATGCCTTTTACTCAAAGCTTTCGAAATGATTCTCCTTCACCCCCACACCTTGCGGATGTTCTGTTCACAATCCCAAATCACAATAACGAGGTTAACCTCTGAATTCCTAAACCAAATCGCTGCCAACGCTTCAGAACAACGGATAACGACATAATGACAACACATCGTCTAAACAAGCATCAAACATGTCCAAATATCTCAATCTCTTTCAATCCTTACTTTCTTGACAAATATACCACACATGTATAATCTGTTTAGAGCGTACTCATGGTCATAAATGTCATCCAACAATCTGTTTTGGCAATCACAACACAAACCAAATACAAGAGAAGCTCAACCACTTCATCTTCAATAATTACCACATATAACTCAATCTCAGATCATAATCACTTCAAATAATACTTTACATGACTTCTCCTGTATGTCCTTGATATCTCAGAATCTACATATTCACTGAAATTTCCAAACAAGCCACTTACCAAGTCTCTATTCTTGACCCCCTTCAATCTGAATACAGCAGACAAGTCCAAACTTCAACCAAGTCTTGAACAAGATTTCTTTATCCAAACAAGGCATATGATATACGGTTAGAAATCTTATAGAGTCCTCTGTAAGCTGTCAAAATTTTATGTCCCAATTCGAAGCCTAAGTATGCTTACCGATCACGTTTTGCTCAACAACCTCAGCTATGTGCTTCTTCAATGACAGTCTGATTCAAAATGAATTTCCCGTCGATTCCCTGATCCAAATTCCACATATGATATACCAAAAGAAAGGTATAGAAGTCTTCTACGACTCTCTTCAAAGGTTCAAAGTCCAAATCTAAACGGAAGTAGGCTTACCTCTTGATTCTTTATTGAGCAGCTTATTTCTTTCTCTTTCAGCCTTCTCAGCCTTCTCTCTTCTTTCTCTTAAATTTTCGTTTTATGACCAAGGAGATAAGTGTTCTGCCTCTTCAGAAAAGCCTCTAAGATATATGAAGAGGTGGGTGAGGTCCAATAGCAATCAACTCACCTCTTCCTTTAATTCTAAGAAGCAAACAAAGAAACTAGGGTCCAATCAGATTCATTCACAAGCAAGCAGCTCAAGAATGGCGGTCTTCCTCAGGTTTTTATCCAATTTGATAGTCAACTTATTTGTTCCTCTATGTTTCTAGTTTCTGGATCAAGTTCATTTGTACCATTTGAAGCAATATTGAGAATGTTATACCCAATTTACTAAGCAAAGGTCAATCTATCCAAATCTGTCAAAGTAGCTTCTCAAGGAAATAAATTCACTAAGGATTGTTGTGGTTAAAATGGAACTCCAATGACACCAATTCACATCTTGAACACTTAAAATCACATATCTCATGTAACTATCTCGATGCGATGCATTCCGACCAACCATTTTTTCGAATATCACAATTCTCCCCCCTTATAAAAATTCGGTCTGCGAATTTACTTGTAACTAAGTTATCAAACGAAGAACTTACTTGGTTATTCAAACAGGTGCGAAAATCTTCCTCGTATATCATCCTCTAACTCCCATGTGGCTTCTGATGGAGAATGATTTTGCCACAATACTTTCACGAATGGTAACTCCTTAGTCCTTAGTTTTCTCACCTACCTATCCATAATCTGTAGTGGCTGCTCATCGTAGGTGAGATCGTCACGAAACTCCACATTTGGCTGATCTAATACATGTGAGGAGTCATGTAAATATCTCCTAAGCATGGAGACATAGAATACCGGATGTATATGTGAGAACGTAGGTGGTAATGCCAACCGATAAGCCACTTGACCAACCCGCTCTAAAATCTCGAATGGTCCCACATATCTTGGACTTAGTTTACCCTTCTTTCCAAATCTCATAACACCCTTCATCGGAGATACTTTGAGAAATACACTTGAACCCTTTTCAAATTCAATGTCCTTTCTCCTTTTATCCGAGTACGACTTCTGTCTACTCTGAGCTGTCATTAGCCTCTTTCGAATCACTTTGATCTTCTCAACCGTATCATCCAAGAATTCAAGATTCACATTCTGTTTCTCACCAACATCATCCCAATATACCGGTGATCTGCACTTCCTGCCATACAATGCTTCATACGGTGCCATCTGAATACTACTCTGATAATTATTATTGTATGAGAATTCCATCAAAGGCAAATAAAGTTCCCAACTACCTCCAAAATCAATCACACACGATCGCATCATATCCTCGAGAATTTGTATTGTCCGCTCGGACTGTCCATCTGTCTGAGGATGAAAAGCTGTGCTCAAATCCAAACGAGTACCCATGGCATCTTGAAATTTCTTCGAAAACCGAGACGTGAAATGTGTCCCTCGATCGGAGACTATCGAGATAGGAACTCCGTGCAATTGAACAATATGATCAATGAACAACTGAGCAAACTTAGTAGCATCATACGTACTCTTGATCGATAGGAAGTGTGCTGACTTTGTCAATCTATCCACGATAACCCAAACTGAATCAAATCCTCGTGGTGAAGTCGGAAGGCCGACTAATAAATCCATCGTAATTCGTTCCCATTTCCATTCCGGAATATCCAGCGGTTGCAACAAACCCGAAGGTCTTTGGTGCTCAGCCTTCACCTGTTGACACGTTAAACATCTAGCAACGAAATCCCCAATGTCCTTCTTCATACCATTCCACCAATAATGAATCTTTATATCATGGTACATCTTGGTAGAACCTGGATGCATGCTATAAACGGTCTTGTGTGCCTATGCCATAATGTTTTTTCTTACGTCTCTTACATCAGGTACGACCAACCGAGTACCGTAGTATAAAACACCATTTGAACTGAGATGGAATTTATGCAATTTACCTTCTTCAACTCTTTCAATCATCTTCATCAACTCAGGATCATCTCTCTGAAGTTCTACAACCCGACCACGTATAGTTGGTTGCAGATGTAACTCACCTAACATCATAGGCTGATTTCTATCAAGCACTGTTGTCAACTCTAACCCTTGGTCGACTATCTCATGTATACTTGAAATCAAAGGCCTTCGCGTCACTGACATATGTGCCAAACTACCCGTTGACTTCTGACTCAAAGCATCGGCCACAACGTTAGCTTTACCTGGATGATAGTTAATAGTGCAATCGTAATCCTTCAAAAATTCCATCCATCTCCTCTGCCTCATATTCAGATCCCTCTGATCAAAAATGTACTTCAAACTCTTGTGGTCAGTAAATATGTCAAACTTCTCACCATATAGGTAATGTCTCCAAATTTTTAGCGCAAACACAACTGCACCCACTTCCAAGTCATGTACTGGATAATTATGCTCGTGTTTCTTCAGCTGTCTAGAGGCATACGCAATCACATTCCTTTCCTGCATCAATACACATCCCAAGCCAATCCTAGAAGCATCACAATACACCGAATACTTTCCAGTTGCAGACGGTAAAGCCAAAATCGGAGCATTAGTCAACAAGTATTTCAACTCCTAAAAACTTCTCTCATAATCTTCTGTCTATTCGTACTTCACATTCTTTTGAGTCAATCGTGTCAATGGAACGGCCAAAGTGGAAAAGCCTTTTACAAAACGTCTGTAATATCCAGCCAAACCAAGAAAACTTCGTACCTCCGTAACATTGGTAGGAGTTGGCCAATTCACCACAGCTTCTATCTTCTTTGGATCAACTGACACTCCATCCTTGGAAATAATATGTTCTAGGAATGCCACACTTTGTAACCAAAATTCACACTTAGAAAGTTTGGCATACAACTCATTATCCAACAACGTCTTCAAAACCAAGCGAAGATGTCTCTCATGTTCTTCCTCAGTCCATGAATAAATCAATATGTCATCAATAAAGACCACTACAAACTGATCCAAGAATGGTTTAAACACCCGATTCATCAAGCCCATAAAGAAAGCAGGAGCATTCGTAAGACCAAACGGCATAACCAAGAATTCATAATGCCCATACCGAGTTCTGAAAGCTGTCTTGGTCACATCTTCCTTTCGAATCCTCAACTGATGGTACCCCGACCTTAAGTCAATCTTTGAAAACCACTTGGCATCTCGCAACTGATCAAACAAATCATCGATACGTGGAAGAGGATACTGGTTGCGGATCGTTACCTTATTGAGTTGGCGATAATCAACGCAGAGTCTCAAACTTCCATCCTTCTTCCGAACAAACAACACAGGAGCACCCCATGGTGAAACACTAGGCCGAATATATTCCTTATCCAACAAATTCTGCAACTGAATCTTCAACTCTTTTAACTCAGCAGGTGCCATACGATATGGTGGTATCGAAATCGGCTCTGTTCCTGGCATCAACTCAATACAAAACTCAATCTCTCTCTCTGGTGATAAACCCGGTAACTCATCTAGAAAAACATCAGAAAATTCTGCCACAACGGGAATATCATCAACAGTCACCTTTTCCATATTAGACTCTTTAACAATAGCAAGGTAACTTACACAACCCCTCTGTAACAATCTCGAAGCCTTCAAACATGAAATAAGCCTTGGTGGAGTCAACATCCCATCACCCCGAAACATAAATTCTGGTTCACCCTCAGGCTTGAACTTCACAATCTTATTAAAGCAATCCACCGTAGCACGATAGCACGATAACCATTCCATCCCCAAAATCACATCAAAATCATCCATGTCTAACACATGTAGGTCAGTCAACATCTCATGACCATCCACAACTATCACACATGATGTAAGAACTAAATGCACATGAATGATATGACCTGAAGGAGTACAAACATCTAACGGCTCCCTCAATGACACAAGTGGACTATCAGAGGATCTAGCAAACTGGGGTGACAAAAATGAATGTGTCGACCTTGAATCAAACAAGACTCGAGCATTAGACAAGCCTATAGGGAGTATACCTGAAACCACATTATTAGACGCCGGAGCATCTTTCCTGGTGAGAGCATATACACAAGCAGGACCACCTTCACTCTGCTCCATCGGCTCCTTTCCTCGAAGAACCGAAGTCTCTCCTTGATGGCTTTGACTAACTGGACTCCTATATTGTTCTTGAGGTCGTCCCGATAAGCTAGTAAGCTGCGCATATTCTCTTGCCTTAGCCACACGACAATCCTTAAGATGATGTCCAAACTTACCGCATCCAAAACAAGCTCCCGATTGTCTGTAGCAAGGTCTTCCAGGATGTTGCTTCCCACAACTAGAATAATTCACTGGGCCTCCGGATTGGCCTCGACCTCCTGCTTGACCGCGAGGGCCATTTCCTCTCCCAAATCCTCTACCAATTCTTCCAAATGCTCCTCCACCTCTCGAGAAATTAGGTTGAAAGTTTGGCCTTTGCTGCTGTTATCCGAAACTCTGGTTTGAACCATACTGCAGTGGCCTATCAAATCGATGCACCTTAGCTTACTTCTGCACTGTAAGCCGCTCATTATCACGCATCTCTAATGTTCTCGCACAATCCACGGCCGCTGAATAAGATTGGAATCCACGTGGGTACATCACTTTAAACATCGCATCATCGAGTCCTCGAACAAATCTCTTCACCGTCTTCTCCTCAGTGGGAATCAGATGCTTTGCATAGCGAGAAAGATAATCAAACCTCTATTCATACGCCGTCACCGTCATCTCTGGTGTCTTCAACAATCTTTCAAACTCGAACGCACGAGCATCTCTCAGACTTTCAGGCAGGAAGCGATCCAACAGTGAATCACTAAACTGATCCCAAGTCCATCCAGTTGATTCCACAGTTTGTAACCATACTCCCGCCTCACCTGTCAATTTAAATGCTGCTAGTTCCACCATTCTTTTACTATCACAATTCAGAATTTTCCATCTCTTTTCCATCTCATCAAGGAACAACTGAGGATCATCTCGCACACCAGAGAATGTGGGTGGGTCTAGCCTCAGAAACTCTGCCAATGTATCATCTCTAGGTGTCATAGCGGCTTTCTTCTCCGCCTGACTTTGTTGAGTAGCGATAAACTTCTCCATCGCCATCATCACTCTGTCTGCAGCATCACCACTCCGCTTTCTACGTCCAGAAGTGCCACTAACTGGTTGACCTATCTCAGCTGGCGTGGCAGTAGCGGTAGTAGTATGCTCAACTGGATGTGTAGGCTCTAATGTAGCATCATCTCTAGCTCTATCAGAGCTCTCACCATGCTCCCTCATCGTAGCGTTAGAATCTCTACGTGTCACAGGCATATCCTCCCTACTAGAACAAGTCAATATTTAAGAGGCCAAATAAAAAGATTATCCAACAGAGGACAAAGACACGACAAATCCTATGCTCCGTAGGGTACAAACAAAACACATTCAACGACAAACCAAACAAACACAATCAAGCTCTGATACCAACTTTGTCACGACCCGCTCTCAGGTCGGCGACCGGCGCTAGATGAAAGGAGGGATTTTCACCCCTCTTGCAATAAAGAGTAAGTAAGGGATTGTCGTCCCACAAGGACTAAGCTAGGCTGCAAACTCGACTTTATCACTAGTTTGGGACAATAATAAATGGAGGTGTCAATTCCAAATACGAATTGGTTACTACAACGACTAAATACAAGAAGATTAAAACAATGAAGGAAGGAGTGAGCTTGGTACCAATGACAACCTAAATAACCAAATGGCATATGGGGTTTATTAAGTTCGTGTTATGGTCCGAATGTTTCTTAAGCAACTAATCAACGCTCCCGCGACAAATTAGTCTAAATCGATAGTTAATTAGGCTTAGGTGAACCAACCGCGCTCCCACGAAAAATTAGCCAACTAATCCAACTAACTACCGATTATCACCATCATCCTTTGGACAACTAACCACCTAAAGAGATCCCTCTTCAATAGGCAACTAGTTAACTAGTTAAATGGTCCGTTAATCCTAACCCCTCCCGGCGATTAGTGTTAACTTAGTTCATAATCAAGGTGATCAATCAAGATTAAGCATTAAACACATTAACTAGTTCATAATCCTTAACATATTAACCCCACAAAACCATTGGCTAAGTAGGTGCCATCAAGGCACCAAACTCACAAATAAACTACTCACACATGTTCATCATACATCTTAACACATCCATTGAACAAAGCAAGCAAAGCAAGAACATTAAAAGAGAGAGTAAAGGAAAGCTCAATATGGTCTTCAAGCATCCAATATTCTTCCTTCAAGTTCCCTTCACAAGCTTCAACAATGGCTCCCTCTCCTAGCTTCTTCTTGGCCACGTTCTTCTTCTTGTCCTCTTCAATGGTGAGCCACGTTTTTGGTCCAAGGGAGAGAGAGTTGGCAGCCACGTTCTTGTTCTTTGGAGAGGGAGGAAGAGTCAGCCACGGATTTTTCTTGGTCAAGGAGGAAGGAAGAGTGAATGGTTGAATGAATGAGTGGAATGGAGGAATATGTGGGAAAGTGGAAGTAGTGGGGGACAATGGAGGATAGTGGAGTATGGAGAATTTGTTAGTGGAATTCCAGCCAAAATGGTGTGGGATGGCAGCCAAGAAAACGTCCTGGCAAATTCCAGAATGGTCCCGGAATTTTGGCCAATTTTGGTCAGGCGAGTCCTCCGATTTAAAGCTCGACTTCATACATATTTTCGACCCTCTTAGACTTCGAATCTGAAGAAGAAAAAAGAAACAAAGTTGTAGCCCCGGATGTCTTCTTTCCAGAACCACCTCACTCATCTCCATTGGACTTCGGATGAGAAAGTTATCGGCATTTAAGTCTCTCGAGGTCAGTTAGCCCAATGTCGTCGCCTTCCCGATCGTGCACCATTCTTCAAGGCTGATCCGATCGTCGTTGAAGCGCTCCAAAGTACACCAATATCCTCCCCGCATCACCACAAAGCCTCCTTGAAATAAAAATGAACGAAACTAATGAAAATCACAATAACTATACTAAAACGTTCAAAACATGAAATATAACAATACAACGATAAATAACACACAACAATACTAGAAACAATGGAAAATTGACACTAAAACATACATAGATGATAGAGTGTTTTCACACTCATCACACCCCCACACTTGAATCATTGCTTGTCCTCAAGCAATACTCATACAAACACAATCACAATCACCTAAGAAAGAAAACATGAAAAGGACAAGAATAGGCATGATCAATTCACAATTTAACTCCCCTCAAAATTTCAAACTCACATCAAAAGTATTATCACACAACCTAGCTGGTACATCAAATCAAACACAAAGAGTAAGAACCGGTAGACACCTCACCACTCGATGGTTTAACCAAGTGTTATCACTATGTAAAAGACACTAGAGGGTTAACCACTCAGAGGTTCGGAAATTTTAGCTCACGATTTGTAAGTAGCCAACTTCCTATCTCTCGCATACATGATCGATGTCTTTCAAAGTATCCTACGTCCTACTCAACAGTGTCTCAAAGTCATGTGGTTGCTCGTGAACCAGGGGCTTTCAACCGGGTTGTAATGGGGATAAGGTATTAGTGAGATAATATATATGGATAGTAGTTAAACCACCCAATCCGAGGACTTGTTGCTAAAGCATTCTAGTCTCTCGTCTATTCTAAACATCCTCACCATAAATAATTAAAGCACACTCTCAAAATTCACCCATTTCCTAAGACCGCGTAGCACGAGTTATGCCAATTATTAATGCCTTATTGAAACTTCACATTTCTTTCTTTCTTTTCTTTTCTTTTCTTTTCTTCATTTTTTTTCTTTTTTTTTCTTTTTTTTTCTCTTTTTTTTTCTTTCTTTCTTTCAACAAATACAAACACAAACACAAACTTGGCATTTTCTAGGCAAGAACTCGGCTTCTTTGTATGGCCTCTCAATTACCCAAATTCCCAAAGAATTAACCCATAAGAACACTAAGCTACCAACTAAACCCAATACATATCATTTCCCCCAAAAAAATGTAAACTTATGTGTCCTCGGATCGGATGACCAAAGGTCGGGAGGATGGTGGATATAAGGCTTAAAGTTGGTATACATATAATATGATCAATGAATGGCTAGGCTCAATGGGTGAAAACAATGGATATAAAGGTTCTTGGCTCTAAGGCTCTAGGCTCAATTTCAAAGGATTAGCCCCCGTCATTCACTAACGCCACACAACCAAGACCACGTCAAGTACTAGTAGGATACCTCGATCAACCAAACTCATGTAGGCACCTCATGAATAAATGAAGACGGTTGTCTCCTCCTTCGGCTCAAAGTTTCTTACAAGGTCACTCATCAACCCTCTAGTCTAATCTACATAGTGAGACCACTAGTCTAAACAACCGAGGGTGAGGTTTCTACAAGTTCTTAGGCCTTGTGCTCGAGTTCATTTCCTAACTAGGTGTGTGGTAAGCTTCTAACAAAAGTTAAAGAATTTTGAAGGGAGTCAAATTTTGAAAAATTCATGCCAAATCATTGCCTAAACAAAACAAATTAGATCTAAACACATAAAGGATTCCTAAGTGGAACCACACCCCCACACTTGAAGAACACCTTGTCCTCAAGGTGTAGAGAGCACATATACATCTAAACAATTGAACTATACTAACAATTGCAATAAGAACCAAGCAAGAACATCAAACAAAGAAGAGGAACAAGACATCACAAAGACACATGGCAAACTCAAGACATCACGAAGACAAGAAAATAACTAAAGAAAAATAAAGTGCTAGGAGACTTCCCTTAATTTTGAGTTGGAGATGTTGTAGCTTTGATGACGCAGCTCCATGTCCATGTCGAACTTCGACCCCTCAAATTGTCACTTGCTTGCTCTTTGATTGGGATGATTTGTGAGAAATGGGAGGAAGAGTTAAAAAAAAAAATTTTTTTTTTGAAAAAAAAAACGGAATGAAAATTAAAACCGAGAGTTGCCACGGCCGTGGCTAAAAGCAACGCCAAAACTTAAAATTTTTTTTTTTTAAATTTTCAAAAAAAAAAAAAAATGAAAACCGTGAGTTGCCACGGCCGTGGCCAAAAAGCCACGCCTAAAATAAAAAAATTTTTTTGTATTTTTTTTTGCAATTTTTTTTTTTAAAACTTTCCCAACTCGTCCTCGATCCTTGCTGAGCTCCAATCGTCCATGTCACCTTCAAGATGCAAGAGATCCCTGTAAGCATGAACTAACACTTCAAAAACATACCAGAATAAGAACAACACATAAATAAAAAGAACACACATAAAAGACTATAATAAATATAAAGACAATATAAAATACATGCTAAGTTATAGTCGTTAGCTTGACTTTACTCCCCTTTTTCATGCATCGGAGGGTGAGGTGACGGAGTGCACTTCCGCTTGTCGTTCCATATTGCCATCAAGGCAAATCTTGCACCTTTGGCCATTCACCTTGAACACTCCTCCATTACTTCTTTCCAATTTGAGGGTTCCAAATGGAAAAATCTTTACCACCTTCAAAGGGCCACTCCACTTGGACTTGTGTTTTCCCGGAAAAAGTTTTAAACGGGAGTTGTAAAGTAGCACTTGATCACCTTCCTTGAACTCCTTCTTCCCGATGTGGGCTTCGTGTTTCTTTTTCTTCTCATCCTTCTTAAGCCTCTCCACTCCCGACTTGGCTTCCTCCTCTAAGTGGATGTAATACATAATCATGTCAAGATTTATCCCCTTCATATCAGATTTTTGGCACACCATGGCCTTAATCCGTTTGTCAACAACTTCAAGCACCTTCTCCTCTTGCTCCTTAGAGAGCTTGTTGGAGACGATAATGGGGATTCTTCCTTCATCCTTTAAGAATGCATATCGTAAATGGGAGGGTAGCTCTTTCAACTCCAAGCTTGGAGCCTTAATGATGGAAGGTGGAGGAGGATACTTCAAATCACGCTCCAAATCCTCATGTAGACCTTTTTTATAAGTTTCTTCCACGAACTCGTCCAAGTCATCCTCTTCTTGTTCTCCCTTAATCTTTTCCTCCATTCTACCTTCAATCCTCGATATGCTTTCCTTGCCCAACTTGAGGGCACAATCTTCAACCATATCAATCTTCTTGCATACGACTTCATCAAGAGGGTGGCGCATTCCATTGGACATCTTAAATTCTACTTTCTCCTCCCCTATTCGGAGGATCAATCTTCCTTCATGCACGTCCACCAAGGCACGTGCCGTGTTGAGAAACGGTCGGCCAAGAATTAGTGGACAGCTCTTGTCCTCTTCGAAATCCAACACCACAAAGTCCACGGGGAAGATAAACTTATCAATCTTCAACAAAACATCCTCCACAACCCCGAATGGCTTCTTCATGGTTTGGTCCGCCAATTGGAGACGCATAGAAGTTGGTTTCACCTCACACAAACCAAGTCTCCTCATAATTGACAAAGGCATCAAGTTAATGCTAGCGCCTAAATCACATAAGCACTTGGGAAACTCAACATCACCAACAAAACCAGGAATAGTAAAACTCCCCGGGTCCTTTAGCTTTGTCGGGAGATCCTTAGAGATGAGAGAGCTACACTTCTCCGTGAGGGCTACCGTCTCTCCATCTTTCCACTTCCTCTTCTTAGTGATGAGTTCCTTGAGAAACTTCGAGTATTGCGGTAATTGATCCAACATCTCAAGAAAAGAAACACTGATCTGGATGTTCTTCATCTTCTCCATGAAGCCAATAAACTTGTCATCCATCACATTCTTCTTCTTCACTCTTTGAGGGAATGGTAGAGGAGGGATCTTTGGTGGTGGCGGAACATACTCCTCTTCCTCGTCCATCTCAACGAATGGACGTTTCTCCTTCTCTTTTCCATTGACCTCCTCTTTGTTCTCTCTTGATTTTGGGCTCATCTCTTGACAAATTGTTTCCTTGCCACTTCTCAAGGTAATTGCACACACATTTCCTCGAGGATTCACTTCCGTGGAGCTAGGAAGCGAACCGGATGCTCTGTGGGCACTTGCATTTGCTATTTGCCCAAGTTGCCTCTCCATATTATGCAGGGCGGTTGCTTGACCCTTGAGGATTTGTTCAAGATTGTCTTGCCTTGATGCTTGTTGTTGTATGGCTGCCAAAATTTGGCCTTGTTGGCTAACCACCCCTCCAACTTCTTGCATAAACTTTTCCATCTTGTCAAATCTCTCCTCAATATTTCCCATCCGATCCATCAAGGAGAAACGTGGTTGGAAACCCGGAGGAGGCCCTTGTGGTGCATTATGAAGAGGAAGTCCCTTATCCGGAACAATTGCCATACTTTCGCCATTATTCCCTCCCTTCCAAGAGAAGTTTGGGATTTTTCTCCACCCTGTATTGTAGGTGGAGGAATAGGGGTTATTTCCCATCCTATTTGCCCCTTGACCTTGGCCTTGTCCTTGACCACCAACAAAATGTGCTTGCTCTACTTCCGTGTTCATCATAGCACATTCTTGCATCTCGTGGCCAACGTTCCCACATGCTTCACAAGTCGTCCTTACGGCTGCCACATTGGTTTTGTTCAAGCTAAGATCATTCACTTTTCTTGCCAACAATGCCAATTGGGCTTGAATAGAGGAGGCAACATCAACATCAATCACTCCCTTTTGTTGGCTAATCGGTTGTCTTCCCCTCTCATTTGCCATAAGGATGTTTGTAGCTGCTAATTCTTCCACAATGTGGTAGGCCTCATCCCTCTCTCTTCTAAAAAAGGATCCATTAGAGGCAGCATCAACCGTCCCCCTTGTAGAGGGTCCAAGACCAAAGTAAAAAGTTTGGAGTAAAGACTCCTCTGATATATTATGGTGTGGACAACTCCTTTGTAATCCCTTGAATCTCTCCCAAGCTTCACTCAATGACTCATTCTCGAATTGTTGGAAGTTGTTAATCTCCTTCACGAGTCTATTGGTCTTGGAGAAGGGAAAATACTTGTCAAGGAAGGCATTAGCTAGCTCTTCCCATGTCGTAATTGTTGTCCCAACGAGATTCTTATACCATATCTTTGCTTGGTCCTTCAAGGTAAATGGGAACAACCTCAGCTTCACAGCATCGTCGGAAGCTCCATTGTGCTTGAAGGTGTCGGCTATCTCCAGAAAATTAGCAATATGGTCGTTGGGATCTTCATTCGGTAATCCATAGAATTGGACCGAAGCTTGGAGCATGTGAATCACTGCTGGCTTGATCTCGAAGGTGTTAGCTTGAATAGCAGGCCTAGGAACTCCAGACATTGCCCCTCTCAAGGTGGGCCTAGCATAGTCCATAAGAGACCTTCGAGGAACTCCAACTCCTTGCGCATCACCTTGCGGAGCTCCTTGTGGAGCTTCTTGCACATGAGGTTGTTGATTCATCCTTGCTTGTGTCCTTCTCTCTTGTCGCAACACCCTTTCCAAGTATCCAATGTCAACGTCTACTCCGATCAGAATGTTGTTCGTTGAGCGAGTTGAGCGCATGCGACAATTCAGTACCTTGTAAGACAAACAACAAAGGCACTAAGTAACCAAGTAAACAAAAAAAAATGTCCTAATCCAAGTTCGTAAGCCAAATTAAGCGTCTAGTACTTAATCCCCGGCAACGGCGCCAATTGAAAGGAGGGATTTTCACCCCTCTTGCAATAAAGAGTAAGTAAGGGATTGTCGTCCCACAAGGACTAAGCTAGGCTGCAAACTCGACTTTATCACTAGTTTGGGACAATAATAAATGGAGGTGTCAATTCCAAATACGAATTGGTTACTACAACGACTAAATACAAGAAGATTAAAACAATGAAGGAAGGAGTGAGCTTGGTACCAATGACAACCTAAATAACCAAATGGCATATGGGGTTTATTAAGTTCGTGTTATGGTCCGAATGTTTCTTAAGCAACTAATCAACGCTCCCGCGACAAATTAGTCTAAATCGATAGTTAATTAGGCTTAGGTGAACCAACCGCGCTCCCGCGAAAAATTAGCCAACTAATCCAACTAACTACCGATTATCACCATCATCCTTTGGACAACTAACCACCTAAAGAGATCCCTCTTCAATAGGCAACTAGTTAACTAGTTAAATGGTCCGTTAATCCTAACCCCTCCCGGCGATTAGTGTTAACTTAGTTCATAATCAAGGTGATCAATCAAGATTAAGCATTAAACACATTAACTAGTTCATAATCCTTAACATATTAACCCCACAAAACCATTGGCTAAGTAGGTGCCATCAAGGCACCAAACTCACAAATAAACTACTCACACATGTTCATCATACATCTTAACACATCCATTGAACAAAGCAAGCAAAGCAAGAACATTAAAAGAGAGAGTAAAGGAAAGCTCAATATGGTCTTCAAGCATCCAATATTCTTCCTTCAAGTTCCCTTCACAAGCTTCAACAATGGCTCCCTCTCCTAGCTTCTTCTTGGCCACGTTCTTCTTCTTGTCCTCTTCAATGGTGAGCCACGTTTTTGGTCCAAGGGAGAGAGAGTTGGCAGCCACGTTCTTGTTCTTTGGAGAGGGAGGAAGAGTCAGCCACGGATTTTTCTTGGTCAAGGAGGAAGGAAGAGTGAATGGTTGAATGAATGAGTGGAATGGAGGAATATGTGGGAAAGTGGAAGTAGTGGGGGACAATGGAGGATAGTGGAGTATGGAGAATTTGTTAGTGGAATTCCAGCCAAAATGGTGTGGGATGGCAGCCAAGAAAACGTCCTGGCAAATTCCAGAATGGTCCCGGAATTTTGGCCAATTTTGGTCAGGCGAGTCCTCCGATTTAAAGCTCGACTTCATACATATTTTCGACCCTCTTAGACTTCGAATCTGAAGAAGAAAAAAGAAACAAAGTTGTAGCCCCGGATGTCTTCTTTCCAGAACCACCTCACGCATCTCCATTGGACTTCGGATGAGAAAGTTATCGGCATTTAAGTCTCTCGAGGTCAGTTAGCCCAATGTCGTCGCCTTCCCGATCGTGCACCATTCTTCAAGGCTGATCCGATCGTCGTTGAAGCGCTCCAAAGTACACCAATATCCTCCCCGCATCACCACAAAGCCTCCTTGAAATAAAAATGAACGAAACTAATGAAAATCACAATAACTATACTAAAACGTTCAAAACATGAAATATAACAATACAACGATAAATAACACACAACAATACTAGAAACAATGGAAAATTGACACTAAAACATACATAGATGATAGAGTGTTTTCACACTCATCACTAGACTCCACGACAAACATCTGTAAATGTGCAATCTAGCAAGCCTCACACAAATTCATCAATACTCACATCAAACAAACCTGAGAAAGATACAACACATGCAAAGATGGTACACAACCATCAACGAAAATCTGAACAATCCATCTCCAAATGACAAATCCAAAATCGGACATAAACCAGGATCTAACCACTACGGAGCATCTATACAGATGTACAAGGAAGCACAAGTCTGGAGACCTCAAAGTGTAGCCCTCGAACGAATAAGATGGGCTCGAAATACAGACTCCAGAATCAACGCTACTATGGCACCTCGGAACCTGAGATAGATTAGTAGGGGGGTAAGTGTTTGAGAACACTTAGTAAGAAGATAGAACATAACATATTAGTTATGTCTGAGATATACGTGCCACAGAACTCAACCATGTTCGACGTAACTGAACTTGAAATGCATGATGACCATATGATGCACAAATTATCGAAAACATAAATATAAACACACAGACACATATAGCCATGAACAGGTTTTGAAAAGCCCCTTCCTCTGACTGCCAAGGGATATCCAAATGGCCAAACGAATCTCCGTCCACACAAACACAAAGCTAGCTTACATACGTAAACTAGTGATATCCCCAAACTAAGAGCTCATAGACTAACATCCCCGGTTAGTACGGAAAAACCTGTTCATCTCTCTCACAAACACATATCTTAAAAAATATATGACCCAACGGTCCAGAATCATATCCCTCACACATATGCCAAATGTACCAAATCAGCACAAGCTAGCAATCTAGCCGGCCATTCACAAATCTCACATTCATCACAAACCAATCACAATATACCAAGCGTATCACATATGCACAATCTCATCTCATAACCAACAACATATGCATGAGACGCACATCAATCAAGATCTAAAACATGCATATAACAAACACAACCAACATATCATGGTCTATCCGCTTACACAACGAAGATCCACCGATCACAGTGATTTCTGAATCCAATAGCAATCCGCTTAAGTGTTCTGCCTCTTCAAAAAAGACTCTGAGATATATGAAGAGGTGGTTGAAGTCCAATAGCAATCAACTCACCTCTTCCTTTAATTCTAAGAAGCAAACAAAGAAACTAGGGTCCAATCAGATTCATTCACAAGCAAGCAGCTCAAGAATGGCGGTCTTCCTCAGATTTTTATCCAATTTGATAGTCAACTTATTTGTTCCTCTATGTTTCTAGTTTCTGGATCAAGTTCATTTGTACCATTTGAAGCAATATTGAGAATGTTATTCCCAATTTACTAAGCAAAGGCCAATCTGTCCAAATCTGTCCAAGTAGCTTCTCAAGGAAATAAATTCACTAAGGATTGTTGTGGTTAAAATGGAACTCCAATGACACCAATTCACATCTTGAACACTTAAAATCACATATCTCATGTAACCATCTCGATGCGATGCATTCCGGCCAACCATTTTTCCGAATGTCACAACAATACCGTTAGACAATTGATCTCTAAGGGGGTGACGCTTCAAATGGGAAAAACACTTATGAATCCAAGATACGGTCCATGGCCGAAAAAGACACAACGTGAGAACCCAAATATACTAGGGTTATTATTGTGTTGGTTTACAATAAAAGCTGACGGTTCAAAACATCGCGTTCACCGAGCAGCGAGTAAATCCGATAACATATTACTAGAGAAGGTTCAAAACCGCAAGCTACCTATCTCGATGCAATAATAACACGTCAGAACTTTTGATTAGAGTATGCATGCATTAATCATCATTCATGTGGGGGATTGTTGGGTTTGAATGGAAAATTCAATGCAAGCCCAATAATGGAAAGGCCCAAAACGGAGATGGAAGGTTGCAATCCCACATTGAATAGAGCAAGGAGGAATTTCTTGTTTATAAGGAATTCCCCTCATTGCCTCTCAACTTGATTGACTTCCTAAAAGGCTGACTCACCGCTAGCTGCCTGCAAAGACGGTGCGAAGCGCCGTCCGAGCACGAGCACGAGCACGCGCACGCACGTGTGCGCATAGCGCATTGGACGCAGGTCGTAATGGGCACTTTGTGGCACACTTGGCACTTCCAGAAGCCACCGAAGGGCCACGAGCGCAGCCAGTCAGCCTGCTGGCCGAGCGGACGTGTCCCTTCGGGGTCGCTGCCTCCCTGCCTCCTCCAGCCTATAAATAGGACTGTCCCCCTGCCAGAATTCTCATCCCAGCAGCAAGTGCACCTCCTAGCATTGTTGTATTCTTCTCTCCCCCCATTCTTCACTTAGAAAAGAGTCCGCAATGGGCGCTTTGTGGCGCACTTGGCACTTCCAGAAGCCACCGAAGGGCCACGAGCGCAGCCAGTCAGCCTGCTGGCCGAGCGGACGCGTCCCTTCGGGGTCGCTGCCTCCCTGCCTCCTCCAGCCTATAAATAGGACTGTCCCCCTGGCAGAATTCTCATCCCAGCAGCAAGTGCACCTCCTAGCATTGTTGTATTCTTCTCTCCCCTCGTTCTTCACTTAGAAAAGAGTCCGAAAGTTCTGGGTATATAAGGGTTCGCCCGAAAGTTTCGAGATATGTGTACAACGGTCTTGGAAATCCCCTAAACAGTCGTTGTATCTTGGGGACGATTGCCGAAGCCCGTACCGTACCAAAATATACGAGGCAATCTCGTCTTACGGAGAAAGTTTCCAACACTTGTCTCGACTGAAGTAGATCCTAATCAAGTACACCAACACTCCGATGCTCAACAATCATAAGACAAGATTGTGTACTTGAAGATGGCATCGATAAGCTCAGCACCAGCGGTCCCGGGAACTGTCCACGCCGAAAGGCCAGCCAAGTTCAACAATACCGAGTTCAAGAGGTGGCAACAGAAGATGGTGTTCTACCTGACGACTCTCAACCTGGTCCGATTCTTGAAGGAAGAGGCTCCAAAGGTGGCAGAAAATGAGGCAGATCAACAGAAGATCAACGCCCTCGATGCATGGAGTCACAGCGACATCCTATGCCGGAACTACGTCCTGAATGGACTAGACGACACACTCTACAACGTTTACGCGAAAGCCAAGACCGCTAAAGAGTTGTGGAGTTCACTCGAGAAGAAGTACAAAATGGAGGATGCCGGGACGAAGAAATTCATCATCGGACGATTCCTTGACTTTAAGATGGTGGACTCCAAGAAGGTCATCAATCAAGTGCAAGAGTTGCAGCTGATCCTTCACGAGATCCAAGCTGAAGGGATGCAACTTAGCGAGTCCTTCCAAGTAGCTGCGATGATCGAGAAGCTCCCCCCGCTCTGGAAGGACTTCAAGAGCTACCTCAAGCACAAGAGGAAGGACATGGGCCTAGAAGACCTGATCGTGAGACTTAGGATCGAGGAAGACAACCGAAAGTCTGAAGTCAAGCAAGGTAAGGCCAACCCCGAGACCACCGTGCACCTCGACGAGGGAAAAGGTAGCAAGAAGAGGAAGAAGGCCAGGGATAAGCAGGAGAAGCAAGAGCCCAAGAAGAAAAAGAAGATCAAGGGCGACTGCTACAACTGCGGTAAACACGGACACATGGCTAAGGACTGTCGCCAGCCGAAGAAGGACGACCAAGGAAAGGTTAACCTGGCTGAAGACTTGTCCCAGATGGATCTGTCAGCCATGGTGTTTGAAGCCAACCTAGTGGACAATCCGAGAGAGTGGTTCGTGGACACAGGAGCTACCCGCCACATCTGCTCGGACAAGGAGATGTTCTCGAACTATATCTCGACCATCGGTCAAAAGCTGTTCATGGGAAACTCTGCAACGTCCAAGATCGTCGGTCTGGGTAAGGTGGTCCTGAAGCTGACCTCAGGAAAGGAGCTGACCCTCAAGGATAAGCTGCATGTCCCGGACATCGGCAAGAACTTAGTCTCTGGCTCACTGTTAAGCAAAGCCGGTCTTAAGCTTGTATTTGAGGCTGATAAGTTTGTATTGACCAAAGCGAGTCAATTCATAGGAAAGCGTTATCTAGAAAGGGGGCTGTTTAAGATGAATGTAATAACTGTACATCGCACCTTTAACGGTGAAAATAAAGTTAATGCTTCTTCTTACTTGGCCGAGTGTTCTAATTTATGGCATGGTAGATTAGGACACGTAAATCTAAACTCGCTAAGAAAGTTAGTAAGTTTAAATTTATTACCGAATCTAGAGTTCAACCCATCCGATAAATGTGAAGTATGTGTGGAGGCTAAAATGACCAAAGCACCTTTCCATTCGGTGGAAAGAAGTACTACGCCTTTAGAGTTAATTCATACGAACACTTGCGATATGAAACATGTGCAAACTAAAGGCGGGAAGAAATACTTCATTACGTTTATCGATGATTGCACGAGATACTGTTACGTATATCTCCTAAAGGGCAAAGACGAAGCTCTTGATGCTTTTAAGAGATATAAGAATCAGGTTGAAAATCAACTCAGCGTGAAAATCAAAATGATCCGAAGTGATCGAGGAGGAGAATATGTAGCTCCGTTTGAGGAATTCTGTCAAGAACATGGTATTATTCATCAGACGACTGCTCCATACTCACCTCAATCGAATGGCGTAGCTGAACGCAAAAATCGAACTCTTAAAGAGATGATGAACGCTATGTTGATTAGCTCGGGCTTACCCCAGAACATATGGGGGAAAGCTGTGCTCTCAGCTAACCACATTCTAAATAAATTACCACACAAGAAAAGGGATAAAACCCCATATGAACTATGGAAAGGAAGGAAGCCTTCCTACGGTTACCTTAAAGTGTGGGGGTTCCTAGCAAAGGTCGAAGTACCTAAGCCTAAACAGGTGAGAATAGGACCCAAGACCATTGATTGCATCTTTATCGGATATGCGCAAAATAGTAGTGCTTATCAATTTTTGGCGCATAAATCTGAAAACTCTGAGATAAACACGGGTATGGTCATAGAATCAAGGAACGCAACATTTTTTGAAGATAGCTTTCCTAATAAGGAAAGAAAGGAAGCAAGTCCGAAGAAAAGGGCTCACAAGACTACGCAAGGGTCAAATCAGAAAGATGATGAACCCAGACGTAGTAAACGGACGAAGGTAACCAAATCTTTTGGTCCGGACTATCTAACCTATGCGTTAGAAGACGAACCCAGGACAATCCAAGAGGCATTGTCCAGTCCAGATGCTCCTCTCTGGAAGGAAGCTATCAATAGTGAGATAGAATCCATTATGCAAAACCACACGTGGGAAATCGTGGATCTCCCACCGGGCTGCAAACCTTTGGGATGCAGGTGGATCCTAAAAAGGAAATACAAAGCTGATGGATCAATCGACAAGTACAAAGCTCGATTGGTAGCTAAGGGGTTCAAGCAGAAGGAGGGATATGATTTCTTTGACACATATTCACCGGTCACAAGAATCACATCGATTAGAGTACTCATAGCTGTTGCAGCACTCTATAACCTCGAGATACACCAAATGGATGTAAAAATAGCTTTCCTAAATGGAGAACTGGAAGAGGAGATATACATGGAGCAACCTGAAGGGTTTGTGGCTCCCGGTCAAGAGCATAAAGTGTGTCGACTAGTCAAGTCACTATACGGGCTGAAACAAGCCCCAAAACAGTGGCACGAGAAATTTGACAGAACAATGCTGTCAAATGGATTTAAGATCAATGAGTGCGATAAATGTGTTTACATTAAAGGCACACCTGAAGCTTACGTAATTGTATGTCTCTACGTAGATGACTTGCTATTTACGGGAAGCAATAAAGAGGTTATTGTGAAAACTAAGAACATGTTACATGAAAGATATGGGTCTGGCAGACGTCATACTAGGAATAAAAATTTCTAGAAAAGCTGACGAAATTATCTTGACGCAATCCCACTACGTGGAAAGCGTGCTCAAAAAATTTGAAGCCTTTGACAAACCTCCGGTTAAGACTCCAGTAGATTTGAATCTACACTTAGCCAAGAATCGAGGAGACCCAGTATCTCAACTAAAGTATGCGCAAATTATCGGGAGCTTGATGCATTTAACAAACTGCACTCGCCCCGATATTGCGTACTCAATTAGTAAGCTTAGTAGATTCACAAGTAATCCAGGGAAGGATCACTGGCTAGCTCTGGAAAGGGTCTTACGGTATTTAAAACATACCATAAACTATGGCATACATTATGCTAAATATCCAGCTGTATTAGAAGGATACAGTGACGCAAACTGGATATCGGACACTAAGGACTCCAAATCCACGAGTGGATACGTATTCACCATAGGAGGAGGAGTTATGTCTTGGAAGTCCTCTAAACAAACGTGCATAGCTCGATCCACTATGGAGTCAGAGTTTATAGCACTAGACAAAGCTGGGGAAGAAGCTGAATGGCTCAGAAACTTCCTAGAGGATATTCCGTGCTGGAGCAAACCAGTACCTCCCGTATTGATACATTGTGATAGCATGTCTGCAATCGGGAGAGCACAAAGTACATTGTACAACGAAAAGTCTCGACATATCCGTCGGAGACACAATACCGTTAGACAATTGATCTCTAGTGGGGTGATCACCATTAATTATGTAAAGTCCAAGGACAACTTAGCTTATCCTTTTACGAAAGGAATCAATAGAGATCAAATGTACAACGCAGTAAGGGGAATGGGATTAAAATCTACACACTAAAGAACGTCCATAGCGGTAACTCAACCATGATGAGTGGAGATCCCACAAACTTGGTTCAATGAGAAAACTAAGTTATGGAGGGTTCAGTTTAATCACCTGGAACCTACCTCATTCTCAGAAGCTGCCCAGGTGTTAGCCTGCAGCAGTGTGGTAAGGTTAAGCATTACGCTTTTAATAATTCCTATACCTTGATTAAGGTGGAGTATGGCAGGATACTCCTGATAGGAGATCACCTATGTAAGTGTGAAGTGAGGCCGCTTCAAATGGGAAAAACACTTATGAATCCAAGATACGGTCCATGGCCGAAAAGGACACAACGTGAGAACCCAAATATACTAGGGTTATTATTGTGTAAATGTTATTGTGTTGGTTTACAATAAAAGCTGACGGTTCAAAACATCGCGTTCACCGAGCAGCGAGTAAATTTGATAACATATTACTAGAGAAGGTTCAAAGCCGCAAGCTACCTATCTCGATGCAATAATAACACGTCAGAACTTTCGATTAGAGTATGCATGCATTAATCATCATTCATGTGGGGGATTGTTGGGTTTGAATAGAAAATTCAATGCAAGCCCAATAATGGAAAGGCCCAAAGGAAAGGCCCAAAAGGGAGATGGAAGGTTGCAATCCCACATTGAATAGAGCAAGGAGGATTTCCTTGTTTATAAGGAATTCCCCTCCTTGCCTCTCAACTTGATTGACTTCCTAAAAGGCTGACTCACCGCTTGCTGCCTGCGAGGACGGTGCGAAGCACCGTCCGAGCACGAGCACGAGCACGAGCACGAGCACGAGCACGAGCACGAGCACGAGCGCGAGCGCGAGCACGCGCTCACGCACGCGCACGCGCGTGTGCGCATGGCGCATTGGACGCAGGTCGCAATGGGCGCTTTGTGGCGCACTTGGCACTTCGCACGTGCGCATGAGGAGCCTGCACCTCCTAGCATTGTTGTCTTCTTCTCTCCCCCCGTTCTTCACTTAGAAAAGAGTCCGAAAGTTCTGGGTATATAAGGGTTCGCCCGAAAGTTTCGAGATACGTGTGCAACGGTCTTGGAAATGCCCTAAACAGTCGTTGTATCTTGGGAACGATTGCCGAAGCCCGTACCGTACCGAAATATACGGGGCAATCTCGTCTTACGGAAAAAGTGTCCAACACTTGCCTCGACTGAAGTAGATCCTAATCAAGTAGACCAACACTCCGACGCTCAACAGGGAATACTTCCCTTCCATGTATTCTCTGAGCTTGGTGACCTCAATCTCAGGCCACCTTCCTGTTGGTCTCTTTAACCTTACAGGGCTAACCAGCTTGGATATCAGCAGGAACAGCTCCTCAGGTCGGTTTCCGGAGGAGGGGGGGTCTCCGGTGTTCGAAACCTTGCTCGTTGTGCTTGAGAACCTCAAGGTTCTGAATCTAGCTGGGAGTTACCTAGATGGGCCAATCCCAAAAGAGCTTGGCTCTTTCAAAAGCCTGGAGGTAATCTCCTAGCCGGTGAGATACCACCATATTTAGGGAGGCTAAATACAGTAACCCACATGGAGATTGGCTACAATTCTTATCCCCTGGCAATTGGGAAACATGAGTCAGCTTCAGTACCTTGACATAGCTGGTTAAAAATCTCTCTGGAATTATACCAGAGGAGCTCTCCAACCTGACCAATCTTCAGTCACTGTTTCTGTTCAGGAACCAGCTAACTGGACCTGTTCCACCCGAGTTTAGCAAGCTTCTTTCTTTGTAAAGCTTGGATCTTTCTGATATTCTACTTTCCGGGCCGATACCCGAGAGCTTTGCGGGGCTGAAACATCTCAAGCTGCTGCTAAGCCTGATGATGTTCAATGACATGAATGGAAGTGTCCCACAAGGCATTGCCCGGCTGCCTTCCTTGGAAACACTGCTTCTATGGAGTAATCACTTCCTGATGACCTTGGGAGGAACTCAAAGCTCAAATGGGTTGATGTTTCCACCAACAATCTCATCGGTACCATTCCCGAGCATATTTATTTGTTCGCAAGGAGAGCTGTTCAACTTGATCCTGTTCTCTAACAGCCTCACTGGAAGCCTCTTACCATCCATCTCCAATTGTTACTTCCCTCCTTGTCCGCCTACGAATTGAAGACAACTCCTGCTCAGGTGAAATCCCTCTGAAGTTCAGCAGTTTTCCTGATATGTCCATCTCTCCAGGAACAACTTCTATCTAGTGCCTCCAAGCTTGAGTACTTCAACATCTCCAGTAATTGGCTAGAGAGAGGTTCATCTTCTGCAACAAAGAGAAACACACTTTCTGTAACTAATGCAGTTGTTTCCCTTTAATACACTATGCATCTCATAATGCATAATGCAGTTGTTTTCGACCTTGCTTTCCAATGCACAAGGACTCGGCCAGCCGATCGTCCGTCGATGCCGGATGCTGCTAAGCTAATGTTTGCAGCCTGATTGGGGTGGTATTCGATATGTTCTGTAATATATCTTTCCATCCCGACTCTAAATACCAGAAGTTCGCCGAAAAAAGAGTAAGCTGAGATGTTCAGCTTTGGATCATACAAAGGAATTGAATTGTAAGGTGTCTTGTTCAACTAAGGTATGTTTGTGACAGTTGCTATTGCGGATCTCCGCGCTAATTAAGATTCGAGCCGAATTAACATACAATGTGGCGGTTACATTAACAGCGTACCTGTTTTGATAAATGGGACTAATTTTGTCTGGGAACTAAACTTTAATTCCTTCTGGAATTTAAGAGTCGGGATTGCTTTGCATAATAGAAGAAACGGTAGGGATTAAAAAAATGAATTGTGATTACATATCAATAATATCCTTATTCGACTTATGGTATCATATTTTTTAATAAAAATTCAAATTATCGTGAATCTCTTCGAAAATTTCAGATGAGATTTTTAGAGACGAATAAGAAGAAGAGTATGCGTCTCCTGGAGAGAATAAAAAAAAGAAGAGGAAGAGCGTGTGTTCAATATTAGGACGAAGAATGATTTTTGAAGCAAATGATTTATAGTTATTACATATCATGAAGTACTAGATACTACTACATATGCAATGTGTTTCATATTTCTGTGTTTCAATGGAATCTGAAATCTGAATTGAGTGTTGACAAGGGCAGTATCACCAAACGGACAATACAAAATGGACTGTACGCAAATAACAAATTTGTAATATCAGAGCATTTTGAGAAATGCAAGGTTATATTGTGAGTAGTGGTGCCATGTTGTGTTTAATAGTACACCATATTAGTGGTATCATATTTTTTTGTCCAAATCCCTTTAATTATCTTTTGAAGATTAAATAGAAAAAGTCTCATTGATTATGGAAAAATTTCATAATTCCGTGAGACTTTGAGACATTTCTTTATTAGACAAAGATACCTTTAAAAGAAAATTTATCAATGCCTAAAGAAATAACATTGATTATAAAAAAGTTAATTATAGGAGACATTGCCATTAAAAAAATAATTCATACCTTGCATAGATATTAATGAAAGTAAGGAATATAAAGAATGTCTTTGATTTCTGCGTGAAGTTCTCCCAACCGTCTGATTGAAAACACGTGTATTCTCTCAAATCAACGATCCAAACATGCTTCAAATAATGTTGCGAACTCTTTTTTTTTAAATGGGCAATACCTAGTCCGACATCTATTGTTTCCATTTTTTTTAGGTGTTGTTTCCATTGGATACCAGCAAAGATAGCAATATAATTAACAACATTTCCATACAAAGAATAGAAATTTGAAATTATAACTTACTTGATTTAGTATTGAGTTTGGGATGCCCCGTTTGGCCCGGATGTAGACCTGGCCATGAATTGAATCTGATTCGTGATTCGATTCGATTCGATTCGTAAAAAATTTGATTCGATTCGACAATAATTCGATTCGTCAAAAAATTCGATTCGAATTCGTCATGATAAGAATTGAATACGGTTCAAGTTTTTTGTAATTCGTCAAACCGGCGAATTCAATTCGAATTTGTTTTGGAGGCACAAGCATTACTCGCCGATTGGACCAAGGCGGAAAGACGACAACAAGAATTGGTCCGGGAAAATCCCGATCAACTATATGACCTCGATGATGCCACAACCGGTGAAAGCACAAACACATCCGACTAAGTGAGTTAGCTCCATAAAGGTAAGAGAACTACGTGGGCTTTGATTCCTTCGGAGCTAAGGATACGTAGGCAACTTAATTTGGTACATTAAGTGCAAGCCCAATCTTTAGTTTATTTCTTTTTCCCAAAAAATGTTAAACACTAATTCCTAATTTTTTTTAATATTTGAAGCAAAAATCAAAGTTTTTAAATTTTTCAAAAATTATCAAAACTTTTTAAATTTTTTCGAAAATATTCAAAAAAATTAGAGGTTTTATAATTTTTAATTAAGTATTAAAATTATAGAATTAATTCGAATTCGAATTCGATTATAATTCGATTCTAATTCGAAAATTCATAATTCGTATTCGATTCGTCTTGTGAAGAATTGAATACGATTTAATGTTTTGATAAATTCGAATTCGAATAAATTCGATTCGAATTCGTCCAAATTCGAACCGTGGTCACGTCTACCCGGATGGAAGCTCCCAGCGAAATACTGCCGACTTGAAATCTAATCAATTTTTGACCTGAAATAGAAGTCGAGTTATAATTTCGAGTACGGATTCCAAAAATAAAACATATGATCATGAATTCAAAATTTGATTTCTACTTCGAATGAATGACCTATGAAATAGAAAATGTTTAAAAAAATACCAAATCATGCAAAATCTACAATGTCTTGCACATGGTTTGGAAGAAAAAACCCATTTGATATATCAAATTGGTCCAAGAAATTTAAATTTGTTTAAAAAGATATTAGGTTTAATCGCTACTAAAATAATGTTCGAGAATACTCGAACTCCAATTCTAGAAAAAGAAAACAAACAACAATATGAATGAACCTGCCCTGCCGTGCCCTGCCCTAATAGTAATTAACTTTCTTATTTGTGAAAGAAAGAAAGCGTTTTCTGAAGAAGAGTGCAAGGACTAGACTAGACTTTTTGCAGTAATAAAGGCAAATTGGCTCAGTGTCCTTAACTCCCAAGTAATAATAATATCGACGACGACCCTCTCTCTCTCTTCCCTTCCCTTCACTTCCCTTCCCTCCTCGGCTTTTGCACAAATTCCTTCCATTCTCTCTCTGTAAAGGCAATCAATTGAAGCGAAAAGAAGCGAACTTGACAAGTGGAATCCAAAGGGTACTTAGCATTCTAAGCCATGCCCGACGGGGAAAGTGAAGCAGAGGAGGAGTGTGGTGTTAAGGGGTCGGTCTCGGCCTCTGAGAAGGATCCTAGGAAAATCGCTAGAGAGTATGCTTTTTGTGCTCTTTTCTTTGATGGGTCTTGGTCCTTTTCTTTGTTTCTGTTCTGGGTTGTTGGGCTGTTGTGTGTTTGGTTTTGGAGGAAACGGGATGGAAATTGATGGGTTTTCGCCTTTGATCACGATAGGGGTGGCCTTGTTTTGCATTTTATAGTGGTGGTGTTGGTCCTCTTGTTGGGTTTGTGTAGTGGTGTTGGTCCTCTTGTTGGGTTTGTGTAGGTGCATTGTATAAGTATTCTGTGTGATGAAAAGGTGGTGTGTTTTTTCTTGGATGGGTCTGAGCCCTTTTCTTTGTTCCTGTTCTGGGTTGTTGGGGAAGAAGGCTGCTGTTGTGTGTTTGGTTTTGGAGAGAAAAAGGGGAAGGAAATTGATGGGTTTTCGCCTTTGATCATGACGGGGGTGGCCTTGTTTCACCTTTGATCACCACAGGGTTTGACATTGTCTTAGTTGTTCTTTGTGATGAAAAGGTGGTGTGTTTTTTGTTTGCTCTTTCTTGTTTGTTTCTTTGCTTGTGGAACTAAGGTGGCTTGATTTCTTTCTGGAAGCTCTGGTGTCTTGTTTACGATGAAAGCAGAGAGCTAATGCATTGTCTAGTGGTTCTAATTGGTTGCCTTGCTAATGGATTCTTGCCTTAATGTTTATCTAGAATTTGATTGCCGGATTCAGGAATTGTTTGTGGCTTAATTTCGGAAGTTCTTTTGTGTTTCCTTTTTGCTTATGGAAGGTATCAGTTGGAATTGTGCAAGAAAGCTTTGGAGGAAAACGTGATTGTTTATCTCGGGACTGGCTGCGGCAAGACTCACATTGCTGTCCTGCTAATGTATGAGTTGCGACACTTGGTGAAGGCACCTCAGAAACGTGTATGCATCTTTCTTGCCCCCACAGTTGCGCTGGTTCATCAGGTGAGGTTTGACAGTTTATGGAATTATGTTTTCGGTCTTTGAACTGGATGACAGTTGGAGTGAGAAATATCTGTCATTGTCTTCACCTTGTTTTTGTGTTGCAAGTGCAGCAAGCCAAGGTTATAGAGGGTTCTGTTGATTTCACGGTTGGAATTCATTGCGGGAGCAGCAGGCACTTGAAGAGCCATAGTGACTGGGAAAACGAGATAGAGGAACACGAGGTTGGTGCATTTCTCATGGATGCCCATCAGAGAAAATGCCATACTTTCTCCATAGCTGAAACTCGGTATCTATTTTATGCATACAAATTACAATGATATCTAAGTTAGTGAAATGCATTGC
The DNA here is from genome assembly GCA_963995505.1 of Hypericum androsaemum. Classification (NCBI taxonomy): domain Eukaryota; kingdom Viridiplantae; phylum Streptophyta; class Magnoliopsida; order Malpighiales; family Hypericaceae; genus Hypericum; species Hypericum androsaemum. Next base: position 21,817,719 of record OZ023182.1, on the reverse strand, counting down.
CTGAGAGATAACAGATGCAAATACCGCCGATTTATAACCTTTATTGACGAACCTGTCTCCCTTTGTCATAGTTGTTGGTAGACAGCTGTTAATTAACTAAATGTGTGCATCTATTCATTCAACCAATCTACTTAGTTAAGCTGTCGTGTTCACTGATTTTGCTTGCAGGTTCTTGTCATGACACCTCAGATACTACTGCATAACCTAAGCCATAGTTTCATCAAGATGGATTTTATTGCTGTTCTGATATTTGATGAGTGTCATCATGCGCAAATCAAAAGCAGTCATCCTTATGCTGAGATTATGAAAGTATGATATGTACATTCTCTTTATCTCTTTGCACATTAGACTGTACAAAACTAGAAGGCATGGGCCTCTCTCTAGAATAACAATTTTCTTATATACACCTCTAGGTATTTTACAAGGACCATGATGGAAAACTTCCTCGTATATTTGGTATGACGGCTTCTCCTGTCGTTGGAAAAGGTAATATTTTAAACAAAACCCTATTGGGTCCTAAACTTAACACCAGTACCTTTTCATCACTTCGATGTTGGTCAATTTAAGTTAGCAAGGTTTAAATTTTTGTTAACTAAGTAACAAGATTCTGATTCCATCACTTAAATGTGACAAAGTTTTGTCAGTTCGATAATATCGCGCTTTGCATTTGATGATTTGATAATAACCAACATAAAAAGATAAAGTACTTGTGACCATATTAATTTTAGATTCTTGATAATTTGGGTTTCTAATGATGCATTTCCTGCTAAACATTATTTAGTATATCCATCAAATATCAATTCATCGGAGTATGTTCTTATCTCAGGTGCTTCTAGTCGGGAAAATTTAGCCAAAAGCATCAACAGCCTTGAAAATCTACTCCAGGCTAAGGTAAGTTCTAAATCCTGGCAACCAATTTCTAAATTGCTATCTGGGTTTTTGCATGTAAATGACGGCAGAGGCTGCTGTTGTTCCTGGTTTTTCGTATAAGTGCAGTGGTAAGTAGATAGCCTGCCATATCTTGCTTGATGGCAGAACGAAAATGGTTTTCCTTTCCATTCATTTTTAATAAAATAAACACACTTTCCTAGCTTCTTCAGTGGTGATAGAGGTGGCTGAGTTGATATCAGGAGCTTTTCTATTTATATGCACCTGTCCTTTCTTGACCCTAATGTAATTAAAACTGTTCATCCTCTGATTAAAGCAGAAGAGAATATGGGTCGCGTAGCTCCTTGTATGGGAGGAGATGTTAGTTTCTCGGATCCTGAAACCAGAGCTTACTTAAGATTAGTGAAGTTGTGCTTCCCTGCTTGGACAATAACTCATTTAAGCATTTGTTAGTGATTTCCCGCTAAGCCTATGCAGAGATCATGACATCTTTTTTTAAAATCTATTTTTTATCAGGTCTTTTAAAAAAAATCTATGATGACTGCATCATGTCATTTAAGAAGTTGCAGAATCAATTAACTGTCGATGAACTTAAACGCTAAATAAGTTTTACTCAGATACCATAGTAGTAAATCAGATTTTTTTTTGCATTTAGGATATTGACAGTGTGTTATGATCTTGAATGGTCTTAAGCGTGATTTGCTTCATCTTGTAGGTTTATACAGTTGAAGATAAAGAAGACTTGGAAAGTTTTGTGGCATCTCCTGTGATTAAATTTTATCCATATGCTCCTGCTGCAAATGGCACATCTGATTTCCGTACTAGATTTTCTGATAAGCTCGAGGAGATAAAACGTAAGGTATATCGATAATAGCATCCTCTCAATGGCACTATTTTAGAGTAGAATGTTTCTGTATACTAAACTTTTGGGTAAGAGCAGTGCTTGTTGGAAATCCGGAAGAAAACAGAGACCCAAGAAAGCCTTCAGACTGTTCGAAGCACAAGAAAGTTGCTTGTAAAATTCCATGACAGCATTGTGTTTTGCTTTGATCATCTAGGCCTTTGGGGTGCCTCACAAGTAAGTTTTTTTGTAACTTTTAAGTTCTAACTAGCCTTTGTTTGGTGTCTGTTGGGAGGTGGAGAGTTTTGTGTCGGATTCTGAGGAGTTTTTGCTGTGAATGGAAAGAGAGAGGAGATAGATAGGTGGATGAAGGAAAAAGGAGTAAAGGGCAAATAATTGTACCTTGTACTTGTGCATAAAGTACAACTAACACCTTATACCCAAAAATGTGTCAATAAACACCCTATACTGGTAAAATTAGAACAATCAGCACATTCAAATCATTTTAATGACACATCATTACTTAGTTGACATCCACATCAGCTCCAAATGCCGCATCATTAATTATTGTACTTGATTTATCTACTTGTATTGACATTTTAATTACTTCTTTAGAAAAGTTGTCTATAAAAAATATCTTAAAAAAATAAAATTCAGAATTACTAAAATTTGAAATAGCATAAAACAAAAAAAAGAATAACTGAAACTCTAAAATAAAATAAAAATTTAAAGCATTGAAAAAATATTTTTTTTTCTTAAAAATCTCTCCTCTATCACCGGCCCTCTTTGGAATGATATTTTATAATATCAATACTAATTGATATTTTTCTCTTTTTTTCAATTTTTTATTTTATTTTCTAATTTTAGAGTTTCTGGGATTTTCAAATTTTTTTCAAAATTTAAGTATTCGTAATTTTTTATTTTATTTCTTAAATAGTTTCTTGACATTTTTTTGTAAAAAATAATTAATATAAAATATAATTTGTCAAATTAATTCAAATAATTAATGATGTGGCATTTCAAGGTGACTTGGATGCTAACTAAGTAATGATTGTGTCATTAAAATTGATGATCGAATGATCATTGTTCTAATTTGACAAGTATATGGTGTTTATTGTCCAAAATTTGACTATAGGGTGCTATTTGTACTTTATGGACAACTAGAAGGTGGTATTTGCCTTCGTTCCAACGAAAAAAATGTATCTTTTGCCTTGAAGGCTGTCATAAATAAGAATTTCCCTTTTCAAAGTCTTCCATATGTGGAAGGTGTCTTTCATTTTTATTTTAGCTAGAAAAGAATAAAATCATCCGGTAGTTTTTTTGGTTAATAATCGAGGGGAAAAAGGTCCTCTAACCTTTATTAATTAAACTAGCCAGTATAAAGTGTACAACGAGGTAAGCTGAGGTCAGCTTCCCGCATTGGTACATTAGACAATACATGAAAATCCTTGGCTAGGTTTGCAGCGTTGTTTTATCTTTGTTGCTTAATTATCTTTGCAATCTGAATACCTTTTTTTTTCTGTTTGTAAATTTACTTGTTTCTTTTCCATTCTAAGGCTTGCCAAATTCTATTAAGGGATGATCACTCTGTGTGGAATGAAATAATGGAAGTAGAAAGCAGTGGCAGCGATGAGCCAGTGTGCAGTCGATATCTGGCTCAAGTGGCTAAGGTCTTAGAAAGTTATTGCAGAGGAGGTACTTCAGTGTTTTGATCAAACTAGTATCTGACATGTAAACTTGTTGACTAAACTTCACCATCAACTGTATGTGTTAAAACAGCTGTACCATCTATTTTCAATTTGTATGCAATAATTTGTTTACTGAAATTTGTTTATTTTGATTTGAGAAGTTTTTGACTTCAGCATGAAATGTGGATTGAACTTTTGTTCATCACGGGAAAGGATATATGAATGGATCATAGTGTCTACACTATGGCATTTCTGTTGCTGTTCATTCTAGTGCTCCTTCTGCTTTTCTAATAATTTAGATGTATCGTTTGTAGATGAAATCACGTGGAAAGTTTATCAATAAGTTGTATGGAAACTCGAATGTCTTAAATAAGCGCTGTCCTGTACTATATCTATTTTAAGACCATCAAAATTGGAGATATCTCCTTGCGTCATTTAAAGTTTACACGAAGCCTTTCTATTTACTTTTGTAAGGCTGACCCTTATCTGGGATAATCAAAGATTGTGTTACACTTATATGGCTTCTTATTTGCTCTGCTTGTAGATGGTGGTTCTTCTAATCTGTCACAGGTGGAGGTTTTAAAGGAGCCTTATTTCTCTGCAAAGATTTTACGCCTAATTGGAATACTCTCCTCTTTCAGGTCATGGTCAATCCTTATGCGTGTTGTCGAGATAGAATATATGTAACTAGTGCTTAATTAAAATTTTCAGAATGATTCTTTTTAACTTTACCTAGTTGCTAATGAAGTTGGGGTTGCATTAACTATATACATGTAGGCCTGACTTTAGTGCTCTTGTTGTTTTAAATTATATCTATCAGATTATGTTTAACTAAGAATCCATGCAGAAGCTCACAGTTGTATTTTTTTTTTGTGTTTCTCCATCGACATTCAGCTCTACTTCTTTTATCCTTCAACTTGGTGCTATTGGTGATTCTTTGATTGCCAGAACTTGTATTACGAATTACAGCCGTTCTAAACAACAGATGTGCCTTTATTAACAAAACAAGGAAAAATAATAGATGTGCTTTACAGTATGGAGTTCATTATCTTAAATTTTGACTGTATGTTTGCATGCTATACTCGGTCTTTTTGTGTACTGTAGTATTGTCCATTATGTTTGGTACAAAAGATCCGTAGAGGAATGGGGTGGAAAAAGACGTCTTAATACTTTTATTTTGTTTTCATGTTTCAGGTTGCAACCAAATATGAAATGTATAGTTTTTGTCAACAGGATTGTCACCGCAAGATCTCTATCTTACATTCTTCAAAGTCTTAAGTTTTTGTCGTTTTGGAAGTGTGGTTATCTTGTTGGGGTTCATTCTGGAGTGAAGAGCGTGTCAAGGAAGAGCATGAACAAAATTCTCGAGAACTTCCAAAGCGGAAAGGTAATGATGCATCACAAGCTATCAAGGTTTATAATCTCGACTATGTGAATAACAACAATTTATAAGGAAAGAAGAAAGAGCGAATTTCGTTGGTGAAATGTTTTTCTTTGCCTGTGGGTTACTCTAGTGCGTGCTTCAGGAGTCTGAAACTTGTCATAATATATTGTTGCAATGCACAGTCAGAAGCTTCTAGAGGACCTTTTTGCTTTTCTTTATTAATCTTGGAGTCACATTGTCGCAATCGTCTTGCTTTATGTTAGATTGCCAACTTGAAGAAAGGACAGAAGTAAAGTAGAACAGTGATAGTTACCTTGTGCAGTGAAGATTGAAATGTTAAAATAGGAAGTGGAAAACAGTAGTTAACCATATGCAGAATAAAATGTTGAGGAGGGATTTCATATTTGCTCCAGAATTCAAATGTTCTGAATATTTTAATCTTATTCAGCTCTAGATGTTTCCTCACAGCTAAAACAGTTGTAGCGTGTGTATATGATTGGCATAACATTCAATTTTTTATCCTGATTGGCATAAGACATGAAAGGGACTAATGGGTGCTTTTCGCATGGATTGGAGTATGTGATTTGCATATGTGAAGGTATTGCTGTGGGAACATTTTTTACAGTTGAATCTGTTGGTTGCAACCAAAGTCGGTGAAGAAGGACTTGACATTCAGACATGCTGCCTAGTCATAAGATATGATCTTCCAGAAACTGTTGCAAGCTTTATACAGTCTAGAGGTCGAGCACGGATGGCCAAATCTCAATATGCATTTTTGGTGAACAGGTGGATTTCGCAAGTCTCTCTTTCAAATTGTTTTTTCTTCTTGCGGTACTTTTGTAAAAGCAGAGTACCTGTTCTTGAAACTGCAGTGGCGACCAGAAGGATCTAGACCTAATTGAGAATTTCCGGAAGAGTGAAGATCGGATGAATGTGGAGATCTCTTATAGAACATCGAACGAGGCTTTTGTTTCTCCTGAAGAAAGAGTGTACAAAATCAGTGCCTCTGGAGCTACCATCACTTCTGCATATAGCATTTCATTGCTGCACCATTATTGTTCAAAACTGCCTCATGATGAGTATGCCTCTTCTGTTACTTGGAATCAGAACCATTTTTTTGTGTAGCACGCAGTGTTTAAAAAACTTATCGGCCTCGTTCTCTAATTGCAGATACTTTAACCCTAAGCCAAGTTTCTTTTATAGAGATGATTTAGGGGGTACTGTGTGCAACATAATCTTACCCTCCAATGCTCCCATCCACGAGGTTGTTAGTGCGCCACAATCTTCAATGGAGGCTGCTAAAAGAGATGCTTGTCTGAATGCAATTGAACAACTGCATAAACTGGGTGCTTTGAACAATTTTCTTTTGCCAGAACCAGAGGTTGCTGAAGATGACGATTCATGTTTTACCCTTTCCAGATGCTCTGAAGGTAGGGACATAGTCACTTGCAAGTAAGTTTTTTTTTCTTTCCTCAGTATAATTGTTTGTATGACCAGCCATGCCAATTCCTTATTGTTAGAAGAAGATATGCAAGGAGAAATGTATGAAATGCTTGTTCCTTCGGTATTGAAGCAACCAGGCAACGTGGATGGTGCAGTCCGGCTCTACTGTTATTTTTTAGATTTTTCCCCGATTCCCGGAGATAGAGACTACTTTCCTTTTGGCCTCTTTGTGAAGGCCCCTCTACCTCTAGAGGCAGTGAGGTTAGAAATTGACCTTCATTTGGACCGAGGAAGATCTGTGATTACCAAGCTTGTCCCATCTGGAATGTCAGATTTTGACAGAGATGAGGTACATTTCGTCATGCAGTTACTTTCGTCATGGTTATGAGCAGCACCTGACTTGGTCTTGTGTTTACAGATCATGGACATGCAGAATTTCCAAGAAATGTACCTCAAGGTCATTCTTGACCGCTCTGAATTCGTTGCCGAATATGTTAAGCTGGGCAGGGATGCTTCTTCGGTGTTAAATTCTGCATTCTATCTATTGCTTCCTGTTATTCTGGACGGTCGTGCAAATGAGGTGAAGGTGGACCGGGATGTCATAAGGAAATGTTTGTCATCTCCTGTGTTTAGGTGTTCACAGAATGTAATGAGCAAGGAAGTTCTTTCTGGACATCTGTTGCAACTTGCTAATGGTTCCAGAAGTGAATGTGATATAATCAATAGTTTGGTATACGTTCCATACCAGAACAAGTTCTTCTTCATTATTCGCATCGTTCGAGGAAAGAATGCTTACAGCCCATTTAAATCTTCAAGCTCCGAGAGCCATATGGAGCACTTAGATGCCGCGTAAGTGACGATCTACTTATCATTTTCTTTAACCAATCTTGTTTGGTCCTTAATTGTTCCCTGTCATTTATCATCTTTATCAAGATTTTGGGAATGTTTGCATCATCAGGCAAAAGTTAAGTTAATGACTTGGTAGATCTTGTTGACTTATATGCTAGGCCAACTAACTTCGCTTCAGAATCTTGAAAATTTCAACATGTCGTTTTAAACGAAGGGCCATTTTATTGAAATTTGCACTGTTCAACTTAATGTCGTGTTAAGAAATGGACCTCGTGATCAAAGCCGCTCTACCCCCGTGCTATCCATGCAATGACTCCGAACTGATTGATGGTGGAAATCCGAGTTAGTACTAGACCCACTAACTACTTTTCTGTGTGCTACATTCTGGCAATTCAAAACTGCATCTTGTCAAATGTAATTATTCCTACAAGTCTGGGGATATTCATAATCATGCTTTTGTTGTCAGCTTTGACATTCATCTTAAATATCCGACACAATCTCTTCTACGTGCTAAACAACTCTTTAGTCTACGCAACTTGCTGCATGAGCGAGGGCACGGAACATTAGGTATGCTTCTTATTGACATTTCTTTCAAGTCTTCAGTTTTTTAATTGGGCGTGACACAGGTTCCATTCTTCTTTGTATGCCAAGTAGTCAATGTCCATTTATGATATTGATTTATTGTTAAGAAACTACATGGAAAACCAGTGCAACTTAATTCCTAATTTCCATGTGAAGAAGCTTCAAGAAAGAGAAGTTAGAAATACTAAAGGAGTTTACATGAGTGCATGTACAAAATTTTCATATGCAAACGGACACCACATGTGCATATTCAGTTCAAACTTCTCCTTTGGTAGATTGGTGGTGCATTGTTGGGTCTCTTAGTTGTGGATTAACTATCATAGGAATTTGCATATGTTATTGGCTTCCCTTCTTTCCTTGAAAGTTTTCATTTAGGTTATTGCTAACATCTGCACTTTGTATGTCGACAGAAGCAAATGAGAAGGAAGAACACACGATTGATTTGGTTCCTGAGCTTTGCGAATTGAAGATTACAGCATTCTCTAAAGAGATTGGCAGTTCAATTTCTCTGTTGCCTTCGATTATGCATCGTCTTGAGAACTATCTCATTGCTATTGAACTGAAGTGCATGTTATCTGAGGCATTCCCAGAGGGATCCAAAGTTACTACTCAAAGAGTACGTTGAACTTGGCACCATATCACTGTTTGTTAGTAATCCTGTTTGCAGGACCCTTTTTTGCTGTTAACAGTGCTTACGTCGACTGTTATCAGGTCTTAGAAGCCCTTACTACAGAAAACTGCCAAGAGGGATTTTCTCTTGAAAGACTGGAGACACTTGGTGATGTTTTCCTCAAATTTGTGGTGGCCAGAAATCTTTTTTTGTCACATGCTACGATTGATGAAGGGGAACTAACTAGAAGGCGTTCAAATTCAGTAAATAATGAGAACTTGTTCCAGGTTGCCATTAACCGCAACTTACAGGTAATGGAATCTTCAAAATGGTTGACATTCTTTTACTACTTGAGCAATATATTTTTTCCTTTTACGTTTTGATGCATGGTCGCTGCATACTAGGGATGAAATGCAAAAAAAAATACCTATTTTGATGTCATCGGGCGTACTTATAAAGAAAAAAAGAGGTTCCGTCTCATTTGATCTTATGGCGGGAGGTAAACGAAGTTGACTTTTAGCAGGAAGCTCTGGTGTTTGAGGTTCAAAGTGATGGAGCAGAAATCAAGCATATCTCTCTTCTTTTTTTCATCTGGCTCCGATTCAGGAACTGATTTCTTTAGATAGGACTTAAAAAATGTCATGGACCAAGCCAAATCCCGAAGATATTAGCAGCACAAGATTTTCAGAGACTAAGTTAACAGGATTGTATCCTTTCTTTCAGGTGTATGTACGTGACCAGCCATTTGATCCCTGCCAAATCTTTGCTGTTGGTCGTCCTTGCCTTGCTATTTGCACCGAGGAAACACAGAAAAGCATCCATTTTCCTCTCATGAGCCCTGCAGAAGGTCAAGCAAATGCTACTGAAGTCAGATGTAGCAAGGGTCACCATTGGCTGCGCAATAAAACAATTGCCGATGTCGTTGAAGCTCTAGTAGGGGCATTTTTAGTTGACAGTGGCTTCAAAGCTGCAACTGCGTTCCTCAGATGGATTGGTATCAAAGTGGATTTTGATGCTACCCACGTCATCAATCTTTGCCGAGAAAGCTGGAAATACATGGATTATGTGTTTGAAAATCCAGTGGACATTGTTGAGATTGAAAAGTCATTGGGTTATAAGTTCCACTGTAAAGGTCTGCTTCTACAGGCATTCATTCATCCTTCTTACAACAAGCATGGAGGGGGTTGCTACCAGGTATCTGGTTTCTCTCATTCCTTCTCGTCACATTTCATGTTTGGGGAGATTTTGTAAAGCCTTCTACAAAGATATTGCTAATAATTTTCCGTTTCAATTCAGAGACTGGAGTTTCTTGGAGACGCTGTCTTGGACTATGCTATCACATCTTATATCTTTTCTGTGTATCCAAAGCTGAAGCCGGGCCACTTGACAGATCTTAGATCAGCATTGGTGAATAACAGAGCCTTCGCTAATGTTGCAATTGAAAGGTCTTTCCAGAAGTTCATTGTTTGTGATTCTAGTAACCTCTGCGAGGCAATTGAAAAGTATGTGAACTTTGTACGGGAAACGCCTGCATCAAAAGGGGGTCTTCATGTAGAGCCAAAATGTCCAAAGGTATTTGCTGCAGCCCTTTCCTTTCTTGATCATTTATAGCTTGCAATGGTCTGAACAAGTACTCCGAAGCTTTTGTGATGCAAGTGGTTTGTCTTTTTTTTTTTAATAAAAATTTCGACATGTTATGGATCCTGTGGGATGTCTGCTTGAGTGTCAACTGGAATCTTTGTAGTCTTAACCTTGCTCATCTTCAGTTTACTTGGTAAGGGCTTTAAGTCTGTGCAATCTCATTTTGCTTTCAGGCACTTGGTGACTTGGTGGAGTCTTCTATGGGAGCTATTCTTCTTGACACCGGGATGGATTTAAATAAAGTCTGGAAGTTAATACTATCTTTCCTGAATCCAAGGACTGCATTTTCCAATATACAGTTAAATACTACGCGTGAACTACAAGAAATTTGCCAATGTTATAACTGGCATCTAGAGTTTCCTGCAGAAAAGAAGGGAAGAAACTTTCTTGTCGAGGGGAAGCTGAGTGGTAAAGATGTTTCTCTTGCTGTTTCCACAATCAACCCAAGTAAAAGAGAAGCCACCAGAATTGCTTCAGAATTGATATTAGCAAGATTGAAGGTACCATGGTCGACACAGTTATTACTGCTTCCTGCACTATTCTAAGGAACTGGAATAGGTTCTTTTTTTCGTTTTTCTCGTGTAACTGTCTTTGGTGTAGCTTACTTTCTACTTGAAACATGTGTCTGCCTCGAAATTCTGATTATAAATTTGGAAATTTTAGTAGCACTTCTTTTATCCCCAAACTTCACTCCCTTAATATTAGCAATTCACTACAATGATGATTGATAAGCACATCACGAGGAGGCCAGAAATGGATATGCATCGTACAAGTCCACCCGACTCACAATTGTTTATGGTTGTGGAGGGGATAACTTGCTGTTTCATTTTTCTATCTTGCTGGTTGTTCGTATGCCTGACTTTAACAACAATGAAACGTGCTTTTAACTGTCGCTGTGCAGGAGCAGGGCTACGTTTCCAAGTCTAGCAATTTAGAGGAAATTCTGAAGTCTAGCTGCAAGATGGAAGCCAAGTTAATTGGATACGATGAAAGTCCAGTGGATGTTATCTCTGCTGTTGGAATTGATTTCAAGAACCTGACGATCCAGGAATCTTCTGCAAACAACTTTGGGGCCATTAATGATTCAGTCTCTAGGGTAGTTAGAGCTTCCCCATCTGACATCAAAACTGATACTGGAAGATTACCTTTTCTTCCAGATTCTGATGGAGAACTCTCCAGTGAGATCGTGGTGGAACCGGAGACGAACTTGCTTGCTAAAGGTTTGTTGTGTTCTTTGTTACGCTTAACAGCACAAGTATAGAGAATCTAACCTTGCTTTAATGAATTTGCAGGGGCTTGTCATCGTGGATCAGCAAGATCATGCTTGTTTGAAATATGCGCCGCCAACCATTGGAAACCCCCCGTGTTCGAATGTTGCCACGAGGAAGGACTAAGCCACTTGAAATCGTAAGATCTATGGTGGTTGTCAGAAGGCTGAATAATAGGGAGGAGATAGTTAGGAACAAACACATTATACATGAGATGAATTAGCCATTTAACATCCTTGCGGAAACAGTTAAATTAGGACAATGCATACCATTATGTGATAGAGTTAGCCATTTAACATCCTTGCTGAAATTGATGAACTACTTCTCTTCCCTTTGCTTGAACTTTCTTTTACTTTGACCTTTTATTCCGAACCAGTGGGGGTGATCAGTACTTTCACTGGACTTTGCAGTTTCACATTTAAGGTCATCTTACAAATCGAAGACGCCGAAGACATGGTTTTGGAATGTTTCGGAGCGGCTCAAACTTCTAAGAAAGCTGCAGCTGAGCATGCTGCAGAAGGGGCACTGTGGTACTTGAAAAATGAAGGCTACCTGATATCCAACTGACCATCCCCTGCATGAATTTCCGACACAGAAGCAATCAACTTTTTGACTTCACTGATCTAGCTGGTCTGAAGAATGTGTGAATTCACAACTTGCTGTTAGAATGTAGTGTTTTGATCTTCTGACCGACCGACCAACCGACCGAAGAGCTGTCTGCCAAAAATGTAAATGCAAGCTCTCATCTGATCCAAGTTTGTCACGACCTTCGTTGTTAGGGTTATACTACTTCCTCACGTGTTTAATTTATTAGCTTGTTATGTTGGTTGTTATTTTCCTCCAAGTGCCATGTCACCGTGTGCACAAAATGCCAGTAGTGGGTTGTTAATACAAGGGTGTAGCTTAAGCAGTAGTTAGTGGTTACGTGTGTGTAGTGGAACCAACTCCCTGTCCAGGAGGTAAGTATATTGGTTGTCCTTTGCTTCAGAGTATTGATTATGAATGGAAAATATTTAACATTTATCTATTACTTCCTCATCTCTACTTCCTCGTCTTTTCTGTCTCTATTACCAAGTGACTTGAGATGTTATGACACAAGTCAGTTTTATATCTATCTTATGTCCTAACCACAAGCTCTGGAAGTAATATGAAAAGAGAAGTGGAACTAAAAAAAATGAACTGCGAGTAAAGCAACAACCAAAAACAGAGTACTGAAGTCAGTTTTTTTTCTCTCTTTATTTCTTCCCTTTCTTTCTTTTAATTATTCTCATCCCATTTTTTTTTGTTGGTAATACAAGTTTCCCCTTTTTCATTTCCCCACTCTATTGCCTCCCTTGGTTACAATAAAAAAAATCCTTGTAATAAAATTTAATACAAGCCAAGGTGCATCAGTCCCTTGATCCTCTTTATACTGTGTAGTGTTGCTGGATGGTCTCAATATCAAGTCCCTTGAGCTTCACCACTGACTCTACATGCCCCTTCAATGTGTGAAGCTCCCTGAGCCTGTGTAAAAAGATCAGAAACAGATTTTAAAAAAACCCTAGAAGAAGCTTGTCTCCCAAGAAATTAATAGAGCTATAGGAAGCTTCACAATGCAGGGAAATGTAGCTGTTGTGTCAAGCAGCTGACCTGGCTACTTCGGCACGCCTCTTCGCCTGCTCGGCGAGCTCACTTAGCTCCCCGTAGCTGGTCTTGTCATTGAGCAAGCCTTCAGGTGTCTGGAGGCCGTGAAGCGTACGTTGCGCCAATGCCCATTGAGCCTCCCTCTCACCTCTTCCATAGTCCTTCTTGGATGTGAAGGCAGTCTGCATAGTAACAAGCATTTAACATTATGTCAATCAGCCACATTTGTTGAATAACCATAAATGTGATGATGTTCAACTGACCCTCTTATCGAAAATGTTATCCCAGGCTCTGCCGCTCAGCGCGTATCGGATCATGAACTTGAGGACATCTAGAGGGATGTAGGTGATGACACTGAAGATCCAGATGACTCCTGCCCATCCCCAACCAATGCCTTCCATCCTCGCGAATCCCCACGTCGCATACACAGCAATGACGGTAGCCACCTTCATATTCAAAAGCAGGTACTAACATAGTTAGAAGAACCAAGTAGGGAATTGGCATTGGTTTACACCGGCAAGAGAACGCTCAATGTGAGAAGATACTGACCAACTGCGCGGCGATGAAGGCACCGAGAAGCAAGAGGCCAGGGCGTTCTATGAAGGACCAACTTCTTGATCGGGTGACAAAGATGAGTGCCTGGCTGATGATGCTCACTTGCAGGTAAAGCGCGGCTGTAAGCTCATCTGGCCTGCCCCTGATATCTCTCACTCCAAATGTGTTCTGTTGCAACCAATGGAACCAAATTTTAGTACTCATCCCAAGTTCTTGAGTTTGTGATTAATAAAAATTTCACTTATTAAAAAGATGGTATGATCTAAATTGAGCCACTTACAGGGAAGAAGGCAGTGTCATGGACAAGCCAGAAGAAGATCACAGTTATGATTGCCATGTAGGCTCCAAGGACAACACCAGTGGCAAAGATTTCCTTGAGCTTCCATGAATCGGGCACCGGAGATGGCTTGACCCTGTCCTTGGAGATGGTCATGATGGTACCATCATTGAGGATGGCGATGATCAAGACCATGAAAGGCGAGAAGTCGAACTTCCATATCAGCGCGACGAGCATGAACCCGAGCACGATACGTATCGTGATGGATACAGCATAGATGGTGTAGTTCTTCATCCTTTGAAAGATGGCCCTGCTCGTCAGGACAGCGCTGACGATCACGCTCAACCCGGGCTCGGTGAGAACGATGTCCGAGGCGCTCCGCGCAGCATCGGTAGCGTCATCGACAGCAATGCCGATGTCTGCCTTCTTGAGTGCTGGGGCATCGTTCACACCATCTCCGGTCATACCGCAAATGTGCTTCCTCTCTTGAAGCCTCCTCACAATTTCGTATTTGTGCTCTGCAAGTGCCAAAAAGGCATTTGTTAGACTTATTTTCGATTTTGGCTCTATTCGTTAAGCCGGAAAAAAATCGGAACAAGTATTACCAGGGAAGACTCCAGCAAATCCATCAGCCTTCTCAATGAGCTCATCAACAGGAATGCTTGCAATGGTTGGATCCTTGCTCTCACCAAGGAGAGAGGATGAAGGGTACATGTTGGTTCCCATTCCGAGCCTTCGGGCAGTCTCCTTGCCAATGGCGAGCTGATCTCCGGTGATCATCTTAACATTGACACCGAGGTCAAGGGCCCTGCGGATTGTTTCTGCACTGTCGTGCCTTGGAGGATCGAAAAGAGGCAGGAGACCAACAAACTCCCATGGTTCACCGGCGCTTTCCTTTGTCTTCTCTGGTATTGTCTATAAATGCAGAACTAATGTTAGGCTCATTTGCAACAACACTGACAAGTGAAGTGCTCATTGATGTAGGGTGATCTAACCTGACGTGCAACACCGAGTGAGCGAAGGCCGCGGTTAGCGTACTCGTCGATGATGGCATGAGCCCTCTTGTTGGTTTCTCCCACGAGTCCGCACAGATCAATTATCTAGAGACCAAACAAGGAAGTCAGCACGGTTGAATAAGGAGGTCGACTCGGTTTTGGATAAGCGCGAAATTGGCGAGATCGTACCTGCTCTGGAGCACCCTTACTGCATCTGTACCAGTTGCCACTGGCATCATAGTATGTGATGGCTGTTCGCTTCTCCACAGGGTTAAAGGGCAGGAAATGCACCTCTGTGATCCCTGCTCTTGCCTGTAAAGTATAGTGTGATCGAGGATCAGACCCTGGAGGTGTAACAAGTTCGAGTTGAGGTGAAGAGACTAAAACAAGTACCTCCTTCGGGTCGGCCAGCATCCCGACTATTGAAGCATCAATGGCATCCTGATTCTCAACTCTGGAGGCCCTAGCTGCAGCTAGCACAACACCATCCTTATCCAAATCTTTGACAAAAACCTGCAGAGATCGACGCGGATACGAATAAGCACTAGATCATTGTACCAGACATGTTTCTCATCAATGTTTTTTTCTTCTTCCCATAAGAAGCACCAACCTCAATGAGGGACTTGTCAACTGTCAGCTTGTTAAGGGTGAGTGTCCCGGTTTTATCGCTGCAGAGGACGTCCATGCCAGCCATTTCCTCAATGGCGGTCATTCTCTTGGTGATGGCACCCTGCTGAGACAGGCGGTGCGATCCGATAGCCATTGTCACAGACAAGACTGTAGGCATGGCAATGGGGATTCCACCAATGAGAAGCACCAAGAGGTTGTCGATTCCCTCGCGGTACTTCCTGCCTTGGACCGGATACATCACAATGATCTCAATCAGCATACCGATCGCAATCGAGCAGATGCAGAAGTTACCAATGGCTGTCAACACCTGATACACGAAAGTTGAGGTTAGAGGGAAATCAGTTCAGAGCTCCTCCTGATGATCCTCTGTTCTAAGATGGCATCAGAATTTAGTACTTGTTGGAAATGGCCAACATTGTTGGTGCTGTCAACTAGATGAGCTGCCTTGCCAAAGAAGGTATGGACTCCGGTGGCAATAACAACCGCCTCGATTTCGCCCTGCTTGCATGTTGACCCTGAGAAGACCTCATCTCCGGGGTTCTTGGTCACAGGCAAGGACTCACCGGTTAGAGCAGACTGATCGATCTTGAGAGGATCTCCTTCCAAGAGACGGGCATCGGCCGGGATGATGTCACCCAACTTGATGCTGATCATATCTCCTGGAACCAACAATGCAGCATCTTCCTCGCCCCATTTACCATCTCTCAAAACCTACAAGATCATTCAGACAATTCAGCATATGATCATCATTGAAACTTTGTTTGTGTGATACTCTTGTGCCAGAGGTCGTCGAGAGTACCACACAAACTCGAGACCTCCTTAAGGTAATCCAAGTCCCGGACCAACTTCCGTGGTGATCGTCGTTAAAACTCACACAACATTGACCATATAAAACTAATTAGGCACCTTGCATTTGGGAGCAAGACTGGCCATCAAGGCGGCCGCGGCATTGCCTGCATTGTTCTCCTCGATGAAGCTGATGGTGGAGTTGATGATGAGGAGGACAACAATGCCGACGAAGTCCTGCCAATCCGGGGGCTTGCCTCCGCCATTGGCAAGAGCAATGGCCATGATGGCGGCTGCCTCCATGACCCATGAGAGGGGATTCCACATGAACCCCAAGAACTTGAGGAGCTTACTCTCCTTCTTCTCCTCAAGCTTGTTGGGGCCAAAAATCTCGAGCCTCTTCTCCCCTTCCTCGGAGGATAGCCCCTCTCTCGTGCATTTTAACTGCGCAAACACTTCCTCCACCGGAATTTTCTCCTGCACAAAACCAACATCTTCAAGTTTTCTTGTATATATGTATATAATCAATGCGCACATAAATATCTAGAAAACCGTACGAATCTCTATATCCTATCAAAAATTCCAACAAACCTGTTAATTTTCCATAATCTACGTGACAAACAAACAACTCAAATCGTAATCGGAAAGGAAAGAGGTGGCATACAAGATCAACAGTCTCATTCTTAATTTGTTCCAAGGAGATGTCGCCCATGGCGGAAGACGAGAAGGAAGGTATGCAAGCTCGTGATCAGAGCGGCCGGCGGATCAACGGGGGACGGAGTAACGGTGGGGGGAGCTCTAATGGCAGGCCGACGCCTCGTCCGAAGGCTGGCCTACCGAAGAGACGAAATGATCAGGGTTAGGGAGATATTAATCAGTTGGAGAAGGGGACCCGTCTTCCCCAAGTAAGGTCGGAGCCTTTATAGAGCGATGAAGGATCGGACATTTCGGGAATCTGTTGGTTATTGTCAGGATTCTGAGGCATTCCTACATGTCCGGGATATATTAGTGGAGCAACATTGCTGTCTCCTCGCGGGCAAGTTCGGTGGTCTCAAATTTAGCGGTGTAATAGAGCGACGTCTGTTAATTTATTTGCATGTGTTTAGGGTATGAAGTGCATGCATGCATATTAATTACTCGTTCCATAGATGGAATGAACAACCTGTTTTGCCGGTTTCATCCATGAAAAGCACTGCTATTGTTTGGTCGAAAATTGTACGTAGACAAAATCCGGAAGTTCAATGGAGCTCATTTTGTTAGATAAATTAGAATCCATATTTCAATTGTCTTAAGATAAGTCAGATTACGTACCAAGATTATAATTTAAATTCAGAAAATGGGTTTCATTCTCCAAGCACCATGTTCCATCCATCCTCTTTCTATTTTGCCGTTCAATCCAAACGTATGGAATCAAGCAACGCCGTTTAATAAATATATTTGGTGCAGAATGGGACAAAACAGAATATCCGGGCAGACCAAGACTCGAAGAGCAAAACAAGCTGCTCCGGTTATTTCAATTTGTACAAAAGCTTCATTTCGACCAAAGACTAGCTTCGTTATACTTTATATAGATTGCAGATAATCAAAGATCAGGACAGCCGCTCTTCATACATTAACGATTGCAGATGATTGTAACAACGAATACTCAAGTATACGATCAATTACTATCAATTCTTTACTCAAACCCGAGTTTCTATTAATCAAATAGTATAGGAGAAAAATGGCTGGGTTATAGTCTATCAATGGAAGTTTAAACTTGTCCTCCCAAAGTTGGCCTGTCGATAATAGAAGAGAAATACAGGGTAGATCTCTGAAATGTAATTCCCCTTTCACCGGACCAACGACAACCATGTAAATAAAAGATCAATTTAGAATCTAGGGAAAGAGTATACCCCGACATCAATTAATCTTGAGGCAGGAACAAAGAAATCCGATAGGAACGATCTAATTTCGGGTTAAAGAGAACCAGGGCAATATGCAAATCAAATAGCTACCACATCAGTAGCATCCATAAGCATAAAGTACCACACTCGGCCAGGAACAATCAAGGTCCATAAGGAACTCAAATGAATGTTGATGGCTCACAGACAATGATAATCAACAGAATGAATGAATGAATGCAAATCTAGCGGAAATCAATGGAACTGCAGCAGAGCATTAGATAATAATACTACTCCAGAAACAAAGAGCTTCTACATCAATTGCAGACCACAACAATGAAATTATGAAAATATTCAATATCAACTACCGTTAAATTTTTTTCCCCATTTAAATTGATATCATTATGATAAGAGCTGCTCATATTTTGCAGACCTAGTATTAATGCAGCAGAACGATGATGGCTTCACTAATCAGATTTTGATCGGTCAAATTAAACAGTCAGCTGCCAGCATTCATAAAACCATAGCTAGTTAGCTACAGTGTGCAAAGTTACAAGCGTGGGGATCCATGACCATGTTGGCAAAAAACCTAATCCAGACAGACGCATTCGCAACTTCTCAACAGCAATCAAAATTAAGACAGCAGTTGTTGCAGACCAAAACAGTCAAACTCAAACAGACTTCCCTTTGCTACTTGAAATTTTCAATAAAAGCAAGTTCCATGAAAAGATACTCTTGCAAAGATTCTTGTGCACCTCCTAACAGCACATTGAAGCAATCAGTCAACAATTGCGCTGACGTTGAATGCACCCAAATCAGTAACCATCATGCAATTGCGTAGAAATTTAGCAAATACATAGTTAAAGATAACTTGCAAGCATTTCCCAAAATCATCCGAAATCCAAATTAGAACAGAGATGGCCAGAAATTAAACTGGGCAAATGGTCTAAAACAATCATCACTACTCCGAGAATCATCATCGTCAACTTAATTAAAAGTGCACATTACTCCAGAACATAGCATAGTCTCAAACATTTCAAACGGATCACTTTCTTGCCAACAGAAATTTAAAACAAACACTAAAAAAAAAGCCATACACCGGCCCCCTCCTTCGCTCCAGCGCTCCTCAGAACCCGAGCTTGGTACGGCGCCAGTGCCTGCGCTTGGCGTTGTACCTGGACACAAAACAAAACAAAAAACAGCTCATCAGACCAAGCGCGTGCGGAGAGACGCGCCAGGGGAGGTGAAGGGAGCGACGGTTACCGGATAGTGTTATCGGTACGCATGCGGATCCAGTGTGGGATGGGCCTGTTCTGCCTCATCTTCTTCGCCAGCTTCTTCTTGATAATGAACGTCTTGTGCGACGGCTACATCCCACCAGGGGCAAATACGAGAAAACACACACAGAGAACGCGAAGTGAGAAACGGCGTCACTTTGATACGGCAAGGGAAGGAGAAGAGAGGAGAGAGAGAGTAGAAGGTGTACCATCTTCGCTGGTTCTTCGAGGTTCGGCCTTGAGGCTGGAGATGGGCGACGACGAAGGGTACGGGAGTAGAAGAAAAACCCTAATTTTTATTGAGAGAGATTTTATAGTTGAGACTTGGGAATACGGTGCGTTTTGTTGTCGATCTTCAAGTTTGAGAATGGGATTTTCTTAGGCTGGTGGGGGCCCATGGGCTAACTATCGCATGAGTGGGCTTTTAACGCCTTGTTTGGTTACGGATTTTTTTTTTTGGTGAACTGCGGAATTTTATTTAGTTGACGAGTCCATTAGTAGGAAAAGTAATGGAGCGACTATTTTTATAGTGCCACCTAATTGAGATATTTATCGGATCTACGAATCAGATTTGAATTGGATAAATTTTTTGAATAATAAATCTTCAATAAATATTTAACATCAATATATACCTAACTGCCCGTGTTCAAGAATGCTTAGTTAAAGTTGAATAACTTTTTTACAAATTGAACCAGTAATCGAGTAATTAATTAGCTAAATTTTGCTCAGTTGTTTTTTTGGGGTTTTATATTCTAAAGGTTCCTAGCTTGGGATGCATCGTTGTTGCAATAGAATATTTTCGATTTTCTGTTATTTTTTTAGCACGATTCCTTGTTAAAGTGATAAAAAAATAGATAAATGATGCATTAAAAAAATTCAATTTCATATTACACTTTAAAAAAATATAAGTCTTAAAAAGGTAAAAAAACGAAGAGAGTCAATATTATATTATCCATAGAAAATATCCCAATATAATATCAGCCAATTTACCTTGAAAATAATATTAAAAAAATTACCAGCCAGCGTTTTAGATTCGGTTAAAATTCTATTCCTAAACAGAGAGTTCAATAAATACTCGAATAGTTTAGTCGGTGTGCCCATAGTAATCGATACCTATATATACATACCGAGGTCGTCCTTTGGTTGGCGGTTTAGGTTTTCTCCACACAAGACTTGACGAGCATCAGCCATAATTGGTGATTTTGGGCGGCGTGATCAAATCCGACGGTCGAGGAAGAAGAACCGAGGATGCCTCCCCGCGCGCCTAAGAGGAAAATTCGGGAGCCACCAACCAAATCGGTCCCCGCCGCCGTCCCTAAGGGCAGCTCCGGTGCGGTGGTCCTCCCCTACCTGCCTCTTTCTGTTTTTCCTCTCTGAATTTTTAATTGCCTCGTTCTTTTCCTTCTTCGGAAACTGGCGGGAAATTTTAATTGCGATAGAGAGAGAGAGAGAGAAAGTCGCAGAATTTCAGTTCAAAGTTCGAGTCTTTTTTGTTTTTTGACTTGCTTTATTTTCTTGATTTTTTTAGGATGTCGTTTTGCGTTAGTGAATGGACCCACTCCCTGTGTTTTGGACTTGACTTGACTTGACTACCTGGCAACTGGGAAGCCTTGCTTTTTTTTTTTCTTTATGATGATGTGCTTTTTCTTTCTGTTGTTGGGGGGTGAAATTGACGGGAAGCCGCTAGGGTTTTGTACTAGGTTTTCTTCATATGGAGGAGAATGTTGGGTAGCAAGGGGGTTGGGGTAGGGGACTGGAGAAAGTCCAAATTTGGAAATTGTCCGTTGGGCTGTAATCTGTTTCCGGTCTGGAAATGGCAGTATTAGTATGGGGCCTCCACGTTTATCGCTCTGCAGATGGCTCTCTTTTTCGTTGTGTAGCAGTTTATAGTCTAATCTGTGATCAAGAAGATGTTCTTATTGCCTTTTTCTGGGGAATAATCAAAAGGGCTAACTGCTGCTTCTTAAAATAATGTAATATTGAGCTAAATACTTTGTAGTGTCTATTGAACGTGTTGTCTTATTGGAACATTTATATATGGAGTTGATCCATTTAAGGGCAGATCCTTTGGTTCAAAAGGTTCTGTGTTTATTCTCTGTGGTAACTCTATGAATCGATTAGTGGTCTGCGTAGGAAATCCCATGGCGGCCTTAGTTGTGGTCATTACAGCATGTTATTGTTGTGATCAATGAGGTTTTTACGGTTCTTTACACAAATTCCTTTTTGACGAGTTATATTATCTTTGATTTTGTCTGACTAGCTTCTCTTTATGTCTTCAGAAAAGTCAAAGACGACAAATAAAAGACGCACGACTCTTTTTGGTAAATATGCCAATTCCTTGTTAGGCATGATCGAGTAAGTTTGACTTCATCACTGGTATCTGGCATTTCAATAGCAATCTTTCCTTGCATCTGGAATAAACGTCCATGCCTATTACCTTTGATTCAGTTCTCAGTTGCTGTCTTAACATTTGTATTTCCCATATAAGCAGTTGACAACTTACATCTTTACTTGCATTGTTTATCCATTTGACAGAACTTTTCATTGTGTCTGTGATCAAACAGCCCTGAAGGTATAGAAGCTCTATGTGCAGATATTCAGGTGGATGTTACGGATGTTAAAATCCTGATGCTTGCATGGTGAGCCTGGTGTTATTGCTAACCTTTTCAATATTCTCTTCTTAGACTTCTTGCTTTTTTTTTTTTTAGAATGTGTAAATATCAATACTCTGTTTTCCAGGAAGATGAAAGCTCAAAAGCAGGGATATTTCACTCGGGTAAGCAAAACAATGACCTTAAGAACCTTTTTCTTTCTGGTGTACACTTGGCCTGGGAAACCATATTAGGTCAGAGCATGGCACATCCTTCGATATGTTAGCTTCACTACTCAATGATAAATATACACCACAAGTTTTTATCTTGAGGCAGACCATGGACAGTTGTTGATGCACTCTCCTAAGAGCAGCGTCCATGAAACTTGGACTGGTATATCTGATGTAACAATTTTAGCACGTGCTTTGTTATTGATTTAGTGCCCCTCTCTTCATCAGGATGAGTGGGAAACAGGATTGAAGGCTCTCCACGTTGACACTCTTGACAAATTAAAAAAATCATTTTATATGCTGGAGATTGAGGTACATTTTTGTTCTTATGCCCTTATTGTTGTGCTCACAACTTTATGCTTTTTGGTAATTAGTTGATGAATCGTTTAGCACTTATTATGGTTGTAAACAGGTGCGAAGACCAGAGAACTTTGATTCTTTTTTTTCATTTGCATTTCGCTACTGTCTTACAGGTTAGTTAAGTGAATCATCTAACATTTGGAAGCTTACTCTCCTGATAATAGTATTTTATGTTCCTCCTTCCCTGTTTTACTTATTGAGGCTCCAAATGTCCCTCATCTTGTTTCAGAGGAGAGGCAAAAAGTTGTAGACATCGAGACCATCTGTGTGTTGTTGAACCTTGTCCTGAGATCACAATTCAGCTCCATAGTTGATTCTTTAACTGAATATCTTAAGGTTGGTACTCTTGAACAAAATACATCTCCAACAGAACGGTTAGCAAATCTAACTGCCACCTATTCTATGGTTGCTATTCTGGGCGGCAGATTCAGAAAGATTGCAAAGCGATAAACATGGACCAGTGGATGTGCTTTCTACGTTTCTGCAAAGAAGTAAGGCCTATAACATCTTTGTTTTGAAATCTCTGCACCTCTGTTCTTACAAAAATCGAGTTAGACAATATTTTGATGTACATCAATTCTGGCACTCAACATAGTTAGTTATTACTAGGTCATAATTTTAGATCAGAGGGGGGGTGGGGGCGGGGGCGGGGGCGGGGGCGGGGGCGGGGGCGGGGGCGGGGGCCAGTAACACACACTAGTGTCTTATAATTTTTTCATTCAAGTGGCAGTTATTTCTGGATCCGAAGTAGAAGTTTTTTACTAGGATTCTGTTATATCCCCTGTTTCTATAGTTTCACGTGCATCTTTTCTATGTTGGTGATGAAAATTGATGCCTGATTGTGTCTGCTCGCAGATTGACTTTCCGGAAATGGGGAACTACGATCCAGCGGAGTCTTGGCCCGTGGTTTTGGATTACTTTGTTGAATGGATGAGAGAAAAGAATAGCTCCCAGCATATGAAGGAATGTTCATGGTTGACTTAGGTAGTTCCTAGTTATGCATTTATGTTTGCTACTCCTAATTTGACAGGCCCAGTAACAGGTGAGTACGAATTGTGCGAGAAGTTCTGACCTCGGTAGGTTTTATTGTCTCCGTGCAGGGACCTGTGGAATCTCTAATCATGGAGCAGTTCACCTTGTCTATTGCTCGAGTTTTTGGCTGGAAATTTTGTCAATCTCGGTAGATATAGCCAGCATTCTTCCTAACCTTTTTTCCTCTCCGGAGATACGACTACTTCAAATAAATACATAAATGTCTGATCAGTCTCCTTTCTGTTCTGTTTGGTGTTTCGAATTCCGGATGATCTTTCTTCACGATCGTTCCAAACATGATGTCTGCTCTGCCCGACTTTGGAGATCTTAAATTTGCAGGCTCTAGTTTAGAGAGATTTGGAGTAAGATGAAACATTTATAGTTAAACAACCTGTAATAGAATTCCAGTTGAGTTGGCCTCTTTCGCGACAGCGGATCTGTGTTCATCAAACATTACGCCCAAATCATCCGTCTCCTGTGCGCTGTAGGGAGATTCCCAGTCAAGGTCCAGCCCATCAAATCAAACCCGTACTTCCTTTTACTAAATCGGTAGATGAATTCATGAGTGCCCCAAGCTTCCGGTCGAGATTCGTGAACTGGTTTCTGAATTACATTCACATTTTCGGAAACTATCGGTTTGACAGTTTAAACTGGATTGTATTGTGGTCAGGGCTAGCATGGTGTGACTAAGCTTGTAATGTCATTTAAGCCTCCCTCGGTCGAAACGAGCGTCGTCACTACGGGCTCGACCATGATTGTCTCATTCTATCCCAATGAGATTAAAACCAAGAGTAATTTTCCGGAGTGGTGTTAAAATTTCCGACAAATCCCAGAATGGGGTTGTCAGAAAAAGTTTTCCCTGTCTGGGGTTGTGCTAGAAACCGCACAAAATCATGCGGTTTTATTTGCAAGAAACCGCACAAAATAGTGCGGTTTTATCAAGAAACCGCACTATTTTGTGCGGTTTTAGTTGGAGCCGAGGTGAGCCATTTTTAGTTGGAGCCGAGGAGCAAATGGGAGCCAGCTAATAAAAGATCCAATAAAAATATAGTCATGCTATGATTCGAACTCAAGACCTCCCGCTTGTTAAATCGATGCTCTAACCAACTAAGCTATGAGAACTCATTGACTAGACCTTTAAAATAAATTATATAATATATAATATTCCGCTAATGTATTTATACTTTACTAAATGACATTAACAAATACTAACCAACCTTCTACGCCAAAAAAACTAATTAACTAAATATAATTTCAAGTAAATTCTCTACTTACTTGATTAATAATTTTAATTTTAATTTATTAATTGATTATTATAAATAATATTATTAATCAAGAATAAATTAAATTATCTACTTACTCGATTAATAATATTAATTGTAATTTATTAATTGATTATTACAATTAACATTATTAATCAGTTTGTAATTAATTAATTAATTATTAAAATTAATATTATTAATCAAGAATAAATTAAATTATCTACTTACTTGATTAATAATATTAATATTAATTTGTTAATTAATTATTACAATTATTATTATTAATATTATTAATTTCTTATACTTGATTAATAATATTAATTGATTATTACAAATAATATTATTAATATTATCAATTTCTTATACTTGATTAATAATATTAATTGTAATTTATTAATTGATTATTATAATTAATATTATTAATCAAGAATAAATTAACAAAATAGAGAATTTATATTTGGTTAATCAGTTTGTAATTAATTAATTAATTATTAAAATTAATATAATTAATCAAATATAAATTCTCTATTTTGTTAATTTATTCTTGATTAATAATATTAATTGTAATAATTAATTAATAAATTACAATTAATATTATTAATCAAGTATAAGAAATTGATAATATTAATAATATTATTTGTAATAATCAATTAATATTATTAATCAAGTATAAGAAATGAATAATATTAATAATAATAATTGTAATAATTAACAAATTAATATTAATATTATTAATCAAGTAAGTAGATAATTTAATTTATTCTTGATTAATAATATTAATATTAATAATTAATTAATTAATTACAAACTGATTAATAATGTTAATTGTAATAATCAATTAATAAATTAAAATTAAAATTATTAATCAAGTAAGTAGAGAATTTACTTGAAATTATATTTAGTTAATTAGTTTTTTTGGCATTGGTTAGTATTTGTTAATGTCATTTAGTAAAGTATAAATACATTAGCGGAATATTATATATTATATAATTTATTTTAAAGGTATAGTCAATGAGTTCTCATAGCTTAGTTGGTTAGAGCATCGATTTAACAAGCGGGAGGTCTTGAGTTCGAATCATAGCATGACTATATTTTTATTGGATCTTTTATTAGCTGGCTCCCATTTGCTCCTCGGCTCCAACTAAAAATGGCTCACCTCGGCTCCAACTAAAACCGCACAAAATAGTGCGGTTTCTTGATAAAACCGCACTATTTTGTGCGGTTTCTTGCAAATAAAACCGCATGATTTTGTGCGGTTTCTAGCACAACCCCAGACAGGGAAAACTTTTTCTGACAACCCCATTCTGGGATTTGTCGGAAATTTTAACACCACTCCGGAAAATTACTCTAAAACCAACCCAAATTGTCAATTTCGAGAAGCCAACTTTTGAACAAGTCCTCTGAAGAAAAAACACTTTGAACGTTAGCTCCAATGTGAATTCATTCATGGAATAGGACCAGGTACGACGCGTTTACTTGTAAGCAGCGTGGTCGTGGGGGTAAGGTCGTTGATTATTTATTTATTTTCATGACTAGAAAGCGAACGCTTTTTTCCAATTTCTTGGAAGTAGCACGACTTCTTTCTAATAGGCGGGCCAATTTGTACTATGCGACCCAAAGAACACCCCAAGCACGAGTTATGAGTTTGAGTCATGTAGGTCCAACTATGAAAACATGCAACTGGTCTACCATTTTTTATAAACAGATTGATTTTATTGCTCTAAAAGTAGTTTAAACCCAAGTAAAATGAGGTGTGTAACTAATTAACCAAATACTAAAAAGGTCAACTTAAGGATTCATGATATGAGATGATACCTTGGTGTTAGACCATTGTAATCATTTTTGGAACGATCTACCATTATATGGACAAACTTGGAAGGTGAAAGATGCAAATACAAGAGGTACGATAATTATTGTCTTGTGAGAGCAATTATATGTAACTTTATTAAATTATGAAAAGATTTAGGTACAACAATTTGATGTTTGATTTTTTTTCCGGTGACGAAATGATACAAGATGCAAATACAAGATGTTTGATTCTATCGACCGCCCATCGCTCTTCCACTTGTGCCACACTCATGTCATCGAGTTGGCTTTCGTTTTCTTCGTAGGTCTCTTGTCTTATGTCTGTATTTTCTTTCTGTAACTCATTTTTAATATAGACTTCGCGCCACCTTTATCCCTAAAAAAATATAGGGATAATTACTACCAGGCCCCTGGTGTTTGGCATATTCGCCACTCACCCCCTGGTATTCAAAAATCGATTAAAAACCCCAATAGTTTGGCAAAATTATACTCTAGGACCCCTCGCTGACGTCATCGATCAATTTTTTTTAAGTAAATGACTTATATAACCCTAGTTTGGCGAAAAAACCCTTCGAAAAAACTAAAAAAAAAATTGGTTCCCCTTCATCTTCATCATCTTTACCCTTCGAAAAAAATAAAAAAAATCTGTTCCAAAAAAAAAGATCTGAAATAACAATTAAAATCACAAAATCAAACCCAGAACGTCGTCAAGGACTACGCCGGCCATGGAAACCCAATCACATCGACAAGAGAACGAACTCAGAAAATCAATCGTCTTTAATCGAGCAAACACGATGGCCCCGGGGCAAGGAAGAACACAGAAAATCAAATCTCTTTAATCGAGCAAACACAACGGACCCGGGGTAAGGAATCGAGATGCTTACTGGAACCTTAGACTGTCGTTGAAGACCCCGCTTCGTCGCCGTAGACCTCGGAGGTGCTGGTGAGGAGGAGCCCGTCGTGTTGCTCGATTGAACCGCCTGGCGAGTCCAATTTTTGAACCGCCTCATCACCACCGCTTGGCGACTCCGTTGGTAGCAGTTTCTGGGTTGAGGCTGGGGTTCGACTTCGACGGCGTCGGTCCCTCTTCGAGGCTGGGATAATTTTTTGTTTGGCTTGTCTGATTGGTTTGGATTGATATTAATTTAAGTGTTCTTAATGTTCTTGAAGAAGAAAGAAATGATATATGGGTTCGAGGAAATAGCTTTTTTTAAGGGTGTAACAGTCATTTCAATAAAAAAAATGTAAAAAATTATTTCTGACGTCAGCGAGGGGCCCTAGAGTATAATTTTGCCAAAATATGGGGGTTTTTAATCGATTTTCGAACACCAGGAGGGTGAGTGGCGAATATGCCAAACACCAGGGGCCTGGTAGTAATTATCCCAAAAAAATTAGACACGACAATACCAAGTTTTCAAAAGAATGGAATGCGCCGGCCGTTGACGTCAGAACTCAGAAACAGTGACGACTGACGCTTACATATAGGTTGGACTTGGACGGTTGGAGAAGTAGTGTGTGTCATCTTCCATCGTACAATTATTTTTCAGAGGGGCGGCCTTGCTATGATTATTAGTCAGGGGTCAACGGGCCCAGACCGGATTGAGTGGGGACTAAAGAAAATTTGTCCATAGGTGGGGACTACATTTTGGACCGTCAGATTTGATTATCTTTAAATCTGATGGTCAATAACCTATCAGGTGTTATTGGTTTGCATCTGAAGTAATATTGGTTTGCATGTGAAGTGATATTGGTTTAGAAGACGCTGGTTTAGTTATGAAGTGATATTGGTTTACATGTAAAGTGATATTGGTTTATATGTGTAGTGATATTGGTTTGAGTTAGTCCCCATATTTGGGGACTACCCCAATCCCCACCAAATCCATCCCCCAACGGGCCAGGGTTCAGCGGATTTTGGTTCAAAACTGAGATCCTGACCGAATTGGATCACCATTGGTCCGTTTCGTCTTTTTGGCCCGATTCAGTTATCCAAATTTTTAAAAGTTCAATAGATATATCTAGTATCTTTATATTTACCACGCAGTTAATCCAAACTGAGTAATTTTTAGAAGTGTCAAAATCTTTCAACAAATATATAATATTATAATATTATTTTTTGATAAGTAAATGTATTATATTTATGTTGAGGAAACTAATTACAAGTTACAAATTCAAAACAATTTCCTCAGGAAACAGCCCTCCCCAAGAATACAAATAGAGATTGATTATGTAATCACCGGAGAAGACATTGCAGCACCAATCTAAAAGTATAGCAAGGAGAGATCTAGATATGCTTTACGTTGTCTTGTTGTTTTTCGCCAATCTCGACGAAGATCAACCCCGCATGAGAGATTTTTGAGCAATTGTTACCCTAGATAAATCGTATCTCTTAGGGTGAAGAATTATCTTTATTATAATTATATTCTACAAAATCACGAAACAAAATATTATTAAAAATCCTAAAATAAAAAATTACAGCAAAACCGATACCATTTTGGTTTTTGGAAAAGAATGGGGATTTTTGATTTTATAGTTTTAGAGTTTTCAATAAATTTCATTTAAGTGGTGATGTGATTTTTTTTAATGTGATTGGCACATGAATTTAAACATGATGAGAGAGAAAAGCCAATATACGAAGATACAAGCTCAAAAAAAGAAAAGTTCAATTTTAGTTCATTTAGTTTTGCAGTTTTTGAGATATGATCATGTATTTAAAAAACGACATTTGAATCCCGAGGTTTTAAACTAGGGAAGAAGAAGAGAAGAGAAAGAGGGGAGGAGGAGGGAGAAGAAGAGAGGGGATATTTTTGAAAATTATAAAAAATCACGGATTGAAAATAATATTTAATGCGAGCCAATTCACATTGTCAACCGGATTAAAAAATCTGACGTGACGTACCAAATCACCCGAAAAATGACGTCGTATTTAGATTCGGAATAAAATTTGGCTCTGGGAGCTCTCCGAGCCTTTAAGTGTAAAAAAAGTACAACCATGAAATTCAAAAAGTCATTTCTAAAACACATGATCATATCTCTAAAATGCAAAACCACAACGACCACAATTTAACTTTTTTCAAAAAAATAATTACAGGTGCAAATTGGATATACTTGTACTTGGTAAAACAAGTGCAAAACGAGATGGTACTAAATTGAACTTTCCCCAAAAATGAAAACCCTCCTACGAAGTCCATAGTCTCTCTCCTCTCTCAAACCTCACTGTCCCATGTGTCACGGACAAACTCTCCCACTCGAACAATCTGTGCAGTACTTCGTCCCTCGTTAGCCAAAGTCAGCCTACCCTCACTTTCTCTCTACTTTAAACCCGAAGAGGAAAGAAAGAACACACAAGTATGAGAGACTTTTGTGGAAATACTAGCGTATTACTCAACTATGAGATTTTGAGGAATGATTACAAATGAGGGTGGCAAGCCCTTTATATACACATCCATAAAAGGATCCACATAATTGCCAACTACTATCTACCTAATAATTACAACTCCTATCTACCAACTACTAACTACTATCTTCCTTGGAATATTCTAGAATGCCTCGCAACATTCCGTAGAGCAATCTAGAACACTCTCCTCTTCTCTCGTGGGGATTCCGGAAGACTCCTTGGTTCTCCGCAATGGTCCTCGACCATCCGCCCCATCTTTTAGCCTCAAAGAAGTCATCCCGTGATATTCTCCCCCACCTATTCTCGCGACGCACTCGTCGTAGCCTCGCACTTCAAAATTTTGGCTTTGCCTTTCCGCTAGCGTCACCATCTGGTTGACTCTTCTCATGCACCAAGTACTCTTTCTTCCTCGGTGAGTGTTGTGACTCTTTGTGACTTGGATTCGCCCTCTTCCTGGATCGCCTCCTCGTCCACCTCTTTGTCTGCTTTTTGGCTCGGGCTGAACTTGCCTTTGCCATCTCGTTTTACTTCTCATTGCGCTTGTGGTGGCCGGGGAGGGTGTGTACTAACTCCTTCGTCAATGCCTCATTCGCTCCATCGAATACCCCTCGGTACTCCTCGTCCCACTTTCAAGCTCGCCCCACGTTGCCCACTTCTCGCGTAGGCAGGGACTCTTTCGCAGCTAACTTATCTTTTCCCTCACCGAGATCGCCCACCTCCTCATTACGACTCACAACCATGAGGGAACTCAACACCCGGAGAGAACCGAGCCTTGTATCATTCTCGTCGCATCCTTTGCGTTCCTCCTCCCCTCGGATCGAGGCTGAAAGCTTCGACTTCTTTGGGTACTCTCTAGCTCGGCGAGGTTCATCGCAAATGAAACATCCTCTAAGCTTCTCACACTCCTTCCCATCCTTCTCGCCCTTCTTCTCATAGCGAGAGTTGGAGCGGAAGCCTCGTTCCTTGCTCAACGAGCCCGATCGACATTCCTCACTATTGTCTCTATCGTTGCTGCTTTCTTCGTGCCGCCAATCTCTTGGCGACTCAGGCCTCCGAAACTCGATCAATGATTCGGCCGTCGCAATGGCCGTTGAGAGATCTCGTACTCCACGTCGCTGCAATTCTGTCTTTGCCCATGGTTCTAACCCATCCACGAAAGCAAAGAGTGGCTCATTCTTCGTCATGTCCAGAATTTCCAACAGCAACTCCGAGGACTCCTTCACATACTCGTGCACATTTTTCTTGTGCTCAAGTCTTCGGAGACGTACACGTGCCTCATGCTCCACATTCTCCGGATAGAATTGGCCCTTGATCTCCCTCCGAAAATCAGCCCAAGTGTTCATCACGCATCGACCTCGCTCCATCTCACCATGCTTCCTCCTCCACCATAACATCGCGGTGTCGGTGAGGTAGAGGGATGCGTTCCGAATCTTCATCGCATCATCCTTGATGCCTATCGCCTCAAAGTAGCTCTCGAGGCCCCATAGAAAATTGTCAAGCTCCTTTGCATCCCTCGTGCCGTTGAACTCCTTCGGCCTTGGAACATCCCCATGTTCCACCGAAGGGGTCGCTACTCCGTTCGCAACCGCCTTCACACACAAAGAAATTTGCTCTTGTATGGCATCAAACTTGGCAAGAAAATCATCCTCACCTCCTCGATTTGTGCTTAAAAATTGCAAACCGCGGCATTGAGCGCACCTTGCGTCTTGCCCTCGAGCTCGTTGAGTGCCCCTAGCATCTTCCCCTCGAGCCCGGCATTTCCATGCTCTAGCTCCTCGATGTTTGATTTGTTCAGTTATTTTGGAATTGATCGGCAGAAGAAGATCATAGCCATGGAGGTCAATCCAAATTCATAACTCAGACCAAATGATATCAAACTTATCTTTTGGGTTTGTTTTGGGTATTTTCAAAGCTCAGATCTTTTGCGGTATTCGCGATAACATGGAGAACTAAAGTGATTTTACCCAATTTAGAGTATCTGATTCTAGGTTCTGAGTCAGTTTTTATTTTTGAGAATTAAAAGAGTACCAGAACCGAATTTTGAAGAATTTGGAACTCTCCCAAGCTTGTGCCACTTTCCGCTTTAAGGTCCCTAACTTGTAGAGAACTTACAGATGATGGTGATTGTAATTTCTGCTTAAACTTCATTTTGAACATTGAATATTTGGTTTTAAATTAAAGCAAGGAGTATGCCTTTTTTCTTCTATTGAACCGAACCGAACCAATTCGGTCCTGGGTCTGGGGTTTTCGGTTCTCTGTTTTTTCGCTTTTGGGCCAGTCGGACCGAATGGCTACTTTTTTATAGTTGCCCCACCTGAGACCAAAACTTTTCCAAGGAACTGACGACGTCCAACATGGCTTGGCAAGCTTTCACCATCTTCCCTCTGCTGCTCCTTTCATCTCTGAGTTTCTACTCCTCCACTTCTCAAGAAACCTGGATTAGAGGTGGCCACTGGTCCTCAGATGCTGAGCTGCCTGTTTCGGACATCGATTCCTCTCTGTTCAGCCACATATCTTGTGCTTTTTCTCTTATAAACTCATCCAGCCACCAGCTTGTCTTTAGCTCCTCAAAACAAGGGTACTTCGCTACCTTCTCATCCGTCATCAAGCGCAAGAACCCTTCAGTCCTGTCAATTTTGTCCATCTTGGCTGGAAAAGCAGCCCTTCCCGTCTTCTCTTCGATGATCAATCAGTCATTCACTAGAAAGTCCTTTATAGATTCATCTATCAGTAGAGCAAGGCTTTATGGATTTGACGGGCTTGAGCTTTCTCTTGGTGTGCCAAATAAGACCAACTTGCCAAATCTTAGGACCCTTTTGGAGGAATGGAGAGTTGCAGCCAGTAGAGAGTCAAAAACATCTAATAAACCAGAGCTTCTTTTGGTGCTTGCAGGGTCTTACTCGCCAGATATGGATTTAGCTGCTTATCCAATTGAATCCATCACGAGAAACTTGGATTGGTTCCATTTTAGCGCATATGACTATTATGTTCCTATGAGGGACAACTTAACCATGCCTCATTCTGCTTTGTATGGTCCAAAGGGTATGGCCAATACTGATTTTGTCATAAGAGAGTTGCTAAGCAGAGGGCTGCCTTCCAACAAGCTGGTCTTGGGATTGCCTTACCATGGATATGGTTGGAGAGTGGTGGATCCTGATGAGAATTCTGTTGGTGTTCTGGCCTCCGGCCCAGCGGATACCATAGATGGCTCCATGGGGTATAAGAATGTCAAGTCTTTTATACTGAATTATGGTTACGGAGCTGCAGCTGTGTATAATGCTACCTATGTGGTTAAATTGTTTTCTGTTGGTCACGAATGGATCAATTTCGATGATGTAGATTCCATCAGGACCAAGGTAGCTTATGCCAAAGATAAGAAACTTCGGGGATACAATGTGTTTCAGCTTTGCAATGATGATCATTGGATTCTTTCTCGAACAGGTTTGTATTTGTTCATTCTGACCTGATTCTGTCATAATAAGTCATTCTGACCTCATAAAATAATCATTTTTCGCAGCTCATGGAATAGATGTAGATCGTCAAAATAAAAGAAAGTTGCAGGTGCTAATATGGGTCATCGTTTCTGGTGTTCTACTGTTTTTGGGAATTGGCTTATGTTGCTATTATCAGATAAAAGGTCTCAGGTTGAAAGGTAATTCCTATTGGCTGGTCACTTTTATATTTTGAAGCTCATTACAACGATCGTTGCTTTGATCGCTTTTTTTTTTTGTTTAAATTGCAGCAAGCATTAACTTCACAGGGAGAGAGCAATCCACACTTGCAAACAACGATGTTCCGAATCTTCAAGCATTCCGTTTCAGTACCATTAAGGCAGCCACGAATAACTTCGCAAATGAAAATAAGCTCGGAGAAGGGGGATATGGTCCTGTTTACAAGGTAATGTTTGTTTCTGGAGGATACAGTTTAATCCAGATGTCTCGAGTGTTCAGAACCAAATCCTTGGCGATGTTTTATATATGTTGAAAAAACAAACTTTCGTGGTTTTTTCCGCAGGGAAATCTACCAGAAGGGAAGGAAATAGCAGTGAAAAGACTTTCAAAGACCTCACATCAGGGAGCTGAAGAGTTTAGAAATGAGGTTACCTTGACAGCAACTCTTCAACATGTGAATTTAGTGAGAGTTTTGGGATTTTGCTCTGAAAGAGAGGAAAAGATGCTTGTCTATGAGTACATGCCAAACAAGAGCCTGGATTACTACCTCTATGGTATGTGGTTAAGGTTTTTGATTATTGACCATTACATATTGAAACCAGACGTATAGGGATGGAAATAAGACATTTATTTTGAGGGTCTATTCAGATCCAGATTCGAAGAGTTCAAGACCCGTTGATTTTGACCGGGTCTAGACTCGGATCCTGCCCGGATTCATATATTTTGAAAGGATAAGAGCATGTATATGGATCTATAGGATCACGCTCTCTGATCCTACCCAATTTTTTAAAATAATATATATGTTTATTAATTACTAAACATAATGTCAAATTTGCAATCTCAAACTATCCAACTTCAATTATTTTTTATTTGCTTGTTTGGCTTCTTTATATTGATTTATTTTAATGAACGAATCAATTGAATTCACATTTTTTATGTACCCTTACTATTTGAGAACGATCAAATGACATTTTAATTTGTAAAAAAAAAATAATTTTTAAATAACACGGATCCGCAGGTCGCTCTGATGATCTGTCCGATTTTTTTGGACTCAGATCCTACCCGAATCCTTATTTGTAAATAGGATAAGGGTAAGGATGTGGATCCACCTTTTAAAAAGAGGGTAAAGGATGTGGATCCACCTTTTAAAAAGAGGGTAAAGATATAGGTCTTGTAAATCCTACCCGGATTCTACCCATTGCCATTCTTAAGTATCATAATAGTTGCTGCCTTTTAATTTCAGACCGTGAGATTTTGATATTACTAGGCAAAATGCGATGTAAAAACTGATGATTTACTGATTGGCTAAACATCTTATATATGTTGTCTGCTCAATTGCAGATTCATATGGGAGATATGTCTTAAATTGGGAAAAACGTGTTCATATAATTGAAGGAGTCACCCAAGGTCTATTGTATCTCCAAGAATATTCAAACTATACAATCATTCACCGTGATTTGAAAGCCAGCAACATCTTGTTGGATGAAGAAATGAATCCCAAGATTTCAGACTTTGGCATGGCTAAAATTTTCAAGAGGGATGAGCAGGAGGCAAAAACGGACCGTATAGTCGGAACATAGTAGGAAACATCACAAGTTCTTTTACATGTTAATGTATCGAAATCCTGCATATTCTAATGTTTGCGGACATATTGCAGTGGTTATGTGCCACCTGAGTATGTGAGGAAAGGTGCATACTCCATGAAGTACGACATTTACAGCTTCGGAGTCCTTCTTCTGCAGCTCATAAGTGGCAAGAGGACGAACCGCTACTATGGACCAGACGAGAATTTAAACCTTCTCGAATACGTAAGTCTTTGGTTTGTTGGACATGCAAGACTGCTGTTAGATTAGATTGTTCAAGCCTTTTAGTGCAGATATGGCTTACACTCTCAAATCCATCAGGTATATGATCTGTGGAGACAAGGTGATGGAACGGAATTCATGGATCGATCTCTAGACGATGAATCGTCGTCCTGCAAACTCATGACTTGCTTAAAGGTAGCCTTACTATGTGTGCAAGAAATGCCAATTGACAGACCAAGAATGTTGCAAGTTTCTTACATGCTGAAGAATGAACCTTCAACTGTGCAAAGTCCTAAACGGCCTGCATTTTCGATCAAAAGAGATGACGATGAGGGATGCACGTCCAAGGACGGGATCTTATCAGTTAATGATGCAACAATTTCCCAACTGATGCCTAGATGAACGTGATACTTCATGTTATTGCATCAACGCACATTTTAGAAGAAAGTTTTGTTCAAAAAGGTCTATTGCCTTGTCCTACCAATGCCTTGCCTTGTCCTCTTTTATAGTGCACGTCGCTTTCTCATCAACATACAAGATTTACGTGGAAATTTTTGAAACTGCGCGAAGGGGAGAGTCTACGAACTAGTATAACTCATTTAACTTCTTCCCCACCCACGCTAAACAATACCCAAGAGTTTTTCCATTTAGTGCAGTGCATTTATGATTTATCTAACAAACTTTCTTGTTGTTCAACACCAATAAGAAAATATCTTATTAGTTGTTTCAGCTTTCCTCCGAAAAAAAATCCGGAGTTAATTTTTGGTTCAAACTAAACAATATATAAAACTATTGAACCGACTGGTTTAGTTCAAATTTGTTATGTTTGCAAAAGTAACAAAACTCTCAGTACTAAACTTTTAATGTAGATATATCCTTGTTGCGGGAATAAGTGAACAAGTAACCGAGACGGATCCGGAGTGGTCGTCCCAAGGTCGGTCTAACTACGCTAGGCTAGGCTAGGCTAGGCTAAGCTATGAACTACGGACTACGGACTAAGGAAAGGAAAAGCAACAATGATAAGTAAAGTAGTTGTGTGTTGTGTTGTTGATGTCTGTCTTCCTTGCCCGAGCCCTCCTTATATAGAGTACCTTGACCTAACCTCTGCGCCTTCAGAATAGAAAATCATAAACTGCCTCCAAGACCTTCAGCTCTAAGTCTCAATCCCGAGAGATCCGCTTCAAGTTATTTGTTCCTAATATGACGGAATCCTCCCGGCTCAGTACAAGCCATCTTCCTTAAATGAGCAGATCCCGTCCTCGAATAGGAAGCTTTCAAAATGTGACGACCAAGCAATCGCGGCCTAAAGAGGAACTTACCAAGTTTTGCCAAATATTGAGAATCTCGGCTCAAGTTAGGAAAATATAGATCGACTTGAACTTCTCGAATCTCCCACGCAAAATCTCGACTCAAGTCCGTCATCGCCCAAGATGGACGTCTCATCAGGCCCAAAGTGAATTCCAAAATGGGCTCAAGCTAACGGCCTCCTCAACCAAAGTGGACCTATTCTCGGAATCACCTTCCCGCATACGAAGGTCAAATGAGCTTCCCGCTCGGGTCCAAGTTGGCTTCTCGCTCGGCTTCTCGCCTTAGGCTTCCCGCTTGGCCTCTCACCGTAGGCCTCTCGTTCGGCCTCTTGCCATAGGCCTCTCACTCGGCCTCTCGCCACTCAGCCTCTCGCTCGGCCTCTCGTCGTAGGCCTCTCACTCGGCCTCTCACTCGGCCTCTCGCTACTCGGCCTCTTGCCGTAGGTCTCGCACTCAGCCTCTCGCCGCTCGGCCTCTCACTCGGCCTCTCGCTACTTGGCCTCTCGCCGTAGGCCTCTTGCTCGGCCTCTCGCTTCAGGCATCGCACTCAGCCTCTCGCTTTAGGCGTCGCGCTCGGCCTCTCACCTACGCGAGCGAGAGGGGCATCTCGTCCGGGGTGAACCGAGTAGCCCAATAGGTTGCCCCCATGCACCAACAAGCTCGAACCGATTCACACAAACTCGGAGATAGGTCGTCATTAATTTGCGGTAATAATTTCGTACTCCAACAATCGGTCACCAGTCACCCAATCACTTTGAGACCACGCCGAGTACCTCAAAATATGTTGACAATGCCGAGATTATTTTTGCATCTCAAATTCTGAATATAAAAGGAATTGTAACTGTGCGTATTTACTTATGAGTGACTTATAAAGAAAGGGAGGGGTCCATGGCCGTCCGTATGCTCACAAAAAAACTAATTTTAATTACTAATTAAATGACGATCAACAAATCATATTCATCCTGAATTAATTGCTAAGACAATTATATCCACGAATTTATGGGACTAACGAACGGTAGATAAATACAACTTGCAAAGAGCTAAAAAGTATAAGAAATATTCTCTCTTTTTTTCCTTGACGTCCATAAATTGTCATCGACCACTGACTTCAGTTATTGTGGAATCATCAACCGAAGTACTGTCAAGGATCCAAATTGGCTTTCTTTCGACGTCTACGTCGGTTCTGGGAGAAAATGCGGGCTCCTTTGGGGTCGGAACTTCTGGAGTTTCATTCTTTAGCATCGAGTAGACTCCCAACATAGACGGCCGGTCGTCTGCGTATTCCTGTACACAGAGCAACGCTACGTGCAAGCACTTCATTAGTTTGCAAGAGGAAAATTTATCATCCAACGTCGGGTCCAGTACTTCCCGGCCTTTTCCACTTTTCCAGAGCTCATAGGCCTGTACAGACAAAAATTCGTATATCGGATCCATGAGATTTCGTGATTCGTTAAATATAAAGTCTATGTATAATGTCAGAATCCCGAAAAAAAGTAGTCGGGTTTCTGAAATTGTAGGAATGCTTACAGTTTGTTGAAGGCTCGGTTTCCCGTTTGAACCATAGGGAACTACATTTTTCCGGCCACAGATAATTTGTAGGAGCAGAATCCCGAAGCTGTAAACATCAAGCTTCGTGGAATACACCCCGCGATTGACATACTCCGGAGGAATATAACCACTGCGTATAATTCTTTTAGACAAGTGTACAAAGACAATGTTCGAATTTAGAATTAATCGTTATCGGTGTACTTACGGTGTTCCGACAATTCGACATGTATTTGCTTCTAGTGCGTCTTTGGCGAAAATTCTGGCCATGCCGAGATCGGATATCTTAGGCTTCATGTCGTTGTCGAGTAAAATGTTGCTTGATTTGAGGTCACGGTGGATGATGGTTACCCTCGAGTACTCTTGGAGGTACAATAGCCCTTGTGTGATCCCTTCAATTATTGCCACACGTTTTGCCCAATCCAAGTCAAGTTTTCTAATTGGGTCTGGAATATAATTAAAAAATTCAGTTAAGAGACCATTTAGGAAGACTAAATTGGTTTAAAATAAGAATGATAATAGATCGGATCCAATCAGAAATTATGAATTTATTATCAGAACCCTCTTTTTAGGGATGGCAAAAAGACCCAAACCCAGTGGATCAAACTCTTACCCTACCCCGTGGATCTTAGGGTCTATGGGTCTTGGGTAGGGTTTGGATTTGGGTCTATAGATTTAGATAGGGTCCGGGTCTGGATAGGGTCTATATAAACCCAGACCCAGACCCAGACCCTACCCATAGACCCACTAATTAGACCCTACCCTAGTTAGACCCTAATTAGATCCTACTTGGATCCATATTTATTATATTGCTAAGATAATTATAATACAGCCGCAAAAAGAATAAGCGCACACCCAAAAAAAACTTAATATAATACTATTTTTTTAATTTAAAATTTCAAATATTATATGACTAATTAAGTAATTAAACTTTTTGGTTAGACACAGAAGCTACCGAGAATAGTTAGATTACAAGAGCAAGAAGATGATCGAGAAAACGTGTTCAAAAGTCGCTTGAAAATTTAGAAAGAAATTATTTTGAAGTTGAAACTTTATATTATACAAGAACACTTATAAGTTTTAGTTTCTTATTGACGAGGTAGTCGTACGTGTTTCATTTTATGTTGAACCAGTTGGTTTATAGTTTACTCTCAACTTTAATTTGAGATTATTATTTTATTACATAGACTTTGATTTTTTCTCTGTTTGGATTATATTGAAATAATAAAAGTATCTTGTAAAGTAATTATCAAAAAGATAGAATGTTAAAGGGTCGGACCCTGCAGACCCTATAAACCCTAGGTCTCCTGGAGGGTAGGGTATGGGTCTAACAATAAAAAATTTGTAAGGTCGAAGGTAGGGTATGAGTCTAACTCCAAAAACTAGGGTATGGGTTGGGTCCTACCAATACCCTACTCGACCCTACTCATTGTCAAAAGTTGGATCAAGATTAGAATATGAATCTCCTGGTATTTTAAGATCCGGATCCAATCCACGAGTTTATGGTAAATATTACCTATTTAACATTAAATAAGATTTGGGCCCATTCCATGGGGACGAATTACCAAAGGTATTACAAAAGTCATACGAGTGTTCCAAAAACAGACACTTCTGCTGGATCTGGATCGTATAAATCGAGGTCAGGATCCAACTCTACCGTAAAGCTAGGAATGGTAGGGTCGGGTAGGGTATAGGTAGTATA
Source organism: Hypericum androsaemum (assembly GCA_963995505.1). Taxonomy (NCBI): domain Eukaryota; kingdom Viridiplantae; phylum Streptophyta; class Magnoliopsida; order Malpighiales; family Hypericaceae; genus Hypericum; species Hypericum androsaemum. The sequence goes on along the minus strand of OZ023182.1, from coordinate 21,777,797 downwards.
CTACCCATACTCTAGTTTAGAAAGTTATATCCATATTCTACCTTCGATAAATTTTATTATTAGATCTATACCCTTACTCTCAGGGTCTACAGGGTCCGACTCTCAAATTAAATGCACTACATTTTTATAATTTTTAAACTTAATTATATATATATAACTCAAATAAATCACAATGAATATGTGAAGATTAATTATGAAATATATAGTATATCAATAAAGAAAATTAGAATAATATGTACCTCAAATTTTGGAGTCGATATCATGAAACATTGACCAAAATATTTGAAAATTCTATCGCAAATTATAAGTAAAAAATGAAGATAAATTGGTCTAATTATAATCTAATGAGGGTCTAGTTAGGATAGGGTCCAAGGTAGGGTAAAATGGTAAGTGTATGATAGAAATTCATAAGATTCATACCCTACCTTAGACCCTACCTCTAAAAATGGATTCATACTCATACCCTACCCTAGATCCAGTCAAAATCAATAGACCATCGATCCACGAGGTAAAAGTAGGGTCGGACCCACGGAGTACAGATATTTTTGCCATTCTACATAAAGCATCCTAAGAGTCACTGAAATTTCATGAATATGTAGGTTAAAACTTTAGAATGCCGAATAAAAAGGGGAGAATATATTATACCAAAAAGGTAATAGTCGAGGCTTTTGTTGGGCATGTACTCGTAGACCAGCATATGTTCTTCCCCGTCAACGCAGAATCCAAGAAGCCGGACCAGATTCACATGTTGTAGCTGCGCCGTAAGTGTAACCTCGTTCTTGAACTCCACGAACCCTTGTCTTGACGTTCTCGACAGCTTTTTAACTGCTATCTCCTGTCCACTTGGCAACTCTCCCTGCCAATTGACCAACCTCCCAATTTAGTCACTTCAAGTCAATATTTCATTCACAAAAGTCGTGATCCTACCGATCTCCCGTCAACGAAGAGAAGTCCGTCAAATCGAAGTTTGCGCAAATTTTGACTTTGTCAACGTGACGTGACACAGGGGTCGTGTGGACTGTTACAATGGGTCACGGTATACCATATAAAATTTTTCATATGTAACTCAAAACTTTTATAACGAGTAGATCAATTGTCTGTACTTATAATCAATATCACCACACTCCTAACTAGCGACGTGGTATTTTCATCATACACGACTATTAAACGGTATAATAGGAAAGTATGCGTACTTATAACATAATGACTAGGGTTTTGGGATCTTGGAGATATACCTTGTAAACCGGACCGTATCCTCCTTCCCCTAGCTTGTTTCCATCCGAGAATCTGTCCGTGGCTTTCTCTACGGTAGCCAAGCTAAATCCCAAGAGATTATTATCATTGTCTTTGAGATACTTTGTACCTGCCACGTCATCAACTTAATTAGAAAATCGATAGTAGATTGTATTACACCTATCAGCACGATACTTGGAAAAGTATATATTCGTACGGCAACTGGGTCGCGTGAATTGAAAATATTTGGTTATAAGCTAATTTGAATGTGTGGTTGAAAATAGCCTCACCCTTTGACTTGATCCATCTGCTTCTCGTGCAATACAGCGCAAAGCCTGCGAGGATAATCGCAGCAACAATTGGAGCCAAGATGATCACCAATAATCGCCACTTCTTTTCATGGCTGCTTGTAGTCTCGGCTGCAAAATTAATTAATTCCAACGGATTAGATGAAAAGGTTAAACAAGTTTGGTAGATATATGTATTTTTGTCCTCGAAATTTCGACTAATATAAGTTTGAGACAAAGCATATGTATTATAATTATGATAGTTCAAATAATATGTGTAATTGATATGAACTAAACAAAAGATCAGAGCACAAAATCTCACCCGTATATAACTGGGTACTAGAACTCTTTCCATAGTTCAAATACTCGACTCTAATTGAGATTTGTGTTCTTGCATGGGAAAAATGAAAATAGAGAAGCAAAATGAGTAGGGGAATATAAAAATTGGAAGCCATTTAATGCAAGAATACTATTGTCAACTCCAATTGCAATATTTCTATCTAGGACTAGGGCTGGACTATTATTGAGAGAGGCTTTTCGAATTTAGTGGAAGAACAGATTATTACTCTTATTTATAAGCTAGAGTATTAGTACGGATACTGCGATTTGTCACACACATGTTTAAAGAGTCATAGTTTTCCACATTTGGAACTGCCTGGGAACTTCTCACTGATGTCCATGTAGATCCCATTGACTTTAATTGTCATACCGCGTCCAGGTAGGCCCTCGCCTTTTGATATCTTGATTTCGATCCGAATATTTTTTTACCGACTAATCTAAGTTACACTTAGATAATACTACAAAGTGACAAAAATTGCCCTACTTAATTTTAACGTTCTCGCATTATTTCTCATAGCTCAAACTTGATTGAGGTCGTTAAATTAGATTTAAAAATCTTTAGTTGATTTAACTACATGAAAATTTTACCAACAAGCGCCTAGATCAACTAACAATAATATTATTTTAACTTATATTTATTATCTTTCAAAGATCATATCCATTTCGAATTCGAAGTATAGTGAATATCGAATAATAGGTGTATAAAAAAGTACATGATAGTTTTACCTTTTGATATATAACGCTAGAATAGCTTTCTCTAGGGGTATAATTTGCATGCAAACGTCAGAAGATGAATTAAATTAAAGCATATTTTGAGGAGAAACAAAGTCAACTATCTGACAATTTTCGATTCTTCCTTGAAATGACTCCGAAAGGAAAACATTAACTGATTAATTCAACTGTTTAAGATAAACCAAGTCTCCCTTCAAGAAAAGGTAAACTAGGTCAGAAAGAATACAATAAAATAGGACAAGGTTGACATTTACGTGAGATAGCTCTTGAGAAGGAAAAAACCTTCTTTGCTTTCGTTTTTTTCCTTCTCTATTACGGGATTTCACTCGAATCTCAATTACACCATTTAACAGCTGTTGGAGGACGAAATTTGCAACACCAGCAAGTTTCAAAGACACTTATCCGGTTGTTCTTATGAATTTATGGCACGTAAGGTAGAGCCAAATTCACCATTAAAAAAAGTATGGCAAAATTTGTACAAACTTCAGTTCGATATAATTCGAATTTTGTTTAAAGGGATAGTATCAAAATCCTACTCAAACAACTTCGCGAACCAAGAGTTTCCACTGCAATTTCCGAAGGGAAACCCTGGCAGATTACATGTCCGTAACACGTCGATGTAGAGGTAGGGACCGTCTTTGGTTGGGAGTAAAGAAGAAGTTTATTTTGTGGAATAAAGAAGAAATTTGTGTAATGGGAAAACGCTATATAGAAGCTAAGTGTGTTTTGACTTTTTGAGAGAAAAACTCTGATATGGCCATTGGAGAGAAGAAATTGTGCCTTAATTTCGTTTTTGTATGCATATGTTTGGGCCAAGTCCCCACCCCCAAAGATGGGGTTTAAATTTGTTGGAATTGAATGATAAAATTCAATGCAAAAGGCCTAAATGTAGAAGGCTCAAGATGGGAATGGGAAAGAACATTATCACATCGGAAAATGGAACAAAGTTTTCCTAGTATATAAGGAGATATTCCTTGTTAGCTAGGAAATAAGTTGACCACCTGGAAACGCAACTCGGACATCCTACGAGGATGGCGCTACTCGAGAGTTCATGCCTTGTTAAGGAGTTTTCCTTACAATTTAAATGTAATTATTTCCCAAGATAGCTAATTCTGATTTTCTTGGATTTTCTAGGTTGCCTTTTCAAAATAGATTGCTTACTATCCCAGGATAATTAATTACCCATTGATTTTTCATGGTCATTCTTTTTCTTGCCTTATCTTTCATTTTCTTTTCTTATCTTATCTTTTCTTACCTTTTCTTACTTTTTCATTCCTTTTCTTGACTCTTCTTGACTTTTCTTGCATTTTCTTGCCTTTTCATTCCGTTTCATGCTTTTTCTCTTGTTTTCTTGCATTTTCATTCCTTCTCTTGCCTTATTTTCTTTTTCTTGCCTTATCTTTCCTTTTCTTACATTTCCTTGCCTTTTCTTTGCTTGCATTTTCTTGCCTTTTCATTCATTTTCTTACGTTTCCTTGCCTTTTCTTTGCTTGCATTTTCTTGCCTTTTCATTCCTTTTATTGCCTTATCTTGCCTTATCTTACCTTTTTCTTACATTTTCTTTTTCTTTTCTTGCCTTTTCTTGCTTTATCTTGCATTTTCTTTCACTTTCTTGCCTTATCACCATCCGAGTACGCACACATGGCGTATTGGACGCAATTCACTGGGTGCTTTGTGGCGCACTTCGCACGTGCGCATTGTTGCGAGGAGCTGGAAGAGCCTTAAAATTTTGCCCGATTCTAGAGAGCTACAGGCTGCCGAAGTCTCACAAAGGAGTACAAATATGTGCCCACGGAAGGGACACGAGCGTGTTGTCTGTCGCCTATCGAAGGGGTGCCTACGAGCACCGAAGGGTCACGAGCAGGCCTGGCAAAATCTGGTGTGCGAAGGGGTGTCTCTGGATGGCTGAAGAGGTGCCTGAAGGGCAGCCTGCCTGCCAGCCGAACGGACCCGTCTCCTCGGAAGTGCCTGCCTCCTCTCCCTCTACAGCCTATAAATAGGCCTTTCCCCCTCATTTGCATCTCACCCCACTACAACTTGCATAAGCATTCATTAACAATTGTAGGATCTCTTTCTCTCTCTCAGAAAAGTTCTGAGTATCCAAAGGTTTGCCGAGGCTTCGAGAGTCGTTGTGCTACGATCTTGAAGTACAAAGTTGATGTATCTTGGGGACGATTGCCATAGTCCGTAAGTACTGAATACGAGATAATCTCGTATTACGAAAAAAGAGTCAAACTTTTGCCTCGACTTGGATCCTAAACAAGTACACCATCATCCGCGTAAATAACAAAATTTTAATCTTTCGTTTTGATTTGGTATTTTTATTTTGTCTGCATTTGGGTTGTAGTGTTTCGGTTTAGTTGACTTTTCGAGTTATTTATGAAAATAGACAGGAGGTTTGGAACTTCCTATTAAATAATGAAGCGTGGGGCGTATCTGTACGAGCCGCCTGTTATTTGTTATAATTTATTCAAGAAATTTTTTGTTTGAGTGCTGAGAACGCAACGATGTTAGATATTTATTGTTCAAATATTTAATTCAGTTTAAATTTGTATAAGTTAACCTACTTAATGTCATGATAAATGTCGTATCAACAAAAAAGAAGAAGAAAAGAACATGAATAATTTTTTTCTTACAAATTTGTCGGTCGTAATCTCGCAATATGAGTTCTACACTATTTAGGATGTAAATTATAATTTATAAAAAAATTACTTACAAAAAAATTCTTCCCGAAAGAACCTGAAAATAACTCTAACAAGAAACCCAAAAAAATTTGAAAATCAAATACATGATAATGGGTACGTATATATATTGTATATAGGTCAGAATCTATACCAAAGGTTAGGGTTAAACTTGGGATCCACTCTGCCAACTATGTTGTAATTTTGATGAATCTGCTTTGTTCTTGCATTGTTCTTTATCTGGGTCCATATAGAATTACTTTGTTAAAAGGTCTGACCTCGGTTGGTGTGTGAGATGTTCAATTGCTTTCTTCTTCGAATGGCATGGTTTGGTGAGAGGTTGAGTTTGGGCAAAAGTATGATTTACACTTTTTGGTGCCATAATGTGGGACTTCTAAAACCTTGAGAATGAGATGATTTACGATGGCGCATCTTTAGTTTAACAACTTCTCCTATATATGATACTTGTCGAGGCAAAATAATAGTTAATTTGGTCCCAATCTTTAGATGATTTGGGAGGTCAAGATCTTTGTTATTTTTAAATTTTGTTAATTGAGACCCCCTAGTGTAATCATGTAATAAGTTTAGTGCATTGTGCTAGCATCTATCAAAGTGTAAATATATATTTGTGAATATAAAGTCACTTTCATTAAAAAAAAGTTAGGGTTAAGCTTCGAATGTGACGATTCAGGTTTTTCAGCACGATTCGTGTAATGACAAAAAAAATTAACGAATTTAAATTTGAGAGTTCACTAAGTTGCAAAAAGATAATTAAATTATAAGATAATTCCACAATAATGGTTTAATAATTCCTAGTGGGTATTGTAAAAATTTAGAATAGTGAATCTTTAAAAAATGACAAGCTATTTCACTCGTCAAATTATAGAGCTCATACCAATAAATATTTAGATAAGACGATGAATACGTTGTTCTAATTTAAGTACTTAATTAATAAATTACTAAAAATATACGAGTATTAAATATTTATTAGTAATATTTTAAGATTGAACTAGCAGCGAAAAACTGCAACAATTTGTAGACAGTAAAGCGGAGAAAATAAGCCACACTATAGCTATCTTATGCGAGTAAATGCAAAAGCGTAAGAACCAATTAACATAAAGTATATAATAACACATTTGTGCATCTAACCACAAACTCTCCGCTAGTTCAATTTAATTACAGACTTTTATTTTATCAGCACGGATACATTAGACACAGTTGGATATGTGTAGAATTGGTACTAGTAATTTGTAGAATAAGTAGTCTTTTTTATCATACGAATTTCTTTCCAGATCTATTTTTTAATTTTTAAAATTTAATGATACTTAGGTGTATTTTTGTCCAAGTAATTTGTTTAAATAATGAAATGTCAAAAACATTTGTGACTCGGTAATAATTTTTAAACTATATGGTGATGGTACTAGTAACTGTAGAATAAATGGTAACAAATTTGGATTCAGTTAAAAAAAATCTGGTGCCAAATCTTATAGATATAAAACACACAACTACCAGAACCGTCTTAAATAGATTTGTTTTACTAGAGCAGGCTTGTTTTTTTTACCATGTACTAGTGTTTCTCGGGCCTTGTCTGTTATTAGAAAACTTCATAAATGACCTCGACACTATAGAACATGGGCTTTGGCTTGGGCTTAATTAGTCCACAAGTTGTTGGCCCAAACCTAAACCTTATCCCCTTTCCTTGCGAGGAGAGAGAGAATTGCTTGGAAGGGGAAAGAAAGATGATCCCTTCTTCCACGGGTGTCCACTGCCCTTTTGATATCTTTCTTTCCTCTGAAAGGAGGAGTAGGAGACGTACCTGTCACGAACCAGTTGTGATGAGTGTCATGATCTTAGTTTGGTGGTTATGTGCTAGGTGTAGAAAGTAGTTTAAATACCTGTTATGTTATTGTTATTTCATAATTACATAGTAATTAGTGGTAGTGCGGTAGTTGTGCACGTTCCATGTTCTTGTAAGAAGTTAGGAGTTGTAGTTAGTGGGAAAGTTGCTATGGAAGTCCCTGTTATATTCTCATCTCATACTCTTTTCTATCACATATCGTAACAGCACTCGTTTCGAAGTAAGAAGAACCCACCTCATAGACTAGATAGTTACTTGGAGTAGGAGGAGGAGGACAGCAAATAGGGAGTGGCTCTTGGGTTTGGTGGGTTAAGGGGAATGCAATTGCTTAGTATTTTTGTTTTTTGTTGGGTTCAAAGTTGGAACCTTTTCTTGGAGGAGGAGGAAAGCAAGTGATGATGAGTGGCTCTTAGGACTTGTATATATATATATATATATATATATATTTGATTTATTTTATTTATATATATACATATACATATATACATAAATATATATATATATATAGGGTTTGTTTAAAATAATTTTTTGGGTTCTAAGCAATTGCATTGTTTCAGTGTGGAGGTTAATGATGTTGGCATTGTTTTCTGCAGGCCTCAGTTGTGTCTTCCCAAGAGGAAGCTCATCTTTTGCCAGGCGAATCAGCAGATTGGTCAATCTTCATTCTCTACATTTCTTCCAATAACCTGTTTTTAACTTGTATTCGGGCATCTGAGTTGTGCATGTACCCTTCTCTATCTTTTGGCGGTTGGGCCAAACGTTTTCAACTCGATGTTCTTTGGTGCAGATTCTTCGTTGGATGGATCGTTTCATGAAGACTGTGGCGGTACTCCGGTGTATGTTATCGAGAACTCTCTACATCGAACTGATACCGGTAAGCCAATTCCTTCAACCCCACAGCGTGGGAGGTCTGCTTCCAACAGCCTAACAGCTGTGTTGCGAGTTAGTGTGCCAGGCCCTTCTGGGACCTTACCACATCATGTTCTTTACCTCTTAGAGCTCAGATTTGATCTTGAGCACATCAAACTGATGGCGGAAAAATATCATGATTTCGCTAATTACAGCCTGGAGAGTAAGGTGAGGCCAGTGATCGAGTTTCTTCTTGATCTTGGAGTCTCAGAATCAGACCTTCCTAAGATTCTGATTAAGTTTCCTCAATTGTGTGGATTCACACTCCCATAAAATCTTACTCCGTCACTTGGTATTTCTTGAGACAATTGGCTTGGACAAGAGTAAATGGCCAAAACTAATATCTCGTTTTCCAACATTTCTTCTTCTTAGCCGAAAAAAAGTTGAGGCGACTGTTGAGTTCCTCCGTGAGTTGGGTCTCTCTGAAGAAAACATAGGGAAGATTCTAACTCGATCTCCCAAATCGCCAGCCACGGTGTGGATGAAAAGTTACGACCTTCGGTCGAGTACTTCCAATTTTTGGGGGTTGATTCTGCAAGACTGCTACGACACTGTCCCGCAATCATGGGTCATAGCCTTGAGACCAACCTCAAGCCTTTCACCGATTTCTTTCTGAAAAATGTTTTCAGCATAGAGGAAGTTGAGGCTATGATTTCTAGATTTCGAAGTTTGTATGCTTGTAGTTTGAAGGGTAACGTGGTGCATAAGTGAAAATTCTTTTTAACAACGGATTATTCACAACAAGATCTTATAACGTTTCCTCAATATTTTGGTTACAGCTTCAACAAGAGAATAAAACCAAGGTACAAACTGATGAAAGAATCTGGAGTGAAATTTTCGTTAAACAAACCGTTGCGCACCAACGACAAAAAAATTGAGAAATTGCAGTCGAACAAGTCCTGCCGCTGATCAGGTGCAACATTTGGATTGCAGACATGCAATGCTAAAAAAGAAGGGATATATGTGGTCAATCATGTTTGGTTTTGGTGAATATATGGTCAATCATGTTATAGGGAGATCTTTTCGTCTACAAAAAGAGGATATTGCAAATCACCAGGCGCTTAGATCAATTCACGAGAAGACACTTCCAAGGATTTGGTACGTTATTCTTGCTGCTATAAATTTGGGCAAGTTGGAATCACAGAAATTGCATTATTTTTTCAGAAGCAAGATAAGAATCTTCGAGATGTATAAAGAGATTAATTTCCACTGGTCTGTTGTATTTCAATAATGGGAACTCTGTTGTATATATTTCAATAATGGAAACTGAAAGAATTGAGTGTAAAAAGATTGAAAGCTTAGGCTTTGAATTTGACTTGTGTGTGAATCGGTTGATAGCTCTTGAGGAAAAAAAAACTTCTCTGCTTTCTTTTTTCCTCTATTACGGGATTTCACTCGAATCTCATTTATTTGGTATAAACGAGGGGCAAATAATTCCCTTATTTTCATTAATCATTAAATATCGTAAGTACATTGGAATAAACTCGCTTCTTTAGTTCATACAAATATAGAGAACATTCCATAAGATACGGTCATGTGAGGTCTCAAATCTGGGGTGGGATTGAGTACAGAATGCTTCAATTCTAAACGGTTTGGAGTGAAGGCACGTGAGAAATTTTTTGTAAAAATGTAAAAATACAGAGACCAAAATAAAAAAAAGTCACACGGGCCAATATCGTAAACGGAACATGCCACTGTCACAAACACGAAAAATACACTAACCAATATGACATAACGGGGTATGCCAGTATCATATAACAGAGCATGCCGATATCATATAACGGAGCATGCCAATGTGGTCCATTTCACTCCAAACCGTTCAAAATGATTTCCTTTACTCCGTACCCAATCCAAAGTACTCAAATCTCAATTACACCCTTTGCCATCTAGTCTCTCATAAACACTTATCCGGTCCGGTTCGCTTCTTCTTGTTAATTTATGTGATTTTTTTTATCAATATTATATTCTAATATGGTATCAAAATAAGTTTATATTATACTTTCACGATTTTTTTGATGGTTGGCAAGATAAAGTCAAATTTGGACAAAATTATTTCATTTGAGGGATGTATCGGAGTCTTACATCAAACATAAGTGTGTCTGGATAAGTGAAACAACTTAACATATTAATAGTCTTAAGATTTTTAGAAGAATACAAAATTTTAACATTTTTCACTTCAAAATTAGACCTTTCATGTTTGGGAAAAAAATACAAGCTATTTAGCTCATAAATCTAATATAGTTAGTCGTCAACTCTCCGCCAGTCCAATTTATTTACAGAATCTTTTTTATGAACACGGACACATTAGACACAGTTAATTACAGTATATAATTTTTTTTGATAGGTATAGACATAGTGCTATCGTTCGTATTGTACAACACAAAAAATTAATATTTTTAGATTTGAACCGGAAGATCATTCTATATTTCAACGTCTCCTAGTTTTATCTGTCAGATCAGAAATTATTTTTAAATTATTCTATTATTAATTAATTATACTTATGATTAAAACACCAAATAATTCAAAATATAATCAAATTTTATTATAAAATTTATCATTTACGAGCGTCATTTTCAATCTAACATAAATCTAAGAATTAATTTTAAAAAAATAAAATTTTTTTCAATTTAATTTGATCAACAGCTCCAGCCAAATGAAATAATCGATCTAAATTTTTATCCAAATTTTAATATAAAAATGACCCGATCTTAATGTTAAATTGCAATCTGATTGGTTGGATCTGAAACAACGGAAAAAAAACAAGGTAGAGTGACTGAATTTAGATTTCATCTTCTCACCCAACCAACCTATCCAATTACCAAACGTGCCAACCCCCGAACTTAATTAATTAAAATTAGAAAGAAAAGGTCAACAATGTTGAGTTTATTAATTACAAGTGCTTCGATTTCAATTCAGCCCACCGTCTCTCCTCCTCCCCTCCGTCCTCCCCCTCTCTGCTCCTCGCCGGCCGCCGTCGCCCCCGCCTCGATGGCTTCAACCGCCCGAATCGCTGTCGTCGGCGACGTCGTGAGTCCTTTTTTAGCGCTGTTCACTGGAGGACCAATTTTTGTTAAAGACGAGTTGCTAACTCTCTCTTTTTATGCATTTTTTTTGTTTGACTTTGAATTGGAAGCACGGGTTTTGGGGCCTAGAGGAAGATACGAAGGCTCTTCGGCTTCTACAGGTACTTTCTCTCTTATTTCCTCTTTACCAATGTGTTTTCTCAGATTACCACATCGCTAGTTCGAGTGTGGTGTACTCGTTTATAAGCGTGGAACCCGAGGATTTCCGGATAAATGTTTTCCTGAGGAAAGTAAACACCATTTCATGAAAAATGCTATGAGTTTCAGTTGTGTGATCAAGCATTGATGCAGTTATCCAACTGATGCGGATGCAGTTATTCTCATGCTATGAATTTCGTTTTGTTTCGTATTGATTCTGGTGCCTCGGGTTTTCTTCGTCCGATTCGTGCATGGTTTTAGACGACTTACATTCTTTATCCTGTTTTTATTGTTCTCTTGTTTGAATGCAGCCAGATTTGGTGCTATTTACAGGCAGGTTCTCCTAGTCCTCTGCCGGTTTTGCCTAGTATGTTATGGTCTGCAATCTTTCTGCCAACGTTCGTGTTCTTCTTGACACTCTGTGCTCATTGATGTGGTTGGCGACCGACCTAACAGAGAATTCTGAAAGACAGCGGTGATGCTTCTTGTATCACCCAGCTTTAAATAGTTTTTAGATATTGGTCGGAGTTAATGCTATTGACTTCGGTCAAAAACTGAAATGGAATCTATCATTCTATGGGTGGTAACTATCAGTATGTTTACTAATGCTGATACTCTTTATAGGAATTTCCATATCCTACCCAAAACCTTAAGGCAATTAGTAGGTGGATCTTCCACACTTATAAACTAGCCCAACCCACTTGCAACTTCCGATGTGGGATTCTCTCTAACACTCTTGTTTGCTTTTCATTTCTCCTGATTCGTTGTGTTCCAACGTCTTTGCTTAGGTGATTTTGGAAATGAAGATGTCAAAATTGTTCAGAGCATTGCAAATCTTGAATTTACCAAAGCTGTTATTTTGGGCAACCATGATGCTTGGAAAACACAACATTTCTCCGCAAAGTAAGTTACACTTGCTTCTGCCAAGGATTCAGAGATGTTGACAATATATCATGTCTATTTGTTTGGTTCACCTTTTTATTCTTTGTACATCAGGAAAAAGGACAGGGTTCAAGTTCAGCTCGAATGGTGAGTTACCCGTTCCTCAGAGCACATTGATGTTATCGAAATCACATGGCACCCTTGTGTAAAATGAAAAACAACGCCTTGGTAAATGGATACTTTCTAATCGAGAGCACTGCTCAGCCTGATGTTCAGCTAAAGATATTGCATTCTAAAATTTTCAATCCGCTTAGTTCTACGTTTTACTGACAAGCAATGTTGTTTGACAATGAACCATTGCCACACCAGTCTTGGTTCCGACCATGTAGGTTACAGGCGTTTGGATTTTCCTTCACTTAAACTAAGCATAGTTGGTGGGCGCCCTTTTTCCGTTGGTGGTGACAAGTTGTTTCGGGATAAGCTTTTGAACGCAAGGTTTGTATCGTGATGAAAAATCTTCCTATTAGCTAAAGTTCTTTATGTTATTTAGTACTTGGTATCTGCTCCGTTGCTTTTCTCAAGTAGTAGGCTTTTTTATATCTATTTTGTGTCCAGGTGGCATGGATACTTTTATCCATTCTACTCCGTACACATGAAAATAGCACTAAATAAGGCGCTTCTGTCCCTGGTGGGTTTGTTTTGAAAATTCTAGTTATGCTTGTAGTCACAAATTCGTCCATGTCTCCTCCCCTCTTGCTTATGCTCATTTGTTTAGACTTTGTTAGAAGTCATTTTCAAGTTGCTTATGGATGTTTTTCAAGTATATGGGTTTGTACCTCCTATATCAGAGGTGTGACGTGCACTTCACCATTAAGATTGTTTGTAAGAAATCAATTCAATGATCTTCGTGTGGCTGATATAGCAATTAATTTGTATTGCCATTCATCTCAGATTTGGAGTGCAAGACATGGAACAAAGTGCAAGAAGAATTTATAATGTGGCACTGGGTGCTCCAGAAGATCACTTGGTTATTATTCTCGCTCATAATGGACCTACAGGTTAATCAGCTATACAATGGGGTTTTCCTTGCAACTGTTTCAGCATGGTCGGCCTTTATGAGCTAAATCTGTATTGTCAGGTCTGGGGTCTAGTCCGAATGACATTTGCGGAAAAGATTGGATATTTGGAGGTGGTGGTGACCATGGTGATCCAGGTAATTATGCTCCTATTGTCCTATGGCTATAAGGGTCTTTCTTCTGCTTGGTTGCTGGATTTCAAAACAGAAGATTGCCATCTTGAATTACGGTTTTCAACAACTAGCCACATGTTTTGGTGCGGAATATTTTAGCTGTAGTACATGAAACATTAATCAAATTGCAAATACAAAGGTTTTCTTATATTAATGAGTCTCTCCATCTTCTCACACAGATCTAGCAAAAGCGCTCTCTCACTTAAAAGATTCCGCAAAACTGGATATCCCTCTAGTAGTGTTTGGCCACATGCACAAAGAGCTGGCACATGGAGCTGGTCTTAGGAAAATGCTTGTAGTTGGCACGGATGATATCATGTATCTGAATGGTGCCATCGTTCCAAGAGTAAAGAGAATGGCGCAGGAACAAGTAACCACCGAAAGAAGCCCTGCGGCCGGTGTCACCTTGCCGTCTTCACCGGAATGCAGAGGCACTTTACGAGCCTTTACATTGGTTGAGATCCTGGACGGAGGAGTCGATAAAGTCGCAGAAACATGGGTTTCAGTTTCTGGAGATGTAACCAAAGTGGAGCTAGAAGAGGTTATGTTTAAAAGGGTCACCTAACTTCAGTGTACCGGTCAGGAGTGATACCAGCATTCCAATGTAAAAAAACAATCATATTATTTCTGTGCCTATGTATATTACCGTTTGTATTGTGCGCATATAAACAGCCTTTTTGGGCGAAAGAGTTGCCAATTTGTACCCCGTATGCAGAGTGTAGTGGCACCAGTTCGAACCCTGAAAATTTAGCCATGTTAAAATTCGATTGGAAGAGTTTTGCTACCGTTTATGGTCCGACCAGATGCCAGAACGACATAATGCCTGCAACAAAAATCTGACAGCAACAATTACTGATAATTGCCTACTTCTTTTTCCTGAATGTTCGTCACCTAATCTTGGCTGCAAAATCAATTTGTTCCAGCGGATTAGATGTAAATGGTGTTATTTACATGCAACCAATGAAGCTGCCAATGTAGATTAACCAAGTTTCCTAAAAAAATTGAGAAGAATTCAAACTTTGGTCCAATGTACTTTAATTGTTAACAAAAATTATCTCAGCAAATACAGCTCGAACGTGCGTAATAGGTGAAATATGGCCGTGGGGATTCGGAAATCTGGCAAAATTTTGAAGTTCAAAAAATGAGCTCAGATACGCCGGTTGGTTATTCATCCTGAATCGGACGGTCGTGATTGACCCAATCACTTACAGCGTTGGAATTCCTCACAGCTCCCAGCAGAAGCACCAGCCGGGAATCGAACCGTGTCTGTACCGTGGCAGGGTACTATTCTACCACTAGACCACTGGTGCTCTTGCTATTGCATGTCATTTGTAATTTATATATCCAACAACCCTCACGCCTTTAACCCTAAACCTATAAATTAAAAGGTCTAAGTCAATGCTGAGTTTATTAATTAAAAAGCTTTTAAGGACCATTTATTTGGCGAACCACAGTACCCTTTTTTTGGGTTATTCAAATATCTTAAATTGACTTAATGGAATTTAATGCAAGTAATAATTTGAAATGTCTTTTTATTAAATTTGAGCACTTTTTTATAATAATTAAATATGAACACTTGCTATCTCTACACCGAAATATCATTTAAGATGCTTAGTATAATGAGAATCGTCTCTTGAAACTAGGCACCAGGATGAGCATCTACTCAAAGTAATCATTAAGCCCAAGAACCTTCAGTGAACAGGTGTGTAAAACATAATGGACCTCCGGTGTCTCTATTTCAAAATAACTCTATTACAATACCAATATCCATTCACTATACTTTGTTTTTTGATAAGTTCCATTCACTATACTAAAGTAACATGCGCAGCCAATCATATAAGACTTGTCAACTTAAATTGTCAAAATGCTCGGATTGGTAGGATCCTTGAAAGAGAAGGAAAAAGTAGAAATTAAACGAATCATGGGTTCTGGTTAAGTTTAGGATTGGACTTCTTTAATCAATGATTGTTTTGCTTTTATAAAGAGACAATGAACAACCCTTATGTAGTAGGACCTAATATATCAATTCATATTTTTTCAAAAATACCTTAATGTGAGTTTGTACATGTTATAAAGAGACAATGAACAACCCTTATGTAGTAGGACCTAATATATCAATTCATATTTTTTCGAAAATACTTTAATGTGAGTTTGTACATGTTATAAAGAGACAATGAACAACCCTTATGTAGTAAGACCTAATATATCAATTCATATTTTTTCGAAAATATCTTAATGTGAGTTTGAACATGTTAGAATCTCAATATCCTATCCAAAACCTTAAGGTAATAGGTAAGTAATTTTTTTTAGACATCTAGGTAGATCTTTAACACTTATAAAATTGCCCACCACTCTTATACTAAGCAATGTGGGATTCTCTGTCCCTTCAAATGAGAGTCATCATGTCGAAGATTGCACGACTTTAAATTCACCAACGTGCAAAGAATGGGGGTCGTGCGAGCACAATAATAGGCATGGGACCGACCCGCTCTAATACTTTGTTAGAATCTTCATATCCAACCAAAAATCTTAAGAAATATGTAAGTAGATTTTCAGCACTTATAAATTTGTCCAGCACTCTTGTACTAAGCAGTGTGGAATTATCAATAGTATATCATGTCATTCTATTGAGATGAGGTATCAGGTAGCCAAAGAACTTGTAGCCCAACGACACAAGACGTTGTAAATATCTAGGAGCTCAAAAGTTCAAACATTGACAGTTTCATGGCGTAATAGTTTATTTTAAAAAAAAGGTATCAGGTGTAATTTTATTTATTTCGAGCCTAAATTGATCTTTGATGATATATGAATACCAATTCAACTTCTAGTTACTGTAAATAAAAGGAAATAAGAAAACTAGCTTTTAAACTTTCTCAGGTCAAAGTGCACCAACTTCCGAGCATTCCATGGACCTTTTTGACCCAGACTAATCAATTAGATACAGTTTAGTCCGACATAGAACCATTATTCCATCTATCAGAACGAGGAAAGAACATGTCCTGAGCTAATAACCTTTATTTGAGATGTCCCCTGTCTTAGTTGCATGGCGATAAATTTAAGATGGCCATTATGTACTGCTTACATTGTTTTTTTATTGTCCCCTTCAGCTTTTAATTAACTGATTCAACCACTCTTGTGTGATTGGCTAAATTGATGACCGTCATTGGAATTAGCATACCTTTATCTTTCTTCTCTCAAATAAAGTTAGTATAGCTTTAAAAGTTATAAGTTTAAATTTTTTGAAAAGCAAAAATGTTAAAATATTTGTTGAATTTTTTTTGTCCTATTCAAAGGTTATATTTGATTTAAATCGAGATTAGTCAGTAAAAAATATATGGATACACGGGGGAATAAAAAAATTACTCATCCGACCCTATTGAGTTCCCTCAAATTAAAATATGGTGTCGAACATGATTGCAATGCTTCATGATGCACTCTCATCTTAATTTGTACATGTATCATTAAATGAATAGGGTTCACGTTTGGTTGTTGTATCCCTTCCAACTGATAAACGCTACAGAAAAATAAAATTGCAACAGGACCACCAATCTATGTAAATAGTGTGGAGAATTCGGTGTGAAATTAAATCTAGCGATATAAAATATTTTTTTAGGGATATAAAATATTAAGATATGATTTTTTTCTATTGAGATATTTTTTTTCTAGGAATAATTACTCTCATGTCCTTGGTATTTGGCGTATTTGCCTCTCACTCCTTATCTTTCAACAATTTATTAAAAATTCTCCATAGTTTGAAAAATTATTATCTGGGCCTCTCATTGACGTCAGCGATCAACAAATTTTTTAATGACCATTTTACCCTTGAAAAATTAAAAAAAAATCATCTTCTTCCTTCTCCAATCTAGGAAGAAAATCAAACAAACGATTTCAACATGTACCATCTGGATTTTACTAATTCCATCTCGTCAAAGTTTTTAAACAGAGTTGGCGAGTAATTTCGATTACAACATCGTCCTCCGCCGCGACATCTACGACGAAATTAGCTGGGGTTGTAGTTGGGTTTTACGATTTCAAAATGTACCATCTGGGATTCCGCCGCCGCTACTCCTCTATGTGGGCCCTCCTCTCCCGCCGCCGCCCCTCTCCCTCCCCCGAAACCCTAGGATTCCGCATCGAGCAGTACGGCAAGCACGGCCTCACCGACCAGGACTCCGACGGCGGGGTTCGATTCTCCTTAACCCAAAATTGTGCCTTTCTTTTGTTGAATCTTGATTTGGTCTGTAAGGCACGTCTGATAGGAAAAGATGGAGATTGAGGTCGGCGATGGAGAAGCTCCGACGGCGGGGTTCGGTTTTTCATTTTAGGAAATTGAAGAGCGAGACCGAAGGGGAAACAATGACGACCAGCCTCCCGACCATGGACGACCAGCTTTTCGGTGGCAGCGATGATTGTTAGTTTGATCTTGTTATAAGGTCCCTCGGCGACGATTGTTAGCTGTTTTTGTTGAAAAATCAAACATGGTGTTTTGTTAATAGGTTGAAGAAGGAGGAAGATGATTTTTTAAAAAAAAATTTCAAGAACAAAATGTTCATTAAAAATTTTTGTTGACCGTTGACGTCAACGAGGGGCTTCAGAGTAGAATTTTGTTAAACTATGAAGAATTTTTAATCAATTTTTGAAAGACAAGAGGTGAGAGGCAAATATGCCAAATACCAAGGGTCTGAGAGTAATTATCTTTTTTTCTATCTCATTTGTTTCTCATTGAGTTTTATCGCAATAGAATTTTGACGAAAAAGACGGTAGGGGTGAGCAAAAAAACTGAAAATTGCCCTAAACCAAACCAAAATTTTGGTTCCGGATTGGACCAAAAAATTATTTGATTTGGTTCGGGTCAGATTTATTAAGAAAAATAATTCTCGGATCTGGTCCGTATCTCTTTATAGAGAATCGCAAAGATCCTGACCAAACCGCAATTTTCTACAATTGTTATTGACTACTCCAATACTCTACCCTAATACACCAACGATATGACATAATTAGCCATCCCTTATCAGAAAAAAATATTTCGATACTCAAGTTCATAGTGCCCTCAAATTAATGCGGACTTGTTCGAATTTGCTAGTGATTTATATTCGCAAGTTGCAGTTTCCAAGTTCCCAGTGTTCTTTTGAAATGCGTAAAAAGTAAATTTATTGAATTGTCACTTGACACCTGTTAATATTTGGAACTTATAAACTAATCGCATGTTTAATTTATGAATTTTTGTCAATTTTTTTACATTTAGAATATTATGATTAGAGTAAGTGAATTACTTTGGACTATTTTGAATTGCTAATAATTTCTTAGACATAGGTGCGCATCCAAGTAGGAGTGTAAGAAGTCCAAATATTTTTGTTCGGGTTATGGGTCTAGACGAGAGCCAAACCGTATTTTTGGTTCGGACTGGGTTCGGATCCGAAGAATAAATGGTCCGGTTCGGATCTTTATTTTCTTTCCTTTTCGGATCTCGGTTCTAGTGGTTCGGACCGAATCGGATCGGTTCGAATCAAACGCTCACTCCTAACCAACAGTCGTAACCTCGTAAGAGATAATTTCACACTTCGGGTGTAAATATTTATATTAATAAACTTTACTTACCAAAACAGGACCACCAATCCAATTATGTGGTGAACATGGCAGCACATAAGGTGCATAATTTGCTCTCCTTTTCTTTTTCAAGCATTGTAGCAATACAAAAAGGCAAAGGAATTGCATGATTACTATAGGCCTTTATCAAGCAATTGACTTAACATTGATAACTTGCTTTTAATGGCGATCCTCGCATCTTCCTATTCTTATCCGGCCTTTTAATGAGAGACCCACTTTCCTTTTCAATTATTAGGCCTCGACCCCCATTTTTTAAGAAAAGTTTAATAGATCATTGGATTGCACAATTGGGATACATAAAAAATCTCATATGAGTCATACATAAAAATTATGACAATTTCCTTCTAACCTATAAACATTATTAGAAAACGGAAAATCTCTCATCAGATATATCTTTATTATTTATGATGAAAATAAAAATAAAGATCCAAGGGGGCTTATGCAAATAAAAGAGACTGTCGGCAACTCTAGGATAAATTTTCAAATTTAAAATTTAAATTTTAAAATTCCAGCGCTAATTATTGTACCAAAATCTCATCAAACATGTGTCTAAAATGTTTATAAATGAAATATATTCCAAATTGATGTTCATATAGCATACCTCTTTTGAACAGAAAACAAAACTGGTCAACATGTACTTGTAATTGAAACAAAATATAAAATATTAAGTCAGAGGAAAAATAGTCATTAGTTTTTGTTGTGGTCATTGTGGAGAGTAATGGTAAATGCCGTCGGAAGCTGCAAGATCCAGCTGTTTAAAATTGATCACAGAGACAAATATTCCGCCCAGAATATCAGATCGACTTATGTAAATTTAAATTAGATCAGATTATAATTACGTTCTTCAAGTCGATACATCTAACTAAGCCAAGATATAAATTATTAACAGTTGATTTCAATTCGTTAATTTTTTTTAGAGGATTAATTCATTAATGTTATTGGCGGAGAAAAAGATTGCAACTCCGAGTGATGTCTGATTCTGACATTTCTTGTGTCCTGTTAATCAAGTTTTGTCTCTTTTTTGGAACTTTATCCAATAGCTTTGTTCTTTTAATACCATAGCAGCCTTTGACCAAATCTCAGCCGTCCAGCTTACCATTTTAGACATTATATACAGCTGATTTTGCTTAGTTAATTTACTGTTAATACCTCGGTTGTTATCTAAAGACTTGGTTCCATGGTAAAAGACAATGTTACCCTTTTACAAAAGGGGCAAAATGGAAAAAGAAAATAGAAACGGAAAAGAGATGGATGTGAAGGGATAACACGTCATCCTGACACGTGGATAACGAAACGATAGAATTATGAATTTTGTCCTAGCATTTTAATGAAAAGAATTGCAACTATCCAACCTAACTAATTTTTTATATAAATACCTAAACCAAAATAGTCAAAATCGCATAATATTGAAGGAAAAATTTCCCTTTTTTTTGAAGAAAGGAGGAATTTTTTCCTCAATTCTCCAACAGCAACTTCTCTCTCTCCAATATTCTCACCAAAAAAATAGTCACAATTCACAACCCCAGCAAAAGGGCAAACAAGTAATTTCTCCTTGCATGTCAAAACAAGGTGTTGGCCTTCCTCATTAGAAGAAATCCTAAACACACTCGATTAACCCCCATCTCAAAACAAAGAACAAAAGAGAAACTTCTATAACCATAGTCATCATAATTATCAACAAAAAAGACACCAAAACACATCACATTTTCTTACAAAAAAACTCAAGACAGAGACATACCTCTCTCTCTCTCAATTGGATCAATTCATTCATTCATTCCCCTTCTGGGTTTCTGGTCCTTCCCTTTCCCCTCCATTTCCAGCTCACCTCCTTAAAGATCCAACCACCAAATGAGACACCCTCCAAACCAACCAAAGCTGCAATCTTTCTTCTCCTAGGACCCTAAAGCTCCAACCTTTACTCTACCCTCTTCATTAAAGAGCGACCCTTTGATTGATGGGGAACGTGACGTCGAACGTGGCGGCGAAATTCGCCTTCTTCCCGCCGGAGCCGGCCACGTACGAGGTGTACAAGGAGGAGGACGGGAGGCTGGTGGTCCCCGGCGTGACGGCGGACAAGAACATGGAGGTGCACTTGCTCGAGACCAAGGCCGGGAACAAGGTGGTGGCCACCTTCTGGAGGCACCCGCTCGCCAGGTTCACCCTCTTGTATTCCCATGGCAACGCCGCTGACCTCGGCCAGATGCATGAGCTCTTCATTGAGCTCCGGGCCCACCTCCGCGTCAACATCATGAGGTTGATTTTTTTTAATTTTTTGCCTGCTTCCTCTTTTGGGGTGTTCTGTTTTGGTCTATCCTGAAATGGGTTGGTTGGTAGGTTTTTAAGGAATTTTTGGTTGGAAGGTGGATGGTTTGTTGATGTCATTAATGTTGTTTCCTTATCGAATTTCTGTTAATGGATAAGTTTCTGTGGACGTAAATAATTCTACAGCAAGTAAGAATGATTCTTTTAGAATTGTCCCTTTTTTTATAGTTTGGTTTCTCTTTTGAATCATTTTTTTCCTTTCTGGGGGTGTTTGGTTTGGTTCTTTTTGAAGATGATCTACTTTGGTTCTTGTTTGTGCTGTTGTTCCTTGTTTGGTAATAAATTTGAGATTAGCGGGTTGTCCTTTCATTGTTTTTTCGGTTGTAAGGTGGAGGAGGAACGGCTGATGGTTTGTTGATGTTATTATTGCTGTTGCCTCGTTCTTCTTATGATGTTATGAATTGGATTGTTTTTTCCCTCTTTGTTTCCCGTCATGCTTCATGATCATCAGATTGCTTGCTTCGGAATTGACTTACTTCGAAAATTCAACAGAATACCATCTTCTCTTCCAACGCCTCTATTTCTTCCCCCTCATCTTTGTGTTGAACATAGTTTTGATGCCTTGATTAATCATTTACGATGCGTCTCTTTGACTAGCCCAAGTGGATGAAACCGAAACTGATTATAGTGAGAAAGATGATAAGTTTTTTTTACTTAACCGCCCACTGGATCTGTATTGTTCCTAGTCTTCTTGGAATACTACTGTACGTGAAATTTTGCTTTCAACAAGGTCTTAGAAATTCACAGAATTTTCTTTCCCCATATGTTCCGAATGTCCTTTGTTCGCGAGATAATTATCTTTTACTCAATCACCTCCTTGACATTCTGTTCGGACACTTGCTTGTTATTTGCTTACAAGTCTTATTTTTGTTTGGCAGTTATGATTATTCGGGATATGGAGCATCTACCGGAAAGGTAAAGAAAATGTATTGGCAGATATTATTTTGGATTTTCTGGTTGATTTATAATTACTGATGGTAGTGAAATTAGCTTTTTGGTTGAGTTACCTGTGTACCCTGAGTATATTTATGTAACTGATTCATCTTAACTCTTTTCATGATCTTAGCCATCTGAGTTGAACACGTATTATGACATTGAGGCTGTCTACGATTGCTTGAAGAGGGAATATGGAATCACGCAGGAGGAGTTGATATTGTATGGCCAATCTGTTGGAAGCGGCCCAACCCTGCATTTAGCTTCTAAACTACAGAGGATTAGAGGCGTTGTACTTCACAGCGCTATTTTATCTGGCATACGAGTTTTGTATCCTGTTAAAATGACCTTTTGGTTTGACATATTTAAGGTAATATCCTCCCAAATCTCGTTCTTTATTGTTGTATTTTTGTTGTTTATTACCGAAGAAGCTTTTTCAATCTCTGCAGAACATTGAAAAAATACGGCAGGTCAGCAGTCCAGTTTTGGTCATACACGTGAGTTCATTTTCTCACTCGTAACAGAAATCTTTCTTTAGCCTTTATTCTTGGCATTTATGCTTTAGATATTGTTAGTTCCTGATACAAACATAGGCTGTGCATTGTCCAAGCAGATTGGTATCTGCTTCTAAGCATGTGAACCAAGCTTCTTTTAGATCATTATATTGGTATCGAGAGGGGCGAGTGTGCCAATGCGATTCATCATTATCGTACTGAGATGAACATGTTGATTCTTGATCGTAAACCTGTTTGTGAAGAAAACATTGTTGAGTTCTTTGACCCAATCATAGGACTTAGGTTGCTCAAACTCAAGATTGATCCTATCATCGGCAACGTGTGTGCAATTTAGTGGCTTTGGACATTATTTCCGTATCAGCCGAAAGCTCTCTCTTTTGTACTTGAAAACCATCTATGTGTATTTCACAACATGAACAATTTTGCACGCAAAGTCTGCTACTGGCTATATTGTGTATTCTTCGTGCTTCTTTCCTGCCAATGTTAGTAACCTTAGTCCGATTTTCTTTGGCTGTTTAACCTGGCACAGGGAACGAGTGATGACATTGTAGATTGGTCGCATGGAAAGCGGCTATGGGAACTCTCAAAGGAAAAATATGATCCCTTATGGGTTAAAGGAGGTGGCCATTGTAACCTCGAAACATACCCCGAGTACATCAAGCACCTGCGCAAGTTCATAAATGCCATGGAGAAAATCTCGATCACGAAACCACAAAAGCAACTCACGCAGAACACGAGTATAGAAGTCAAGCACAACAAATGCTTAAGATTTGGGAAAAGGTCATCAGCTGAAGCCTAGATTGTAAAGAACACAAGGTACTGTCTCGCTACGGGTATTCGTTACGGATCTGCCAGCTGTGAAGACTTGGCAATGACCAGCATCCAATTGCATAGATGGCTTGGCATGTTTCCAAAGAGCAGATTCATCTACTTCAGATGCTGTTCAAGATTGACCATTTTTTGGTAGGCAGATTCTATAACTAACTTTATTAGACCAATCGTGAGAGAGACCTATTGTCGTCGCATTAGGGCATCCTGGGAAGTGTGCTTGATCTGGATTCGTGTGTTATATGACACAGCGTTGGTCTTTGTAAGTATCATCTTAGTACAAGGTCTCTTTTGGTACGACTTTTTGACCATTGACTCTCTTTTTTTATCTGTTCTTCTCTTAAGTCTCCTTTTTCTATTATTCTTTTCTTGTCATATAAATATTGTCACCATTTATATGTCCCAGTTGCAACTTTGGTCTACCGACCTTATAGCCTGGATTCATGAACATGGTGAGAATCTTTTTCCAGATAGAAATGAAAGCTTAATCCAGCAAACAACAATCTCATCATGGGTGTGTTATCAATCGGAGTTGGCAAGCCTGAGACCCACCCAATTCAGTTATAAATGAGAATAGAAAATTCCCAATTCCAATCTAAGCATAATTAGGACAATGCAAAACTGGCAGTAAAAAAAGCCACTCTAATTGATGATGTATTGCGAGAGCCACTTGAAGCCATCACTTCACTGTATCCCATCCTCCTGACGATACATACTGCGCATAAAAAAGGGCGGGAACTTGGGAATCTAGACTCACCTTGCCCCCTTGCCAAACCCGAACCCAAACCCAAACCCAAGATTGTACCAGAGTTCATCATCATCATCATCAGAAGAAGAAGAGAAGCTGCATAGGGGAGGTCGATCTTGTTGCCTAGTATCCGGGATTATAATCCTCGAGCCTTATTTAAGCTCCGGAGACCCAGAGAGAGAGAGAGAGAGAGAGAGACCTCAGCTTAATAAATGCTAACATATATAGTCTATAAATGAACCATTTCCGTACTTAAACCAATGATAAACAATAACTATCTATCTAAGCTAGTATGATCTTGATCCCGTTAAAATTACTTATCGGTGAAAAAATCACATGTTGTTTATTTCAAAGTTTCGAGTTAGATTTAAGATTAGCAAGTGTGCAAAATATTTATATCAATTATTTTAGTTTTAATTTGAATATGAAAATTCTCTGTGTGAACTTTATTCCAATGAATTTTGTTTGAAAAAACATGTTGAGATTATGTATTTGGCTTGTTCATAAGTGTACAAAATTTTTATACCTAATATCTTAGATCTTAAATTGAATATGAAAATTTTAATGAAATCTTATTTATTCTATTTTCTCCACCTATAAAAAGTAGGTGAACGAAAATCTTGCAAAGTGACAATGGCACTAGTAGTAGTAGACCAAGTTTGATCCAGATTTAATTAAGAATGTTTTGTGTTCAATTCTATAAATATTTTTGAAAAATTTATTCAAAATAAAATCAACAATATTCAATTATAAATAAGAGAGTGGAATCCAATTTAAACAGACTTTCACAACATCGAGGTACTGATGGGTGCAATCTCTCGATGTTAAAAAAAGATCGAACCCTTCACTTGATTTGTCGATGGAGATATTCAATTGATTTTGTTTTGATAAATTGGAGATATATAATTGAGAGAGTTCCCATAGCCGCTTTCTATGTGACCAATCTACAATGTCATCACTTGTTCCCGGTGCCAACGGCCAAAAGAAAATCGCCAACTAAGTTATAATTAACGAAGTCATAACTCATAACTACGCAAGTCCCACAAGATCGCCAACTGTTATAAATTCAGCAACTAGAGAACAAAACGCGCAAAGAACACGGACGCAAGAGTTTAGCGTGGTTTGGTCTAGTGCCTACGTCCACGATAAGAAAAGAGAACTTTTATTGATGGATCCGAGTCACAAAGCTATACAAAACCTTAGGGTAACATGTCTTTATATAGAGGCAAACCCTTGGTGTACAAGTAACCTATCTAGGTCGGATTAGAAGTCCAAAACCTAGTCAGAATAGGAATAGGAATAGGAAATAAGTCTTTCCTATTTCTCGCAATCTCAACAATCTCCACCTTGGCGAGAAATCATCTCGTAGAAGAACCATGAAGCTCCACCCGAACTTCAACAAACTCCACATTGACAAAACACCGCCTCATGAAGAACCATGAGATCTTGCAAAACTAATCCGACTCCACCGATTCCATCTCGGACCATAGATAACTGCATCAATAAGACCATCTCAACTTTCTCTTCACCTTTTGTTCAATCACTTGGAGCCAGCCCCCAAACTCGAGCTTCTGAGCTTACTTAGCCTATTCCCTCCAACCTCCATCGAACCTCAACTAGTGAGTCCACTTTCTGAAGCAACCTTGCGACCAATAGATGTACCCTCTATTTTTTGATCAACCCTATGCTCCGTAACCTCGAACCACTCTTTCGTTAGACCTTTTTACCTCAAACTAATGCTACTTGCCATAGCATACAAAGGGCAACCTTTTGTTCTACCAAGTAGAACTCTCGACATGCCACGAACTCCACCGTTCGACCTTGAGTGAGATACCCGATTCGCCCGTGGTGCTACCAATGGCTTTGCATTCCGCATGCAAAACCTACCCAATACCTTTGACGTGCACGTCTCTTTAGACAACCATAGCGGGAACTTGCTAACTTTGTCTCTGCGAATTCCAACTCCACTCAAACCATTCATGTCAAACTTTCGCTCCATCACACAAGAGCTTTTCTCCCCTCTATCGAAATCCAACGAGGTGACTCCACCTACAACTGTGTTCCCCACTAACCTATAGGTGTTCCTAACATTCCTTTCACCCTTCATCACCACCACAGCATCCTTCTCCACCTCCATTAGCCCGCCTATAACATTATAGTTGTACCCACTATAATCCAAGGCTCCTAACGAGATCAAATTCCTCTCCAACTTCGGAACATGCCTAATCCCACACAATTTTTTCTCAACACCATCCCACATCTTGATTTGGATATTATCTATGCCAGCAATTATGCAAGTAGAACCATCACCCATAGTCACCATACCTGAATCAACGAACTTGTAGGTGTCGAACCACCCTCTCTTGGGCGTCATGTGGAAAGAGCAAGCGCTATCCAAAATCCAGGAATCAGAATGCTTTGGACTTGACAAAACAGAAAGAAGATCACCATCTCACCCGTCCGAATGTGAGGCCACATTCACAGAATCTGATCTTTTTTTCTCGCGATCCAGAGTTCTTTTTGGACAATCCTTCTTCATATGCCCTTTTTCTCTGCACTCGAAGCAATTTCCCTTGAACCTCCTTGACCACGACTTGGATCCCTTCCCGTCTTTTGCTCCACTACGATCACCATGGCTACCCCTCACAACCAGCCCTTCCGCTTGTTCATCGCCAATTTTCCTTCTTTGATGAAACCCTAGCAGAGCACTTGTGATATCTTCCAACACCAGGGACTCCTTCTCCCAAGTTAGAGTTGTAACCAAATTTTTGTAGGAGCCAGGTAAAGAATTCAGCAGCAAGAATGCCTTGTCTTCTTCCTCGAACTTCACATCAACCTTTCTCAAGTCGCTCACAAGTTGGCTGAAACTATTAATGTGTTAGCTCAAATCCGAGCCCTCCTTCATCTTGAGTCCGTACAATCTTTTCTTAAGATAAAGCTTGTTCGACAAAGACTTAGACATATACCTTGCCTCTAATTTCTTCCATACCTCAGCTGGTGACTCCTCATCCATGACGTGATACATCACATCATCCGCCAAGTACAAGCGAATTGTCGCTACCGCCTTGGCCCCCATCTCCTTCCACTCTTGCTCCTCCATCTTCTCGGGCTTCTTCTCCGAGAGCGCGATGACCATCCCTTGTTGCACGAGGAGATCCTTGACACGCCTTTGCCATAACCCAAAATTCGAAGAACCATCGAACTTCACAAGAGCAAACTTCGCGCCGTCCGTCATCCTCCAACCCAAGCTCTTGATACCAATTGTTATGAATTCAGCAACTAGAGAACAAAATGCGCAAAGAACACGGACGCAAGAGTTTAGCGTGGTTCGGCCTAGTGCCTACGTCCACGATGAGAAAGGTGAACTTTTATTGATGGATCCGAGTCACAAAACTATACAAAACTTTAGAGTAACATGCCTTTATATAGAGACAAACCCTTGGTGTACAAGTAACCTATCTAGGTCGGATTAGGAGTCCAAAACCTAGTCAGAATAGGAATAAGAATAGGAAATAAGTCTTTCCTATTTCTCGCCATCCCAACATCAACTAAGTTTGATTATAGAGATTTTTTTCTTGTCACAGTATGCTATTTCTCTTCAGTTTATAATTAAAGTAATTTATCTTTTCTCTCAATTCGTTCACCAGTAACTAAGCCAAGCCATGTGGAGTACTGTACACTCTACTACTTATTACAGACTGATAATCAGGTATTTTTTTTCCGAATTTGAGCATCTGCAATTTTGACAGAGAAGGATGTTATAGTTGTTGCTTGCAATTTTATGACAAATTGTTCCTAAAAAAAAAAGACAGTTCAAAGTTGTGGAAGATATATATTGTTGTTGTCTTGTTGATAGTATACAAATATGGCATGAAGTTATAACTTAGCAATGGCTGCGGAATGATAAGGGTATTTTCTTTTTGGTCTTTAGAATCTAGCTCCTCTATCTAAGGGATGTAGCTCTCTCTCTTTAGTATTTAAGGGAGGGAGGGAGGGTGGCTCTCTTGTTAGAGGATTTCTGACGCAGCTAAACCCCTTATAGATGTTGATACTTGGTTGGTGTTGGTCTGAATCTGCCCTACCCGCGTTATCGGTTTGCTTTTTTTGCGGTCTTGGTCGGTTCGGTACAGACTTTTGATATAAAGTGAAGTGCATGCAAACCGGACAGTTATGCATGAATTAGCAGTGGTAAAGGCCTCTTCGGGTCCCAGTGGAGATAAAAATTGTCATGACAAGCACTATTAATTACCTCAGTGAAGTGACCAAAAAAAAAAATTCACCTCAGTGAAGATGTCAAAACCCTTCAAGCATAGTTAGCTTTATATGTTAAGATTCAGAGTTGGGAATTGGAAGATCTCCACTACTTCCTTTATATTCCTTGTTAAGATTTCCTACTTCTCAGAGGCTAAAGCCTGTACATGGGAGGGGGCATATGAGATAGATGTCAATGAGGACCTTCTCTCCATATCCGCCGCCGGAAGATTATCATCGTCATCCTCCTCGACGAAACCACAAAAGCAACTCATGCAGAAACACAAGTATAGAAGTCGAGCACAACAAATGCTTAATATTTGGGAAAAGGTCATCAGCTGAAGCCTAGATTGTCAAGTACTGTCACGCAACGGGTTTGATTCGACACGGATCTGCTTGCTAGCAGGAGTTCTGGACTCAGCATCCTTCCTGCTAAAGTTTGGATCTTCCAGCTGTGAAGACTTAGCAATGAGCATCTCCTTCAGATCCTGTTCAAGATTGATCATTTCTGGTAGGCAGATGCTATAACTAACATTATTAGACAATTGTGAGACCAAGTGTCACATTAGGGCAACCTGAGAAGTGTGCTTGATCTGGATTTTTGTGTTACATGACAGTGTGTTGGTCTTTGTAAGTATCATCATCTTGGTGTCTTAAAATTCATTAGAAAACAGCAAATAGTACAAGGTCTCTTTTGGTACAACTTTTTTGACCATTGACTCTTTTTATCTGCTCTTCACAAACTCTCCCTTTCTCTTCTTTTCTTGTCATATTGTTACCAATAATATGTCCGAGTTGCAACTTTTACCTATCAATGTATCGTCCAACCATGGTCTCGGAATACAATCTTAGCATACTCTTTGTTCTGGAGCCATATTTAGTTTATGCTTCCATGTTTGAACTATAGTCTCGGAATACAATCTTAAATCT
This sequence comes from Hypericum androsaemum, assembly GCA_963995505.1. Taxonomy (NCBI): domain Eukaryota; kingdom Viridiplantae; phylum Streptophyta; class Magnoliopsida; order Malpighiales; family Hypericaceae; genus Hypericum; species Hypericum androsaemum. The sequence continues at coordinate 21,748,272 of OZ023182.1, read as the reverse complement.
CACGATAATTCCCGTATTTGAACTATGGTCCTAGAAAAATAATCTAAAAATCTCACCATACTGAAGCTGACACTTTTTAGGTTTCCATCCATAGTAAAAAAGACAGAGGTTCTCCAAAAAAGCAAACAGACTAACTTCGGTTTTTTGGTCATGTGTAAAGTGTCTTTTCTTGTTAGAAACACTTAAGAAGTGGGTTTTGCTTTACATCAGCTTTGGGGACTAACTATGTATGTGTGAATTTCTGATTTTCATGGTCGAATACCGCCAGATTGCCGAATCTTATTTAGTTATAGCTCTTTCAATATCTTTTCATTTAAAAGGCCTGAACTTAAGATATTTGTAAAAAAATCTAATTTTTTTTACTACTTGTATATTTAAATGCTGTAGCTTTGACCCTAGTCATCTTGCAAGCCCAACATCATTTGCTATAACCAAGGTAGGCCCAAAATATTTTTCTAGTTTAGAAAGATCAAGCCTCCATATCGGCCCAAACATTCGTAGTGAGATGAAGCCCATGATTTATTGTTCTCATCAAACCAAAAGAAATGTACGTACCTTATGGCCTGGATTCATGAACATGGTGAGAAAAATGGACACCCGTGAATACGCATGTATCTGGAAACAACTCAGCACATCGCTTAATACAATGCTATTGAGCTTTGGAAGAAAAAGAAAAATCTGCTGGCGCGATATTTCACTTTTTTTTTGGTTATATTATCCGGTATCTGGAATTACTGACCAGACTAATCTAAATTTGAGTCGGGTAAAGATTTTTTAAAGATGACAAAATTCTCCCTACAAATATTTAACATTGTTACGTTATTAATAACTCGAACTCTTAACTTTAATAAGCTATAACAACGCGACACATTCACCTGTTAATTTAAGCTATTGTTGGTATTTGACTTGTTTGTAGGCAGCCAAAGCTCCAATAAAAATGTTCAGATGCGTACTTTTAGTACAGTTCGTTTGACCATGCGAATTGGACGGAGACGCAAGATATAAGCTGATACCATATCTCTCGTAAAGGTTCTTACGTATTTAATAAGGAATCTAAACATTAATACCTTCTTTTATGAATTGATTTTTTTAATATACACACACATTTGAATCACAGTATTAGCCGTGATTCATTCTCCAGTTATATTTCTTCGGTCGAAAATACGAACTTAGTATACCAATTCGTTTAAATTCAATTACTTATTAAAATAACTAATTCAAATTCGAATATAGAGAGTATAATTTTGAAATGTTTTCAAAATCACGGTCCGACTGCTGCCGGGACCAAATTCGGGTCGAATTTTGCCTAAAACCCAGTCAGCGGTTCGACCGGTCAAAATTCGATCGGACCGCCAGGTCAGGTACATTTGGATGACCCGGTTTGCCCAGATCATAAAAATTAGTGTTTATTTTTTCTATTTTATCAGATTTAATTTAGAAATAAAACTTCCGCTTCCACGTTCGGAGCGTGTACATCACTTTTAGATCATAACAAACTTATCTTTTTAACAATTCTCGATAATATGTGAACTAAGTCAAACGAATTGGACTAATATATCAAACAAAAAAACTTGTATAATCATCTTCTTTTACTTCTATACTTGTTAAATTGATGTTTAAAGACTTTGTTTGGATAAATTGTATAGCTAAATATTTGAACTTATTTGATATTTTATTATTTTTATACTAAATTAAATTTATTAAATCATATTTAATAATATTAATATAAGAATATAAGTATCAGTCTGACTAGTAGTCCAACCGGTCGGACCAAGTGAGCCAAAAATTTTAAGAATTCCGGATCGCCTTTTGGGTCTGTTTTAAAAATATTGTAATTTTGGATGTTGTGGTATTTAACATTAGTCCGGTTCAGAAAAGCTTTTATCTGCCAAAGTACCCACTGCGTCTACTTATCCAACATTGAACAATATGACTAACTCGATTTCTAGGTCCACCAAGTAACCGTACAAGTTGCCTTTTAAATATCCGATCATTTACTTAGATTAACTAATGAAGGTTGGAACAATATTGGACTATAAAGGGTGAAAAGAAATATACTAGATTTTAACACAGCGGTATAATACAAGACCAAATTCTAAAAAAGTATAATACAAGATCATTTACTAATCATTTTTGTGAGAAAATTTGAGTGGCTCTTTTTTCTTCATTTTCTAGGTAAACAAACAATCATTTTAGCCGATTTTTAATATTAATTCTCTTTACTGGGCTTGCTTGCTTTATATAGTACCTTAATGACAAGGAATTTAAGATGCAGATCGACATTGGAGAATAAACTTTACACTTGTCCAAAAAATTATTACGGTACAAAACCCATAAATTGTTGTTATATATATAAACCTCTTCCTTCCAACTACTTAGGAAAAAGCCTCTCTCTCTTTTATGGTTTTTATTTTTTAAGGTTAATGATTTTACCACAAAGTTCCCTTGTCCAAAAGGAAGGACAAAAGTTGAAAGAAAACAATAGATGGTCCCTAAGCTGATACATAGGTAGGTAAGAAATTAGCTTATCTCAATTATTGTTCATGAAATATTCCAATTTTGTGGCAACACATGGCCTTGATGCCTCATGGGACAAAGAATCAATAAGCATTTAATTAGCGAATGTGATTATATCATTGTTTTTTCAATCTATATTACCACTAACAACCAATCAACTAATAAAAAAAATATAACTTTAACTAAGGAATTTCAAGTTCGAACTTTTGCAAATGCAATAATGTTAAATATCTGTTAAAATTTTTTTGTCACATTTTAAATATTTTACGTGACTCGAGTTTGTATTAATCGACTCAATAAATATTCGAATTTCGGATACCATGTCGTATAAAAAATACAGTACTCCCATCAAAACTTGTACATAAAAGAGTTTCCTCACATTTTAATTGGTTTTCTGGAAGGAAGGATTTTCACCCCTTGCAATAAAGAGTAAGTAAGGGATTGTCGTCCCACAAGGACTAAGTTCTAGGCCACAAATACGACTCGACCACTAGTTTAGGACTACAAGTAATGGATTTGTCAAATCCAAACACGAGTTGGTTACTACAACGACTAACTAGAAGATGATTTTAACAATAAAGGAAAGAGTGGGCTTGGCACCAATGACACCTAGATAACCAAATGACATATGGGGTTTATTAAGTTCATGTTATGGTCTGGGTGTTTCTAAAGTAACTAATCAATGCTCCTGCCATTAATTAGTCTAAATTAATTATTAATTAAACTTAGTTAAATTAACCGCACTCTCGTGACTAATTAGCCACCTAATCTAACTAAATACTAATTATGACCATCACCCTTTGGACAACTAACTACCTAATGAGATCCCTCATCAAAAAGCAACTAACTAACTGATGGCGATGAAGCTGCACTCATGTTCCTGGAAAAGCATGACCGGATGCCACGCTTGCAATCCGCTATTTAGGTGTTTTGGTTCTATTAGGCTTTCTATTAGTTTGCTTTAGTTAATAAAAGAGCCGTGTTTGGACTCGAATAAGAGTCGTGTTTGGGCTCGACTAGTTAATTAGGTCAGTATTTGTATTTTACTCTTGTTAGGAGTCGGACTTTTGTGGCTCTTTATAAGGCCATCTTGTTGGACGTATTATGCAGTTGATTATTTTGATATTACAATCTAGGGTTTACCCTAAAACCATCTGTCTTTGCCGTGCAACACGTTTCTGTCTACGTCACTAACTAGTTAAATGGTCCATTAATCCTAACCCCTCCTGGTGATTAGCATTAATCACATTTATAATTAACATGATCAATCAAGATTAAGCATTAAACTCATTAACTAGTTCACAAACCTTAGCATTTTAACCCCACTAAACTATAGGCTAAATAGATGCCATCAAGGCACCAAACCCACAAATCAACTACTCACACATATCAACTACACAACTCAACACATCCATTAAATAAAGCAAGTAAACCATGAACATAAAAGAGAGGGTCAAAGAAAGCTCAAGATGATCTTCAAAGCTTCTAAAAGTTCTCCTTCAAGTTCTCTACAAGCTTCAACAATGGTGAGCCAAGTTTCTCTTCCAAAAGAGAGAGAGAGTAGTTGGTGAGTGAATTTAGGAAAATATTTAAAGCTAAGTGTTCTAGGTTAGCTGCTTGAAAAGCCAAGGCTATTTATACAAAAATTCTCACTTAAACTAACTAAACTATTCCTAAAGTTTCAGCCAAGTAAAGCCATGGACAATCCCGAAATGGGCCCAAAATGGTTCATGAAATCCGGCCCATCTCGACTAGGCAAGTTCTCAGATTTGAAGCTTTAATTTAGATGCATTTTTCACCCTCTTAGACTCAGAATTTGAAGAAGACTATCAGCAATAAAGCTGTAGCCACGGATGTCTTCTTTTCAGAACCACCTCACTCGTCTCCATCGGACTTCGTATGCGAAAGTTATCTTCATTTGAGTTGCTCGAGTCAATCTGCCTAATGTCGTCGAGGTCCCGATCGTGCACCATTCTTCATGGATGATCCAATCGTCTTTGACACGATCCAAGGTGCACCAATATCCTCCTCGCATCTCCACAAAGTTTCCTAGTAATAAACACAAATGAAACGCAATAAAAATCACAATAACTACACTAAAGCATACAAAGCATGAAATATGACACTACATCACTACATAACAAACAAAAATACTAGAAACAACAGAAAACTAACACTAAAACATACATAGATGATAGAGTATTTCCACACTCATCACACCCCCACACTTGAATCATTGCTTGTCCTCAAGCAAAACTCAACCATGGTATACAAACACAAATACAAAACACCTAAGAAAGAAAAACACGACAAGGACAAGACTAGGCATGATTAATTCACAAAATGACTCCCCTCAAAATCTCAAACTCACATCAAAAGTTCACCCCACTACCTAGCTAGTTCATTAACCCAAACACAAAGAGTAAGACCCGGTAGACACCTCACCACTCAGTGGTTTAATCAAGTATTATCACTATGTAAAAGACACTAGAAGGTTAACCACTCAGAGGTTCGAAAATTTTTAGCTCACGATTTGTAAGTAGCCAACTTCCTATCTCTCGCGTACATGACCGATGTCTTTCAAAATATCTTACGTCCTACTCAACAGTGTCTCAAAGTCGTGTGGTTGCTCGTGAACAGGGGGCTTTCAATCGGGTTGTAATGGGGCTAAGGTATTGGTGAGATAATATATATGGATAGTAGTTAAACCACCCAATCCGAGGACTTGTTGCCAAAGCATTCTAGTCTCTCGTCTATTCTAAACATCCTCACCACAAATAATTAAAGCACACTCACAAAATTCACCCATTTTCTAAGACCGCGTAGCACGAATTATGTCAATTATTAATGCCTTATTCAACCTTCACTTCCCTTTCTTTCTTTTCTTTTTTTTCATCTTCTTCACAAACTTGGCATTTTCTAGGCAAAAACTCGGCTTCTTTGTATGGCCTTTTAACTACCCAAATTTTCAATAATTAATCCATAAGAATACTAAGCTACCAACTACACCCAATACATATCATTCCCCAAAAGGTGTAAATCTATGCGTCCTCGGATCGGATGACCAAATAGGGAGGATGGTGGATATAAATCTTAGAGTTGGCTTACATATAATATGATCAAAGAATGGCAAGGATCAATGGGTTAAAAATAATGGATATAAGGGTTCTTGGCTCTAAAGCTCTAGGCTCAATTTCAAAGGATTAGCACCCCGTCATTCACTAACGCCACACAACCAAGACCATGTCAAGTACTAGTAGGATACCTCGATCAACCGGATTCATGTAAGCATCTCATGAATAAATGAAGACGGTTGTCTCCTCCTTCGGCTCAAAGTTCCTTACAAGGTCACTCATCAACCCTCTAGTCTAATCTTCATAGTGAGACCACTAGTCTAAACAACCGAGGGTGAGGCTTCTACAAGTTCTTAGGCCTTGTGTTCGAGTTCATTTTCTAACTAGGTGTGTGGTAAAATTCTAACACAAGTTGAAGAATTTTGAAGGGGGTCAAATTTTGAAAATTCATGCCAAATCAATGCCTAACAAAACAACCTAGACCTAAACACGCCGAAGATTCTTAAGTGGAACCACACCCCCACACTTGAAGTACACCTTGTCCTCAAGGTGTAGGGACACGTAGACATCTAAACAATTATGCTATATTAACAAATGCAATAAGAACCAAACATGAACATCAAATAAACAAGAAGAACAAGACATCACCAAGACATATAGAAAACTCAAGACATCACAAAGACAAGAAAATAACTAAAGAAAAATAAAGTTCTAGGAGACTGCCCTTAGTCTTGAGTTGGAGAGGGTGGTGGTGGTGGAATGTTATATCTGGATCATTCCACCATTTGCTGGATGTAGTAGCCTTGATGCCGAAATTCTCATTCCATTCATTTATTCTGGGCATTTAGGGTGTGCATTACCTCTAGGACCTTGCTCCATCGATCAGTTGGGTGGATTGGGAGAATTTCGGAGGTAGGATTCTAATAGATTTAGTTGGAAAAGATTTGAGACCCATTTCACCCCGAACTAGAAGAAGTCATCAACTACAAAGTTGTCGGTCTATCTCTTAGCTTTCCATAGCAATAAGAATCACCTCAATCCAATTCTCGAGCACCAAGATATGGCCTATTTATGGAAGGGGGTTTTCTACCCCCTTTTACGGCACCTGGCGGCCGCTGGGTTGGTTGGCGTCCGCTGAAAACGGGGGCTCCTCTTCCGCCCGGCGGCCGCTGGGTCGGCTGGCGGCCGCTAGCAACTTTTTTTTAAGCCTCGTTCACGTTCCCTGATGAGCTTCCAGTCGTCCATGATGTATCCACGAATCCTTGAGACGACCTTCAAAATTTAAAAGATATCCCATAAGCATGAACCAATGCTTCAAAAACATACCCGAATAAGAACAAGCGTAATAATAAAAATACATATAGACTATGACAATATAAAGATAATTCAAAAACATGCTAAGTTATAGTCGTTAGCTTGACGTTACTCCCCTTTTTCATGCATCGGAGGGTAAAGTCATGGGTTGCACCTCCGAACTTCGTTCAATATCGCTACCAAGGTACATCTTGCACCTTTGGCCATTCGCCTTGAAGACTCCTCCATTACTTCTTTCTAATTTGAGAGTTCCAAATGGAAAAACTTTTACCACCTTGAAAGGTCCACTCCACTTGGACTTGTATTTTCCCAGAAAAAGTTTTAACCGAGAGTTGTAGAGTAACACTTGATGACCCTCCTTGAATTTCTTCTTCACGATGTGGGCATCATGTTTCTTTTTTGTATTCTCCTTATTAAGCCTTTCCACCCGCTGCTTGGCTCCCTCCTCCAAGTGGATGTAATGCATAATCATGTCGGGATTTGTCCCCTTTATATCAGATATTTGGCACGCCATGGCCTTAATCCGTTTGTTAACAACTTCAAGTACCTTCTCCTCTTGCTCCTTAGAGAGCTTGTTGGAGATGATAATGGGGAGTCTTCCTCCATCCCCTAAGAATGCATATCTGAAGTGGGAGGGTAGCTCTTTCAACTCCATACTCAGAGCCTTAATGATGGAAGGTGAAGTACGATTCTTCAAATGAAGCTCCAAATCCTTGTGGAAAATTCTTTTATCAGCTTTTTCCTCAAACTCTTCTAGGTTTTTCTCTTTTTGTTCTCCATCATTCTCTTCATCTATTCCATCTTCAATCTTCAATTCGCTCTCCTTGCCTAACTTGAGGATACAATCTTCAACCATATCAATCTTCATGCACATGCCTTCATCAAGAGGGTGACGCATCGTATTGGACATCTTGAACTCTACTTTCTCCTCCCCTATCCTAAGGACCAATCTTCTTTCATGTACGTCCACCAAGGCACGTGCCGTGTTGAGAAACGGTCGGCCAAGAATTAGTGGACAACTCTTGTCCTCTTCGAAATCCAACACCACAAAGTCCACAGGGAAGATAAACTTATCAATCTTCAACAAGACATCCTCCACAACCCCAAATGGCTTCTTTATGGTTTGGTCTGCCAATTGGAGATGCATAGAAGTGGATTTCACCTCACATAAACCAAGTCTCCTCAGAATAGACAAAGGCATTAATTTATGTGAGGTGAAGTGGGTTTCACCTCACATAAATCCCACTTCTATGAAACTCCCTGGATCTTTTAACTGTCGGGAGATCTTTGGAGATGAGAGAGCTACACTTCTCCGTGAGGGCTACCGTCTCTCCATCTTTCCACTTCCTCTTCTTTTTGATGAGTTCCTTCAAAAACTTAGAGTAGTAGGGCATTTGATCCAACATCTCTAGAAAAGAGACGCTAATTTGGATATTTTTTATCTTCTCCATAAAGCCGAGAAATTTGTTGTCCATCATGTTCTTCTTCTTAACTCTTTGAGAAAATGGTAGAGGTGGGATCTTTGGTGGTGGCGGCACATACTCCTCTTCCTCGTCCATCTCAACAAATGGACGTTTCTCCTTCTCCACCTCTTCGTTTTCCTCTTCATTCTTCTCTTTTTCATCGACCTCCTCTTTGTTTTCTCTTAATTTTCTCATTTCTTAGGCAACAATTTCCTTGCCACTCCTCAGAGTAATTGCACTCACATTTCCTCGTGGATTCACTTCTGTGGAGCTAGGAAGAGAGCCAGACGCTCTGTGGGTACTTGCATTTGCTATTTGCCCAAGTTGCCTCTCCATATTATGCATGGCGGTTGCTTGACCCTTAAGGATTTGTTCTAAGTTATTTTGCCTTGAGCATTGTTGATTGATGGCGGCCAAAATTTGTTCTTGTTGGCTAACCACTCCTCCAACTTCTTGCATAAACTTGTCCATCTTTTCGAACTTCTCCTCAATAATTTCCATCCGATCCATCAAAGAAAAATATGGTTGGAAACTTGCAGGAGGTTCTTGTTGTGCATCACGAAGAGGAAGTCCCTTATCTGGAACAATTGCCATATTATCGCCATTACTTCCTTCGGTACCCCTCCAAGAGAAGTTCGGGTGATTTCTCCAACTGGGATTGTAAGTAGAAGAATATGGGTTGTTTCTCATCTTATTTGCTCCTTGTCCTTGGCCACCCATGAAATTTACTTGCTCCATAGAAGAGCCCAACATGGCACACTCGTTCATCTCATGGCCTACATTGCTATAAACTTCACAATTTATTTGCACGGCCGCCACATTTCTTTTGTTCAAGCTTAGATCATTAACTTTCTTTGCCAACAAAGCCAATTGAGCTTGAATAGAGGAGGCAATATCAACATCAATCACTTCTACTTGCTCCTTACTCGGTTGCCTAGCTCTCTCATTGGCCATTAGAATGTTTGTAGCCGCCAACTCCTCCAAGATGTGGTGGGCATCATCCCTATCTTTTCTTAAGAAGGATCCATTGGAGGTGGCATTAACTGTGCCCCTTGTTAAGGATCCAAGAGTGATGTAAAATTTTTGGAGTAAAGACTCCTCCGTCAAGTTATGGTGTGGACAACTCCTTTGCAATCCTTTGAATCTCTCCCAAGCTTCACTCAAAGACTCATTCTCAAATTGTTGAAAGTTGTTGATCTCCTTCACGAGCCTATTCGTCTTTGAGAAGGGAAAGTACTTTTCAAGGAAGGCATTTGCTAGCTCCTCCCACGTGGCTATCGATGTCCCGACCAATTGCTTGTACCAAATCTTGACCTTGTCTTGCAAAGTGAATGGGAACAACCTAAGTTTCACGGCATCATCAGAAGCTTCATTGTACTTGCATGTGTCGGCTATCTCCAAAAAGTTAGCAATATGGTCGTTGGGGTCTTCATTCGGCAACCCATAAAATTGGACCGAAGATTTGAGCATGTGTATCACGGCCGGCTTGATCTCGAAGTTGTTAGCTTGGATATTTGGCCTAGGGACTCCGGACATTGCCCCCCTCAAGGTGGGCCTAGAATAATCCATGAGAGTCCTTCGAGGAGCTCCATCACCTTGCGGATCTCCTTGTGCGTTCATCCTTGCTTGAATTCTTCGCTCTTGTCGCAATGTCCTTTTCAAGTATCCAATGTCCACTTCTATTTCCACCGGAGGGTTGTTGGTGGAACGAGTTCGGGGCATGCGACAAACAAGTACCTTGCAAGACAAACAACAAAGGAACTAAGTAACCAAGTAAACAAAAATAAATGTCCTAATCCAAGTTCGTAAGCCAAATTAAGTGTCTATCACCTAATCCCCGGCAACGGCGCCAATTGAAAGGAAGGATTTTCACCTCCCCCCCCCCCCTTGCAATAAAGAGTAAGTAAGGGATTGTCGTCCCACAAGGACTAAGTTCTAGGCCACAAATACGACTCGACCACTAGTTTAGGACTACAAGTAATGGATTTGTCAAATCCAAACACGAGTTGGTTACTACAACGACTAACTAGAAGATGATTTTAACAATAAAAGAAAGAGTGAGCTTGGCACCAATGACACCTAGATAACCAAATGGCATATGGGGTTTATTAAGTTAGTGTTATGGTCCGGGTATTTCTAAAGCAACTAATCAACGCTCTCACTATTAATTAGTCTAAATCGATCATTAATTAAGCTTAGTTGAACTAACCGTACTCCCGCAACTAATTAACTACCTAATCTAACTAAATACCAATTATGACCATCATCCTTTGGACAACTAACCACCTAATGAGATCCCTCATCAAAAGGCAACTAACTAACTAGTTAAATAGTCCATTAATCCTAACCCCTCCTGGCAATTAGCATTAATCACATTCATAATTAAGGTGATCAATTAAGATTAAGTATTAAACTCATTAACTAGTTCACAAACCTTAGCATTTTAACCCCACTAAACTATAGGCTAAATAGATGCCATCAAGGCACCAAACCCACTAATCAACTACTCACACATATCAACTAGACAACTCAACACATCCATTAAATAAAGCAAGTAAACCATGAACATAAAAGAGAGGGTCAAAGAAAGCTCAAGATGATCTTCAAAGCTTCCAAAAGTTCTCCTTCAAGTTCTCTACAAGCTTCAACAATGGTGAGCCAAGTTTCTCTTCCAAAAGAGAGAGAGAGTAGTTGGTGAGTGAATTTAGGAAAATATCTAAAGCTAAGTGTTCTAGGTTAGCTTGCTTGAAAAGCCAAGGCTATTTATACAAAAATTCTCACTTAAACTAACTAAACTATTCCTAAAGTTCCAGCCAAGTAAAGCCATGGACAATCCCGAAATGGGCCCAAAATGGTTCATGAAATCCGGCCCATCTCGACTAGGCAAGTTCTCAGATTTGAAGCTTTAGTTTTGAAGCATTTTTCACCCTCTTAGACTCAGAATTTGAAGAAGACCATTAGAGACAAAGCTGTAGCCGCGGATGTCTTCTTTTCAGAACCACCTCACTCGTCTCCATCGGACTTTGTATGCGAAAGTTATCTTCATTTGAGTCGCTCGAGGTTAATCTACCCAATGTCGTCGAGGTCCCGATCGTGCACCATTCTTCACGGATGATCCAATCATCTTTGACACGATCCAAGGTGCACCAATATCCTCCTCGCATCTCCACAAAGTCTCCTAGTAATAAACACAAACGAAACGCAATGAAAATTACAATAACTACACTAAAGCATACAAAGCATGAAATATGACACTGCATCACTACATAACAAACAAAAATACTAGAAACAACGAAAAACTAACACTAAAATATACATAGATGATAGAGCATTTCCACATTCATCATTTTCTTCCGTAAAGTTACAAACTGTTCCCTTGTACAACCCACCATCAACCGTTTTCTTGTTTATTTTTGCAGATCTCAATTTGTATCCTTCACCGATCGAGTTTATATTACTACACCTTCTAAAAAAATTTATATTACTACAAATGGAAGAAGTAAATATGTATTGTTTTCAAATTGAAAAAAGGCGAATGAAGTTGTTATCCATAACTAAACATCGTCGAATTTTATTAGAAAATGATTCTCGTAATAATATATTTGTTCACAAAATTTGTAATAAAAAATAGTAACAATATAATTTCTTGTAAGATTATTCATCTTAAAATTTATCTCATTGAAATATATTTAACTTCGAAATTTTGATATAATCTAGTGCACAAGTGTTAGTATGAATCACACCATTGTAATTTTTTAAGCTGGCCCAGGCCAGTAACTTTTTCTTCAGAGAAATGGATCATTCATGTCCAGAGAAAATAGCCGCTTCATGCCGCAGAGATTAAAATGGGAAAACTGAATATTATAACTATTCCTATAAATTTTTTTCCCTAAGAATGATAAGTATTTCACTTCCTAAAACTTGCCAAAACTTATAATAATGAAAATCTTTAAATGCAATGACAAATGAAGGAACATCCATTTATGCACAACATACCAAAAAGACAAATCAAAATTTACCCATCATATTCCAAAAGGCACTCCAATGGGACGATTACTTGGTAATTGTAAAATCATTTCTTTGTTTTGACTGAAGTGAATAGTGAGATAGAACTAGAATTCTCCCTTCTCTACCATCCCTCCCCAGTGTACCCAGCTCCTTCATCGGAACCACTAGACATACCCATCACCATCCTAACTGAACCTGCACAGAACTAACCATCACTTACCTCGACCTCCTCACCAAGCCCAGCATCCCAACCCTCCCCAAACCCAAGCCCCTCCACTAAAACCCAACCAAAAGAACCCAACGAGACCCTGTCTCAAATGCTCCCCAGGATGAACCCAACTAGTGAAGGACCTACAGGAATTCGGTCCACAGAAGCCAGACCCTCCCAAAAGCCAAGAAAAAAAATGGAGAACTGGCTCTCCCTTGGACTTACTTTCTATGACACGACATCAGATCCAGACCAACAAAACCTGGTACTGATGCAGGTTGCCATGGACCAGCTGGACGAACCGTGGAAGAGCGCTGTTAACCAATATTTTTAAAACCGACACGAAAGGCAATTCATAATTTTTAAAATTTTTTGTTCACCCAGTCAGACCGACGGTCCAGCCGAAACTTTTATTTTATATTAATATTATTAAATCAGATTTAATAAATTTAATTTAACATTAAAAAAAGATAAAATACTAAATAAGTTCACATATTTAGCAACTTTGTTATACAATTTATCCAAACAAAGTCTTCAAACATGAATTAAACGAGTCTAAAAGTACAAAAAGATGATTATGCAAGTTTTCTTTTTCGACATATTATTCTAATTCGTTTAACTTAGTTAACATATTATCGAGAATTGTTAAAAAAATAAGTTTGTTGTGATCCAAAAGTGATGTATACGCTCCGAGCATGGAAGTTGAGATTTTGTTTCTAAATTAAATATGATAAAATAAAAATATAGAAAAAATTTTGATCCGGGCAAATCGAGTCACTCAAAAGTACCTGACCGGGCGGTCGGACCACTTGATGGATTTTATGCAAAAAATGACACGGATTCGGTCCTGGGTAGTAGTCTGACCAGTCGGACCGTAATTTTTAAAATATTGCTGTTAACATAAATGTCCTAGGTAAGTCTGTAGGCTATAGAGCTCTCTTGAACCACATTCAACAAATTTTGAGTCCCAAAGCGGCTTTCAAGCTAGTAGACCTCCCCTATGGTTACTACCTAGTGAACTTTGAGAAAAGAGAAGACTATAACCATGTTCTAGCAGGGGCGCTGTGGATGTACCTTGACCATTACATCACGGTGGCTCCCTGGAACCCAAAATTTGAGCCATCGGAGAAGGATATAACCCTGACCAGGGTTTGGCTTCATCTCCCGAACTTACCCATGAGGTTCTATAACTCTAACCTCCTGAGATGTGTTGCAGCGGCCTTTGAAAGACCTATCAAGCTTCACCCGAACACAGCGGGGAGAGCTAGAGGCCACTTTGCAAGGATCTGTGTAGAGATAGATTTGACCAAACCACTACGTGAGGAGGTCTGGATTAATGAAAAGATTCAAAAGGTGGAGTACAAAGGCTTGCACACAATCTACTTTGGGTGTGGGAGGTATGGCCATCTTCAAGAAGCTTGCTCATATGTTGGTCAAAACTCAGAGTCGAATGAGGCGATGTGAGCCTTGTTTCGGATGGAAACCCTAGCAGCTCAATGGGTGAGAATCTTAGTACACCAGATCCCAAGGAGAGGAGAGATGATCTTGGCCCTTGGATGGTAGTTGCTAAAAAAGGGAAGATTATTCGTCCACCAACCTTCAGGTTAGAACTAGGATCAGGAAACAGGTTTAATGCTCTTTTCTCATCTGACAGTGCTGCAATGGACAAGACACAAGTACTAAAAAATACAACTGGCCAGCTGAAAGTCTTTGGTGCCAGCACTGGACCCAACCAAAAACCTTATATATCAAAATCAGTCTATTCACCAAAGTCCATCAAGCCAACAACTTCCAAGAAAACCCCTGCGCCACTACAGCAAAAAAAGAACCCCCTCGTAACCAACAGAAGATCAAGGAGCGACGAAAATACCCTCAACCAAAAGTTAAAATCAGCCATCACAAGACTCCAAAACAACAAGGAAAATACACACCCTAACCCTAACTTATCTGCTCCCCTTGCCCCCCACACACCAACCCAACATCTAATTATCTCCCTCAACCAAAATACCCCACCAAACACCAAACCTGAGCTTGTTGGGTCCAGTGTTATGAGAGCTGATAAACACATGTCGGACCCACCAGATGACTACATGAAGACCGTGGAGATGATGGTCTTGCCACGGGAAAAGACAAAGGCAAAGAAACCACGACAGACTAGGACCTATCACAGCGAATGGAGGAAGGTGACGAACCAATCCCCAATGTCAATCAGCAATAAGATCAGGCAGGGGCCCTCAACTAGGTCCAACCCCCTATGGATTTTAAAGCGTTAATTTGGAATATGTGTGAAGCTTGAAAGGCAGGCTTCTTGCGAGCTTTTAAGTACTTGATCAAGTTTTATGGTGTTAGCATGACCGCTCTTATAGAGACCCAGGTGAGCGGAGACACGACGATGAAGATTTGCAAAAAGACAAAAAATGAACTACTTCTGTGTGGAAGCGATTACATGGAGGAATTTGGCTCTTATGGAACGTAAATATGGATATCAAAGTACTTGCCACAGATGAGCATTTCCTTTATGTCGAGGCAAGATATTTGAACAACGACCCTTACTTGGTAACTTTCATCTACGAACTTCCTCCTGTTAGTGGTAGGGAAGGTTACTGGGACCTAATAACAGCTAGTTGCAAGATATTTTAATGCTATTGTGAAAGTGGAAGAGTGTAAAGGAGGCTCCGAGAATCTAAGAATCCAAGACAGAAGGTTTCAACACTGAATCAATAGCAATGGGCTTATTGACACCAAAATGTGAATTGAAGAGACCAACCAACTAGAGAGCATGGCACTTGAGTATTACAAGCATCTTTATACAGATGATTCAGGTCGTATTCTATCCCAACTTTCAAGTGGCTGCTTCCCAAGCTGGTCAGAGGAAGAACTGAAAGTAGCTTCAAGAATAGTGAGCATCAAGAAGATACGAAGTGCCGTCTTCAACATGGCACCATTGAAAGCTCCGAGAATTGACGGTTTTCACGTTATCTTTTTTCAAAAAAGTTGGAACACAACTAAAGAGACGCTGTTTTCGTTCATCAGGAAAGCACTTGAGACGGGAATCCTCCCACCCAACATCAATGAAACCCTACTTGTCCTTATACCCAAAGTACCCTTACCAGAAACCATGAAGCATTTTCGACCCATAAGTTTATGCAACATAGCTTACAAAACCCTAACCAAACTCATCGTGTCCAGACTAAATCCTAAACATCCAAACCTAATTTCGCAAGCCCAGGGAAACTTTGTCCCTGGGTGACAAATAGCTGGCAACGTTGTTATTTTGTAGGAAACCCTACACTTGATACGGAACAAGAAGGGCACCAAGGGGTGGATGGCGATTAAATTAGACATTGAAAAGGTTTACGATAGACTCAAGTAGAGCTTCATTGAGGAAATCTTGTAAGAGGCAGGGATACCAAAAGCACTGACAAAAATTATCTTGGCATGTGTTACAGGACCAACGATGAGAGTCTTATGGAATGGCGAGATGTTCGACCAATTCGTGCCATCGAGGGGACTCCGTGAAGGAGTCCCTCTCTCTCCGTACCTATTTATCTTGGCATGGAGAGACTAGCTCATTGGATCTCCAACGCAAGGCGACAGAAGCAATGGCAGCCCATCAAGCTGACGAGACAGGGTCCGGAGGTGACACACCTCTTCTTTGCAGATGATGTAGTTATATTCGCTGAAGCCTCAAAGGAGCAGATACACCTGATCAAGCAAGGCCTCAATAACTTCTGTGTTGCATCTAGGCAAAAGATTAATGAGGATAAATCGAGGGTCTTCTTCTCAAAGAACTTACCTAGATCAACCACCCACAAACTGAGTAGAGGACTTGGGATCTAAGCTACTGTCGACCTCGAAAAGTACTTAGGTATTCTAGCTCTTCACTCACGGGTAACAAAGAATATATTCAACTTCATTCTGGAAAATACACAGTCAAGGCTTGCGGGTTGGAAAGCAAAATAACTCACCATGGTGGGATGAATTACCATTACTAGGTCAATCCTAGCATCCTTGCCCTTCTATGCGATGCAGGAATCCACTTACTAAGGAGTATTTGTGAAAAATTTGACAAAATCAGCTGGGATTTCATTTGGAGAGATACGGAAGAGACAAAACATGTACATCTTTTTAAGTAGAACAAGATATGCAAACCAAAAGACAGGGGTGGTCTTGGGATTTGGAGTGCTAGACAGGCCAATGACGCACTTCTGGGCAAGTTAGGTTGGCGAATGCTCAACCATCAAGAGGATTTGTGGGCACAGGTCCTCAATAAAAAATATAGACGAAAGCTCCAGGGTACATCAACCATCTCACCCCAGGCAAAACAGTCTGCGATATGGTTTGGAATAGTAAAGGTGGCACAGCTAATAGAAACAGGCATCAAGAGAGCGGTGGGTGATGGCTCTCAAACCAGGTTTTGGATGGATGACTGGATCCCATGACTCAGGACTCAGGACTTTGGAAACTCACTAGTAATAGGGAGTTCTCAATAAAATTAGCATATTTGGCTACCATTGTGTGATACCCCGATCTGTTCTGCCTGAAACGCTTAAGGAATTTGATTGGTACTATCCATATCGACAAGGTGCACCTTCTTTTCCGGTACACATCCTGAGAGAACTCTAAGGTTAAACGTGTTTGGCCGAAAGTAGGATCAGGATGGGTGACCTCCTGGGAAGTTTTCCAGGGTGCGTGCGAGTGAGGACAAAGCACGCTGGAAAAGACCTGTGTTGGTCTGTGGAGACAGTCGGTCAAATCACGGGGCGTTACATTTGGTATCAGAGCAACCTCGGCTTGTATGGTGTGGTTCGGGGATCGAACGCATCTGCAACCGAGGGATTCTGGGATTGTTTGTATCTGACGCGACGAGGACGTCGCGTATTTAAGGAGGGGTGTATGTGATACCCCGATCTGTTCTGTCTGAAACGCTTAAGTGATTTGATTGGTACTATCCATATCAACAAGGTGCACCTTCTTTTCTGGCACACATCTTGAGAGAACTCCAAGGTTAAACGCGTTTGGCTGGGAGTAGGATCAGGATGGGTGACCTCCTGGGAAGTTTTTCAGGGTGCGTGCGAGTGAGGACAAAGTACGCTGGAAAAGACCTGTGTTGGTCTGTGGAGACAGTCGGTCAAATCACGGGGCGTTACACATTGGCTGCCTCCCTTTGATCGGGGAGAATAACAAGTCTTGGGAAGCTATCTGGGCACTGAAAGTGCCAGAAAAAGTTTGAGTTTTCCTATGGTCCTGCAAGAAGGAGCGGATTATAACAAATAGTGAAAGGGTTAGACGAAAGTTCACAGCCAATCCCTACTACCCCTCATGTCGAGATAGAACTGAAATAATTTTACATGTGCTCAGAGACTGCCCCCAAGCAAGGAGGATTTGGAGGACCCTGGTACCAAATGAAGTTCAGAGACCTTTCTTTACAATGGGATTACAACAGTGGCTCCTGGCCAATATGAAAATAGATGCCAGATGTCCACAATGAACACAATAGAGCATAGTCTTTGCTGCTGCAAACTGGTGGACGTGGAAATGGAGAAATGAAGTCTCTTTTGAAAAGGAAAAGTTCTAGGGAGACAAGACAGACTTTATCCTTATGCAAGTACATGAGTTTGAAGATGCGTGGAAGAACACTATACATGTGATCGCACCTAGATCAACCCGGACCGATAAGAATACCTACTAGCGACCCCCACCAGCAGGATGGATAAAGTTGAACACTGATGGGACCTCGAAGGGCAATCCTGGCCCTTTGCGAAATGACTTGGTAGCCTAGTGCATGGGATTTTACCTGAGAATTGGAGCTTGTAATGCGCTAACGACAGAACTGTGGGCGATTAAACGTGGACTTCAAGTCGCAAAACATCTCAAGTATCCTGAGCTAATTGTGGAATCTGACTCACAACTCACTGTCTGATACTTATCCGAGGGAGTAGCAAGAGGGAACACCTTGTACTCACTCTTGAATAGCACGAAAGACGTGATTCATAGCATAAATTGGATCGAGGTCGTCCTGTGCAATAGAGAGTGTAATATGGTAGCTGATAGACTAGCCAACAGAGCACTAGATTTTCACGAGGGCCTCCTGGAGATTGTGAGCCCTCCGGATTACTGTGTCCCTCTCTTAGAGAATGATGTAGCTTCTATTTCGGCATGTAACTTTGATTTTAATGAATGAAAAAGTGTCTAGCACCCACCATTATAAAAAAAACTTGGCAATTGTAAAGTTCTCCGTATTTGGAAACTAGGATATCATCTATCACTTAATTACCCATCATAATTTCGGATTCTGTTTAGATTTTAACAACCATTTAAAGCACTTGATCCATATAGAGACTCTTTAAGGCAGCATCAATTAGAATAATAATTTGAAATTTAACTTTTAAATGATTAAAAACAAGCAGATGTCCACGTTTTGTGGATCTTGAAGATGGTGAGCCGGTGGGGCTTGGAGAGTGCAGAAGCGAGTGGGCTTCGCGTTAGATCTGATCTGAAGCCATCGACGAGCGTTACGAGGGTCGTGGCTGCGGGCCGAAGCGGTGCCATTTTGAGATGCATTTTTCGTGAGTGTCGTCAATTCGGGAAGGAGGAGTTTAATGGGGTCGATGTCAGTGTTTGTTGTGGAGAGAGGAGAGAGGTTAGGGGTAAAGGTTGGATTTTGAACGGGGAGAGAGAGGTTTGGGGAGATGGATTTTAAAAAAATTATAAACAAATATGTGATATTTTGGTAATTAATCACTAGCCACATCATTACCACCTCATCTCAGGCACATATGACGTGGCAGTCCACGTAAGAAACCACACTACGTCATTTTATAAAAAAGAATTTGGGTAGTTATTCGAGCTGCCCGGGACCTTTTCGATAAAAATTAAAATAAGTTGGACATGTTCTATACGTTTTAAACCACATGGTAGTCAAGTGAGAATCTGTGATGCTACAGAGTACTAAAGTAAACTTTTTTTTAGGCTTTTGTCTAAATACCTGTTTGGTTCCAGGCTTCCATAGTGCTTGTGTGTGTTTGGTCCACTTGGTGGAGTGTAATACCCCTTGTCAAACAAACAATATTCTACTTAGTCATTATTTTGTTTCTTCCTCAATAAATTATGAATAGCATTCATAGCCTCTAGTATTTTTGCATTTAATCCATCCCAAAAAGTTGCATGAATGTTCGTTGCACAATTTTTTAAGTACTTTATATGTTCTGTTTCTGATTTTAAAATATGGAAATAGAAAAAAAAAGAAATTTGAGTCATATCAAGAAATATTATAAAATAAGATAAGTATTAATCCTGAGCGAGTACATTGCAAAACATGTCGTCTCCATCATCCACATAAGTATTAAGGCATGAGATGACAAGCGACGAGTCCATCTCCATAATGATATATCGGTATTACTCTTCCGACTTTCTTCACCTCATTTTGGAAGTAGCATGACCTTCTAAAATAACGGATGTACCGTTTTTAACTTCCGAACTGTATTTTCTTAAACTATTAGAAATAAGTTCTGAATGTATTAATCTATCCAATTGCTCCATCATTCAATCTTGTACCCCGTAAAAGTTATCCAATTTGGGTCAGCCGTCTATTCATCCAATGTCGGATGGTAACAATTGTGTTGGAGCCTAAACCAGATTGAAGTAGAAAAAGTTTTACCCATTTTTAGTTTATTTTGACTCGAACTAGTCATGTATGTATAAATTCCGGTAGTAGCCGGGATGGGGCTCGTCGGGATAGCAGAGGCCGCGATGCTTGGCACCGACATCACCGTCACCAACCTCCCTCAAGTCTTCGAGAACCTCCGGTTCAACGCGGAGGCCAATAGGGAGGTGGTGGAATAGAACAAAGGAGGGTTCACTTAGTGCCCCTCCGGTGGGGGGAGATGGGTTAATGTCACCGGAAAGAAGATAAAAGCTTCCCACTTCTCTGAACGGTGCATTGTTGTAGTGGTGAAAGGAGGCCGTAGCGAACTGGGCCGATACTAGAAAGAGCAAAACAAAGAAAAGGGTACCTATTCGGGATCTAGGAGGAGGAATGAGTTGGTCTGGTCTGGAAGAAGTGGTTTGGTTACTGAGGAAGCTTTTACTTTAGAGTGAAGCTAAAGATTGGGAATTTTTGGTGATTGAGGTTTACGCGCCGCCTGAACGAGGACTTCGGCTATTGGACTTAGTAGCTCGGCAACTGGCTTTTTTAATCACTGATGGTCCAACTTCTCTCACTTCGTAATTAGAAATTCAATTATGCAATGAACTTGCCATTTTTCTGGGTGAATTGGCGTTTTGCTTTTTTGACATTAATTCTTTTTTTATTTTGTGATTTTTGTTGAGGAGAGAGGTTAGGGGTAAAGGTTGGATTTTGAACGGGGGAGAGAGGTTAGGGGAGATGGGTTTAAAAAAAATTATAAATAAATATGTGATATTTTGATAATTAACCACACACATCATTACCAAACATATGACGTGGCAGTCCACGTAAGAAACCAAACTACGTCGTTTTATAAAAAAGAATTCGGGCAGTTACTCGAACTGCCCGGGACCTGTTTTTGATAAAAATTGAAATAAGTTAGGGCTGTTCTATACGTTTTAAACCACATAGTAGTCAAGTGAGAATCTGTGATATTACAGAGTATTAAAATAAATTTTTTCCAAAAAAATTAAATAATAAAGTGAGCTTTCTTCCAAGTCTCCTGTGTTAATTTTTTGTCTCCTTTCTTGGCGGGGTCCAAAACACTCTCTCTCCTCTAGTCTTCTTCTTCTTCTTCTTCTTCTTCTTCTTCATCATTGTACACCTTTTTCCCCTTCACTCTCTCCTCACGTCCATCTCTTTCTCCAGGCGAACCCCCAAAAGTCTCAGTCTTTGAAGTTTGAACCCTGAAAAACTAAAAAAGATCAAACCTTTCTTCTCTTAAAGTGAAGCCTTTCTAGTCCCTTTCCAATTCCCAAAGCAAATAAAAAAAAACCCAATTAGCTTTTGAAATTTCTTTGTTGTTATATTTCTTCTTCCACTGGGTCCCAACGATGGCCGTAGAAGACAATAACGGTGGTGGTGGAGGTGACGTCAATGAAATTGGGGTAGGGATGCGAGTTCTGGCCGTTGACGATGACCCAACTTGTCTCGCTGTTCTAGCGGGCTTGCTTCGTAAATGCAAATACCAAGGTAAACACGGTCAAGACAAAAGACTCCGCCTTTATCCGAAGTTTTGTAGTTTAAGGAATGTTTTTAGGACATGGGTTGTCTTTAGTTTTCGATCTTCTTTGAATGGTTCCTTTGATTTGGACTCTACTTTGTTCGGTGTAATTCTTCCAAGTTGTTTGTGATGTTTGACCATTGTGGGGGACCAGATTGAAATCTGGATTGATTGCTGTAATTGAGCTGTAGTTTTTTATTTCTCTGATTGACCAAATTTATTGTCTAGATCTATTAGTCCTCTCAAGGAATTTGGTTCTAGTGGTCTCAACACTCGGATTGTCTGTTTCTCAATTTTGGATGATCTTGTGAATTATTGATCTTGGTATCCAATAGGTTTTTTTGATAGGGGACGGGGATGTGGTTTAAGGCGGTTCGATCCCACGTCTTCCCCATTCCAAGAGAGGGTCTGACCAACTCGGCTAGCCCAAGTTGGCCAGATCCGACGTTATCGTTAATATTACCGGTCTTTAAATCCAATGTGGATATTATAACTTGTTTCCGTAGTAAAGGTTTCTTCAATGATTTCTATGATTGCTTACATTTTGTTTTTTATGATGTTCAGTTACAGCCACCAACCAAGCAATCAAAGCTCTTAAATTACTGAGAGAGGACAAGACCAGATTTGACTTGGTTATTAGCGATGTTAGCATGCCTGATATGGACGGCTTCAAGCTCCTTGAACTTGTCGGGATCGAAATGGACCTACCTGTTATCAGTAAGCAACTCTTTAAATGGCAGCAAATATTCTTTCGACAATTTTTTCTGCTGAACCGAAAAGAGATTTTCTCCTAATGTTTGTTTTCCGTCGATGAATTCATGATTCGGATTGATCAGAGTTTAGGATAAAATGAAGCAGAAAATTATTGTATAAAAAGAAATCTTGACCTGTGAATATGATAATTCTCTGGTGCATACTTTTAACAGTGCTGTCCCAGTATAGCGATAAGGAGTTTGTGTACAAGGGAGTTAAGCATGGAGCTGTCGACTATTTGGTGAAGCCAGTGAGACTTGATATGCTGCAGAACATATGGCAACATGTGATCCGGAAAAAGACACCAAACCCAAGAGACCAGAACAATTCAGCCGACCAGAGGGGCCAAGACATAGTGGGGGATAGTGTGCAGGGAGCTGCCTCTTCGGGCAGTATGGACTGCAACGCGAAACTGAATCGGAAGCGAAAGGACCAAGATGACGAGGAGGATGAAGGCAGTGATGACAACGGAAATGAGAACGATGAGCATGGTAACCAAAAGAAGCCTAGAGTTGTTTGGTCTGTGGATCTGCACAAGAAGTTTGTTGCTGCCGTTAATCAATTAGGGTTTGAAAGTAAGTTTCCACATGGAAGTTGAAATCTTTATCATCTGCTGGACCATTGTTGCAATACAACTTCGTGGGATAAACTTGTCCTATTTTGACTTTGATGATGCAGAGGCTGTTCCAAAGAAAATCCTTGACCTGATGAACGTCGAAGGGCTTACAAGAGAGAATGTGGCCAGTCACCTGCAGGTTTTACCTAAATCCACTGTTTTTATCTTTCATCGCAGAATTACAATATCAGCATTGTACTTGAATCAGACTCATAAAATTATCTAGCTTATCACACCGGCCTTAAATCTGACTGTTTTATGTTTTATACAGAAATATAGGCTTTACCTGAAGAGACTCAGTGTTGTAACACCACATCAAGGTAACATGGTCGGTGCATTTGGGGCTAGTGATGCTGCTTTCTTGCGGATGGGTTCAATGGACGGATTTGGAGATTTTCGCAGCTTAAGTGGACCAGGAAGGGTTTCGAACGCTTCACTTTCATCGTATATGCCAGGGGGTATGTCTGCTAGATTTAACACCCCTGGTGGGTTGACCTTGCATGGAATTACAAACTCCGGATTGCTCCAAGGCCACTCGCAAAGTTCCAGCAATTCCTTGAACATTCCCGGGAAGCTCCAGCCAGCTCTTTTATCTGGAAATCAAGCAACTAGCATGTTACATGGGGTCCCGTCATCGCTGCAGCCTATTCAGCTGCATGGAAACTCCTCTACCCTTATTGGCTATGCCAATAAATCGGGCTTTACGATTGCAAATGGCTTCCCAGATGCTAGGGTGATGACTGGTAGCTTGGCGAACACAATGTCCGATGTGCCGGGCAACCATCTGATGAGTCAAGTTAACTCCCAACAGAATCAGAATAGGGGATCATTTGCAAACCAGCCTTCTCCAAGTGTTCCCTCCTGTAACCAACAATCCTTTGAAGTTGGCATTAGTGGCTCCTCTAGTTTCGTTGACCGGGGTAGATGCAACGAGAACTGGCAGATTGAAGTTCAACTGTCAAAATTCCCTTCAACCACTACACCAAATAATGGATCTTTCAATCATGAGCAATTATCTGCTCATAACCTGAGGAACAACATATCTACAGCCAGCTCACTCATAAGCAACAACGATTTTTCTGCTTCAAATCATCTTCCTCTGAGCGGTAACGTAGTCGCGGACACAAATTATGCATCGAAGCAAAGGTGGGAAGATCCTAGTCAGGCTAATAACCCAAGCCTTATCAGCTCTTTTGGCAACATGAATTCAATGGTTTCTGGAAGTGGTGTTGCTGCTCCATTGCTTCAAGGGATGGACCAGAGGAAAAAATACGATGGACCTTTCACCGGTCAAATAAATGCTGCTGCTCCATCAATTTATCAGCATGCTGAAGTTGATAGACCATTTTTGGATCAAAAGCTGAGGTCTAACAACGAATATCTGCTGGAGCAGACTAAGTCCGAAAATTCCTTCATCCAGAATAACTATGATGATTTGGATGATTTAATGAATACGATGATCAAGCGGGTATGGCTTTGTTTTCATGCATTTTCTATGTTTCACTTACAAAATTTCTTCTTCTTTACAGTCTTGATTGCAACTTCTAATCGGCTGTTGTCTTCTTTGGATTCAATGAATCCCAAGTTTTGGCCTAGTATTTTGTCTCGTTCAACAGGGTTCCCTTGTAGTATTTTATATTCATGAAGCTTAAGCTTACAGTCATAACAAACTTTGTTATAAGCAGTTTAAGATTCTTTTCGAGTCGAAGTTCATGTGATGATGACCTTCCCTCAACTGCTTCCTGTTACATATTTTTCTTAGCCCAGAAGCAACCATTGAATGAGCATAGTCACTGAGTCCACTCCCTCACCCCGGCCCCTCTTTTTCACCATGCCATGAATTTTCATGTTTCAACTTAAGAAGTAGACTTCCTTTTTATAAGAATTCGGGTTGATCTCACCTTCTCCTGTGTATATATATATAGCTGATGAATTTCTGTCTGCAGCGAGTTTGGTCGGAAATAAACTTGTGCACCTTAAGTTCTTATGAATGGTCAATTCGATCCGCTTCAACATTGTCCTCCATCCTGTCATGTCTACAACGACGCATCTTTCAACAGCTTTTTCCAAAGTCTTAACAACAGCTGTTTCGTTGCAGGATCCGACTGAAAACATGCTAATGGATGGTGAATTTGCATTTGATGCATATTCACTCTGACGTTGTTTCTCCGCGGAGCCTAGAAAATGCATGAGACTCAGCCTTGGTGGAAAGGACTCTGTATCATCCATTCCTGTAGTCTATTGTTCACCCTGCTCTTCTTAGTGTACTTAGCCCTTTTGTTTCCTTTTCCATAATTCATCTTGCATTCGCCGGGAACTAGTTCCGGCCGACGTTAGCTGGATTCTTGCTGCTTCTTGATTCTTTCCATGTCCGCTTATTCGGGACTCGTTGAATAATTGGATGTAGAACTTGCCAAGCTATCCTCGCGGATATTTGGTCCGCGATCCGCGTGTCGGATTCTGTTGCATACACACAGTTTCTGCAGTTTGGCTGTCATTTGTCTGACAATGCATGTTGTTCATGTGTGATATTGATGCCAGATTGGTTTTAACTTGTAAGTATCTGAAAGGGTTGACCTTCTAGAGACAAGCATCTTCAGCAGTTCATCGTATCTTAGCTATACGATGAAGCTGACAACTGGTTCCAGCAATTTAGAGTCGAGTACACATCTCTCACCTAAAAATTTGTTCTATTTTGAAGTTAGAATTTCGAATTTGACAAATTTCTCGCTACATGCGATTCCAAAATCCTTTTTTAAAATTAAACACATGGCAATCTCTAGTTAAGACGCCAATAATTACTGTTTACGTATAACAGAAATATCTATATCTAAACAGATCTGTGATTTTTAATGGAACGGTTTATATTCCTAGTTTAGCATTTTTAATTTTCAGAATTTTGTCCCCGATTAGCAAAGAGAGAATTTTTTGAGTTATGAGTGAGGTATAACTGTTGGGCGATGTTCGGTTACAATTTAAAATTTATTATTACATCTTTGCTCTCATTTTTTTTTGTTTTTTTTATCTCGAGTAATTGGATCCATCTTTAGAAGTAACATCTACTTTGACCCATTGGACCACTGTTCTTAGGATCCAGGATTTACGTACGTACGTACATAAACATAAAGTTATACCGATAAAAAATACATATGTAAATTTGACCCTCCTCCTATTTTCTTTCATGGTATGTATCACCCTACTTCTATTGTGAACTAGCTAAAATTTTGAATTTTGACCCATTTTTGGTGTTAATTAGAATATCTGGATCCATGAGAACGGTCTATCAATCTGGATCTAGTGGATCTATTATCAAATGAAAAATCCGCAATGTCCAAATTCTCTTTGGCTACTTCACTAATTTCTTCGATTTGGGAATTTCGCGATTCGGAAAATTCGCACCTTCATGCTTGGTTGATTAAGAAACGAAAAACTCACTTACACGTTCAAACAAAATTTACTTAGTTGGATCATGAAATTCATTTACAAATTCACTACATAAAACTCTTCCGATTTGTTTATAACTATGACAAATTCTGCCAAGTTTTATAAATCCATTTAAAAACGGATTCCTCGAGGATTTGTAAATGAAATGAATTTCTATTCCTTAAGATTATTTACCTAAAAGGAGTAAAATGTATATAACTACACAAAATTCATGTCAGTTAAAAAAAAACTAAAGTCAAGCCTTTGAGATTATTTCAACAGTCAAAAAAAGATTTTTTCACAACAAAGAGACACTAGTAAATATTAAACAGAAGCAATGTCAATGAATCCTATGGTAGAAATTAGATTTTGGACATTCAGCTCAATCTAGCTCTACCAGCTGAGCTCTTCTTTCTGCAGCTTTTTTCCTAACAAAGATTCCCCAGCGCAGTGCCGCCTTCAGCTTAAGCCATCCGACGACGGCCTTGCCCGATCCTCGACTCCGGTCCTGTCCGTAACCACGCTCCATCTGCGAGTCGAATCCTTGCGTACCGTAAGAATAAAATGGCTCATCGGCAGGGCCGAAACCAGGTCCCATGCCTACTCCACCTCCCATGCTGAAATTTCTTAGCAGTCTCTGCATATCATCACCTTCTAGCATTTCCGAACTCCTAAGCCGGATTTCTTGAGCGAAGAAGTCTTCCGCGCCTGGTCCTGTTCTAGGCCGGGACCAATCTCCAGGATAGTATGCATTTGCAACATCAGGTGCTGTTGCACCTGGGATGGATTCTCTTCCACTTGATAATGCAGCTTGTTGACTGTTATAAGGCATCAAGGCGTTTTGATCAGGCCTCACGAACGGGAACTCGATCAACTGAGGAACCGATGGGTGGTTATTTATGGCTTGGTGTTGTGGACCTGGCTCAGAGGTAACGATATATTGCTGCCTATTTTGAGTTGATGCAGAATAAACAGCTGTTTCGTAGCTGTTCTGAACCACAGGTGCTACTGAGGTTCTTTTCGGCTCTTTGTTGCTAGAAAGTGCGTTCAGGACTTTCCCGTCATATTCTATGACTTGATGCCAATTCTCATATGCTTGCTTCACCAAAGAATCTACCGACATCTGTATGAAAATTTCAACTCACAGTAGTTACAACCAGCTTTCTGATGCTAATCGAATTGCCGAGAGTAATGAGAGGCAAGCTGCAAAACTGAACTTGCAATACTGAGTTCAGAGGAGATACAAGTCTAACCTTCATACTGTCATTAAGTGATTCCAAGGGGAGGAACTGCCCATCAGCGATAAGACCTCGAAGCTCATAAATATGGTTGAAGACGACCCCAGTACCATCACCTCCATTCGAGTAGAAAACGTACAGCTTCCCTCCCAGAACACATGTCTTGGCATGCTCCACTGTGTTCTCCCACATCCTATTAGACATTCCACTTCCGAGGATCTGCATATCGAATAACGGCATGTGGAGAGAGACAGGGACGATCAAACAAGGAAATAACGAGCTGGAACCATTAAGTATACGAAGATCAGGGACGAGTATGAGAACACAGGCAAGTAAATATTTCTTACACTTCTCAATTTCTGTGGATCCCTCACGAGAAGTCGGAGGAAATCTTCAACTGACACAATATCAGCCTGTACCAACTTCTTGTGTAGTGCACCATCCTTTGCAATCCTATCCAATCTCCATACTTCATCATGCAAAACTGGGGGATAGTGTTTCTTGTACACTGCAAAATCGTCGAAAACAACCAATCATTGAGAAACCTGAATGACTATTAAATATACAGGAAGTCTGAAGTCAATAACAAGTTGACTCTAATGGGCATGTTCCATCAACTGGAGAATCGTGTCTGCTAAAATTTACGAAGTACCTCTAGATACTAATTGCATCCGTCTAGACTTCCACGATCTTTGCATTGTCTTACAAATTCAAGTACAAAGAAGGCAGTAATAATTACTCTAGCAACCATTGGAAGTGAATGGATAAATACTCACATTCTCCTCTATGATCCTTGACGGCAAATGCCTCTGTTTTAGCCTCACGCACACGAATCCCATCACAGTATCCAGGAGCAACCTTAACACCAAGCCTGAACTTTCTGCTCCTTATCCAGCTGGAGTTATCAGTGAATGTCAGATCCCCTAGAGTTCCTATTCCCTCCTTTAGAATCACTTGAAGCTCCCCAGTTAGTAGCGGTCTTTTCCCTTCTCGCTCCTTTACTTCCTGGCCTTCAAAGTGCTCTGCAGTCCAATCTTCATCTGTTTCATCATTGAAGTCACCTTCAAGAACCACGACGTTCAGTTTAGCTGCTGAATCCGGTCCCAGCTGCACAATGCTACCCGAGCTGGCATCTAGGAGGACAACATGTATAGCAGCTCCTTGCTCTCCCTCAACCTTCCCACCTGTAAATAGGTGGGGGGGCATTCTTGTTCTAAAATGAAGTTGTAGTCTTTTTCCTTCAGGACCCGGTAATCTTGATGGGGACCTGTCAAAGGCAAAAGAGCTTTCAGATAATTTGAGGACCCTCAAGCTTTCAGATTTTTGCATCGTCATTTTCGTACGTGGACATCAGGTCAGAAAATGCATAAGAACCATGCACCGATGAATTTTTCTTCTTCGTTCTTCTTCAATGAATCTTTCCTTCTATATTAGTAATTCCACTGTCTAAAGTAAGGTACTGACCTTTTAGCCACCGATGCATGGCCCATCCTTGTCAAAGCACGTTCAACTTCCTCGCTGACCTGTTTTTCAACAAGTTAAGTGAAAATTGAGTAAGAATGATAGCTCTAATTAGCCTCATGAACCTTTTTTTGTTTTCCTGGAAGTCACTTCATGAGCATTCTAGATATTTAAACTTGGGAAGTCCAGAAAAAAGGGATGAAAACAGAACTAGGCAATTCCTGAAATTAAAGGGGCACAGTATTCCATGCATATCTGCTGGTGCACAGCCGCATGCCGAGACAAAGACATGGATGTGAGCACGGGCACACATAAGCTCTACATTATTCATCGATTTGATACCACAGAATAAGTATGTCACAGCAACTGATCGCTTTAAAAGAGAAATGATAAGAAGCAGTGAACTTCTTTTTGAGAAATAAATTTCTGAAGACTAAAGGAGTTCTGCTCTTCTGTTCTTGACGCTGACTCATCGATCAAAATTCTATCCCTCGATTCACAAACATGAGATGAGTACTCACAATTCTGCGGAACATGGGTTCCAATGACGAGCAAAGTCTCTGCAGGCTGTCCACTTTCACAGCTTCTACAATGACACTGCAAGAAATCAAATGCACAAATCTTAAAGGGCATAACCATATTCATTAAGAGGGTGAATTTTATTGAAACGAAAGAAATTTGTATAAATTTAATCCAAGAAGGCCAAACATAAAGCTGCTTGCTAGAAGCAGAAAGTGCTCTCTTATGCCTTGTACAATTTGTGTTGCAACATCAAACATTCAAGGCAATCTTTATAGAAGCATCAACCAATTCGAGGATATAATTATTTCTCCCCTGATAAGCACCAGTGAAATCAGCTTGATAGACCCAATCACTAGATCAAAAATCACAAGAATCCAATTCTTCCAGATCATAGATAAGCTATATCCCAGAAACAATCTGATCCAATCCAACTTTGCGAAATTTGATGGCTGTGAAGTCTGATCCATAGCTGAGGTGGTTAAATTACTCTAAACATTCCTGAGATTGACATTCATCACCAACAGCGGAAGCGGTCTTTGGAGGCTTCTGTAAACCTATTTCCTCGAGCAAAAAGTTTCACACCTA
Source organism: Hypericum androsaemum (assembly GCA_963995505.1). Classification (NCBI taxonomy): domain Eukaryota; kingdom Viridiplantae; phylum Streptophyta; class Magnoliopsida; order Malpighiales; family Hypericaceae; genus Hypericum; species Hypericum androsaemum. The sequence goes on along the minus strand of OZ023182.1, from coordinate 21,717,899 downwards.
TAACACTTGTGAACCATTTTGTGCAGCAACCTTCATAACTTGAGATGCACATTGACCCTCTTCACATTTCCAACCAAACCAAGTGTATTGCAGCCTCCACCGATTCTTATTCGGACGATCTACTAAGCTTGAAATCGCTAAGACCACACATGACTCACTCTGCTCATCCAGCTGTTAAGTTACTTGAGTACTCCCAACTTCCTCATACCATCAGCCCCAACCAATAATACTTCAAAGCTCAAAATCAGAATAAAAAGCACATAAAAACATTGAACAGACAAACAAAAACAGAGGAAAGTGGGAGTACTACAAGTTCTCAGAAACAAGAAAAAGTCACATAAAAAAAGAACCAACCTTGCCAAAGCAGGCAACTTGGCCTTCTTTGGATTAGGCTGGTCATTGGCAGCTCCTCCATCCTCAAAACTCTGCTCATAGCCTCTCTTCTCCATCCTCCTGGCCCATGAACCATCCATTTACACAAACCAAGGAAACCCCACTTGGTACTAAACCTGCTCTTCTGTTTTTTTTTTCCAAAACCAGAACCCTAAAGATTCAATCTTTCTCTAAATTAGACTCAATAGCAATAACCCAACAACAAAAAAAGACAACCCTTTTACTTGAAAGTAATCTTTTTTAGTCCTAAAGAAGCAGGGACCAAGTAGAACTCGTTGGTTCTTGATTCGGTGATCTGGGTTTTGCTAAAGATGCCATTTTTAGTGGAGTTAATGGCTGTTGGAGCAGAGATCCAGATTCAATTAATCCTCTGTTTATGATCCAGATTCAATATAATAAGGAAAAAATGGTTCCTTTTAATTATGAGAAAGAGTCACCAATTTATAAAATGTCAAAGGCCAGTCGCCACCAGCTGTGTTTGAAAGTGAGTGCCCAATACCATTTTCAAACCCTCCAGTTGAAAACCGCGTTCTTTATTTAATTTAATTTGTCACCGAGTGCCAAAAGAAGTTGTCGGAGGGGTAAATTAACTTACCTCGAATTTAATTAGTCGTTTATTTATATATTGGTATTAACATTATATATTTGTATCACTCGAATATTCACATAATCCACTTAGAATTTAGATTGTCAAATGAGGTGGTAGGGTCAGTATGATTTTGTTAGTACACTGAACAATATTGTAGGGAGACCACATTGGATTGGAGATCTATTTTTGTTAGGGTTTTCTATTCCAAATTTGACAGAAGAAATTCTGCCCTCTGAATGGTCACAATTGATGTGATTGATTGTTTAGTGTTCAGAGCTAGACCTCATAGCTCTGAATTTTATCAGAAAACTGATTACAATAAAAGTGATTGCCTTTGAGTCAGGGAGGATCCGAATTCTGGTTATTTTTGTTAGGACGTCCCGATTTACCAAGCACAATTTATGATGAGCGCATGTTAATTGTGAAAAAAATACCTATTTTTTATATGTGAAGAAAATACCTTTCCAAAAAAATGAAAAATAGGTCACCCAACATAGATTAATCTCGTTGTTAACCAATATTGTAATAATAGGTCAAATTGTGGTTGCTTCATTTCTTGTTGACCAATATTAAAAAATCCAATCCTTGTTGAAGAATAAGCTGAAATTAACCCCTTATTAAAAGAACAATCCCATAATTCCAATTAGTGTACTTCCAATTATTATAACAAAATAATAGTGGAAGTTTGAAATGCTTTTTATTATTTATTTTTGTTTCTGGAACTTGCTTTGTTGAACTTCACACCCGTTCTAAACTGCTAATTACTAATTGCCAATCTAGCATACACCATTGCCCTAAAAAAAAGCACTCGTTAAAAATAATTTTTAGATTTGCATGGAGGAAATAAAGTAGATGATACGATTTAATTTTTTTCGAAATGTAACTGTTTTAAAATTTGGTAAGAAGTTTGAGAGTTATCACCTATTTTAGTCTTAGTTCACACATAAATTAATGGGTATATTAAAATTTTAATACCATATGATTTCAAAAAATGAAAAAGTGAATCCATAAAAGTAAAATTTTCCGTACAAATCTTATAAATGATCCTAATCAACTACTAAGGAAACAACAGTTTGTAAAATAGATATTGTAGGGTCAAATTCTAAATAAATAATTAATAGTTCCGATAAAAATATATATTCTGGCCAATGATGATTTTTAGAAAAACCATAATATTTACGATTAAAAAAGCAAGTGGGTATCAAACGCTGGACAATACTGTATGCAATATTAATAATAATAAATTTGTAGTAGTTGTCACTTCGGTGGACTTTAGACAAACAAGAAGTAACATAAACTAATGATATGGACAAACAAAGGAAGCTTTTATAATTTAAATAAAAAATTTTGAGTACAGAACTCTTGAAAACGAAACATTGTTAAATATTTGTTAAGAAAATTTTGTAACCATTCAAATGTTCTACTATTTTCGAACTGAAATAAGTCGGGCCAATGATTATCGTAATACTAAATAGTTTAAAGGACAAAAGGCATTTAACTTAGTAGTACAAGACGTAATCACCTTCACAGAAGTCCAGAATTTAAGCCCAAAAATATAATTATAGTGTCAAAAACAAGTGGCTGTTTTAGTCGGTTTGTAGCCAATTTTAAATGAGCAAAGCATTAACGTCATACGTGGATTAGACCATTTTAAACTCGATTATGTGTACTGGCTACCAATCATCAAAAAAGCACATTTTAATTATTCATTTGCATGTGCAACTTGCAGCATGAGGAATAACATATTATTGGGAAAAGTTCACTTTAGTACCCTGTAGTATACCCCAAAATTACTTTAGTACCATGTGGTAAAAAATCGACCAATCGAGTCATATTATTCCAATTAACATTAAAAAGGTCCTCGGGCAGTTGCCCGGACCCGCCCAAATCCTGCCCGGACTACTTGGCCAGCCACATCACCAAAATTTGATGACCTGGCACCACGTGGACATCCAACCCCTCTCTTCTCCCTCCTCAAACCCCACTCTTCCCGTCCACCTCGTCGCCTCCACTCTGCTCTCCCTCCGCCACAAAATGAAAACCACGGGCCCGACAAGACCTTCGAGGATCTGGACAAGGCGACGAACCCGACATTGGCACTATCCTTAATGGTGCCACTTTCAGAGATGGCGTCTGCTCTGACCTCAAGTGTGGGTCTTCCGTCGTCGAGTACCGCGACCTTATGGAGGTCGACAAGCATGGAACCATCTCGACGAGCAACGAGGAGAAGAAGCTTATCTTCGGGAAGGCGAGTGTGGGCGATTGAGAAAAATTGTCAGCCCTCCGCCACAGAGTTCGTTCAGCGTGTCCAGCCCACCGCCGCCGACGGCAGCTCCAAGCTGATCCTTCCTAGCCCGGACTTCCACCGCCTCTGCTCCCAGCAGCTCTCCCAGCCTAGACTAAATGAATTAATTGGATTAATTTTGAGGACGGGAACGATGGCTTCATCCCCAAAGAGCATTTCCTGTCGTCGGAGATAATTAATTTTTGTTTGATTAATTTTGGTTTAATTGCTCATGTATACTTTAAGATTTCATGGGTGCATTGCGATTTCTTGTTGTTTGTTATTTTAATTGAGCCTTTCCAGTTTCTTTACTTGGTTTTTTTGGTTTGTAGTGGTGAAGTTGGGTTTTCCACAGGGAGGAGGAGGAGGAGGAGGAGAGAGGGAAGAAGATAGATGTTCAAGTAGTCTGGACAGCTGTCTGAGGACCTTTTTGATGTTAATTAGAATAAGTATGATTCGATTGGTCAATTGTTTACCACAAGGTACTAAAGTAATTTTGGGGTATACCACAGGTAGGGATGGCAATGGGTTGGGTAGGGTAGGGTATTGATAGGACCCTACCCATACCCTAATTTTTTTGGATGGACCCATACCCTACTCTCGACCCTACAAATTTTTTATTGTTAGATTCATACCCTACCCTCCTGGAGACCCAAGGTCTACAGGGTCTGCAGGGTCCGACCCTTAACATTCTGCATTTTGATAATTTTTAATCAAAACTTAATTTTTATATAAAATTTAAATAAATTCAAGACATCTACTACGTTAGACATCAACATTCAATAGAAAATTGATGAAACATCAAATTTTGTAATTTAATTTCAATAGTCCAAGGTTTTTTTTAGAGTTTGAAGTACATAAACAATTCAACAAAAGAAAAATATAGCATGTCAGCTTCTAGTGATCCATAATTCACGACATCTTCTAAACTAGTTGCGGAATAACATAATAAATATGTTAAAGTTAACCATAAAGTATATTATATATATTATCGATACGGTCTAACAAGGGTCTAACTAGAGTCTAATTAAGGTAAAAATGTAAGGGTAGGGTCCGACCCACAGGGTCTAGCTATGGATTCATACCCTACCCTAGACCCTACCTCTAAACATGGACCCACACCCATAACCTACCCTAGATCCAGTCAAAGTCAACATACCTTAGACCCGTAGGGTAAGGATAGGGTCCGACCCTCAGGGTATGGGTATTTCTGCCATCCCTAACTACAGGGTAATAAAGTAAACTTTTTCCCATATTATTTACGGTCAGCCATTGAAGTAGAACTGTGTATAATTTGTTACCGACTAGTTCAAATTGGTGCAAAGCTGACTTTGACACGGCAGGTCGTGATTGTACATAATCCTGCAACTTTTTTACCCTATTATTCGAACTAACTAGTATTCGAATATCTATTAGTCGAATAATTCATATTTAGATTCGATAAGACTTTTAAATAGTGATAAATTTTTTTCATAACAAATATGTAATATTAACGTATTCTAAAAACTCGAACTCCGACTAAAACAACTCTATTATCATATAATATTATTGATGGTTGATAATCAACCCCTTTCTTTTAGACTTTGGTTAGAAATGAAATGACATTTTTTGGTCGCATCTACATGATATCAATGGAGAATGAATCTTGTCGAATACTTACTAGACCGGTTAATTTAAATTCTATCCGAATTTGAACAGAAAGGGTGTTAAAGCTCTCACCGCCGAGCTCATAAAACAAATGTATTTTCTACGAACTCAAACTCGAAATCTCCAATTAAGATAGAATAACCCCTTAGTTAAATTACAAGCAATTTATAAAATTATGCCAAGGACAATACTCTTGCATTTATCAGCCACTTTTTGGGAGCAAAATCATCTTATACCAATAAACAATTAAACTGCAATCAGTCAAATACTTTAGAACAATCACATTTTTCTGAGGTTGACCTTCAGAAAAAAGAATTTTTTTTTTATGATATTGAATAGCACCGGGACAAAGGTATGCATAGGCAAAACTTAGAGAGATTAGCTACAAAATGTCTATGGAATAATGTAAAGCAATAAATACATCACATTTGCTTGTATTCTCAAGACATCTAAACAGGGAGACATGAAGAAGCAATGCAATTTCGCTCTTTTTTTTAGAAACTTCAGGCAATTTGCTTGCGTGCAAGTATCCAGATACAGGACCAACGATTTACTACTTCATCGGAGTTGGGACAAGTGGAAATTTATACACGAAGTTGCCTATTATTCGCCTTCCCAGCCGAGTTGGCGGGCTCTCCGCTCCCACGCGGAAGTGATCTTCCTCTCCTTGATCAGAAATGCCTCGGCTCGTTCTCTAGCTTCCTCGCACGTTTCAGTGGCAGTGTTGCATTTTTCGGCTTCCTTTTGATACTGGGAAGCCACCCTCTTCGCTTCTGCGAAAGTGACATTCATGTGCCGTGCATGCTCTTCAGCAACCAACTCTTGCAATTTCAACTCCTCTGATAAAAGGTCCACAAACTGCTTTTCCATCTCTTTCTTCAGATCAGGGTCATTACTTCCACAGTCTGTTAGGACATCAGGAAGTACCATATTAGCAAGTTCATGCAGGTGTATAATGATGCACCAATCATGCAAGGATCAAATGAGGTTAGACGATTTTGACAGATATGAGACTTCTACGATTTTCGGTCTATTGCCAAAGTATTTCCTGGAATTTCATCCAACCCACATTCCAAGTGGACCAAATACTTGCAACTCGATTGTTCAAACTATTGGCCTAGAAAAAATCAACGGTTTTCCTTTTCCTAGCTTCTTTCTATGGCCCGTTGTCCACTCGAGTTGAAAAGTTGCTCATCAGAAGGCACACTACAGATAAACTTCCTTGTTTTGTTAAACACAAACAATTAGATTTTGTGTGGTGCGTAGGAACGATTAGTTAACATAAGAAGATAGCTAAACCAAGGAATTGAAGAACATATTTGAAGTTGACATGAAAGAAACCTTAAATGTCAATACTTGATACTAGATGGCCGTGTTAAGGGTAGATATCTAACCTGTAACTGATAGATTAACCAGACCTGCAAGCACAGACAAAATAGAGACAATACAATAATCAGTAAGAAGGTAATGTTTCTTCAACTTACACGTACTTATCTCCAAGAAACACATTTTCTCAATGAACATGCATACTTGCATGCTAGATCATTTACAGCTGATTCAATTCCGCAAGATAACCTAAATTTTTACCTAAATACATAAGGGGTAAAGTAACAGAACCAGTTAAAAAGCAGCGTGAAAAGATGGCACAATTTAACTAATAGCTTAAATCTCCTCCATGGTTATATTGATAGACCAATTCACACAGTAGATACACAAAAAGGACGAGATTCACCATTATTCTGGACTCCACTCGTAGCTTTATAAAGTATAAGGAAAATGACCAAGTTAAACTGGCACAGGGTGCCTATTCATCAGCGAAAAAAGCAAGGAAGAAACTCAAACCAATTTGATTTGGGATAGTCTAAAAGTAAATATCATGGATCAAATTGTCTCCAGTTTTCATAATGTCAACTTCATTTGCAAAGTCCTCATCAAAGATTTGACAGTTGAATGAGCTCGATTAAGAAAAACAAAAAAGCTGCCTTTGCAAAAGATTGGACATTTAAGAGCATTGTCCTCGAAGGTACTATGACGAAATCCTCCGTGACCACTCTGCAGGAAAGGATAAAGAAAAAGCAGCTACTTGGCAGGACCCTTTCCTAACACGCTAAATGTTAATACTTGTACTTCAGATTGTATCGAGGCACACATATATAGAATTTAAATCTGTTAAATAGGGTTCTGCTGAAAAAAAATAACAAACAAAGGACATCGTTTTAGTTGGAATGGAGTTAACATCAATATTGAGACGAGCAGGTAAGAAAGACAGTAGTAGTCAAGAAAAAACTAGTATCATGGCAGGGAAAGGAACACTCAACTATACACAAACCACTCGTTCTCGGAGCATGTCTTACATTTCAAGACAAGTAGCCCAGGAAGAAAAAGTATGGGAGCAATGCCTATATTTGACAATCGAAGCCAAAAGCCTTTTTATATTGCTTCAACCGATAATTCCATCGAATCTCCAACTAAAATGGAGGACCGAGACAAGCAAATTGACCGGAGAGGACAACCAAATCATCACCAAGTATCTACAACTGATGAAGAAAACCACCAAGTGAGATCTTGCTGAACCTCAGACAGGGACTCAATTGAAGTTTGATTCACATGATGCTACACATTCTAAGGTTTGAAGTCACAGATTTCCCAAGCTGGAAAACAGATCCAACCAAAGAACCCACAAACCAGTGGTACAAGAGAATTTTAGTTCACTAAACCCACAAGTCCCGAAACCCCAAGATCCAAACTTTGCAATGGCAACAGATCAAGCACCGGAATTGGCCAAATGGGTACCCTTAAATTCCACTCAAATCAGCAAAACAACAACAACCAGAAGCGAGAACAACAAAAGAGAGAAGGGGACACACCAGGAGCAATCTTGAAGAGGGAGACAGGAGGAGGGCAATCACATATGCAAGGAGGACAAGTAGAGGAGGCCATGGCGGAGGTGGAGGTGGGGCCAAACCTCTTCTTGAGCCTCCAGTAGAGGGCGGGCCCACACACACCAAGAGCCGACACAACTGCAAAGATCACAAGGCAAGTCCTCAAGCAATTCCCTCCTGATCTCCTTGACATCTCCTTACACTAAACCCCCCCAACCCTCCTTAAAGTTCTTGTCTTTATCCTATCTCCTCCTCGTTAATAAACTCATCCAAAGTCTTAAAGTCCTTTTTTTTTGTTTTCTTTCTTTTTTCCTCTGCGCTTGGAAGTTAGTGTGAGATCCAATGGCAATTGAATTGATTGGTTTGATCGGTGGGTTTTTACTCCGGCGGTGTTTTTTTATATCGGTTAAATAGATAGGATGGGTTGTGTTTTTATTTATTTAACAACTGATATTAGTCTTTAACATTAAAAAATAGCATATTAGTCCTTAAATTATCTGCAAATGTGAACGGAAGAGGAAGAATTTCATGGATTATTTGAATGAATCACTACCATTTACACCGAGCAAAATGACTTAATAGACGAAAATACACTGATTAGTCACTGCAATGAAAATAATATACTGTTTGGTCCTTATAGTTTGTCAGGATTGTCCCTATATCACTATTCTGACAAGTCAATCAGCATTTGGAAGATTGAGCTTTTAATTGTTGTGCCCATTGTCTCGGACCGACAAGTTAGAAAATAATAATTGTTTGCAAAAAATATGAGTAACTCATTAAATATGTTGTAGGATATGAGTGGGTCTAAATGTAATGGGCCTGCATGCTGTTTAATTGTGTCCCATAGCCATAGCCCATATGGGGTTAAGACATAATGCAACGACCGATTTGACAGATTGATTGGGAGAGGTAAATCGTTTTTGAAAATCAAAAGCTATAATTTTTCATTAGCCAAAAATATCATACAGTATAAGTTACTTAAGTTCAATGGGAAGATTAGATACAATTTCTTCCTCCACCTTGCCTAATCTAGCAGCTTTAACAAACTAATTTGGTACTTGGTTTGCTAATCTAGGAACATAAGTTAGTTAATCTTTAAAAAAAGGAACATAAGTTAGTTTATGCATAAACTCAAAAGAGATGCTTGGATCTCCTAACTTGAAGTTCCACATTTCAATGCCCAAAAGAATCTGCATAATCAAGAAAATCCACTAAGATCTTATAATCGGACTCAATTGAGGAATGACACTAGTTGTTTGACATACTTCAAGCTTCTTCGGTTGCTAGTAGTTCGACTTCAATAGCCGAAAAAGCCTATACAGAGGCGGATTATATTTCCTTGACACATCCAAGATGATCATGAACGACCATAGCTATCTCCAAGTTCTTAGATTGGGATAACCAGAATGCATCAACTCAGATTATGAGAGGTTAATCTATCTTAACCAAAGTTTCGAGTTTATGTCTATGGAGAGACACATATTGTTTAACAGTATCAAAATAATTAAGTGGGATTAGCCGTCCCACTCAATTGTATGTTGAAGTTGAACTTAAATTAGTCGACCAAATACAAGAATAAATAATAGAAGAAGTATGGTCATCCTTGAGCCAGAATTCCCAATCACTCCTTGATTCTCCTCCTCTCGATTATCCCTATAACACTTCTCCTCTTACTCGGTCCACTATTTTCCCAAATCGATTAGAACCCTAAAATCCAAATCGACAGAAATCTACGTCGTTCTGTGTAGGTGAGTCTTTGCATAATGGATTTCAAGCTTTAGTTTCAGATGAATACTTCAACAACTGATTTAATGCAATGATAAAATCTGCAATTTTTGGGCCAAAGTCAGTTTTTGGGGAAAAAATGTTGAGCTTGTCGGACACCGCCAACCCGACCGTTCATGTGTTCCACCGACACACCGTGTCACCGTCGGTGTTGCCCAATACCGTGTCACCGTCGGTTGAACTTTGAGAAAATTTGACTGATCGATGTCGGCGTTAGAAAGTGGGCAAAAACCATCAGACCGATGTATCCTCACCCCTAATCCTTGTTGACTGACCAAGGGGTGCCACTGTCTTAAAATCATGATACTGAATTTGAGGGGGAAGAGCGTGCTGGCTGGCCAACAATGGTGACCGACTTGATGTTTGCTAACATTGTATTTCAGACTCAAGTGGCTAAAGAAGGAAAAAAAAAAATAGGATGCAACAAAAGATCAAACTAAATGTCTCAAGACTATATTTATTTAATTGTACCGAATGGTATTTAGCCCACTAGGCTAACTAATACAGTTTTGAATAGGGTAGCACCTTTGAAAGATGACAAAGCTTTCTGAATAGGTATTTAAGATTGTTGTATATTTGAGAACTCAAATTCTCTGAGACTTGGTTAAGTTAGAACTATTTACTCATCAGTTAATTTAAATGATTGTTGGTATGTTTCTAGTACAAGATAGCCAGGATTTTTTTGAGGAAAAGATAGCCAGGATGTTGCAAGTAGATATATACATACGGGGGGGGGGGGGGGGGGGGGGGGGGGGGGGGGGTGCAGTTGTCCATGAATTGCATGCAAAGCAAGGATGATGCAACACCTTAGCATCAATGTGTAACTAAGATGGACGAAGAGATTCTGACAATGGATAGACGTTTCAAGTGTTTTCTTGACTAGAATAGAAGAAAAATAGGGAACCTACGTTTAATTTAGCTGAGATGATAAAGTATCCAAAGTTAAATTTAATATTTGAGAATGTGGTTTCGACTCAAATTTGAATCAATAAATTAAAAAAAAGTTAATCATGTGGGTTCTAACCCGGTCCAGCCGGGTCTGTCCTGGACATTTCACGGATCCCCTCGTAGTGGACAGCTTTTTGAGATGCGCCTCTAAATTTAGCAAGCCGACGTTGAAATTCCAATTGTTGTTGCTGTTGTTGCATCTATTGTTAAAAACTTGAACTCTAATTCCAACAAGAATTCTCTATTTATTTTTCATGATGAACCATCTTCCAACACTTATTAAGATAAGCTCAAACCTATTCAAAAAAAAAAGATGATAGAAATGATTAATAATTAATTATCAAACCCAACAGCAGGCACAAATCTCATATTACATAAATATTTGTTTGACAGGAACGTAAAAAATTACCACAAATTTTTTTTTTTGATAAGTTGAATTTTATTCGCCATAACTTGGGATCAGCCCCCTCCAAATACATAAATTCTGAGAACTAAAAGAAAGCTCAAACCGATAAATTTTATTACCACCAAAAGTTAACAAGATTGTATTACGAATAAATTGTAATATCTGAGTTTATGTTGAACCGACCAGCAACTAATACAAAACAAACATCACGTTGGTTTTAACGTCTACCGAAAAAAGTTAACGTTAGTTTAGTTAATTTGAGATCACAAAAACAAACGTCGGCAAGTTAACAAAGCATCGCTACTAACAACCAAAAAAAGTTTCACAAGAAAAAAAAAACCAAAAAAAGTTTCATATCCTCGTTATTCCGAGTCCCTTTCCCTTAGCCACCAAGTTAAGCGAAAATCACGGGTTTCCCGCAGACAAAAAGACCAACACTACTCTCCTTTCCCATTAGACATTATTACCAAAATAGTTCTATTGCATAATCATTTTTTTAAAGTTTTATGTACAATTTTATTGAAGTTGATGCATAAATATGTATAATCACTTTCAAAATAGTGTACCCAAATATATATTCAATTTGCTACGAATCACTTGCTCCTTTCAACAAAATAACTCATTTCATAACGTATCATAGGGTGAGTTTATGAGTTTTATTTATCCATAAAAAATTTCAATTGAGTGACACAATTTAACTTAAAATTGTTAGTTTGACGGTGTTGAAGTTAACAACAAATATTAGATATAATATAACATAAATATCAAATATTCGTAAAAAAAATGTCACAATTCTATTTTTTTTTTATATCAGACTTGAGTGGAGATTAATTCTATCAACCTCAAATAACTCATTTGTTATTATTACACCATAGAAAACTCCCCCAAATAAATCCAAAACTCCCACATTACACGTAAGGCCTCTAAGCCTCCACGTCTCACCCTAAAACATCTAATCCCTTCTCCATACCCATTATATAATCACCCAAAATACCACCCAAAAAAAAATAATATACTCACCCAAAACCCACCTCCTCCTCTAAAAAGTAAAAAACCTTCCCAAAAACCCAACAATGGCGAGCAGCAGCAGCAAGAAGACGATGGAAGTGGTGAAAGGGCTGGACCTGGAGCGATACATGGGTCGGTGGTACGAGATAGCCTCGTTCCCGTCCTTCTTCCAGCCCAAGACCGGCACCGACACCAGGGCCACCTACACCCTCAACCCCGACGGCGCCACCGTCCACGTCCTCAACGAGACGTGGAGCAACGGCAAGAGGGACTCCATCGAAGGGACCGCCTATAAGGCCGACTCGAAAAGCGACGAGGCTAAGCTAAAGGTCAAGTTCTACGTGCCGCCTTTCCTGCCTTTGATCCCTGTCACCGGGGATTACTGGGTCTTGCATGTTGATGAGGATTACCAGGTCGCCATGGTCGGTGGCCCGACAAGGAAGTTCCTTTGGGTACGTTGTTGTTTTGACCCATATTTTCGGTTTGTTTAAATCTATGGTTAAGTTAGAACAACGCTCTCGAGACAGTTAGATGAGTTAGGGGATTGGGGCTGGGGATTTTTCAGATGTTTAGAAGGGCATAGATCAAAATTAGGAAGCTTGGTCTTTTGTTAATCAAATGTTTTGTCAATTTTTGGCAACCCTTTTACTTGCTTTGAAGTAGAGATGGGATGGAAGCATTGGATTAGAGTTTAATTCTTATGATTTGGAGCTTAATATATGCTACTTCAACAATGGTTGCTCAAAGGGAACCAAAATATTATTATTTTTCCAAGTATGTTGTATAATTGCACTGTAATGGAAAATTTTGGTGTAGTCATGGCACAAGTATAAATCCGACCAGCGAGATTTTAGTGGTTTTTTATTTTTATTTTTAATTCTATGGTCGGGCCTATAGTGTTTGATGTGGCTATACTGGATATGACTATCAAATTATTACTACTCGCATTGGATTCGGGGGTAACTGGTTGTTGTTATTGTCTACCAGATTCTGTGCAGGCAGACTGCTCTCGATGAGGAGACCTACAACATGCTGTTGGAGAAGGCCAAGGAGGCAGGCTACGATGTGAGCAAGTTGCACAAGACTCCGCAGAGCGACACGCCCCCGGAAGGAGATGGGCCCAAGGACACCAAAGGCATTTGGTGGATCAAATCCTTGTTTGGAAAATAGAGCAGACCAGACTTGGAGATGTTACAATTGAGATGCATCCTTGTATAAAATATCACCATCCCCCCATGTTCAATTAAATTCTGTCAGCATTTACTATTAGTGTGGTCGTCGTCATCGTTATATATGTTCTTCGTGGGAATTAAAGCCAGGGTGCCATTTTCTCTATTGTCTGTCAGGAGAGTCTCTTTCACCTGTGAATTTGGGTCATCATGAGAGCTTGTAAAGATTTCAATCTGGTGGTGTGAAATATTTGACTTGAATTCAGTAGTTCGTTATTACATAAATGGACATGGGTCTTTAATCTTTCTTGTACCCCACACATTCTGCTTTATCCATATAATGGACTGGACACTTGGAAGGTAGGTCCAATATTATCTGAAGCAGCTGTCTTGGTGGATGGATGCTATATCATGGCTCCCAATAATGCATCTTCAGGCTTCAGCAGATGGCACTCAAATAATGATACTTGGGGACCTCTAACTATGTTCGAACTCGAAACTTTTGTATATTTGCGGTTCATGCTAGTTATTAATGCTTTTTTTTTTGAAAGACTAATTTAGCTAATGTTAGTTATTAACAAGGGTTTGATATTTATTGTGTGTGTGAATTATGTGGGCTCAATTTGTACTTTAGTGAGTTTTATAAGCGGGCTAGAATGTTCCTTGAGCGTATACGCGTCCTTGGTGCGGACAGCGCAGGTCGCAAAGCGACCCCGCTATAGCACATCGTGTCGCCTTGCGTTCAGCCTGTCCTCTAGCTGTCCGGCAATTGCAATTATTTTTTTTAGTGAAATCTCAATATTTAGAATTGAAAATTGTCTAATCTTATTTAGGAATAATTCTTCTAATAAATTTTTTTACATCTGTGAAATTTGAACTCACGATCTCTTTAAAAATTCAAATCGCTTGCCAGACGACAAACGACGGACGAAAAGGAATTAAGAAAAACAAGAACAAGATATAACAACTTGATTGCAAGCTATAGGACACCTCTTGTAGACACTATTCAAAATTGGATTATTCGACATAATAGATCTCATAATTTATACTAAATTTTTTGAAAAGTAAATTATTTACATCAAGAATTATACCATAAGAGACTTTGAATTTTATATATCTGTATTAGGTCTTGTGCTGTTAGCCAAATGAGATTTGGGGTAGTTTATACTAATTTGAGAAGCTCTTTAGGCTTACATGTAAACTTCCGAAAATGGACGCACCAACTGATGAAGGTAAAGTTGAGGAAACCAATTCCATTGCTATTTAGTGAGTCCCGACCCAAGTGCACCATTTCAGATTGGTAAACTGGGACTGGGACAGTGTAGAGACAGATTTACTCGCACCATCGAGAATGAGAGAGTCAGCATATATGCACATAATTTTACAAATATTATTATGTTAACATTGTGATATGATGGCATCACAATTAATACATTCAATTTTCTAGTTCTAGTGGTAGATGCATATCCTAAACCTTTTTCTGGAATTTTTTTTTACTACTATCTGGACACTCATTAAATTGATTAATCTAAATTTGAACTGGATAAAAGTTTGAAAAATAACAAAAATTTTCTTAATAGAGGTTTCATTGAAGTAATTGAAATTAGGAAAAGACCCATAAACGTTAAATTGAGCTGTCCTGACCTGAGTGGTCTTTCCTGAAAGTTGGGAGGCCATAATTAGATTATCACCAAATGGCTTAAAAACTAATTATAGCTTAGCTCCCATCAATGAAGTTATTATAAGCCATCAGTTAATACGATAAACTCGTGGAGTTACCAATTCCTTCAGTTTCTTTTTTTCCTTGTTTCAAAAGTTACCCATTCCCTTGAGAGTTTCATTTTGTGGGAGGAAACTTCAAAGGGAATGCCCTTTTGATCTCAATCTTCTTGAGGTCCAAGTAAGTTAACCATTTTGTGTTATCTTATTCTGGCCCATCCTTATCTTACTAATTTAACTTTGAGGTAATAGAAAATGATATGAAATCTGTTTTTCTTTTAATGTCCACATGATCATTTAAAAATTTGATGCTTTGTGAAATTATCAAACTGCTTGAATCATGACCATGATCTTTCATTGATAAAATCAATCAATAAGCTCTGCTGGAATTGGTAAAATGATGTCATTGCGCGTATTTCTAGTATGAAGAACGTAATGTCATGTGAATTAGTCGAATTTAAAGAGGGTAAAATATATATTGTTCTGAATAGAACCAAATAATGTTGTTGTTGTATTAATGGGTGGCAGTTTGATGATACAAGAGACAAGTTTTGACGTGCCTCTCATAATGTAATATTCTTTTTCCGGGTAGTTTTAGATAATATTTTTATGTACTATACCCTATTTTTTGCTTATGATATACCTTGTTTATTCTCTATGAGTAATAATCTCACCTACTTATTAAAAAAATGAAAATAGAACCTTGAAGAAAATATACAAATATTTTTAGTGGGTTGAATGGTTTTTTTAATTCTGCATTTTTATTTCAAATTTTTGTTTCGATTGTGCATGAAACAGGATTAGGAGGAAAAATGATTAGATACCTACTCTTCATTTCCTTGCTGATTCATTCAGCAGCATCAAGGGGGAAGCCAACCACATTTGCCGAAAAAAAATGGTTAACCCTGAGCGGTAAGAGATTTTGATTCCGAGATTTTGGACCCGTCGTGCTTGACTCTTCGAATACCAGAAGTTCACCAAAAAAAAAACTACAGCATAATGACATGCATTGCTTTCCTTAACATCTTGTTCCTTTTCCATGTTTATGCACAGGTAGGCAACCAGCTGTGGTTGCCCGTGGAGGGTTCAGTGGCCTATTTCCGGAGTCCATCTCATTTGCGAATATGATGGCCGTCTCTACAAGCGTGAGCGATGTGGTGATCCTCTGCAATCTGCAGCTCACTCAGGACGGCGTTGGAATATGCCAGCCGGACGTCAGGCTCGACAACACCACGACCATATCATCCGTATACCCGAACAGATCCAAATCGTACGTTGTCAACGGCCAGAGTCTCACCGGATGGTTCGCTTTCGATTACACTTTCCAGCAGCTGTCAACCAATGCGACAGGTTAGTCGCGAACCGTCCTGTTATTTCACTTTCCGACCTGATTACATTGCTGAGGATCACAAGTCTCAACACGTTCTGAATCAAATTCTGACCGTTGGGTTCGCACCTTTTCAATCCAATCGAAATCGACATGCTGGTGTTCCAACTTCTGAAATGTCACTTACCAATCGAAACGTTGACTGTTCTTTTGTAATGCAGCGGTGCAAAACATTTTCTCCCGGCCGGATGTCTTTGATGGCTACTCTCCCATATCCACCGTGGATGATGTCCTGGGTTCTAAACCACCAGCGCTATGGATCAATGTTCCGGTACATACGAAACGTTGCATACTACTACGTTCACAAGTTCTCGAACTTGGTTACTTCTCTGATGTCGGCTGATGTTTGTGTTTTGTTTAAGAATGTCATATGAGCTGATAAGCTGCAATTTTATGCAGTATGCTCAAGTCTATTCAGAGCACAAACTAAACATCGACTCGTTTATTATTAAAACCGGACTACAAGGAACAGCACAATTCATTGCATCTCCTGAGATCGCGTTCTTGAGAACAATGAAAGCTCAAAAGACAAAGGATAATAGCTTCATGGCCTTGCTCTTCCTGGTGTTTCAAGACAAAGATGTGACAGAGCCTACAACGAATCAGACCTATGGTTCGATAGCGCAAAATCTTGCGACGATCAGACCACTGGTGGACGGGATCGCTGTCCCGAAAGAGTACATCTGGCCTGTCAATGCCGATGGCTACATCGATGCTCCCACTACTCTTGTAAATGATGCTCACAAGCTTGGCCTACGTGTTTATGTCCACGGTTTCGCAAACGACATGGTGCGAGTTTATAACTACAGTTATGATCCCTCGGCTGAGTACCTGCAGTATGTTGATAATTCTCAGTTCTCGGTTGATGGTTTCATAACCGATTTCCCTCCCACAGCATCACAAGTTGTTGGTAAGTCTATTCAGGTGGAACTGATTTTCCGTTCTGTGCTTGAGCGTGCAGCCTAACCCTTTGAATGCCAATATTAATGCAGCTTGCTATGGCAAATACATCGATATCGCCCGAACACAGGGTGAGTATCTGATCCTTCTTTATCCGAATTCCGATGCTGCAGAAGCCAAATAACCGGCAATTTTGTTACGCCAGTCGATAGTACCTTACTATCTGCTTACGTGCAGGACAACCGATGATCATTAGTCACAACGGAGCAAGCGGAGACTACCCTGGCAGCACTGATGTCGGGTACCAACAAGCAGTCAAGGACGGGGCTGATGTTATAGATTGCTCGGTTCAAATGTCACAAGACGGAGTGGTTTTCTGCTCGGATTCTGCAGACCTTACAGGAAATACGAACGCCATTACCACATTCATGTCCAAATCTGTCACCGTCCCTGAAATTCAGCAGGCAGCTGGAGTCTTCTCGTTTGACCTCACCTGGAGTGACATCCAGACCTTGCAACGTAAGTGCCACAACTCGCTTGAAGAAGAGTTACCCTTCAACCCTTTTAGATTATCGTCTCACCAGATTAAGTCCCAAATTGCAGCACAAATCGTCAGCCCCTATGAGAAGGTTGGCCTCCAAAGAAACCCCGCAAACAAGAACAGCGGCAAGCTTCTGACACTCGCTGCGTTTTTGGAACTCGCTAAAGCTCAATCAGTCTCCGGAGTCCTGATTGATGTCGAGGTAATCATCTTGTTTGATTGCATCCCTTCCACTCCAAACCAGCAGTTCTGAAACTCATGTTTTCCGACCTCAGAACGCGGCCTACCTAGCATCGAAGAAGGGCCTCGACATTGTAGCAGCGGTAATCACTGCATTGACCAACGCCTCGCTCACCAACACAAGTGTCTTGATCCAATCTGATGACTCATCAGTTCTGGACAAGTTCCAAAATGTCCCGGCGTACAAGCGAGTGCTGTTGATCAGCGAGGCATTCGGGGATGCACCCAAACAGCCGGTGGATGAGATCAAGAAGCACGCCGATGCAGTCACTTTGACAAGGAGCTCCATCATCTACGCACCAAACGGATTCTCGAAAACCGCCTCCAAAGTTGTCGACGAGCTGCACGCTGCAAACATCACGGTGTTTGTCAGAACCTTCATGAACGAGGTTCCCACGCTTCTATACGACTACTTCACCGATCCCACGATCGAGATCGCCACCTACACCAACATGAAAGTCGACGGGATCATAACCGAGTTCCCAAAAACTGCAGACAGATTCTTCAGTAAGTGTTCCATCCCATCAAACACAACAACCTGCTGCATTTCACTGACATGTCCTCTTGTCCCGAAACGCAGGGAATCCATGCTCGAACTTGAACAACAACATAGACTTCGCGATCTTGCCCGTGGAACCCGGATCACTCTACTCAGCGGTACCCCCAGAGGCAGCCGCACCCGCAAGCGCTCCGCTCGCGTCCCTCACAGTGACGGATGTGGTCCACCCGCCACTCCCCCCGGTGTCCAAGGACGCGGACACAGCCGCGCCAGCGCCCAAGTCGGCTGCTGTGGCCAATGCTGGTCTCACTGTGGTGGCCCTCATGGTGATCAGCATGCTGCTCTCCTCCCTTGTGAATTGAATTAGACAGTCCTTCCTTCTACTAACCATTTCATTTACTGAGAGCCTACTGAATCACATAAACCACAAATATACAAGAATTAGCAAATACCAACTTTGAGTGGTGTTCTAATTTTTGGTCCATAATTTATTTAACCTTCCCACGCTCAAATTGGGCAATTAAATACGGTTAAATATTCTTTTTGCCATGCAAGAAATAATTCCCCCTATGAATTCGTGTGCATTCCACATTCCATTCGTAATTATCCAACTCAAAATTTCTGGTTAAATTAAAAAATCGATCTTCCGAAAATGCATTTGTTAGCTCTGATCTTCTTAATGCTGTAAATTCTACCGGAAATTTTTTTTAAAATCAATCTTTTAATAATTTGTATAAATTATGAAGTGGAAGAGCTTAGTATTCAGTTTTTTTAATTAAAAATGATTTAATTAGTGGGGGAGGAGGCTCAGAATTGCGTTAAAGGGAGCATGCAGATAATAGGAAGGGGAAGGAAAAACCGAAACGCCCGAAAACGAAACGTCGGCTGCGAAAATGTTAATTAAATTCGCCTCGCCGAGTTGAAATCGGGCGGCGGTTTCCCATTTTACCCCTCCCGAAAACCGCTCGCTCCCTTTAGCTCGTCAGAAACGACATCGTCACTGCCTCGTAACCAAAAGGGACCGGAAAAGAAGAGGAAAAGGAGATGGTGGCGGTGGTGGTGGTGGAGATAGAGAGAGAGAGAGAGAGAGCGGATTAAGGCTTCGTTTGTTTCACCGGAGGAGGAAGAAGAAGAAGAAGAAGAAGAAGAAGGAAGGGCGGTTGGGTCCGAGGGGCAAAGAGTAATCATTGGCCTCGCTAGCGACCGGGGAGAGGGCGGAGCAACCGCCCTTCGTGAACCGGCCGCCGCTCTCCCGGGAGCAAAGCCTCATACTTGAAGCTGATGAGCGTCAACACCGGAGCATTTATAGGAGCTGGCGGTGGGTTAATCGTGGCCGTCGGATTAGAGTGGAAAGTAGGGTCTTTTACTTTTACCCTTGATTACCATGGGTGAGTGAGGGGTAAACTGTTCGTTTGGTCATTGAACTTTGAATTTTTACAGAGTGGTCACTTTTCTTCTTAGTCTATTATTTGGATTAAAGACACTTTAGTACTTTGTATTATTGGAAATAGACACTTTAGATTATGTATTTTGGAAACTCCACAAGACTATCCTGTATTTGTCTCCAGCTATTTAATTGCCGGAATGGAATATTCCGTGAACCTGAGATGATGTCGACAAATTATGATAGTGGCGTGGAACGATGACAAAAGACAGTTGACATGAACTAAAGAAAAAATCATTAGTCTTCCTCTTTATCGAACTAAAATCCTTTTCATCCTCATCTTCTAGTCAAGGTCACCATCGGCCTCCTGCCACTAAGGTCACTGTTGAGCTTCGCATCGGAAGCAAGAAGCTCTAATCGGTTAGGAGGTTGGTGGTCGTCCTCGTCCTCAAGCCGTCGAGTTCACCGTCGTTCTCGTCCTCCTCGCCGTCGTCCTCGATGGAAAGATCTTGATGTCTAGGTCACTGTCGTCCTCCTCGCCGTTGTTCTCGACTGAAAGATTTTGATGTCAAGATTGTCGTCGTCGTCGTCCTCCAGCCGCCCCCAACTAGCACCGTTAAGGTTGCTGTCGATCTTCGCATAGAAAATCAGATCTAATCAGCTTGGAGTTTGGGCGTCTTCCTCCTCACCCGAAGCACCGTCTTCGTCCTCGCTTCTCCTCGACCGCAGAATCTTTTGATCTCTATAATCTAGCCTTTGAGTAGTAGCGTCGTCATCCTCTTCTCCTCCTTGAGATCGTCGTTGAGCACGCATCTTGCAGGAGCTTGGCTTTCGAGCTCCCCAATCGCCTAAATCCAAACCCTCGTCGTCTCCACTGATTTCATCATCCTTATTGCTGTAGAGATGGATCCGCGCGGGAGCGGATTTGGTGGGTACTAGGACTAAAAGAATATTGATTCGCATGTGTAGTGATATTGAATTTTTTAAAGGGCAAATTACCTTTAGGTCTCTGATTTATAATTTTATTACTTACAGGTCCCTAGTTTTTGAAAATAGTGTATGAGGTCCCTGCTTTTTAAGAAAATATTGGTCTGAGATCCCTAGTCACCAGATCGATCTTCTTAAAAATCTCCAGAGAAAATCTCCGATCCGGTGACTAGGGACCTCAGACCAATATTTTCTTAAAAAGTAGGGACCTCATACACTATTTTCGAAAGTCATGGATCTGCGAATAATAAAACTATAAACCAAAGACCTGATAGTAATTTACCCTTTTTTTTCCCAGCGATCCCTTAGAGGAAGGTCCAAGGACGGGGGGCAACATGTAGGAGACATAAAAGTTTGGGCTCTAGAAGAATTTGTTGTTTCTCATATTTTAGAAGAGTTGCTCACTTATAAATCTAATCAATGAGAGCGCGCCAAAAAGTGATTGGTATTATAAAGATTTGAGGAGCAATCCCCAAAGTGGAGGATGTTCCGGAATCTTTTTGATTGCTTGTTCGAGAACTTCGATCTTTAGCTCTGGAACAGAACCATTTCCTTAGATCTGAGAGAACTTCTTGAGAGAACTTCTTGATGAATAGGAAGGAAGCTTAATCGGAAAAATTATAATTTTTCTTCTATGATTGATTGGTATAAACATCAACAATTGAGAATTGGATTAGTTTTGCCTCAACAAATCTGTACTTGGGAAGAAAAATCTACTTAAAAGAGAGATTGTTAGAGAAGTAAAAAAATACTATAATTTTCATTACCAAACAAAAAAAGATGAATTATTTTGTGAAATTTTTTTGGACCTATAAAAAGTTTCATAGATGTCGTAGAACTCCTCTTTAAAATTTTGTTTGTAGTTGTTATGTTCACAGATGTTGCTTCACTCTTGGTCATAAGTTTCTTCACAGTGTTCAAATATGTTTCATGTGCCAAAATATGTTTCTTAATCTAAATAAAATACTTACCCCAAGTAGCTAATAGTAGATTCAATAAGCTAACGAAGATGGGAGAATTAGATTCATAACAATTTTTACTAACTTTATAATTTACTTATCAAGTGAATAAAGAGTATGGAAAAAGAAATTAACATTTTATGTACAATGATTTGGTTCGGGTCCACTCGAGCCTATGTAATTCTTCATTCGTCTACCTGAACCGAATAACCATACATCAAGTGTTAATTTCTTTGTCTCTACTCTTTATTCACTTGATAAGTAATTTGTAAAATTAGTAAAAATTGTATCAACCTATGTCTACTTGTGATAGCATCTTTTGTGAGGAAATAACTCCTCCAACATACAAATGTTCATCAACATGTTTTTTTTAGGGAGATGTTCATCAACATGCTCGTTCTACATACATTTTGCGAGTTGGACATTTTGCAATCACATTTTGTTATGTTCTTCATCGATGTAAGAGCTTAGATATCTAAGAGTCAATTTTTTACACGTTTGAAAATAAACTTAAGACATTAATTTGTATCTCTTTCCATAAAAAGATAACAAAATCAGTAGTCATAGTAAAGAGTAGAGAGTGCAAGTCGCCCAATACAATTTCAAAAAGGTGCAAACCAATCTTCTTCTTTTTTAGGGAGGACTCCTCTTCGAGGGCCAGGATGTAGGCCCGGAGTTTGGCCTTTTGGTCAGGCAAGTCGCGGGCCATACAGTCATGGCTGTCTATAGAACTCTCAAGGACGGTCTTCATGTCACTGCTCGACATGGTTCTGGTTCGGATCTTCTATTGGGTTGCATCTTCAACACACAGGTCGGCATACCGCGTGGTAGACAATGGATCTCTTCAAAGGATCGCAGCGTAGGTCACAACCTGATTCGATTGAAGGAGGTTGGCCAAGGTCATTTCCATGTTCTTCCTTTCCCTTTGCCTTCCCCTGCTAAAACATAAACAACAGACAAGTGAGAAATGGATCTTCCCCTGCTAGAACTCTCAAGGACGGCCTTGATGTCACTGCTCGACATGGTTCTGGTTCAGATCTTCTGTTGGGTTGCATCTTCAGCACACAGGTTGGCATACCAACGGTAGACAATGGATCTCTTCAAAGGATCGCAGCGTAGGTCACAACCTGATTCGATTGAAGGAGGTTGGCCAAGGTCATTTCCCTGTTCTTCCTTTCCCTTTGCCTTCCCCTTCTAAAACATAAACAACAAACAAGTGAGCAAGCAAAAACCTAGTCCAATTTAGTAGTACAAAACAAAAAATTCTAAATTCTTCTCAAGCCCAATTCGATCTTCTAAAGCACAGTCCAATTAAGCAGTACAAAACCAAAAACCCTAAATTCTTCTCAAGCCCAATTCGATCTTCTAAAGCCCGGTCCAATTTCACAGTACAAAACTAAAAATTCTAAATTCTTCTCAAGCCTAATTTGATCTTCTAAAGCCGAGTGTACAAAACCAAAAACCCTAAATTCTTTTCAAGTTCAATTCGATCTTCTAAAGCCCAGTCCAAAAATCCTAAATTCTTCTCAAGATCTTCTAAAACCATTGTCCAATTTAACAGTACAAAATCAAAAGCCCAATCTTCTAAAGCCCAGTCCAATTTCACAGTACAAAACCAAAAACCCTAAATTCTTCTCAAGCCCAATTTGATCTTCTAAAGCCCAGTGTACAAAACCAAAAACTCTAAATTCTTTTCTAGCCCAATTCGATCTTCTAATGCCCAGTCCAAAAATCCTAAATTTTTCTTAAGATCTTCAGAAACCCCAGTCCAATTTAACAGTACAAAACTAAAAAATCTTAAATTCTTCTCAAGCCCAATACGATCTTCTAAAACCCAGTCCAATTTCAAAAAGTGCAACTTCTACGAGTATAAGCTAATTTAATTAGCAGTCACAATATTTCTTCACAGTGTTCAAATATGTTTAATGTGCCAAAATATGTTTCTTAATCTGAATAAAATACTTACCCCAAGTAGCTAATAGAAGATTCAATAAGCTAATTAAGATAAGGGAATTAGATTGATAATTATTTTTACTAACTTTATAATTTACTTATCAAGTGAATAAAGAGTATGGAAAAAGAAATTAACACTTTATGTACAATGATTCGGTTCGGGTCCACTTGAGCCTATGTAATTCTTCAACCGTCTACCTGAACCGAATAACTATACATCAAGTGTTAATTTCTTTGTCTCTACTCTTTATTCACTTGATAAATTGTAAAAATTGGTAAATTCTTTTCAAGATCTACTGAAACCCTAGTCCAATTTAGTAGTACAAAGCAAAAAATTCTAAATTCTTCTCAAGCCCAATTCGATCTTCTAAAGCCCAGTCCAATTAAGCAGTACAAAACCAAAAACCCTAAATTCTTCTCAAGCCCAATTCGATCTTCTAAAGCCCAGTCCAATTTTACAGTACAAAACTAAAAATCCTAAATTCTTCTCGAGCCTAATTTGATCTTCTAAAGTCGAGTGTACAAAACCAAAAACCCTAAATTCTTTTCAAGTTCAATTCGATCTTCTAAAGCCCAGTCCAAAAATCCTAAATTCTTCTCAAGATCTTCTAAAACCATTGTCCAATTTAACAGTACAAAATCAAAAGCCCAATTCGATCTTCTAAAGCCCAGTCCAATTTCACAGTACAAAACCAAAAACCCTAAATTCTTCTCAAGCCCAATTTGATCTTCTAAAGCCCAGTGTACAAAACCAAAAAATCGAAATTCTTTTCAAGCCCAATTCGATCTTCTAATGCCCAGTCCAAAAATCCTAAATTCTTCTTAAGATCTTCTGAAACCCTAGTCCAATTTAACAGTACAAAACTAAAAAATCCTAAATTCTTCTCAAGCCCAATACGATCTTCTAAAACCCAGTCCAATTTCAAAAAGTGCAACTTCTACGAGTATAAGCTAATTTAATTACCAGTCACAATATTTCTTCACAGTGTTCAAATATGTTTAATGTGCCAAAATATATTTCTTAATCTGAATAAAATACTTACCCCATGTAGCTAATAGTAGATTCAATAAGCTAACTAAGATAAGGGAAGTAGATTGATAATCATTTTTACTAACTTTATAATTTACTTATCAAGTGAATAAAGAGTATGGAAAAAGAAATTAACACTTTATGTACAATGATTCGGTTGGGGTCCACTTGAGCCTATATAATTCTTCAACCGTCTACCTAAACCGAATAACCATAGATCAAGTGTTAATTTCTTTGTCTCTACTCTTTATTCACTTGATAAATTATAAAAATTAGTAAATTCTTCTCAAGATCTTCTGAAACCCTAGTCCAATTTAACAGTACAAAACCAAAAATCCTAAATTCTTCTAAAGCCCAATTCGATCTTCTAAAGCTCAGTCCAATTTCACAGTACAAAATCAAAAACCCTAAATTCTTCTCGAGCCCAATTTGATCTTCTAAAACCCAGTGTACAAAACCAAAAACTCTAAATTATTTTCAAGCTCGATTCGATCTTCTAATGCCCAGTCCCAAAATCCTAAATTCTTCTCAAGATCTTTTGAAACTCCAGTCCAATTTAACAGTACAAAACTAAAAACCCTAAATTCTTCTCAAGCCCAATTCGATCTTTTAAAACCTAGTCCAATTTCAAAATGTGCAACTTCTACGAGTATTAGCTAATTTAATTGGCAGGCACAATTTTTGTCCTTTCTTGCATTTTCTTGTCTTCTCTTGCCTTTTTTGCATTTGCTTGCCTTTTTCTTGTCTTTTATTTGTTGTTGTTTTTTCTTGCCTTTTCTTATTTTTTCTTGCATCTTCTTGCTTTTTCTTTCCTTTTCTTTCTTTTGTTGAATTTTCTTTTTTTTCTTGCCCTTTCTTGCCTTTTCTTTCATTTGTTTCTTTTTCTTGTTTTGTTGTTGGTTTTTGTTGCATATTCTTGTCATTTCTTGCATTTTTTTGCCCTTTCTTATCTTTTCTTGCCTATTTTTATTTTTTCTTATATTTTTTTATCTTTTATTGTTTTTTCTTAACTTTTCTGCCTTTTTTGGCCTATTCTTGCATTTTCTTGAATTTTCTTACATTTTCTTTTCTTTGAATTCGAATCCCTCGATTAATTGTCCTATTCCAAATTACACTACAAAACCAAAATGGAGAATGTGTTTAGCCCAAAATGCAACCGCCGACAGTATAACTTCTTTTCGAGGGCCTGGAGCTTGGCCCCTTGGTCAGGCAAGTTTGACGCCATATGATCAAACATACGCATGTACTTCTCAATCTCGCGTGCAATGTCATCATCATCCCCTCGCTCATTTTGTTAGGTTAGGGTTTGAAAGAGCGGGAAAATGTAAAGGAAGAGTAGAGGTGTTGGGGGGGGGGGGGGGGGGGGGTTGATGTGACGGGGTTTGGGTTGAATCCCAATTCGTCGAAGCCCAATGTACAAACTAAAACCCAAGCCCGAACCAAAAACCGTAAGCCTTATTCATCCCGAAACCTAAAACCCTAATTCAAGCACAAACCAAAAACCATAAAGCCCAATTCGTCGAAGCCCACTGTACAAAACATATAACCCTAATTCAAGCCCAAACCAAAAATCCTAAGCTTAATTCAATTCATCGCACCTGAATTAATTGCTCGATACTTTTCTGGCGTGCTAATTCCTCCTCGAGGCTCTGGATCCTAGCCCGGAGCCCGGCCCCTCCATCAGGCAATGTGTGCCCCAAATCTCGAAGCGTATTTTTGTTGACACCAATCCGGCCCCGGAGATCATCCACGTCATCGCCCCCCATGCCGCCCATTTCTTTCTTTGAAATTCCTAGAGATTCTTTTCTTCTTCTTTTTTTTTTTGAGGTTCTTTTCTTGTTCTTCTTGGGAGTTAAGTGTGAGAGGTGAATTTAATTGATCGGCGGGTTGGGTTTTTAACTTGGCCCTCTTTTTAAATCTCTCCTTGGTTTTTTTAATTTAATAATCAATTGTATCCGTGTAACTAAAATTTACATTTTTCTATAAAAAAAATATCAAATAATACACATTTTTATATTTCTGTCTCCAACTTAAAAATTGGACCAAATTATAACAACTAATCAAATTAGTTAAACTAGTCGGTTATGATTAATTAATTTATAACAACTCAATTTAGATTACAAACCAAAACGAGGCAAGATTGAGCTTTTAATTGTTGTCTCAGACCGGCAAGTTTTCTACTACTTATTTATCTTTATAGAAACGATAGGAAAAAAAAGATGAGGTCTCGAGTCAGATTCGTAAAGCCTCTTCGTTAACGAGTAATTTTATGATTGTCACAATGTACGAAGCATAAAGATTTGAACCAATGGAAAGATCTTACACGCCAAATGTTTTCCCTAATTAACATGGAGATATTTCTGTCCAAACAAATTATTTAAAAAATAGCATAGTGTCAATTTAACAAATCTCTGTGGCTTGATAAAATATTTTTGAAAATAAAAGTTGTGGTGTGCAAATAGGCAAACTACAGGTACTAAAATAGAACTTTACCAAAAAAATTAATATGACGTTTTTGTGGTGGATGCCACGTGTAAATTAATATGAAAGTTTAGGGAGTCTTAACTCAAACCTTGAGGTGTAAAACTTCTACTTATGGAAACAAAGACACTGAGCTATGTACGTGTACACTAAAAGGAAACTAAACATGCCAATTTGTCCGTCGATGCCTGTTACATCCAGAATGAAAGCACAATCATAAGGAGGGAGACGAAACAAGAGCTTGGATTCAGTTACTAGCCAGGATCAACGATGATGCTGTTTCTGATGCGTCAGGCTTTATATGTTCCTGATTTGCTAGTTAGATATGAAACATTGCATTGGTCTTAAATTCTTCTCAAGCCCAATTCGATCTTCTAAAGCCCAGTCCAATTTCACATTACAAAACTAAAAATCCTAAATTCTTCTCAAGCCTAATTTGATCTTCTAAAGTCGAGTGTACAAAACCAAAAACCCTAAATTCTTTTCAATTTCAATTCGATCTTCTAAAGCCCAGTCCAAAAATCCTAAATTCTTCTCAAGATCTTCTAAAACCATTGTCCAATTTAACAGTACAAAATCAAAAGCCCAATTCGATCTTCTAAAGCCCAGTCCAATTTCACAGTACAAAACCAAAAACCCTAAATTCTTCTCAAGCCCAATTTGATCTTCTAAAGCCCAGTGTACAAAACCAAAAAATCTAAATTCTTTTCAAGCCCAATTCGGTCTTCTAATGCTCAGTCCAAAAATCCTAAATTCTTCTTAAGATCTTCTGAAACCCAAGTCCAATTTAACAGTATAAAACTAAAAAATCCTAAATTCTTCTCAAGCCCAATACGATCTTCTAAAACCCAGTCCAATTTCAAAAAGTGCAATTTCTACGAGTATAAGCTAATTTAATTAGCAGTCACAATATTTCTTCACAGTGTTCAAATGTGTTTAATGTGCCAAAATATGTTTCTTAATCTGAATAAAATACTTACCCCAAGTAGCTAATAGTAGATTCAATAAGCTAACTAAGATAAGGGAATTAGATTGATAATCATTTTTACTAACTTTATAATTTACTTATCAAGTGAATAAAGAGTATGGAAAAAGAAATTAACACTTTATGTACAATGATTCAGTTCGGGTCCACTTGAGCCTATATAATTCTTCAACCGTCTACCTGAACCGAATAACCATACATCAAGTGTTAATTTCTTTGTCTCTACTCTTTATTCACTTGATAAATTGTAAAAATTAGTAAATTCTTCTCAAGATCTTCTGAAACCCTAGTCCAATTTAACAGTACAAAATCAAAAATCCTAAATTCTTCTAAAGCCCAATTCGATCTTCTAAAGCTCAGTCCAATTTCACAGTACAAAATCAAAAACTCTAAATTCTTCTCGAGCCCAATTTGATCTTCTAAAGCCCCGTGTACAAAACCAAAAACACTAAATTATTTTCAAGCTTGATTCGATCTTCTAATGCCCAGTCCAAAAATCCTAAATTCTTCTCAAGATCTTTTGAAACTCCAGTCCAATTTAACAGTACAAAACTAAAAACCCTAAATTCTTCTCAAGCCCAATTCGATCTTTTAAAACCTAGTCCAATTTCAAAATGTGCAACTTCTACGAGTATTAGCTAATTTAATTAGCAGTCCCAATTTTTGTCATTTCTTGCATTTTCTTGTCTTCTCTTGCCTTTTTTGCATTTGCTTGCCTTTTTCTTGCATTTTCTTGTCTTTTCTTGTCTTTTATTTGTTGTTGTTTTTTCTTGCCTTTTCTTATTTTTTCTTGCCTCTTCTTGCTTTTTCTTTCCTTTTCTTTCTTTTGTTGAATTTTCTTTTTTTTTCTTGTTTTTTCTTGCCCTTTCTTGCCTTTTCTTTCTTTCATTTGTTTCTTTTTCTTGTTTTGTTGTTGGTTTTTGTTGCATATTCTTGTCATTTCTTATTTTTTCTTGCATTTTTTTGCCCTTTCTTATCTTTTCTTGCCTATTATTGCCTATTTTTATTTTTTCTTATATTTTTTTATCTTTTATTGTTTTTTCTTAACTTTTCTGCCTTTTTTGGCCTATTCTTGCATTTTCTTGAATTTTCTTACATTTTCTTGCCTTTTCTTTTCTTTGAATTCGAATCCCCCGATTAATTGTCCTATTCCAAATTACACTACAAAACCAAAATGGAGAATGTGTTTAGCCCAAAATGCAACCGCCGACAGTATAACTTCTTTTCGAGGGCCTGGAGCTTGGCCCCTTGGTCAGGCAAGTTTGACGCCATATGATCAAACATACGCATGTACTTCTTAATCTCGCGTGCGATCTCATCATCATCCCCTCGCTCATTTTGTTAGGTTAGGGTTTGAAAGAGCGGGAAAATGTAAGACTTCTACTTATAGAAACAAAGACACTGAAAGTTTAGGGAGTCTTAACTCAAACCTTGAGGTGTAAAACTTCTACTTATAGAAACAAAGACACTGAGCTATGTACATGTACACTAAAAGGAAACTAAACATGCCAATTTGTCCGTCGATGCCTGTTACATCCACAATGAAAGCACAATCATAAGGAGGGAGACGAAACAAGAGCTTGGATTCAGTTACTAGCCAGGATCAACGATGATGCTGTTTCTTATGCGTCAGACTTTATATGTTCCTGATTTGCTAGTTAGATATGAAACATTGCGTTGGTTTGCAGAGAAAAATTTAAGCAATTACTTAGTTCAGTAACACACCTGAGTTTGGGTTGGGGAGCTTAGTGGGAGTTGCATAGCTCCAGGTCTTGCCGCCGTCAAAAGATTCAGACATGCAAACTCTATCGATGCCCTCAAAGGACCGCATCAAAGCTCGCAAAGTTCTTTTTGCGGTCAGAAATGGAACAGGTTGGATGACACTCAACGTCGTGTTCTTGATGTAGATTGGACCATACTTGTGCCAAGTACGCCCAATGTCAAAAGTTGCCTGTTCAGATTAAGCATCCATGCCAAGTTAACCTTTTTGGAAACAACTTGTTCTTTTTGTATTTGATAAAATTAATTTGAAGTTGAACAACTTGAGGTCAGGTTATTGACTGGTATACTTGTCACAACCTCCATCCATGATCCCCAGGAGTTCCAACTTTCTACAGAGGATCCGCAGAGCAGGAGTCCATTTTCCAGCAAAATGGGCTGCAGAAAACCACGTCGCCATTTGAGTATTGTCATAACAACGAAAAAACAATCTCGCGCTTCCGTCAGGCGATAAAATTTTCATTCCAGGCATCATACCTTATTCTTTGATGGTCCCAATATGCCAGGAGGAAGTTGCTCTCTTTCCGTCCAAGAAACACCTTTATCAAATGAACGCTTCATACACCCGCTCCATCTGAGATTTCATAGGAAAGCTTATGGAGGAAACACTTGAAGCGAAATCCCAAAATTTCTAGAAAGTAAGTAGTGTGTGCATTTGCGAAACGAAAGTATTGATTTCTCAACTCGGCTTGTTTTCAAAGTCGGAACTGAGAAACGATAAAACTTACTTTTGGACTTCTTGGCCTATTTTGTAGAACAGTACCAACTCATCCGACGGTAATAAGAACAGCACAGGGTTCCACAAGGGAACATCAAGTTCTTCATCAACAATTTCTGGAGATTGCCAGAAACCGTCCTGTCAAGTGAGAGGATAATGATGAGAAAGGTAAACCACAACATCTAGTTAAGAGTCTTAGTTTGAAAACTAAAGAGTCGAAAAGTGCTAAGGACTTAGCATCAAAATCTTAACACACATATTGGTTCACAAGAACTTCGAAACCAGACAACTGAGAAGAAAGTTTTAAGTCTTTTTACATTGCTCAACAAGATATATGACAGTAGAACGAATGATTTGTCACGAAGAATATCAAACAACTAAATTTTAACCAGAAGAACCAGGTGTATTAATGTATAAGTTACCACACAACTTTCAGAAAGGACTAGATTCGCAATGCATCATAAAAGAAATTACTTTGTACGCTTGTAACCAAATTTTCACATCTGGTGCTCCCTCCATTGAACCTCCAAAATAAGCAACCAGAAAATGATCTTTGTCAACCTGCAGGGTGTAAAGAAAAGACCGGACCCTGAGGGAAAAGACATTTCAAGGAATGCTTTATCGGGAAGATCTACTGATTTAGGTATTAAAGGAGTTACCTTATCAGACTCGATCACGATCACAGCTGGCAGACTCTCTGGAATCTTCTCAGCAGCATAATCACAGCCAGCTGCACAATCTCGACATTACTACTGTATATTGTCTTGCCATATATGTAATAGTTCCCTTACTTGTATAGCTTGCTCAACACTCTTATGTCCTGCATAAATATGTAACCCAATGTACAGAAATAATATTAAGGAATATTAGATCCCGTTCGGTATAACCTCAACAATGGTGGAGGCATGACAACTATTGAAGGGAGCGGAGCTTGCTGCAAATGTGAATTCCTCCTTCGAAAGCTTCAAGAGGGTAGAGTCCTTGCTCATATTTGAAGTTTCAGATACTAATTTGCTCATACTACTGTTTCTTCGCGATAAATCGCTGCAAGATCCTCAACAAAATTAAAGCTCTTGTTAATTAGCAGCAGAGACAAATCACAAAACGAGGAAGATTAATTCAAACTAAAACCTTCAGATTCAATGCAAGGCTTCATCAAACACACTGCTGCAAGAATCTCAATTCAAATTTTCAGCGAATTTAGCATACAACATCCGGATTCAAAGATCCTGAAAAACCACTGAAACAAGAGAGCCAAATGGCAGCAAAAAGAAAACACAAACCTGTTGAACTGAAGCAATTGCTGGTGGGTAACAATGGCTGCATTGGGTTTCAAGTGAACGCACGAAAAGGGTCCACCAAAACCATTGAAATGAGCGACAGTAAGCAACACAAGGAAGGAAAACACAAACGGAGAAAGACCCATCAACAAACAAAAATCCTAGAGCTCGCTCAATGAACCCAAGTCAACTTCCAAGAACCACCAGACA
This sequence comes from Hypericum androsaemum, assembly GCA_963995505.1. NCBI lineage: Eukaryota > Viridiplantae > Streptophyta > Magnoliopsida > Malpighiales > Hypericaceae > Hypericum > Hypericum androsaemum. The sequence goes on along the minus strand of OZ023182.1, from coordinate 21,685,733 downwards.
GAAAACGTGGTGTGTGTGTATATATATATATATATGTGCGCGCGCGCGCGTTCAGGTAGTGAGTGGAGAGAGGGAGACGAAAGGAAAGTAAATAGTTCGTACAAGTAAAAAAAACAAGGACAATAAGACGTACCAAATGATTGTTTTGTCTGGCTTAAGAACGAGTGTTCTACTTGCCACCAGACCAGACATTAAAGAGTGAACTGAATACGGTGTACTAGTAGGTGGAGAAGATACTTTCTCCGCAAAAAAAAAGGTGGAGAAGATGCCCGCATTTATAATTGAAAAGTATCTCGGGTCTCAGTCTACCATGATTCAAGATGACAACGTGGAGAGAATTACGAAATTATTATGATTCGTATTTAATTTATTAACGAATTTAGATTTGCACGAGAGTAAGTTTGAATCTGAATCAAAAAATTTTGCTTAATCAAATTAAATTTGAGTTATATTTAATTCGTGGTCATTTTTACTTAGTTAAATATGTTTGTGTTTCCACATGTTGAGGTAGAGGTGATCACGGTTCAAATTTAGACGAATGCAAATTATAATTCACCCGAATTCAAATTAAAAAAATTATACTTCGTTTTTGATTCGTCCAAACAGCATGAATTCAAATTCGTATAAATCTGATTAAATTCGTGTTGTTTGTCGGAGGTGGTGTACTTGATTAGGATCTTTAATAGTCGAGGCAAGAGTTGGACTCTTTCTCCGTTAGACGAGATTGCCCTGTATTTAGTGCTTACGGGCTGCAGCAATCGTCCCCAAGATACAACGACTAGGCTGCTTCCGAGTTCGTAGCACAACGACCCTCGAAGCTTCAGGCGAACCTTAGATATTCGGACTTTTCAGAGAGAGAGAGAACTACAATGCTAATGAATCTTATGCACTTGTAGTTGGGATGATTTGCATATGAGGGGGAGGAGCCTATTTATAGGCGCTGGATGGAGTGGAGGCAGGCATTTCCGAAGAGGCACGAAGCAATTCTGAGAAAACGCGTCCGTTCGGCCAACAGGCAGGCTGCCCTTCAGGTGCCTCTTCAGCCAATTCGTTCGTGGCTCAGCTCCTCACGACGATGCGCACGTGCGAAGTGCCAAGTAGTCAAGTACGCCACAAAGCGCCCATTGCGACCTGCGTCCAATGCATCATGCGCACACGCATACGCACGTGCGCGAGCTCGTGCTCGTGCTCGGATCTTGCTTCGCACCATCCTCGCAGGCAGCCTCGGTCAGCTCTTCAGGTGGAACATTTAATGTTACACCAGCTTGGAGCTTCTCCTTATAAACAGGGAAAATTTCCTTGCAATTTTTGATGTGGTAATGGTTCTCCCATCCTCAGCTCGGGCTTTTCAGCTCGGGCCTTTCAGCTTGGGCCAAATGCATTAATTATGCATTCAAAACCCAACAATCCCCCACATGAATGATGATTAATGCATGCTGACACTTTTAAGAAAAGTTCCAACGAAATATCATTGCATCGAGATAGGTAGCTTACGGCTTTGAAGCTTCTGAGAATGGGATGGGTTCCAAGTAATCATCTGAACCATCCATAACTTAGTTGTCTCATTGAACCAAGTTTGTGGGATCTCCACTCATCATGGTTGAATTATCGCTATGAACGTTCTTTAATGTGTGGATTTAAACCCCATTCCCCTTACTGCGTTATACATCTGATCTCTGTTGATTCCTTTCGTCAAAAGATTAGCTATGTTATCCTTGGACTTCACATAATCAATGGTTATTACTCTACTTGAGATCAATTGTCTAACGGTGTTATGTCTCCTACGGATGTGTCGAGACTTTCTGTTGTACATAGTACTTTGTGCTCTCCCGACTGCTAACATGTTATCACAATGTATCAATACAGGAGACACAGGTTTGTTCCAACATGGAATATCCTCTAGGAAGTTTCTAAGCCACTCAGCTTCTTCCCCAGCTTTGTCTAGTGCTATAAACTCTGACTCCATGGTGGATCGAGCTATGCACGTTTGTTTAGAGGATTTATATGACACAGCTCCTCCACCTATGGTGAACACATAACCACTAGTAGATTTGGAGTCTTTAGTGTCCGATATCCAGTTCGCATCACTGTATCCTTCCAATACAGCTGGATACCTAGTATAAAGTATGCCATGATTCATGGTATATTTTAGATACTTTAGAACCCTTTCCAGAGCTAGCCTGTGGTCTGGTCCTGGATTGCTCGTGAATCTACTAAGCTTGCTAACTGAGTATGCAATATCAGGGCGTGTACAATTTGTCAGGTACATCAGGCTCCCAATTATTCTTGCATATTTCAGTTGAGATACTGGGTCCCCTCTATTTTTAGCTAAGTGTAGACTCAGGTCTACCGGAGTCTTAGCCGGGGGTTTGTCAAAAGCATCAAATTTCTTGAGTACATTCTCAACGTAGTGAGGATGTGACAAGATAATTCTTTCAGTCTTCCTAGAGATTTTAATCCCTAGTATGACGTCAGCTAGACTCATATCTTTTATGTCAAAGTTGTTCTTTAACATGTTCTTAGTTTTTACGATAAGATCATTACTGCTTCCCGTGATTAGCATGTCGTCTACATACAGACATACAATCACGTAAGTATCAGGTGTGCCTTTAATGTATACATATTTATCACACTCATTGATCTTAAAGCCATTTTTCATCATTGTTCTGTCAAATTTCTCATGCCATTATTTCGGCACCTGTTTCAGCCATTACAGTGACTTGACCAGCTTGCACACTTTATGTTCTTGTCCGGGGGCAACAAATCTTTCAGGTTGTTCCATATATATTTCCTCTTCCAGTTCTCCATTTAGGAAAGCTATTTTTACATCCATCTGATGTATCTCGAGGTTATAGAGTGCTGCGATAGCTATGAGCACTCTAATAGATGTGATTCTTGTGACCGGCGAATACGTGTCAAAGAAATCACATCATTCCTTCTGCTTGAACCCTTTAGCTACCAACCGAGCTTTGTACTTGTCGATTGATCCATCAGCTTTGTATTTTCTTTTAAGGATCTACTTGCAACCTAAAGGTTTGTAACCTGGTGAAAGATCCACGATTTCCCATGTGTGGTTTTGCATGATGGATTCTATCTCACTATTGATAGCTTCTTTCCAGAGAGGAGCATCCAGACTAGATAATGCCTCTTGAATTGTACGAGGTTTATTTTCTAACATGTAGTTTAGAAAATCTGGACCAAACGACTTGGCTACTTTGGTCCTCTTACTCCGTCTAGGTTCCTCAGTATCTTGATCAGAGCCTTGTGTAGCTTCATAACTTCTTTTGTTTGAGCTTACTTCTTTCGTTTCCTTTTTAGGAAAGATATTCTCAAAGAATGTTGCATTCCTTGATTCCATGACCATTCCCTCGTTGATTTCAGAGTTTTTAAACTTGTGCACTAAAAATCGGTATGCGCTACTATTGTGGGCATATCCGATAAAGATGCAGTCAACAGTTTTGGGTCCTATTCTCACCTTTTAGGTGGAGGTATTTCTACCTTGGCTAGGCACCCCCACACTTTAAGGTAATCATAAGAAGGCTTCCTCCCTTTTCATAATTCATATGGGATTTTGTCCCTTTTCTTGTGTGACAATTTGTTTAGAATGTGATTAGCTGAGAGCACAGCTTCCCTCCACAAGTTTTGGGGTAAGCCCGAACTAATCAACATAGCGTTCATCATCTCCTTAAGAGTTCGATTCTTGCTTTCAGCTACGCCATTTGATTGAAGTGAGTATGGAGCTATTGTCTGATGAATAATACCATTTTGTTAGCAGAATTCCTCAAACGGAGCTACATATTCTCCCCCTCTATCACTTCGAATCATTTTAATTTTAGTGCTGAGTTGATTTTTAACCTCATTCTTATAACTCTTGAAAGCTTTTAGAGGTTCGTCTTTTCCTTTCAAGAGGTGTACATAACAGTACCTCGTGCAATCGTCAATAAATGTGATGAAATACTTTTTCCCACCTCTAGTTTGCACGTGTTTCATATCACATATATCGGTATGAATTAATTCTAAAGGTGTAGTACTTCTTTCCACTGAAAGAAAAGGTGCTCTGGTCATTTTTGTCTCTACACATACTTCACATTTATTGTTCGGGTCAAACTCTATTTTTGGCAATAAATTTAAACTTACTAACTTCCTTAGTGAGCTCAAATTTACGTGTCCTAATCTATCATGCCATAAGTTAGAACACTCAGCCAAGTAAGAAGAATTAACAACTTTATTAGGGCCATTAAAGGCGTGTTTGACAGTTATTACATTCATCTTGAAGAGCCCCCTCTCGAGGTAACCCTTTCCTACAAAGGTACCAGCCTTAGTCAATACAAACCTATCGGCCTCGAATACTAGTTTCATCCCAGCTTTGCTCAACAGTGAGTCGAATACTAAATTCTTACAAATGTCTGGGACATGCAGCACATCCTTGATGGTCAGCTCTTTTTCGGAGGTCAGCTTCAGCACCACCTGGCCTAGTTCAACTACGGGAGAAGTTACAGAGTTATTCATGAACAACTTCTGCCTGTTGATGGCTGTGTAGATCGAGAACATCTCCTTGTCTGAGTAGATGTATCGGGTTGCCCCTGTGTCTATGAACCACTCTCTTGGGTTATCCACCAGATTAGCTTCAAATATCACAGTAGATAGGTGTAGCTCAGACAAGTTCTCAGCCAGGTTAGCCTTCTCACGATCGTCCTTCTTCGACAAGTGACAATCTTTGGCCATGTGACCAGGCTTGTCGCAGTTGTAGCAATTGTCCTTGATCTTCTTAGCTTTCTTTTGCTTTGGCTCTTGCTTCTCTTGCTTATTTCTGGGCTTCTTCCTCTTCTTACCGGTACCTCCCTCAGCGAGGTGTACCTTAGCCTCAGAGTTGGTCCTGCCGGTCTTGACTTTAGACTTTCGGCTGTCTTCCTCGATTCTTAGTCTCACGATCAGGTCTTCCAGCCCCATGTCCTTCCTCTTATGCTTGAGGTAGTTCTTGAAGTCCTTCCACAGAAGGGGTAGCTTCTCGATTAGAGCAGCCACCTGGAAGGATTCGCTGAGTTGCATGCCTTCGGCGTGAATCTCGTGTAGAATCAGCAGCAGCTCTTGGACTTGGTCTATGACCTTCTTGGAGTCTACCATCTGGAAGTCGTGGAACCTTTCAACGATGAATTTCTTCATCCCAGCATCCTCCGTTTTGTACTTCTTCTCCAGGGAGTCCCACAATTCTTTTACAGTCTTGGTACCTGCATAGACATTGTACAGGGCGTCGTCTAAGCCATTCAGGACATAGTTACGACATAGGAAGTCGCTGTGACTCCATGCATCGAGAGCGTTGATCTTCTATGGATCAGCCTCATTTTTTGCCACTTTCGGAGCCTCTTCCTTCAAGAATCGGACCAAGTTGAGCGTCGTCAGGTAGAACAACATCTTCTGTTACCACCTCTTGAACTCAGTACCGTTGAACTTGGCCGGCCTTTCGGCGTGGACAGTTCTCGGGACCGCTGGCACTGGTGTAGGTGCGTAGCTTGATGATGCCATCTTCAAGTACACAAATCTCGTCTTACGATTGTTGTTTGTCAGAGGTGGTGTACTTCATTAGGATCTTTAATAGTCGAGGCAAGAGTTGGACTCTTTCTCCGTAAGATGAGATTGTCTCGTATTTAGTGCTTACGGGCTGCGGCAATCATCCCCAAGATACAACGACTAGGCTGCTTCCGAGTTCGTAGCACAACGACCATCGAAGCTTCAGGCGAACCTTGGATATTCGGACTTTTCTGAGAGAGAGAGAGAGAGAGAGAGAGAGAGAACTACAATGCTAATGAATGCTTATGCACTTGTAGGGATGATTTGCAAATAAGGGGGAGGGGCCTATTTATATGCGCTGGATGGAGTAGAGACAGGCATTTCCGAAGAGGCACGAAGCGATTCTGAGAAAACGGGTCCGTTCGGCCAACATGGAGGTTGCCCTTCAGGTGCCTCTTCAGCCAAGTACGCCACAAAGCGCCCATTGCGACCTGCGTCCAATGCGCCATGCGCACACGCACACGCGCGAGCGCGTGCTCGTGCTCGTGTTCGGATGGTGCGAACTCACAGGCAGCCTCGGTCAGCTCTTCAGATGGAACATTCAATATTACACCAGCTTGGAGCTTCTCCTTATAAACAGGAAAAATTTCCTTGCGATTTCCGATGTGATAATGGTTCTCCCATCCTTAGCTTGGGCTTTTCAGCTCGGGCCTTTCAGCTCGGGCCTTTCAGCTTGGGTCAAATGCATTAATTATGCATTCAAAACCCAACAATTCGAAATTAAATTTTGTACAAATTAAATTTTCACCCATATCATGGCTAGATAAAATGTCGAGTACTAAGTGACTTCAAGGTAAAATACAGATTTCCAGCAACAACAAAAAAGAATAAAATACAGATAACCTCTTGTAATTTATTAAGATATTGTACCGAACATCTAAGTCAACTAACAATAGAATTTTCTATTTAAATTACGATTCTAAACTCATATTACAATAGTGAGTTGGATCTACTGACCCAATTCAAACCATTAATCGGTAAATGTCTTTTTTGGATATCAGAAAAAAAAAAGATTACGACGCACTATCCGTATGGAGCCAGACGAGACCCTCCAATCAAATAAAATCTTTCAACGATCACGACTGCCTTGCTTTATTCAACATCTAAAATTTTATTACTTTTTAGATTTATGTAGACAATTTACTTTCTCTCTAAATTTATATTAAATTTTCGGTAACCATAAATTAGGCCTGTATTACGATCGACGTAAAGTATATTGATAGTTGAGTGATCACCTATCTCGCATGCCACTTGTGGAGGTTTGTTTACTCGGGTTCGTGTGTTGTCTCTGTTCCCCTTTAGGAATTCTTATTCTGATATGGCTTAGTCTGAGCACATCGAACGCTTATGGGTGCGGTTAAAGATTTACGAAAAGATATTATTGAAAAAATTACTAATAAAATAGTACCGACTATAGGTTAAAAAATTGAACTCTTGGTGTACTTGCTCATAATTATGCATTTTTCTATAATCGCAGGTCAAAAGCCGCAACTACTATAATCCTATCCTAAGTTATATTTGGTCAGCCATTTTGGTTCCAAACTTGCTAATGTCATTTATATGTGCTTACATGGCTCAACGACGTGGTACCGTTGATCCTCTCTCTCTCTCTCTCTCTCTCTGCTGATGACGCATTTGAATTTTAAAAAAATTACAATCAAATACTACCTCTTACAAATATTCTCTATATATATGAAGAAAATTATGTCAGTTAATAGTACAATTTGAAAGAGATTTAAAGGCAATAGGGTGACGAGGTTTGATTTCTTTTTTCTCTCTCCCTTCTAAAGGAGGATCGACTGGCCCTAGTTGACATCAACATACTTTTATTATTACCCTGCATCTATTTTTTTAAATAAATTCACCGCCCTAGCAGTCACAATTACAGTTTGATACCCAAAAAGAGAGTTAATTTCCTGTCGTCTTTCTTGGCCTTAATCTTTTTCGAAGATGAACATCCGGTGGTTTTGCAGTTTAGTCAGCTGTGGATTAGGGGTGAGCATAGTGACCGAACCGGACCGAACCGAAAAAAACCAGACCGAACTAGAACCGAATTTTTAGGAATATCGTAAACCGGACCGGACTGGATTCTATTCCGGTTCAAACCAGAACCGAACCAGATATTTTGGTTCGGTCTAAAACCGGACCGGATTGGAAAAAAATACACAAAGAATGAGTTCTAGACCGGACGAAACCCGGATCTGGACCGGACTGGATCGGACCGAAAACCGAATTTCTTAATATAATGTGAACCGGACCGGACCGTTTTTCTTTTTGGTCCGGTCCGGTCTGGTTTTTTCGGTTCAATTTGGTTTGGTTTGACGGTTTCTGGTCCATTTGCTCACCCCCACCAGCAGAACTTGTTAGCTCCTTCACAAGTCGCGGATTGGCGACTCGGAAACTTTGACCGTCTTTGTAATTCACTCTGCCGTTGACTTCTCCTGTTGCGGTAAACACAGCTCCATTTACCATAAGATCCGATCTCGAGTCGAAGTTCCCCGGGTTATTGTCATTCTGGTGCCATGTCACCTGCATTAACAAGAGACTCGGATTTCACCAACGTACCATGATACGATAAATCGTGTGAACAACAACGGATTCTCATACTTACCTCTTTGACGTTGGTTTTATAGGGTGCAACGAAGCAGTTCCCTTCGCTGATAATAGTAGGATTCATGCTCCCGCCAATCGCATATTGCGTCCACCCTTCGTAGTAGTTGTTCGCCACGTGTACATAACCATGTCGGATCCTACACGATACAAGACCCGCACGCGGGTCATAAGTATGACTAGGTATATCCGAGTTGCAAGTTCACTTACCTAGGCATCCGTTGGTTGCAATTAGGCATCCGTTCAGATCAAGCATACAGGCCAAATTAATCTTTTTGAAACAAGTTGTTCCTTTTTGTATTTGATAAAACTAATTTGAACAACTTGAGGTCAGGTTATTGACTGACTGGTATACTTGTCACAACCTTCATCCATGATCCCCAGGAGTTCCAACTTTCTACAGAGGATCCGCAGAGCAAGAGTCCGTTTTGCAGCAAAATGGGCTCCAGAAAACCGTCGAGTAATATCACTATAACGAAAAAATAGTCGATAGATTTTTGGATCCAGGCATACCTTATTCTTTGATGGTCCCAGTATGCCAGGAGGAAGTTGCTCCCTTTCCGTCCAAGAAACACCTTTATCAAATGAACGCTTCGCTTCGCTTCATACACCCGCTCCATCTGAAAAAATGAACTCCTAGTCAGTCATCCACGGTAAATTTTGCAATCACCATTAGGCTTTCTGTTGTGCTAAGCTGGCAGTTCATGAACGGATTGGTCAAGCATTAGGACTAGGAAGCTAAGCCACAGGGTTCGACCCTACCCTACTTACATTAAGCAGAATAAGGTTGATATCCACTAATCTGTTTTAAAACATGTCGTCATGCTTCAACTAGACGAAATCTTCGATCATCTTTTAAGCACGGCCACATTGAACGAAAGTACTCATTTCTCAACTCAGCTTGTTGGAACTGAGAAACATTAAAAAACTTGCTTTTGAACTTCTTGGCCTATTTAGTAGAACAGTACCAACTCATCCGACGGTAACAATATCAACAGCACAGGGTTCCACAAGGGAACATCAAGTTGTTCATCAACAAACAATTACTGGAGAATGCCAGAAACCGTCCTGTTCGTATAAAGAGCTGAAGGAGTGCTTGGTTCACAATCACTTCGAAACCAGACAACTGAGAAGAAAGTTTTAAGTCTTTTTTACATTGCTCAACGGGATATATGACAGTAGAACGAATGACTTTTTCACGAACAACATGATAAAAGCTTCAAACAACTAAATTTTAACCACAAGAACCAGGTGTATTAATGTTTTTGCATAAGTTACCACACAACTATCATAACTTTTTTGGATTTGTAACTTGTAATTAGTTTGCTCAATATAAATTTAATACATTTACTTTTTAAAAAAAACATAAAACACCTAGAACCGTAGACATTTGAATGGCAATTGCAAATAAAATCTCACCCGGCGACTACCCTGAGAAACTATAACATTCATCAATTCCCCATGGAAATAAACCTAATCGATGTATAAGAGAATAAAAAAAATGTATTAGGGATATATTGACTTCGGAGTTTGGAGGCCACTACAAACCAACTTGATCTTGGAAAATGGAATTCTGTTTCCTATTTGTTTTGAGTTCCCAAACAGCACCTAACATACCAAGAAAAGACTACCGAGTGCAACTTCCAACAGCATCAGCTAACAAAATCAAACTGTTTTCACGAGGCAAGTGCGGTGGTCGGCATCAGGCCCGACATTGATGGCAGTAGTGGAAGGTCAAATCGATCTCTGTGGTTCCACAACCGTAGCAGAAAGCAGCACCACACCTGTGTCATCACAATCCGAGGTCAGGACAGGATGTAGCACACATGATATACAAGAGTTGAAGGCAAAACATAGGAGAAAGGGAAGAGACTTTCAAGCATACGATCCACATTTGAATACACGTGATAGATTCGAAAAGTAGAGTGTACGTACCTGCATTTCATATATCTGCATCCAGATGTTCATTCTACGTACATTTTGCAATTTGGACACCTTTTCCACAGTTTGGTCTCGGCAAGATTCATCAACATGATATCTTCTCTCTGCCTCTCATTCATATGCAACTTCTGAAACCCCTCGCAGCCGATCTCTGAGTGCCAAGGAACCTTGCATTGTGCACAGAACAATCTCCTGCAATGAGGGCATTCAGATTCCTTTATCATTTGCGTTCCATCGTCAATAAGCAACCCCGAGCAATCCTTGTATGGACAATAAAGCTTTGCAAATCCCTGAACAGTAGCCTCACATAGTTTCTCACACCACTTGACAAATACCTCTTGCGGGAGGATTGAACGGCAGTGATCAGGTTCCAGTTCACCCTTGCAGTCTGGTGCAGGACAGCTAATATGTGCTATATTTTCGCCCAACCTTGAAGCAACATACTTATTCACACAGTCCTTGCAATACTTATGATCACATCTTTTGAGAGAAAATGACTCTTCCAATGCTGTGGAATCAGTGCAGATGTCACAAACAAATATGGGAATGGGTTTTGAAGACCGGCCTAGCTCAAGTTTGCTCACAGGTGTAGCGATTTTCATGGAAACTTTGTTCACAACTGCGGCTTTCATAGACGTTGCAGGACTCTTGGTCGTAACATTGTTCGAACTCCTGGCCGTAACTTTGTCCCCAATCTTCATAGATGTTGCAAGAGTGGTCACAATGTTGTTCGTAACTGGTGTGTTCATAGATGTTGCAGCACTCCTGGCCGTAACTTTGTCCACAATTTTCATAGACGTTGCAGCACTCGTGGTGTAAACTTTGTGTCCAGTCTTTATAAACGTTGCAGCACTCGTGCTCGTAATTTTGTTATCAGTCTTCTTAGATGTTGCAGCACTAATTGGTGCGTTCATAGATGTTGCTGCGACAGCCTTTCCCTGTTGAGTAAGCACCAATGGTCATTCCTTAATCACAACGAGATCGAAGATTAAATTACTAAAACATAAAAAAAATGACCGGACGACATAATTTCCAACAAACCAAGCTGGAAAGCTAGTAGAAATCAGCCAAATATACTACTAAAAAAATCATGTCCGTCCACTCCCAATGAACAAAGGCAAATAACACATGATTCTTCTGACCTTCATAAGAGATGTTGTCATATTAGATGTTTCGCTTCTAATTCTGTTCGTTTTCGTGGTAATCCCACTGTAATCCATCTTGTGCTTCTTATCTTTTCTCTCTTGATCTGTGGTGGACCTGATCATCCTCAATTCTTGTCGAGTAACAGCAAATGTCTTTGAATTCATGTCTCAGACGATACTGAAGTTCATGCCATTGCACTCACAACAGTAAAGAACAAAACCATTGCCTGGATCACTGAGAGCAAGTGCACCACCAACTCGCCAAGACCAGTCTCCTAAGACAAAAAATGTACCAATCTTAAACAAAATTCTAACAGATCTCGCAGCAAACACGCGACTTCAGTGTGAGACTGATTACTAAACTTCATAAGCAAGAATAAATGATCTAATACACCATTATTACACAGATTTAGTCCCCAAATTCAAAGAAAACACCACCGGAAAGAGACAATTTTGCCTCCAAGCCAGACAGACAGTCAATCTCATTGAGTACATGCAGAGTAAGGGCTATTACCACTAAAATCACCGACCCAATATAGTCATAAAGCTATAAAGATATTAACTTTAACATAATTTTTTTAAAGAAAGATCAAATCTTTACAATTTCTGAACCTCGGCTTAGCAGAAAAACGGTTCGAGGTCCTCTACTGATCCCACACAACATGTGCACGTAAAAGAACCCACAAGAAAAAAAGTTGAGGAAAAATCCAACCAAGGAAGGAAGAGAATACCGTAACCCTAGTACCAGAATTTCCAGAATGTCACGTCGGTGTCTATTCTCTAGTATGATCCGAGAGGGAGAGGGAGGGAGAGAGAGAGAGCCTTAAATACTAAATAGTAGGGTTTTAAAAGGTGTTCGGATTTAAGAATTCTTAATTAAAATAAAATAAATCTAGTTAAAAAAGTTTAACTATGGTCACTTAAGTAATATCCACGTTTATGATAATCACGCATATATTTTCTTCCTCTTGCGTGATCAGTGACAGTGAGTGCATTCTAACAATTTTTTTAATCAGAATTACATAATCTTCTGATGTTCGTATGATAAAAAAAGTAATATCAAATTTTATTTTAGCTTCTAAAAATAATAAAAGGAGATTTCTCTCTCTTTACGTGTAATAAAACCGATCTTCCTAGGTCATGACTCGTGGACATCCCTTAAATGATAACTTGACAGGTGCGTTTGGGCTTTAGTTGGACCTTAAAAAGGATTGAAACAAATTCATCGTTTAAGGCCCAATAAATTCTTAAAGGCCCAATAAATTCTGGATGTTTTCGAATCTTTATTCTCATATCCTCGCATCCATTTTATGGTATTCAAAAACTTCTTCAAAAAAAAACTTTCACAAATTTTCAACTTTGTGAATGGAATATAAAACGATCTTTTCAGTCTTAATTATGTAGGATTTGTCATAGCCAATAAGCCATTAATGTCCTCTCTTTTTTTACAATAATGCTAATGCTCATAAAACACAATTATGTTTCGAAACACCATTACACATAATGAGGCCAAAGAAAAAAAAATCCCAACAGTAGTACCGACTACTGACAGAATAAACAACAACTCAGATTACATGTACAATGAGTTTTTGGCATCGAAGGTGGGTCCAACAGATCGGTGCAACACTTAGAAATATAAAGGGAGAACCACCCTCTAAATAGAACCGGCGTACCGGTGCAACTGAATCGCGTGGAAGCCGACGTACATTTCCAGCTTAATGCAAACTTCATCGTATCAACTTAGTTGAAGGACAACATGCTGAGAAATCAATGCAACAAGGCCACATGAATCAGATAACAAGCAGAATGTCGTCGAGGAAACCAAGCTCTAGCATATCGGTTAGACCCCGTGTCCTCGGACTCCAGGTCTCAGGTTAGAGTCATGATAGGCCTGGCTCATGCGGTATGGTCGAAAGTTAAGGGAGTCTAACTCAAACCTTGAGGTGTAAAACTTCTACTTATAGAAACAAAGGCACTGAGCTATATACATGTACACTAAAAGGAAACTAAACATGCCAATTTGTTAGTCTCTGCATGAGAGGATCCAACCCAAATTATTAAAGCAATGTGTAGTTGAAGAAATCGGTACCTTAATCTGCGTCCTATTGTACGTATATGTGATGTGAACGGATCCATCCGAAGACTGAATGACAGCGGGATAGGAAAATTCCATGTCCTCAGTTTCCTCGAGCGTCATAGCCTCGGTCCAAAAGTCGCCGTCGTCGTTCGAGACAGCCACTTTTAGTACACCTCTTGAGATTGTATTGTAGGCAAGCAAGATGCGGCCGTCCCTTAGTTTGGCTCCGTCGATGCCTTTTACATCCACAATGAAAGCACAATCATAAGGAGGGAGACGAAACAAGAGCTTAGATTCAGTTACTAGCCAGGATCAACGATGATACTGTTTCTGATGCGTCAGGCTTTAATTTCCTATCCGAAGTATGTTCCTGATTTGCTAGTTAGGTATGAAACATTGCGTTGGTCTGCTAAAGCAATTACTTAGTTCAGTAACACACCTGAGTTTGGGTTGGGGAGCTCAGTAGGAGTTGCATAGCTCCAGGTCTTGCCACCGTCAAAAGATTCTGACATACAAACTCTATCGATGCCCTCAAAGGACCGCATCAAAGCTCGCAAAGTTCCTTTTGCGGTCAGAAATGGAACAGGTTGGATGACACTCAAGGTCGTGTTCTTGATGTAGATTGGACCATACTTGTGCCAAGTACGCCCAACGTCAGAAGTTGCCTGCTCAGATCAAGCATACAGGCCAAGTTAACCTTTTTGAAACATCTTGTTCTTTTTTGTATTTGATAGAACTAATTTGAACAACTTGTGATCAGGTTATTGACTGACTGGTATACTTGTCACAACCTCCATCCATGATCCCCAGGAGTTCCAACTTTCGACAGAGGATCCGCAGAGCAGGAGTCCATTTTCCAGCAAAATGGGCTGCATAAAACCATGCCACCATCTGAGTATTGTGACAACAACGAAAAAACAGTCTTGCGCTTTTGTCAGTCTTTGTTCCAGGCATACCTTATTCTTTGATGGTCCCAATATGCCAGGAGGAAGTTGCTCTCTCTCCGTCCATGAAACACCTTTATCAAATGAACGCTTCATACACCCGCTCCATCTGAAATTTCATACGAAAGCTTATGGCGGAAACACTTGAAACCAAATCCTCAAATTTTTACAAAGTAAGTAGCACGTGCATTTGCGATACGCGCAGCCACATTGCGAACGAAAGTATTGATTTCTCAACTCGGCTTGTTATCAGAGTCGGAACTGAGAAACAATAACACTTACTTTTGAACTTCTTGGCCTATTTTGTAGAACAGTACCAACTCATCCGATGGTAATATGAACAGCACAGGGTTCCACAAGGGAACATCAAGTTGTTCATCAACAATTACTGGAGAATGCCAGAAACCGTCCTGTCAAGTGAGAAGATAATGATGAGAAAGGTAAACCTCAACATCTAGTTAAGAATCTTAATTGGTAAAGAGCCGAAAAAAGCGACAAGGACTTCGTAACCAGACAACTGAGAAGAAAGTTTTAAGTCTTTTGACATTGCTCAACAGGATATATGACAGTAGAACGAATGACTTCTCACAAAGAACATTGTAAAAGCTTCAAACAACTAAATTTTAACCACACGAACGAAGTGTATCAATTCATTTGCACAAGTTACCACACAACTATCACAAAGGGGTAGATAGCTAACATCATAAAAGAAATTACTTTGTACGCTTGTAACCAGATTTTCACATCTGGTGCGCCCTCCATCGAGCCTCCAAAATAGGCAACCAGAAAATGATCTTTGTCAACCTGCAGGAAGTAAGGAAAAGACCGAACCCTGAGGGAAAAGAAAAGACGTTTAAAGGAATGCTTTATCGGGATGATCTACTGATTTAGGTATAACCTCAACAATGGTAGAGGCATGACAACTATTGAAGGGAGCAGAGCATGCCGGAAATGTGAACTCCTCCTTCGAAAGCTTCAAGAGGCTACAGTCCTTACTCATATTTGAACTTTCGGATACTAATTTGCTCATACTACCGTTTCTTCTCGATACCTCGCTGCCAGATCCTCAACAAAATCAAAGCTCGTGTTAATTAGCTGCAAAGACAAATCACATAAACAAAGCTAATCATAAAAAAGGAGGAAGATCAATTCAAACTAATGCAGGGCTTCATCAAACACACTGCTCCGAGAATCTCAATTCGGTTTTCAGCGAATTTAGCATGCAACATCCGGATTCGAAGAACCGCTGAAACAAGAGAACCAAATTGCAGCAAAAAAGAAAACACAAACCTGTTGGAATGAAACAATTGCTGGTGGGTAACAATGGCTACATTGGGTTTCAAGTGAACACATAAAAAGGGGCCACCAAAACCATTGAAATGGGCGACAGTAAGCAACACAAGGAAGGAAAACACAAACGGAGAAAGACCCATCAACAAACAAGAGCTCGCTCAATGAACCCAAGTCAACTTCCAAGAACCACCAAACAGAAACGTGGTATATATTATATATGTGTGTGTGCGCGCGCGCGTGTGCAGGTAGCAAGCGAGTGAGTGAGTAGTGGAGAGAGGGAGACGAAAGGAAAGTAAATAGTTAGTACAAGTAAAAAAAAACAAGGACAAGAAGACGCACCAAATGATTGTTTTGTCTGGTTTAAGAACGAGGGTTCTACTTGCCACCAGACCAGACATTAAAGAGTGAACTGAATACGGTGTACTAGTAGGTGGAGAAGATGCCGGCATTTATAATTGAATAGTATCTCGGGTCGCCGTCTACCATGGGCTCAAGATGACCACGTCCAGAGAATTACGAAATTATTATGGTTCTTATTTAATTTATTCAATAACAAATTTAGATTTGTATGAGTTAATTCGAATCTGAATCAAAATTTTGTTTAATCAATTCAAATTTAAATCATATTGTACATACTTGGATATGTTTGTGTTTTCACATGTTGAAGTAGAGGTGATTACAATTCAAATTTGGACGAATACAAATTATAATTCACCAAATTTAAATTATGAAAACTATAATTCATATTTGATTCGTTTAAGAACCATAAATTCAAATTTGTATAAATCCGATCAAATTCAAATCAAATTTCGACGAATGAAATTGTCACCCCTGTCATGGCTGGATAAAATGTCGAGTACTAACTACTAAGTGACTTTAAGGTAAAATACAGATTTCTAGCACAAAAAAGAGAGTAAAATACAGATAACCTCTTGTAATTTATTAAGGTATTGTACCGAACATCTAAGTCAACTAACAATAGAATTTTCTATTTAAATTACGATTCTAAACTCAAATTACAATAGTGAGTTGGATCTACTGACCCAATTCAAACCATTAATCGGTAAATGTCTTTTTTGGATATCAGAAAGAAAAAAAAATGATTACGACGCACTGTCGGTATGGAGCCAGACGAGACCCTCCAATCAAATAAAATCTTCCAACGATCACGACTGCCTTGGTATATTCAACAGCTAAAATTTTATTATTTTTTAGATTTATGTAGACAATTTACTTTCTCTCTAAATTTATATTAAATTTTCGGTAACCACAAATTGGGCCTGTATTACGATTGACGTAAAGTATATCGATAATTGAGTGATCACCTATCTCGCATGCCACTTATGGAGGTTTTCTCGGGTTCATGTGTTGTGTCTGTTGCCCTATAGGAATTCTCATTCTGATATGGCTTAGACTGAGCGCATCGAACACTTATGGGTGTGGTTAAAGATTTACGGAAAAATATTACTGAAAAAATTATTACTAAAATAGTACCGACTATAGGTTAAAAAATTAACTCTTGGTGTACTTGCTCATATTTATGCATTTTTCTATAAAGGCCGGCATCGCAGGTCAAAAGCCGCAACTACTATAATCCTATCCTAAGTTATTTGGTTAGCTATTTTGGTTCCAAACTTTCTAATGTCATTCCACCAACAAAAAACAAAAACTTGCTAATGTCATTTATATGTGCTTACATGGCTCAACGACGTGGTACCGTTGATCCTCTCTCTCTCTCTCTGCTGATGAGGCATTTGAATTTAAAAAAATTACAATCAAATACTATCTCTTAAAAATATTCTCCATATATATGAAGAAAATTCTGTCAGTTAATAGTACAATTTGAAAGAGATTTAAAGGCAATAGGGTGACGAGGTTTGATTTCTTTTTTTCTCTCTCCCTTCTAAAGGAGGATCGATCTGCTGGCCCTAGTTGACGGCAACATACTTGTATTATTACCCCTGTATCTAATTTTTATTATAATTTCACTGCCCTAGCAGTCACAATTACAGTTTGATACCCAAAAAGAGAGTTAATTTCCTGTCGTCTTTCTTGGCCTTAATCTTTCTCGAAGATGAACATCCGGTGGTTTTGCAGTTTAGTGGACCAGCAGAACTTGTTAGCTCCTTCACAAGTCGCGGATTGGCGACTCGGAAACTTTGACCGTCCTTGTAATTCACTCTGCCGTTGACTTCTCCTGTTGCGGTAAACACAGCTCCATTTACCATAAGATCCGATCTCGACTCGAAGTTCCCCGGGTTATTGTCATTCTGGTGCCATGTCACCTGCATTAACAAGAGACTCGGATTTCATACCACGATACGAGAAATTGTGTGAACAACAACGGATTCTCATACTTACCTCTTTGACGTTGGTTTTATAGGGTGCAACGAAGCAGTTCCCTTCGCTGATAATAGTCGGATTCATGCTCCCGCCAATCGCATATTGTGTCCACCCTTCGTAGTAGTTGTTCGCCACATGTACATAACCATGTCGGGTCCTACACGATATAAGAGCCGCATTAGATTTTAACGTGGTTCACAAGTATGACTAGGTATATCCGAACTGCGAGTTCAATTACCTGGGCATCCGTTGGTTGCAATTAGGGCCAAAGTGGTTGAGCAAGACGGTGACTCTCATATCCTTGTCGGCGGTGTGGTCGTCGTCGTGACCAAGGAGCATGACCTTGTCTTGGTCGTGGAACAGGTTGTTGG
Organism: Hypericum androsaemum; assembly: GCA_963995505.1. NCBI lineage: Eukaryota > Viridiplantae > Streptophyta > Magnoliopsida > Malpighiales > Hypericaceae > Hypericum > Hypericum androsaemum. The sequence continues at coordinate 21,667,441 of OZ023182.1, read as the reverse complement.
AGATGGTGATCTTCGTTGACCCACGTGACACGTCCAAGAGACCGTCCTCGCAGTCGTAGAGGCGGTTGCGGTCGATCCAGACCTTGGACGAGTTCGTCACCCTAATCGCGTCCCCGTCCATTCTGCTCCCCATCTCGCTCGCCTTCCCGCCTGGCCTCATCACCACGTCCGGTGCCTGGCTCCTGCACCCGTGGATGCTTAGTCCGTGGATGATCACGTCCGTGACCTGTACATTACACGCCATGTTCATATTCGTAAAGGGTCCGGGTCCACGAGTAATTTTATGGTTGTCACAATGTATGTGTTTGATAGTAAAGTGGACTTTAACCCGAGTCTTTTACGTACCCCGTTAAGTATGAGACAGCCATTGCCAGCTACATGAACATCAGCGCCTCGTCCATCAATGGCCGTGAAGCTACTAACGAAGAGAGGTTTCTTGAGCTCAATGTTCATGCTCTTTCTGAACGTGATCCAAACTTTCCCTTCAACCATGGTGGCTCCATATCTCAGGGTGCCCTTCCTCGGGTTCCTAGGGTTGTCGCTCGGATCTGTCACCTTGTACACTACGAGTCCCTTCCCAATGTTATTGGTCATCTTCCCCGAGAAGCCGACCGAGCATTTGGCAAGTTTCTGACGATTTGCCTTCCACAAAGGGTCCCTCCTCCAGCATTTGTCAATGACGTTGAGTTGTTGAGCAAGCAAGGTGCTTGGGAGGAGGAGGGATATGGCTATGGGCAGAAAGAACACAATTTGCCCTAGCAAGGCCATGATAAAAGTATTTTGTTAATTCGGATACCCGAAAAGAGCTCGAGAGATGTAAGATGGATGCGAGAAGTATTTAGATTTGAGACGGACGGACATCATGATGTTTCTTTATATAGATAGAAATGTTGAAAGCAGTGGGCTGGCCATTGTTACACTGTTAGTTTTGTTAATTGTTATTAGAGGACGTTGTTATACAATGTCGCAAATTAAATTGTTCGTAGAGTACGAGATAGAATTTCTTTTGGTTTTCTGTTTAAGCGTTTGTTAGATTAGTGGCGGCTGATTAAGGTGTGGTTATGAGTGATTTGGAGTAGGTAGTTTGTTGCTAGCAACCAAGAAGCAGAAATATAGTTGAGTCAGAAAGCAGAAGACTTAAATATAGGAAATATTGTACAAACAACTTTTCAGTTGTATTGTTTTTCGAAATTCGACTCTCAATATGAGAGGTCAAAAAATCTCTCTCAAGAGAACAAATTTTTTTGGCTAAAATTAACTGGATACTCACTCGGTCGACTAATCCAAGTACGAGACAGATTGAACCGCACAATCGGTAGCATGTCACGTTTCATGTAATATCTGCACGATCCAGCATATCTACCAATGTCATCCTTCTAGGGAACCTTGGAGGCAACCTCAAGTACATGGCATCCTCTATTTGTATTGGCAAGTGAGTTGCAACAAATACAATCCCTCCTCTCTTCCTGTGCTCTGCAATTATGTACTCGAGCAACTTCACCCCCTCATCATCTAATGCAACAGAAGGTTCATCCAGCAACCAGATCGGACGGTCGACTGCAAGCAACCTCGCCAATTGCAGCCTCTTCCGCTGACCCATCGACAACATCCTTGCCTTCTCATTCATCAATCTGCCAAGGCCCATCAGCTCAAGAGCAGGTACCGCGTTGCCTTCCTTGCTTTCAAGAACCTCGAACCACTGAACATTTTCGAGAACAGTAAACTTCGCCTTCACCGCATCCTTCAACGTGAGCCAGTTCAGCTGAAGCTTGTATTGGTGAAAGACTCCAGATTCCGTCACATCATGACCATTCCAGAGGACCTGCCCGGCAGAAGGCTTGGTGAATCCAGCTAACATTCTGAGGAAGGTGGTCTTGCCCGAGCCGTTGGCTCCCGTTAGAACAAGTGCACTACCATCATACATTGAAACATTTACATGCCGCAAAATCTGTTGGGCATTTCTCATGCATGATACATTGTCAAGAAGGAGCCGTGGGAGGGGCGGTTTTAGTGGAGGCATCGAGTCTCAGTGATCAGCAGTCAAATCAGAGAGAGCTTCAGCACCTGCAAACTGTCCAGACATGTTTCAAAAGTCGGAGCACCAAGTGAAATGCCAGTGAAACACTTGCCACGGTGGAGTTAAACTAAAAGCATTAAGCATCAAGACACAAGGAAAATATTGAGATTAGTAAGCACGTTCAAGCAGTTGCTTTGAATCAATGCCGGAAACAAGCATTCAGCAGCCAAGCCACAAAGTCAAGGACAATAATTATCGTAAACATCTAAACATAAAAGGTCAACCGTGGGATTTAGTTTCTTCAGCAAAAGCATATAGCTAATTAACCAACATATCAAAACCAGACCACTCCACTAATAGAACACATCCTCCTTCCCAGCTTCCACAGAACCCCAACATGCAACTCCCTCAACCAGCAAATACAATCTAGGAGAACCCGAAGGTAAACACTCCACGACTATTTGGTCAGCATATAACAAAGCAAATTGTACTAGCATAGGCGTAAAAACTAGATCCATGACTGCGAATTGTTCATCGATTAAGCCCATTCCTGACCCCAAAACTCAAGATTCCTTCCACGAACTAATCCGCAGACTACCAATTAGCACCAGTCCCTACTCGGCCATCCAAATCTACGAACAGACATGAAAAAACACAATTCTTTCAACAACAAACAAACATGTATGTATGTATGTAGCCCTTGAAGCCTGGCTCAAGTGGCGAAGGGGGAGGTCGGGGATTCGAGATTGTAGTCCAGGACCAAAGTGTTCAAACCTAACCTTGGAAACTACAATTAGAGCAAAAACATCTACCTACTCATAAAAAAGAACAACAACAACAAACAAACACGCAAAGATTCCGACATCACAGGATTCCTCCCTCGATCAGTATCAGTGAATTAGGTTAAGCCCAATACACATCTCATCTTAACGAAGCAAAGGCATTACCAAATGCAGCCCACGTGATCATCAAAGTTCCAATATTACCCCCGAAAGAAACTCACAAAACACCATGATCAAATCAAATGTTCTTACCAAAGCCCAGGAAGCCAGCCCTTGTCTTTCTCCGAAAGTTCCCAAGCTGCCTCAGTCTCAGACAGAGCCTCTAAAACCCTAGCGTTTCCACGTTTGCCCCAGAACGACGTCGTCTTCGAGCTTTTCCTTTCTTTTGCCCGAGGCGGCTAACAAACAAGAAACTGGTCGGTGCACGAAGGAAGAGAGTGACCGAGTACTAAAAACATATTTCACTTTGGTACTAAAATCTTTGACCAAGTTCAAGACAAATAAAGACAACCGTGACTCCTATTTAATTCAACTGTTACTCTCGCTATTTCATATTCAAAGCCTTTTTTTTTTTGCTGAATAATCAATCATTTTATGTATTTGTTCTGTTTGTTGAGTATAATTCATCAATTATTAGCATCAGTGACGTGCAAACACGAACTTCAAATTGTATTTGGACAAAAATACGTCAAACTACATACAACTTATATGAATCTTAACTATATATTTCGGGAAAATGACTTCCACGTTTTTTTAATAGTTAGTTGTTTCTCATTTTATTATATACAAAAAATTTCAGTAGAAAAAAAATCCGTTCAACCACACAATTGCTGACTTAAAACATCAACACATCTCCATTATTCGAACTGGAAAAGTTATTTCAAACGTAATATTTCATCTAAAACTCTGAATGGGATTCTATTTCCAGACAGAAAAATATCGAAACAGCATCTGTAAGAAAATGCCTCTTAACGGCATGTTTGTCTGCTCAGCTCTAAATTCTAATCATGAGCTACAACACCACAACAGCATACAGAAAGTGGCAAGAATGAGCAGAGCTATCAGTTGATCAATCTCAAGTTGCAACTTCCTAGCCATCATGTTCTCAGCATCCTATCTGGTTAAAGCAATGTGGGAAAGATCAAAGGTATACAGATAAGTTTACACAACTATAATCCCGACGTATCGGCCTGGACATGCCGATGTTTCTACACACACAGCAAGTATTTCAAATGCTCCTGATGTCCATAATTTTCTTCAAACTTCGAATGTTTGCGGAGCTTCAAAGTGAAGATGCTGATTTCAACAGCACCTGTCGTCAGGCAGCTTCGGGTCTGTCGGGGATGGTAATCTGGCGTCTGCATCAGTCGGCGATCGCGCATCTAGTACACGGATGGATGGTGAGTTTGTCTGCATCAGTCAGCAGCCGTTACTGTAAATGTTGCGTCTATTAGTATGTACAAGGTCTTGCGAAAATAAGGCGGCAGTTCTTATGACTACCAGCCGTTGTACATGACCCTCTCACAAACCCTACAAAATGCATCTCATCAAAGTACGACAGTAACTGACATGAGTGTGATTGGTTGGCGAACGGTGGCAGCAGCAATCACCTCGAAGAAACGTGTTTGGTCCATCTTTGAAATCTGATTCAACTCAGTTGCTGATCCACCTTCTTTTCCGGGCTGGGCGCTCTGCCTTAATCTCTGTATCTGGAGGGTTCTCAGTTCGTACACAAGGCAACACCTCAGTCTCCATCTTTTTTATGGCCACGGGGTCCTTCTCGCTCGGCATTGGAAGCTTGAACCGCTCACTGCGCTTCTTTAGCTTCTCTACAGTGTCAAGGTGACGATTCTCCGATGGCTTGGTCTCCGTCTCCTTGTTCTCATCAGTAACTTTCTCTTCACCAGGGGAATGCTTTTCAATAACCGTTGCTTTCGTAGTAGGTTCAACTGCAAGCTTACTCCCTTCCGAAGAAGGGGTAATGTTGTTCTTATCACTCTCCTTCAGCTTCAAGGAAGCTGATAACTTGCTATTGATAGTGAAATCCCTCTCCTTATGGCTAGTCCATCTCTCCAACTTCGAACGCCCTCTCCTCGAATCTTGTTGTTCTTCATCAGAAGTTGCGCCTTCCTTGGGTTTCTTGGAATGGTCCCGCTGCACAGCAGTTCCTTTCTCACTATGTCCTCGGTCATTGGTGCCCCTCAACACCTGTGCAGAACAGAGAATCTCAAACAATAGTGCACACACTCACCTGACCCACGTTAAACAGGAAGGACGTCTGGAGGACCACTCAATACAGCACTTAAAAAAGTTGCAGATGACGAACAACAGAGTGCTCCATTCTAACTTTCCCATAAAATGAACTCTAGGGCTCAAATGCAATAGCAAACAAGACTTAAAAAAAACACTAGCATGTAGAGATCATAATCAGAATCGTAAACGTGCCGAAAAGCACACAGCTAAGGCACTAGTGTTCTCATCCCAAGAGGGTAGATGAGACAGAAAGCAATCCCCGGTACTAGAATAACAAGTACTAAAACATATAGAAAACACACATAAGTCGGTCAAAGAGATGACAGAGTTGAAGCATCACTAAAAAACAATCTTTAGCACGGACAAGTGATGAGCCCTGACTGAATTTAAATCAGGAAGCCATCACAGTAGAACATAAGGCTGAGACACCTCAGTTTCTAATGAAGGCTTCAAATTTTACTCATTCTGAACGTCAATGCGATTAACAGATTGTAAATCAATGTACTCTTTCATTAATGGATACAATACTTACTTTCAGACATCGAGATACTCCGAGAACTTTTCACATTATGAACATAGATGAACATTAATAAAATAATCAAATAGAAACTTGACGAACATAGAAGACTGACAAAGATTTCCCGTGATTCATAAACAAAATTCAGAATTTCAACTCCTTTTTAAGGATCTTTAGTTCCCTTTGGAAGGTACTGAACTGTATTAGAACAAATTTATCATGACAGATACCCACGGTATCTTATTTTTGTTACCGGTTATCAACATCCTCTCTACAAAATATCACCAACATTTCCTTGGTGCTATCTGCTGCCCAGGATGACTACTGAACTTTAATCAAAGGACCTAAATTGATATGCCTTCTCAATTTCTATTTCAATAGTTATACATCCCTTGTGCTTATATCACTTCATGCTGTTGTACAATATTGATATGTAATGGAAATGCTTATGCTAGGATTCATACAGGTAACTCCCTCCAAAAAGGACCGAGGCTTGGTTGTTATATCAGTAACATACCTTCTGATCAGGATGACCAACATTCTGATCTTCTTTATTCTTTCTTGGGGGGCCTGAAGCGGCATGGTCACGACCCTCGGGGTCCTTACTTTTTCTTACGCCTTGTTTATGCTTTTTCTCATTCAACCTCTGATTATCAGAGGTATCAGGTGCATGAGCAATTCGAGCACTTGACTTGTCCGGTCTAGATTTCCTCTCTTCGATACCAATTTGACTCCCTCTTGCGTGATCATCACGACCCCTATGATGTGATGAACTTTCATCCTCCATTCGAACTCGTTTCTTATGCTCACTGTTTCGAGCTGCATCCTTCAACTGGTAGTCTTTGAAATCCTCTTTCACCCTCGCATGGACATTCAGAGATTTGTCATCTGACCCACGCACACTCCTAGCCAAACCTCGGCCTTCTTCTCTTTCCCGTTTCAATAAATTATCCTCATATGATGGTTTAAGTCTGTGCAACTCGTCCCTCTCCCTGGGCCGATCGCTCCTCTCTCTCTGAACCCAAACCTCTTCTTTATGTCTGAGAGAATGATAATCGTCAACATTGTCTCTAATTCTTTGCTGATCATCTCTCTTTCGTGGATCCAAGGCATCATCCCTTTCACGCCTTCGGTGACTAGCATTATCCCGGTGGCTATGCAACATCTCATCTTTCTCAATGTGGTCTCTCCTCAAATACTCATCCTCTTTTCTTCTTTTGCTATGGTAATCATCAACAAGTTCGTACTTCGTCTTCAAATTGTCTTCTCTATCCCTATGTCGTGACATACCCTCCTTGTCATAAGGCCCCCTGTAGGTTCCATTCTCCGAATATTTTCTTGCACTAAGAAGTTCATCTTGATCACTCCTCTCAACTTCCCTACCCTTGGACTTGTACCTGGGTCCCATGTCATCTCCACGCTCCTTAATTCTGATGTCTTCATTTCTACTCTTTCTGCCAGTTGTATCTTCATGCCTTCGTTGCCACGCTAGATCAGGATTTTCAAGCTCCTTGCGACGGTCATATCCCTCATTCTTCAAATGGAAATTATGAATAACTGGTGGATCTAAATCTCTGTGAAGATAGGGATCCTCCCTTCCTCTCATTGCCATTCGACCTCTCTCACTCTCATTTCTTGTATCACAGCCTTTCCGGCGATAGTTCAGATCATGTTTTTCAACATGCCTCTTGATGCTTCCAGCACGTACCGAGCGTCCATCTTGAATAACTTCATCTTCAGCACCATCCTGCCATTTATGATGATCTCTGCTGCTTCCTGATCTCCCTTTGCTGTTTTCACTGCTCCTTGCAGCCTTGGAGTCATCATCATCAGCGAGGTCTTTGAGCACTAGCGGTTCAAGATCAGAAGTTACCCTTTGTTTCTTTGACGAGCGGTGCCTATTGCTATCTTTGGTAAAATCGCCTGCAATCGCTTGGCCATTGACTTCATCCTTTTCCATTCCAGAGCTTCCTTCACCAACATCAAGCTCGTTGTGAATGACATCATCTTTGTCATCAACTCTCAATGCATTAGCATCCCTGCCCCTGCAAGGAGATGACAATGTTGGACTAGGTTTACCATCTGCATTTCCAACCGAGTTCTCATTGATATCATCATAAGCTCTTTCATTCCCTGTACTCCGACTAGGACTCGGGCGAGAAGATCTTTCTTGCATGCGAGATTGCATCTGCCTGTAGTAAAGAAAGCGCGATAAAAGATATCCATTAGGTCAGAAATGGTCTCACCCACCCCAAAATTAACCCAGCACAGGAAAAAACAATTAAAAAAACTCATGTATGAATCGCAGTTGCATCAGCTACTCTGTTGATTACAAATGACTTGTTTGTCTCCCCAGACAAGGAGTCATAAGATTCTGCTGGTGCTATAAACTCGAGAAGGAAAAGATCTCTCAATAGAAATAAGACGCAAGAAACCCAGGGGTAAGGATTGTTTCATGACCAATTAATTTTGCAGCTGAATCTCCAATTCGTCATTCTGGAAGTGATTATAGATAAAATCATCTCCATGGAAGATGCTTCGCCGATATGCCGTTATATCATTAAGAAGACTCGGAAGATTGGACAATCTTAACATCAATTCTAATGGCTGCTTAAGTCTGAGGCAAGAGTCGAAATAATTGGCATCTTTGGCAAACAGACTGGCTAAGCTAACAGAATTCAATAAACCACATCCCTGAATGGAACAAACCATACATTTGTGGCACATGCTTACATATACGCTATGAATAATATAGGGTACAACAACGTAGCCTAATCTCACTAATTTAAACAAAACAACAGCTACTTGAAATCCGACCTCAATCCATATTTCTGTAGGACGCTATCAAAAGCCTCATATTTTCACCCTTTACGATCACATTATTCTAAACCCCACACTGAATCAACTACAAGCTAATGTTGAAAGGGTATAAATTTCCAGTTCAACAACCACAGGCATACTAAAAGACATTATGGTAATTCCACCAAGTCAATGGGAGTATGGCATACCTTTCCTCACGAGAGGTACTAATATCTCCACTAGAGCGTGCAGAATTCCGTACTCTATTGCCAGTATGCTGTTGGATTGGTGCATCAGGAGATGGCGAAGTCGTATCTCCTTCAGGTAAATCATCATGGCCAGAATCAGAACGCGGACTATTCCTGCCACCATTTTGATCAGTAGATTCTGCTTCGGCATGTACCCTATCCTCTTTAGCCACTTTTCTTCCTCTAACATCATCATGTTGATCACTATTCTCTTCATCTCCGACACTGTTTCCATTAGATGAATCATCCTCTTGAGAGCCCTGGCAGACAATCTGTGTGACCAAAAGTCAGTATTTTTTGCTACATAAAAAGATTTAAATTGTTTGGTGTGGCTGCTGGGATACTGAGAAGACAAGTTCACAATTAAAATGGGGAGATGAATAAATATCACAACATGTTACCTCAATAATTGCATCAGAATCACGTATTCGAGGTGGCCGTGTATCAATTGAAGGAAGACGCTCACCGTAGCCAGTTTCGACTTGTATGGCTCTTCCAGTTGGCTGGCAAAAAAAGATCATTCAGCATAAGGATTCCATTCTGCTTATGTAATCAAAATATTCTTTTTAGTTAGAGGAAGAAACAGTATATATAGCCAAAACATGTTACATGTTAAGAGTGACATGCTACAGAAAGAAACATGAAGGACTATCGGACATCAATAGTTCCAAGCGTTGTCCCATCAGGGAGAATAAAAGCTTGAAAAAGAAAAAAAGAGGCAGAAGGGTGCAAAGCATACTAGTTGCCGCACATGGACGGCTCCTTTTCCCGGATCACTTTGGCCAACATCAGCCTTTCCAAGAGTCAAGTTGTCAGCCGGGACTTCATGGATGCCAGAGGCTGCTGCCAGTTCTGGGGGCATATCTGGATCATAATTCTGTTACCAAACAAAGAAGTGCAGAAGGATTTTTCAGATTACAAGTTATCTATGAAGAAGTAAGTTATTAATGCATGAGTGCTACATTACCTGCTCTCCCCTTCCAACCTCATAAACCCGTATTTTACTTTGCATTGTCGTCTCAAGACGGTGTTGTTCCTGTAAAATAGAAGTTAGATTTCCATCTATCAACTGGATAAACTCAAAAGAACCGATGCTCAATGTGCATGATCATTAGTTAGTCAGAGCCTTTTATTGAATCAGTCGCCAACAAATAGGTGAAGTGCATTAAGTCCATCAAAGACCAGGGTGGAACACTATTGATAAAACTAAGAGAACATCTCACTTTTCTCAAAAAAAGTCAAGAACTCCTTACCAGTTGTTTGCAACAATCTTTCCAGCTCTCTTCATTCAACCCAAAATTAAAGAAATCTGAGACTTCCACTCCTGGATACTTCCATGGCTTTTCCTCAAAACTATCAATATCGACATCAAAGATGGTCCTGACAGCAAAATGAAAAAAAAAAGACAATTAATGATGCCATTCCCAACATGTGAGAAACCAATGTTACTCAGTCTATACAGTTAACCTATAGATGAATACAAATGCCATTGTGCTTGGGGAGGAGTATCAAAGCTCCCCAACTTATGCAGTTCAGGAGTAGACAATTACTTGTGAGAAGGAAGAGTAAAATCTAGTCCTCCACCAAAGCCCCTCCCGCCCATATTGTTGCCCCAAGAAGCCATTCCATATCCTGGATGAAACCCCTTCTGCATAGGAGGACCATTTTTATTCCCCATAGGTCGCCAATCACCTCTTCCACGACCAGCCATGAGATTCATGTTGAGTGGAGGACGAACTTGACCTGAAGCACCACCAGGGCCAGCAGTTGTGGCTCCTGGTAATGGTGTGGCACCAGGTCTCACATACTGCAAACAAGTAAAGGAATCAGAAATTTTGGCATGTTAAGGCGATACAGCACTATGGCTAATAAACTGGGCACCACCAAATAAAAGATAAAACCATGACAAATGACTAGTGCCTAAATCTCGCATCACCTTCTCATACGCAGCAGAAGATGGCGGGTTAAGATACTTAAAACCAAGAGGTCAGCAGAAGTATAAATCTACACTATGCTAACTCCATTCTAACCTTAAAAAAGCCATCAAGCTGCAACTATTACTTGGCCAAAAAAACTACAATCAAAGAAGACAGCCAAAGAGGCACTTAAAAACACAATTTAAGTTCATTAAAATTCAAGGGAAGCTTTGTCTATTAGCAGATAATGATAGTTGCTAGACGGAAAAATAAAACAGTGATGCTACCGCAAGGAAATCACACTTAGAAAGAATATTCGGGAATTCACAGCACAATTTGCAGACAATCTCTCATTTAGGAGATTAAGCGTCTACTCAAAGTACTTATTTTTACTCTATGCTCAGAAGGTCTTATGCATTTTATGGCATAGATAAACGCAATTAGTTGCACATTCGCATCAAAGATTGTTTTGAGGTGGGAAAGATAGTTAAGAGGTTGTCTGCTTCATGCTAAACAAGTGTCGCTGCACATCTTCTAGAAAACTTAACTCTGATTACACAGGACGGATATCCTTTCCAATCTGACACTTAAAAAACTTAACATGGAAAATCTGCATTGAATGTGCCTCTTTACTTATTATCTCCTCAAAAAACAACTTCCAGCTGGTTCCAGACAATTACTAATTTATCTTGCCAACAGTAAGCTTGCTTCAGCAGCCCCTCCTACATGTTTGAATACTTTTAGGGTAATTTGCCAACTTCACAACCAGATGCTGACAGTTGATGCAACAAAAGACTGAGTGCACTACTGGCACAACACTTTAGGGTCTGATTGTCCCTCATCACAAGATTCTACAAGCATCTTAATATTGCAAGTCAGCTGTTGTTGACATGGTTGCCAGAAGTGCCAAAAATTCATTACATGGTTCTGCACCTACAGCACTCTGGCTGCTCCCATAAAATACAGAGTATCTTACGGACGCTGATTTGCTCAACGTCTAAAAACAAAAGGAGGTTGGAAATTTGCGATCAACTAACAGGCCATTCGTGGCATCAAATTGGCGTTGCCCGAGTATAATGAAGGAGCCACGAAGCATCAACAACTTTCATGAGCATTCGAAATCCACAGCCTTCACCTAACTACTAAAACAAACCCGGGTTCACAGGAAGACTTTCCAATTTTGCTCTTGGCAACCCAAGTGGCCGGTCAGAGAGCAGCTTCCAGGGGTGCCTCGTCCCATGAAAGGCAAGAAGAATTGTGGATAGCAGCAATTAAGCGAAACAGCATATATAAAAAACACATGTATAAACTTATGCCAATCAAATAGATGAAACAATCCTCATTCAATTATATTCAAGAATTACAGCTACTTGGCATTACAAATCTCTCAAGATACTACTAACAAAAGTACAATCCGTACAGCTAAGCACATAGCATTCATACAAACAATACACTACAGCTAAAACTACTGACCTTAAACTGGGAATGAAATGGATGATGATACCCATGATTGCTAAACCCAATCTTGGTTCCCCCGGCCGACCCTCCCGCTTTCTCGGCCCCTTCCTTCCGCTCCCCGCCCTCCGCTCCCGCGCCTTCCTCCCCCATTCCCCAATCAGGGTCCTCGGTAATCCCCTGGACTGCGTCCCCATCCCCCAAGATCACAAGCGGCTCCCCATCCTCGTCGTCATCATCATCATCATCCTCCTCGCCTTCTCCCCGCACCCCGGGCCCGCGCGTGTCGTTCAAGACAATCTGTAAATCGTCCTCGCTCTCACTGTCCTCCTCCTCGTCGGCCCACCCTCCGCCACTTCCTCCGCCCCCGAGCCCCGGGATAAGAGGCATGGAGTCGTCCGCAATCCCATTATTCCCTTCCTCGATGTCGAACTGCAGCTCCTTGTCCCCGTCCTCCCCATCGGATCGGCCCGCCTCCTTCTCGGGTCCAGAAACCCTAGCCTCCGCGGCTGAATTCACGTCTTGGAGGGCGAGATCGATCGCGGGCGCACGGGGAGGGGGCGGCGGCGGCTCGGGGTCCTCCGGTCCGGAGGATAGTGACGACGAGAAGGGGGGAAACACGTCGGAGTAGAGATCCCCGAACTCGTCGTCGTCTTCCATTAGAGAGAGAGAGAGAAAGAGAGGAAAAAAAAGGAATTTAGGTGTTGGGCGTAATAGGCTTGGGGAATGTAATGGGAAAGGGTTTTGAGGTTTGCAAGAGAGAAAGAGAGAGGCGCGTGGGACTACTGTTTGCGAGAGAGGCGCGTGGCGCGTGGCGCTACTGTTTTGAGCTTGGAGCTTCGCTTCTTGTCTTGTCTTTCCCTTTTTCTTTCGACCGTCTCACTTTCGTTTCCTCTGTACGACCCCGTTTCGTGTTCTGTTAGATTTATTTTGTCAAGACTTCTGTTAAGTTTTGGGATTGTGATAATCTTGCAAGGGTATTGTCGTCTTTTCTCATAGAAAAGAGTCTTTGTCTTATTTTACAAACTTTTTGGGTTAAATATATTTTTATTATCCTGTGCTTAAAATTTTGTATTATATAAACACGCAAAAAAACCCTTAAGTTTTTGCAAACACTAAATTATTATCAAATTGAGAAAAAGTCTATGTTAAAAAAATAAAAATCATCTCTTCCCTCACTGTCTTGGATCCCAAGTTGGAGCGAGTGCATGTAGCTACAGCCAAGCTTCAACAGTCCAAGTAAGTCTGCAGAGCCCTTTAACCTGTTCTTTTCCTGAAAGTAGCAGCCGGAACTTGGCACACAACTGATAGCTAACTTGCCAATAGGATGTGATGAGTGTGATCAACAATCTGGTTATGAAAGCTCGGGAAAAGATGAAGATTAATACAAGGATGGTCTTCCCTTTCGTCGATGATTGAATCATCTTTCGGCTTCAAACTTCGACGTGGCACGAGAAACAGCAACATGGCCAAGGCCACATTATGAGATTAACCAGACAGGAAAATAAAAGAATGAAGAGACCTCTGTGTTTCTTTAAACCTTGATTCAAGTTTTCTGTCTTATATTTCCCTATGTTGTTGTAAATACAAAAAAAAATCTACAGAATACTTCTTTCACTAAACTGAAAACATGAGCCAATTGCTTCGTTCAATAGAGTAACCAAAAGTTCTTCAACTTAATAGTTCCAAAATACTTGATTACTGCAGTACTGCTTTCTGAGATTTATCGCAACAAGAACTCTTGTTAGTCCATTTCTTATGTAAGCCGGTCACTAGTTGCAAATGTCGTGAGCTTGTTTACGAGAGTCAAAAATCCACCTACGCATCCAACCCTTCATATGTTACGGCTGAGAACACGCAGATATCATAATAACGTTTAGGTGTAGAACACGCAGATATCATTAGAGCATCCTTAATATTCCAGTAAAAATAACATTCTAAAATTAGACTGAGGTCACACTTGGACCGCATAAATTAATATCCACAACTGCTGATACACGTTGAAATCGGATCATTTTTTTTAGAATTTGCACTCCTTTATGGTCATCCTTGCTATCTTGATGAATTGTCGTACTCTTAAGTTGAGGTGATTTTGATAAGAAAAATTTGACAAACTCCATTTCAGGTTCTGTACCATCGAAACTAACCAAATTCACTGTCTGGAGTCTATTGCAAGAGAAATCATATTGACTAGGTTCCAAAATTTTGGGGGACTCTAAATAATATTGAACTTTGTTGCCCTCTGAAACAAAATTTTTTATTTCCACAAGGGGCGATATTTGACCTACTAACCACTAAAAGTTCATTTCAACATCATAAAAATCAGAAACAACAAATCATTTTAACAGTATGTTGTAAAATTAAGTTTTTTGCCAAAGCTAAAAGATAAATATTCAGTAGCAATTAATCTAGCTAGCTCCTCTTTATTTTATCGGTGTATCAAAATAAAATATTAGGTTTGATAGATAATTGAGTTTGAGATTGATCCAAAACAATTTCGTGTTGATGTTTTGATTTTAAATGGTTAGTATACGTATAAACCAGTTTTGAAAATATAAGTTTTACCACAATAATTAATTAAAAATATTATTTCCTTCTAAAGGAATTTTTTTCGAGATGCTTAACAAAAAGTCGTGACGATGATCTAGTAACCTTTTGTGAAGTGTTGATTCTTCACTTTCCGGTTGAACTATATATATATACATGTGTATTGCTGAACAATTTTTTGGTATAATCACTTGTTGAACTAATTATGAAAAAAGAACATATTTGTTATTTTCAAATATATTTTTTCTTGATAAATACAAGTTATTTATTAAAAAAATACTAATTTAGATGCTTCCATTATAGGCGAACAACATTACATTAAATGCTTCTTGTTGCTAGCATGGCAATCCACTTCCTAATTAAGCCTAGACCGGATCTCCACATAAAAAGAATTTTTAGGTTCATCGTGTTTGTAAAAGAAGGAAAATATCATAATAACTAAAACACATGACGTTTAGGTGTAGAACATGCAGATATCATCAGAGAGCATCCTTAATATTCCAGTAAAAATAACATTCTAAAATTAGACTGAGGTCACACTTGGATCGAAGAAATTAATATCTACCACTGCTGATGCGCGTTAAAATCGGATCATTTTCCTTAGAATTTGCACTCCTTTATGGTCATCCTTGCTATCTTGATGAATTGTCATACTCTTAAGTTGAGGTGATTTTGATAAGAGAAATTTGACAAACTCCATTTCAGGTTCTGTACCATCGAAACTAACCAAATTCACTGTCTGGAGTCTGTTGCAAGAGAAATCATATTGACTAGGTTCCAAAACTTTGAAGGGACTGATTGGCCTGCTCTTAAGTATCTAAAAAAAAAGGGAACAATATTTACTTCCAACATAATGTTATGGGACTCAAGCTGCACTAATCAAATTGATTACTTCAAGAGCAACAAAATCCAAAAGGTATAAGCATCAACTGCCATATTATACGTGCATGAGCAAAATACTCCTCCTTATAATCGCTACAACTAACCTCAGCTGAAAATTGCTCAAGATTAGGTGATCTTCTGATCAATCCAAGCAAAATAGAGACGTTCTCCAAGTCAGTTAAGCGAATGGTGGATACATTAAAGACTTTCAGTTGATGTAGACAAGATGCAGGTTGACTTGATTGACCTGATAAATCCCTGACCTCCAGGATCTTGCAACAAGGACGAGGACATGAATCAACTTAATGTACGGCAGCCAAAATTAAAAAAAAAAAGAATAAGAGCAATGCAGGTGCATAGTTCCATTTTACCTTAAAAAATAAATCATTGACATCCAAATTCCTCAAAGCTGGTACAACTCTGCAAAATTCATCCAAATGTAACTTCTTTGATCTGTTAAAGTTGACGACTCCCTTGAATTTGCAGCCATACTCATAAAATACCATATGATCGAGTAGAGGTACACTAACAAAGCAAATGAACAACTTATTCCCCAAATTGCTGAAGGTCCGCAGGTTGGGAGCGATGATATTGATGCTAGAATCTTTACTAAAGCTGCACTCTATCAGCTTTAATTGTTGAAGTAGCGGACAGTTGGAAATGAACATTCCAAAGAAGTCACTGGTTATATCAACTTGGTAAAAGATAAGAGTAATCAGCTTATTGAATCCCCAGAAACTTTGAAGAGGGTTGAACACACATCCAACTAGCAAAAGAGTGCTTAGCTGGAAACATAAAAATAGATATGAAGATAATATGTGGGAGTCGCCGTCTATGAATTGGATGGCAAGATGCTTAACTTTCTTTTCAGACAAGAGTTGAAACAGGGGATTAATCTCATCACAACATTCTGGCCAGGGGATGTAGAGAGTGAATCTATCTATCTCACCCGAGTGATTAACTAGAATTTGGTATATAGTCAGCATCAAATTTGGGCGACCAGCTTTCTCAAACTTTGCGCCAAATGAAGAATCAAATGCCAGTATAGAAATAGTTTTCCATCTGCAGTTCCAATTTTTCAACAAGATAGCAGTCCTTGCAGCTTCAAAAATTGTCATGCTTGTGAGTATTTTGTCAACGACATTGTCTGGTATAGGGGTGAGCAAAAATACCCGAATCCGATATCCGAAATTTTTTTCGGAAAATTCAGATAATTTTATGTTCGGATTCGGATTCGGATTATCCGTATATATTATTTCAGATTCGGATTCGGATAAAAAAATCATAAATTCGGATTATCCGAATATCCGAATTTTTAACCCATTTACTTAGAATTTAAAGTGGTACTGATTAAGGTCTTTATATTTCCCCTCATCTTTGTTAATTAAGGTCTTCATCTTTGTAAAGTGGTACAGATTCTATGTCCATGGCCATTTAATTAATTAATTATTACTAATAATTATTAAGTAAAGTGATATGTTGCTTGGAATCATCAGCTAATTCAGACGATCAGTCGCCTATTTTTTTAAATTCGGATTATCCGAATCCGTATCCGAAATAATTTCGGATTTTGAATTTCGGATAATTCACTATTCGGATTCGGATTCGGATAGAAAAAACATAATTTCAGATATTTCGGATAATAAGAAATTCGAATAATTCGAATTTGGATTATCCGAATGCTCACCCCTAGTCTGGTAGATGGCTGGTCATGTTAACAGTCGTAGGGAGATGTTATGATTCCTGCAAAGGAAGTTATGAGTTGAAAACGCACACATTTAAGAGTTTCAACATCAACAACGAGCTGAATAAGTCGTTTTGCATAATACACTATCTAGTATCTACAAGGGAACCTAAAACATAAGATCATATCCCAAAAAGTTCTAATCGTTGCTCAGATTGTGCCCGAGGCAACAAGAACATCATGGAGAAACAGAGGCAGACACATGCAAACATGTGTTAGAACCCAGTAATGTACAATACCATTACGGGTTGATATGTTAGAACATTATTTCCCTTCTCATAAGATAACTACCACCATGGAACACACAGGCTGTAGCAAGTATTAATTTAGGCATGATAATACATTGCGGAAAAGAAATTGAAAATCTCTTGCTACCAGGAACGGTAATGGGTGGGTACGATCAATAAAATATTGACCCACTCCATTTTTTTATATCCAAGATTCTACAATTATTATCAATCAGAATTATTGAAAACTGAAATTATCACGTCCAAAAAATGGAGTATGTAATTTAACATAAAGCCAAAATTTATAAACATGTCCAGAAGATCAAACCGAATTTATATTCTAATCATCCCTTGCGCGTTTCATAAATTAAGCACATATCCAGGATCAAAACAAGTGTTAGACCTCATGTTCACAGATTACCAACGCAACCCAAGTTTCATGCAGAACCAAATCACTAAAATCAACATTAACAGGGACAGAATAGAATAGAATGTACGGGTTCAAAAATAAATCAATTAGCACCCACTTTGAACAAATCGACTTACCACTAGTCGTCGTCGTTCTCTCTCCTTGATCGTCTTCTAAATCGTCTAGGGAACACGGATTAGGGTTAGACGTTACAGACATAAGCCCTCCCTATATAAGCAAGTTAACTTAGACCCTGCAGTTTAATATTGATACATGGCAAATTAATAGTACCTAAAATTATTATTAATTCCTTATAGCTTCTACGGTTCTCTCAAAAATACAAATTGTTTTTGACATATAAAATCCCCTCCACAAGTAAAAATAGACTTTTACATGAAACATACCGGTTCTTTTTTCTTTAGGGTGTCTTTTTTGACATCTATTCCGAAAATGAGGTAATTTTTCAATCAAAGGTTTTCCATCAGTGTCTTCATTGGAGATCCGTGGCCAAGGGGTGACTTGGCTGGTGACCGTTGGTCTTCTACTTGTTTCACGGCGTGGGATTACTGTTTGAGCTTGGCTTATTGTCTTGTCTTTTTAGTTTTTTCCTCTCTTTCACTGTCTCAGTTTCGTTACCTCTGTACGACGTCGTTTCGGTTAGATTTATTTTGTCAGGCATCTGTTAGATTTTGGGATTGTGATTATCTTGGAGTACTGTCGTCTTTTCATACAAAAAATGGTACTTATTTTCTTTTACAAACCATCATAATTATAACAACAAAAAAATTGGTCCAAATGATAAAATACCTGAATTCTAAATGTAAAAAACACCGGCAGAAATTGAAGTCAATGGATTGACAACTTTTTTTTTCTTTTTCATAATTGGTTTAACAAGGTATAGGTATAACAAGTTACAATCTTACAATGGCTTAGATAAAAGTTATTCTAATTTAAAATATAAATTATACAAAAAAATGTATCACTCAAATGTATATTAATTAATTTAGATGATACTAGATATTACTAGGACTTCTCAAGTGGCACTAGTGTTAAATAAAGATCGTGAAATATTTAAGTTTCTTATGGAATTCTAATTATATTAATCTATCTAAAATCATTTTGGGAGGAAAAAAACTGAAAGGAGGAGAAATTAAATCAGTTGGCCCACCGTTGCCATTACAATTTAGTATTTACGCCCTTCCCTTGGCGAGGGCCACCCTTAAACTGAGTTGAAGAAGAGAGAAGAAGGAAAGTTCGGACATTTATTTGGCTTGGCTTGCGAAAATCGAATCAAAGGAAGAAGCGGGAGATGATCGGAGTAGGGAAGATGAAGCAGTACTCCAACGTCCTCGACAAGCCCCTTAGCAAGGGCAAGCAAGAGGTATCTCTCTCTAATTCTCTCTCTCTCTATCTGGGTATGTTTTTAGATGAGGAAAAGATTAGGACCCAGTTGGGGGATTATGAATTGCATCCCAAGATCCAGATTTAGAGATTGATTAATGTTGCCAAAGGGCATATGACTGATGTGACGAGGGTTCGATCCTTGTCGGGTGTAATTAATTAAAAGTTTTACTTGTAAAGAATATATTGATTAATGTTGGTATTGGTGATGGTGGTGGTGGTGGGCAGGTGAGCTTGAGCGCGTTCGCCTTCTTGTTCTCGGAGCTCGTGCAGTACAACCAGACGCAGGTCGACAACATTGCAGAGTTGGAGCGGAGGTATGGGAACCCACTTCCTTTCTAGTGTTCCCTCTTGCTTGGTAGAAAAAGGCTGCTTAACTAACTAGAGCAGAAAACAAGTTGTTGTAAAAGATTTGGCAAGTCGTTTTCCGGCGAAACAACAAATGGAGCCTGTCGTATTGAGTGAAGCCGGAGGAGGAAGAATCAATTTTGATGGGGTTTTGTGTGGGGAGATAATAATGTGTTGTGTTTTCCGGTATTTGCTTACATCGCTTGCTGGATTAGAAAGAGATGTTGAATTGATGAATGTTGTTTCCCTTTTGTGGGTTTTCTGCACTGGTGATTACTTGGCAGAAATTAAAAAAAAAAAGTCTAGTTTGACGGTGGTCGAGGTTCGGGATGGGTTTAAAAGTTGTGCCAATGCTTGAACCACTTAGCCAAAGAATGAGAGATATGAACCGGCAATCCATGTGATCAAGATATGTTAGGTGCAGCAGTGTTGATTATTTTGCTTTCCCATGTTCTGCTAGCTTCCGGTTGTTTATTTTGGATGTTGTTTTGACCAAGGTTAAACCTTGTGGAAATGGATAGGCTGGAGGATGCAGGATATGCTGTTGGGGCGCGGGTTCTGGAACTCTTGTGTCATCGGGAAAAGGTACCAATTCTGGTTCTTTGTGAGTTTTCCTTGTTGGCAATGCGTACCCTCCCTACATGTTGCTTCGGTCTGTTCTCTATCCTGCCTGGAGAGTGTTGCACTTCCAATAGCTTACTCGTCTTAGCAGTCTGCATCCAAATTCAATTCCACTTTTTGTGTCATAAAGCTATCTTAAGAATGTTGCTATACCCACTTCTTGAAAGGTGAAGCATAGATCGTGGAATGATACGGCTTGAACATGTTGACGTAGGGTCACAGTCACAGTCCGGAAACCTTTTCTTTTATATTTGAAGGAAGTCGGGAAACCTTTTTATTGGTCAATAGAATTAAACAGCTATATTTACTATCCCTTGTTTGGTTTTAGCTGACAGCATAAGGAGTTTTTCTCCTGCTGTAAGTAAGCTACATGCATGCTACCGAAGATAAATTTATATGAACATGTTGTTCTTGGGTATAGAACATACTTAAAAGAAAATAACTTTGCTTGTATGCCTTGTGATGCTCAAACTGGCAGATATCTGATACTTCTGTCATTGTGCTCGACAGTTTTTGCGTCTTTTTGCTAGTATTGAAATCGCGATATCTGTGATCTGACAGGGAAACAGAAGGGAAACACGGTTATTGGGAATCTTATCCTTTGTACATAGCACTGTGTGGAAGGTGTTGTTTGGAAAAGTAAGTTATTCACACTGTTTGACTGTTTCATTATCAGGGCCTCCATTTGTACATTGAAAACCGCATTTGCCGTTAGGGCCTCGCTTGGTTTTTACTTTTCAGGGTACATCTTTTTGTTTGGTTTTCTTTTTCCCGTGCTGATAAAGCAATTTTACAGTACATTTCCCTGTGAATTGATTTGTGGAGCTTTACCTAAAATAACTAGATCAAATGGTTCTTACCTTGTTAAAAATGGTGATATGTGTGTAAGTTCAGTCATTTTGCCAATCTCCTATTGTCAACGTGGTAAATGAACTTATGCTTGAAAAATGACTATACGTTGCTCGAAAATTTTGGAGTTGGACGATCTAGCAACTCCCGTACTCTTGTATAAGTTCTACAGCTTGACAAGAGATGACAAGCAACTTAAGTTGAAAGCCCTTTCTTTGGTATCTTCATTCTGTTTGGTGTCATATTTTTTTCTATGCTCAGAATGCGCTGATCCTGCTCTGGCAAGTATCTAAATGGTGTTCTGCTCCTTAACATAACAGGTAGCTGACTCCCTCGAGAAAGGTACCGAACACGAAGATGAATATATGATCAGCGAGAAGGAACTCCTCGTAAATAGGTAATGTATTCCATTGTCTGTTATTTAGTGGCATGAATATGTTTTTCATAACCATCTGCAGTCTTTTGTATCAAATTCTTATCATCTTGTCCGCTCTCATTGATACAGGTTCATTTCAATCCCGAAGGATATGGGGACTTTCAACTGTGGAGCATTTGTTGCTGGAGTAGTAAGGGTAAGGTGCTTATTGAGCTCCTATGGCACCACTGCCCCAATTTCTAAAGTGCACTCATTTTCGTTTCTTGGCTTCCATAGGGTGTCCTGGACAATGCTGGCTTCCCAGCAGTAGTAACAGCTCACTTCGTACCCGTGGAGGGTCAGCAGCGACCGCGAACCACTATTTTGATCAAATTTGCTGAGGAGGTACACGAGTCGTATTTATCCGATAAGTAAAACCTATTCATGGACCATGAAATTTTGTGGTCAATTATAAAGGCATGTCTTTTCTCTTCCATCCAGGTGCTAAGAAGAGAAGCCAGATTGGGCTGATCCATATCGAATCGTGGCCAAGTCTTTCCACCAGACCGTGAAGAGGCCGACTTCTCAGCTGTTATTCGGCTGGTCATGTGTATCACCAGCCAATATCAGCAATACGTGTGAAATTATTCCATCTCCTGATATCAATGTAAGCTCTTCTTCAGGGCACCAATTTACTTGTTTAGGAAGTGTTGCAATGACGAGAAACTCAGCAACTAGGAATTTCATTCAAGGCCAAAAAATAGAATTCCATACATCTCTCTCGATCTCTGATAAGGTACGAAGTTGCTCACCTGCAAACCCCTTCCCCAAAAGTTGGGTGTATAGAGTGTTTCATGTATTGTTCCCCCATGGCCATCGAGAGCTGGCTAAATGGTGAATGGAGGGGAGGACAGCGAGCAAATCCAGCACTATCAGGTGACATGTTGGAGGAGTCCAAAGAAGAAGTTCTCTAGTATACAGAGAGTTCCCGGCCATTACTATACAGAGACAGCTTCAGAATCAACTACTACACGTCGACATTCTGAGTATGGCAGCCTGTGCCCTAACCTTCTAGGATGATCGAGGCTTGACAGGCTACGATACTGCAGAACTAGTAACCTTTCTTTGTACTATGAATGCCACAGATCTAGCAACCTTAAACTCGACGTACATTATAGATAACTAGATGACATATGAACTGACCAAGCACCATTCATAGTTTCTGCAAGGTGCTCATTCTACTAGCAATGCAGCAGGCCGGAGTGTTAGGAAGCCGAGCCACCAACCGCATTTTGCGCCTTCCAACGACGCAATCACGACTCATCTTGTACAAAATAATTAGTTTTCTAGTTACCCAAAACACAGCATTGGGGTTCATTAGCAGTATTGCCCCGGGTTAGTAAGCTGAAAGACGCACAAAACCGCATATGACAAGGGCGAGATTTTACAATAACCTAGAGATAAAAGAGTCCTGGAGCTGCGCCCTCAATCTACAGACTCTATATACCAGGGTGATGGAGGTATAATAAATCTACCTCAAACTAGTAATATGACACAACAGAAAATGAAAGTGGCTTCCATTGAAGCTGCAACAAAACCTAGCCCATCAACTAATAAGCTAAACTTAAAACTGAGGGATTCTAACAACCAAAGAATGATGAACATAGAAGACAGAAAAACCATGATTCCCTAGTTTATATCAGAGATTGCAGCCAGAAAAAAAGCTGGCCGAATGTCAAACTGAGAGAAATAATTGCAGGTTACGGTTAATGACTGTTGCCTAATCCTAACTCTCTAGTAGAATGCACAAATTACTTACTTTCAACCTGCAGAAACCACGAACTTCGTAGAAAGATCAAAAGCCATAATGTTAGAAAAGAAGCAACGAAAGAAGAATAAATAAGAGACAAGGAGCAGAAACTTAAACCAACAAACCGCTATTCTTTGATTATCATTTGCAACCTATCTTCGGTTTAATCCTATTTGATCGATAAGTTCTACAAGCAATACATTAATTCTCAACTTCAAGACCATACAACACATCTGCGTGCTTTGCTACGGATCCACTAAAATATTCCTCTTTCACTTTCATAAATACGCACCATGTGAGCAAACTATCAGACCCTGCTTGATGACTAATGCCAACTCTCTCCACCGCCAGTATCTCGGCAATCCTGTTTAATCCACCATGGAGATTGTTATGGAACCTTGCCATGTGCTTGATATCATAAAGTACGGGGAAGAACACCTTGATCAACTCAAGGAACTCCACCAGCGTGTCCGGCATATTCTTGCGAGTGAGCAGCTTAAGCAAATACGCAAAGTCATATGCGCAGTGAAAGGTAACCCACTGGACATTATCATTCAACACAACCCCTGATGACATCAACAACTCGCTAAACCTCGCAGCGTCAACCCCTGACTCTTTGTTCCTTGCAAAGTCAATGCCACTCCTCACCAACAGTTCAATTGAGTCGTTGGCATACACGTCTTCCCCAGGGTTGAACTCACGAAAGTTGAACTGCCATATGCAGTACTTGTCGGTTCCACAGGTTGGCAAGTTGCCGTTAGCATCCGCAAACGTCAGGCCACACTGGATCAGCTTCAAAAGATCCACATTGGTCTTAAGGGTATGGTAGCTGGACTCTGCCTGGTTCTTGTGAGTCCCAATAGAGCGCAAAACTATACCGGGGAACTCGGTGTCCATTGCAATGAAGGGGTAATCATCAACTATGTTCCTTATCAGTTCAAATTCCTTCTCCAGGTTATAATTCCACACTTCCCGGATATGAACCGAATCCGCTTTGACCAAATCCGCCATTACCAACAATAATTTCAAAGAAAGGACCACAAGGAAGGGAAACCAAAACCAACCTCGAAACCTCAACCAAAATTACCAGCTTAACCCTGAAATTTAAAAAGAACGAGACCCGATTCAATAGACGCAAAAAGAACCAACCGTTACAACAATAAACAAACAAAGCAACGAACTTGATGCAAGAGATGGCCTTACCTTGAGAGGGAAAGAGGCGAAAAGGGGACAAGGGCAGGATGGTCTTTTTTCAAATGGAGGGATTGGGGGAAATGGGATTTGCCCAGAGGAGCGAAAGACGAGAACTTTCTGGTACCCTCTGGGCAGAGGAGAAATGGGTCGATGAGCTTTTTCTGTAAAAGGTGATGCTTTTAATTTACAGATTTTATCATTATTGTGTTTTTAAAGGAAAGGAGGAGGAAGGAGGAAGGAGGAAGGAGGTAGGAGGAAGAAGAAAAGTGAGTGATTTAAAAGGGTAGGGTTATAATGAGAAATAATTTTCTGATGGGATAGATTTTTTCTTTTTCTTTTTCTTTTTTTCCTGGGAATCTTTTTCTCCTTGCCTTTACTCAGGTCCCCAATGGTTATTAATTATAGTCAAAGCTTCAAATTTAAATTTAAGATGTTATTAATAATAGAGGAGGCGAAGGAGCAGGTATAAGAAAATTGGGGAAAACCTGCACCTTAAATAAATGATCTTTTCTTCTTTGTTATTTTTTTTTGTTTGTTTCCCTCCTCCATTGATCCATTTTCTGTCCCACTTTGTTCATTTATTTAGTTTCTTTTACATTTTCTGTTAGGGGTAAGTTTTTTTTTTAACCTCTTGGAATTTGGCTGTTTTTAGTTAGTCAAAATGGTGGGGTTTCTCCTAATTAATTTAATCGTTGTCTTTTAGGAAATAATTCATTGTTATCAGTAGCTGTTAATTAATAGGTCATTTGGAGTATTTCTAGCCTCGGAGATTAGAAAGAAATGTGTGGGAAAGTGAATAGACATATTCCAGCTCATAGATGAATTTGGCTCTTTGGCTAAACAAGGAAGAGGTGGCTCTTGGATCGTTTTTAGGACGAAATTTGCTCACCTGATTTGCTTTGTTTTTTAAAATCCCAATAATCCTAATATTCAGTTGTAAGCGCCCACGACATGTTAAAGAGGTTGTATTATGATCCCTGAGCTTTGCACCTAAAAGAAGTGAGAATCATGATTATTTCTGTGCACAAAATCGTGCATTGTCCTCCCTTGTCATTTCATATATAAGCTCCTAAGCTCCTGCTACTAACCGCACTTTTTAAGTGCATCATTTAAGTGATTAAAATCACAAAACTATGGGAATTGGTCGTTAGAAAATGAGATCAATCAATCGGTAATGCTCGATGATTCTTATACGTCAACAAGTCTTAATAATTACTTGTAAAAAAACAGCAAGTCCTAATAATAATTGAAATGACTGCCAATGACAAATTCTAGCCAAATCATTCATCTTGATCAGCGTCTGTAGTCTTAACTTTTTTGTAGCTCATGCATTCTTGGTCACTCTTTTTTCTGAGATTAAAAAATTAAAAAAATCAGATCCGCTCTTTTTTTTACCCATATCAAACAAAGATTAGTTGATAAAAATAATTTTCACCTTCTTTTGGATATTGTCTTGTTGTTGCTTTAAATCTTTCCTCAACTCTTCCATATGATCGTAAATGCTTGCCACTTTTTTCCCTCACGGGAACACCTATAGATTCAACCTACTTAAAAAAATTAATTAGACAGAAATTATCTTATTAATATCAACAACTAATTTAATTTTCTTTTTCTTCTCCCTTTAACCTCCCTAATCTTAACTAAACTTGACACTCGCATCGTCTTCTTCCTTCCGCACCCAATTCATTATTGCAATCTAGTAATCAAGGTAATAGAAAAAAAAAAGCTAAGGAAAAAGACCTTTGAAATCAAAGAAATAAAAAACGAGTGGGAGGTTTTTTTTTTTTTGAACAACTAATATTATTTTCTTTTTTTTCATTTGTATTAAGAAAAAATGAAGAGATCAAAAAATACTATGATCCAATCTCAAACCTTTTTGAAGGTAGCCGATAACAGCGGAGCCCGACAATTAATTTGTATTCGAATCATGAGGACTAGTACTCGATGCTATGTTAAGATCGGTGACATTATTATTGTTGTGATCAAGGAAGTAGGGCCAAATTCTTCATTATAAAGATCAGAAGTGGTCCGAGCTCTAACTATACGTACTTGTAAAAAACTCAAACGTGACGACGGTATAATAATACAATATGATGACAATACTGTCGTTATTATTGATAAAAAAGAAATTCAAAAGAAACTAGAATTTTTGGTGCAATTTTTGAAGAATTGAGAGATTTAAATATCACTAAAATAATTTCATTAGCACTGAAATATTGTAATTATAAAAGAGAAAATAATCTAAAACTATAACTATTTCATATAGCAAATCGTTTACGTACACAAATAGTTTTTCACGCTTATACCTTGTCGGTTGGGGCTTCCCATGAGCTTGCGCCTCCTCCATTGTCTATGGTGGCAGTGCTTTTTCACTTTCACTCTCTCTCTGTCCGACTGTTTTGTTGTGTGAGTTTTTCTTCCGTATTTATCAAATGAGATAATTGTCTAGGGTTTAATTTTCATCGGTTGATTGAAGTATTTTTTTTAAGATAGTTAATCTAAGAGTTTGTTAGTATAATATCAAATATTTCTAAATTAATTCTAGAATCTCCAATGAATGTATGGCAATTGTTCAATATTTGGTTTAGGACTAAGTTTATGACAACGAGCGCTTGCTGTTCTCGCCAGAAAAGGTAAGCAATTTTTTTGGGTAAACAAACCTCTGTCAAAATGTAAATATATTATATTCAGAGTTGTAAGCAAATTATCAGAAAATATTTTGATATTAAATAATTTTGATAAAAGAAAAGGTTAAGGTTAAACACGACCCGTCATAAACTAAAAATAATTGTCTCGCATTTATAACATATGTCATTGTACACGATTATTTAAATATTTGTTGGCTTCGCATGACAATCTTTACTTATCAAGATGATAACCAGTTATGGCATCACATGAAAGTTTCCACCTTTATGATACCTTCTTCCCCAAGATATTAATGCTAATGTCTACTTTTTCATTTTTTTGTGCTTTATATGAGTTGAAATAGACTTTATATGAGAGCACTCCTGCGAAATCAAAAAATGACGGTGAGGAGGTAAATAAATTGGGGATAACATAAAAGAAAAGGAAGGCGGAGAGATATGAATGTCTTGGTTTATCAGGGAGCCGGCCCTTGCCCCATCAAGTAGCCACTCGGGTTGTTGTGCCGTATTCACCGGATGTAGATGTTGCAGCGAAGCAGTAGATAAGGCTGGTGCTGCTGGTTTTCGAGGGACTAATCTTGTTGTAGAGAGCAACGCCTGTATCTCCTCGATCATTCCAGTGTCTTTCGGGACTGACGGGATAGAGGGCCCGACTAGTTGTTCCGCCGGTGCCTTAGATTCTCTCTTCAGCTGTGCTCTTATGTTCGTATAAGAAAACTGGTCTAGCATCCCAACAGTCATTTTCTTTGGCAAGCCTGGTGATGCCCGCATCCATTCTCCATAGCACTCCGTCGGTAGCAGGCCTGAGATGTCCTCCGGATCCAAGTCACAAACTTTCTCAATATGGCCTAAACAACCACACCGATAACAGAAGGATTGTAACTTCTCATACTTAAAGATAACCGACACCATGATATCCCCACCAAAATGGATCTTCTTGGTTCTCTTCAGTGCTTCTCTTACATCCAGGCTAGCCCTAATTCTCAAGAAGTTTCCACGAAGCTCATCTGTATTATCCCATTCCAAGAAGAACCCCAGGAAGTTCCTGATCGCTCTCGCCGTAGTCAGGTTATACCCTCCCATGGGTAAGTCAAAGATCCGCACCCAGAAAGGGATATGAAACATCTCGACCACTGACGGTTGCACCACATCCGTGTCCTTCAATAAAATAACATTCTTGTCAAATAACCATGGTTGATCGCCCAATATCCTGTCCACATCCCTTCGATCATTGAAACGAAACACAAAGCGGTTCTGCCCTATCTCAGAAATCATCATGTTTTGACGTGGTCTCCAAACATCCCTCATGACCGTCCCAAAAGCTCTCGAGTTAATTGTTTTCTCCGCCCAGACCAAGCCCACAATTTTCGTGGCCTCTGTGTTAGCACGAATCACTTCCGATAACACAGCCGATAGGTCCAGAATCTCCTCAACCCATTCATCTTGAGATCGATTTCTCGGAGCCCTGTTAGTCGTAGTCATGGTTCCTCTGGACCAAGAACGATCCCTGTAGCCTTCGAGACACCTGAAACAAAAAGGACAGAAATAGCAAGGGGAAGAAGAAAAGGCGACAAAAGAGAAATACAGCAAGCCAAGAGGATGACGAAAAAGCATGCGCCACAAGAAAGCAACAAAAAGATTAACAAGCAAACATGGAGGAGACAGATCGATTGGAGACAGAGACGAGAAAAAAAAACGTGGAACACCAAAACAACTAGGAATCAAGACAGAGAAAACCAAAAATGAAGCAAGCACCAGAAAAACTCACAAATAAAGTAAACAAAGAAATAGAGACGTAGCAGAGACACCAACTAAACATCCAAAACCATGAAATATAATCGTAAAAGACTAAAGAAAGAAAAGGATGTGACAGAAAAACAAACAGACAAAGCCCTAGAACCCTATCCAATGAAACACGAGAATAAGTGTGAAAACTTAGCGGGGAGAGCAAGCGTAGAACAAGCGTATCGGTGAGAGGAAGATGGGAGATCGATGATTGATTCGGTGCTGAAATCAAAGCGGAGCGGCGCAGAGCCCTAGGTAGGGCGACAACTCTAAAAGAGAGAAAAACCCTAGTAGAGGGAACGGCTTAAGCCAGATATTAGATGGTTTCATATCCCTTTCTGGGTGCGGAGGTTTACGCGGTGCATCAGGGAATGGACATGAATTCTGGAGCGAATTTGATCAGTGGAGAGTCGAACTTATAGGAGCATGCTATTGCAAGGACGGGCAGACCAAAGGGACAAGAAGAGATCCCTATTCGCAAGTGGAAGCAGCGAGCTCGGGCAATAGTTTCTGAGGTAGGACAGAGAGCTACCGGGAAAGATTTGGGCACTAATGGAAAGCGGAAAGGTTCTATGATGGATACAGTTGATTCTCGCGCTCAAAAGAGAGTTTGTGCAGATTCTAATACTATGGAACCCTCATTGGTCCAGGTGAGGGCGATGGGTATAACTGCTTCAGAGGACATAGAACCTGATGGAGGGTCTGGTTCTTTGGCGGACGATATGGAGGTTGCTTTAGTTTCTGATTTTACTTGCCGGGATGGCTTGGTTGAATTTGACTTTCAGGCGGAGACTGTGGAATGGTCCCGCCCACAGCCATGAATACGCTAAGCTGGAACTGTCGTGGGTTGGGGAACCCAGAGACAGTTCATCAACTGCGCAGACTAGTATTAGACTGCAATTCCCAGGTTCTTTTTCTATCGGAGACCAGGTTACATAATACAGAAACTGAACAATTGAGATGGAGAATTAGTTATGAGTATGGAATTATAGTTCCTTGTGTCGGTACGGGTAGAGCGCGTAGTGGCGGGCTCATATTGGCGTGGAGGAGGCATCTTAAAGTGGAGTTGTTATCTTACTCACTCCATCATATTGATATCGCAATATTGGAGGATCAGCAATGGCAGTTTACTGGATTCTATGGTTGGCCTGAGGGGAATGCTAAACACCTATCATGGACTCTTTTGAAGGAATTGAGGGGAAGATCGAATCTCCCTTAGATGTGTGCAGGGGATTTTAATGAGATTTTATCAATGAACGAGAAGAGGGGTGGCCGTGTCATTCCGGCAGCAAGGATGAATGCCTTTATAGAAGCTATTAGTTGGTGTGATTTTAGGGAGGTGTGTCAGACGGGGTTGCGATATACTTGGTGGAATGGACAGGAAGAAGATACCTCTGTGGAATGCAAGCTAGATAGATGTCTTGCCTCTGAGGCCTGGTTTGATCTTTTCCCAGCTTCATCAGCTATGGTGCAACCTCGGTTTAATTCGGATCACTGTCCAATTTTATGTAGGGTGAGGCAGAAAGTGGAAAGTACGCCAGCTAGGAGATTTCAGTTTGAAACAATGTGGATGAGACAGGATGGCATACAGGATCAGATTGCTATGGCTTGGGAAGCGGGGCTGCCAGGGATGGATATCACGGGGAGGTTATAGGCCTGTGCAGAGAGGCTGGGGAGTTGGGATAGGTAGGTCTTTGGAAATGTCCACAAACAGGTAAAAAGATTAGAGAAGGAGGTGGCTGGACTTCAAGCCCAGAGGATGACATTCTCAGTGAAAAGTCAGCTCAATGAGTGTGTAAAGGAAAGGGAGGAGCTGCTATTAAGACAAGAAATGATGTGGGCTCAACGGTCAAGAGTAGACTGGCTATTAGAGGGGGACAAGAACACCAGCTTTTTTCATAAGAGGGCTAAAATTTGACATCAGAGGAATTGGATAATGGAGATTGAGGGGAATAATGGCGAGATGGCTACAGAAGCAAGTCAGATTACAACTATTTTTCGTGACTTTTATATTTCTCTCTTCTCCTCATCTTCATGTGTGCAGGTGGAATCGATAACAGAGTTGGTGAATACAAGAGTCACCGAGGAGATGAATGCTGTCATTACTACTCCATATTCAGCCACAGAGGTTAAGGAAGCACTACACCAGATGCACCCGACGAAGGCCCCGGGGCCAGATGGAATGCCACCAATCTTTTATCAGAAATATTGGCACATTGTTGGTCCAGCAGTGTTGAGTACTACATTGGCTATCTTGAATGAAGGGATGGATCCCTCTTCCATCAACCAGACAATTATCGCTCTCATCCCAAAGACAAAAAAGCCAACTGCTTGTGCTGAGTTTCACCCAGTATCCCTATGCAATGTGATCATGAAGCTGATTACTAAGGCAGTCGCAAACAGGTTAAAAATATTCCTTTCTGATATAATTCATCCTAATCAGGGTGCTTTTGTTTCAGGAAGGTTGATTATAGATATTGCCTTATTGGGGTTTGAGGCATACCATTATTTGAAGAAGCACAAATCAAACGGGAAGGGCTACTGTGCTATCAAGCTCGATATGATGAAAGCTTACGATCGAGTGGAGTGGGAGTTTCTGGAAAAGATGATGGTGGCACTGAGATTTGCACCAGCTTTTGTGGAATTAACGATGCGATGTGTGCGATCTGTTCAGTATTGTGTACAGGTTAATAGAGCGCTTGGTGATTACTTTACTCCGAGTCGAGGTCTGAGGCAGGGCGACCCGCTCTCACCATACCTTTTTCTCTTTGTGTCTGAGGGACTGGCAGCCCTAATCGAACAGGCCAACCGCATTCAGCTCCTTCATGGCTTGCACCTAACGAGGTATGCACCCCCTCTGACCCATTTGTTTTTTGCTGACGACTCTTTGGTTTTCACCAGGGCATCAGATGTGGAGCTACAAAGTCTATTGGGTCTCTTAGAAGTTTACTCAAAAGCCTCGGGACAACAAGTTAACATGGGGAAAAGTGCTGTCACCTTTAGTGCGAATATCTCAACTGGGGAGGCAGAGCGAATGAGAGCTCTTCTGGGCATGCAGCTCGGTGACAATGGTGATGTTTACCTAGGACTGCCTACTATCATGGGAAGATCAAAGAAGCTGGTTTTTGGTCAGCTAGAGGATCGAATTAGAGAGCGTATTGACACTTGGCAAGCTCGCAGACTGTCCATATCAGGAAGGGAGGTTTTGATAAAATCTGTGCTTCAATCAATTCTGACTTATGTTATGAGTTGCTTTCTTATCCCTATAGGCATTTGTGAACGGATCGAGAAGATGCTATGTAGTTTTTATTGGGGAAGTACTGGGGAACAGGCCAAGATGCATTGGCGGTGTTGGGAGAAGATGTGCGGGTCTAAGCAGGAGGGGGGACTAGGGTTTCGACGTTTACACAATTTCAACAGAGCAATGTTAGCAAAACAGGCTTGGAGGTTGATCTGTAATCCTGATTCTTTGACTGCCAGGATGCTTAAAATGAAGTACTATCCAAGGGTAAATATATTGGAAGCACCGTTGGGATATAACAGCAGCTATGCATGGAGGAGTATATGTGAAGGAATGTCTTTGCTGAAAAAGGGGTTGGAATGGAGAGTGGGGGATGGCAATTCGATCAATATATGGCATGATAAGTGGGTACCTAGAACGGAAGAGGGTCATCCGCGGCTTTGGTATCCTGGGTCAGACGCTGTGCAAAGGGTTTCTCAATTAATGACAGAGGATGGTCGAGACTGGGCGGTGCAACGATTGAAGCAGCTTTTTAGTGAGGAGGATGTGGGGAAGATTATGGCAATTCGGATAAGTGCGAGAAGACCGAGTGATATCTTGAGATGGCGACACTCTGCGGATGGCTGCTATTCAGTTAAGAGTGGGTATAGAGTGGACTTTAGTATGTGGTGGGGAAGTTTCAAGTGGGCAGATACTCCCAGCTGTGATATTGCCTTGCTACGAAAGTGTTGGTCTCTCTTGTGCCCACCTAGGGTTCAAACTATATTATGGCGCATATTGGACAACAATTTGCCAACTCGAAGTAATCTGTGTCGCAGGGGAATGGATGTCGAGGAGATTTGCCCTTGCTGTGGGGAGGCGGCAGAAACTATAGTGCATCTCTTCTTCAATTGCAGGTGGACCAGATGTATCTGGGAAAAGGTGGGAATTTTGCTGCCAACTAGAATTTTTGGACAGATTGAAGATGCTTGTAGATCTTTGCTCACGCCGACAGATAACTTTGAGTGTAGTAGAAGGGTGACTGCTTTATGGTGCATATGGAAGCTGCGCAACTCGGTAGTGTTTCGCCCGGAGGAGGGATGTAATCTGGATGCGATCTTGGATGCAGGTATAAAGTTTCTGAGAGATTATGTGGAAGTTCAAAATGGATACAGGCGGGCTGGAAAAGATGGTCCACGACAATGGTATCCACCTACTACGGGATGGTTCAAGATCAATGTCGATGGTGGTTTTCAGGAAGATGGTAGAGGGCAGGTAGGGGTGGTGATCAGGGATGAGAGAGGGCAGTTTGTGGCGGCTTCTTCCAGGTTTGTTCCTCATGTACAACATCCTACTCTATTGGAAGCTTTTAGTGTTTGTGCAGGGATGGAGGCAGGAGCATCGATGGGATTGAGGAGAGTGGTGGTAGAGTCAGACTGCTCACCAGTCATCCAGGCATTGCAGCAGAGAAGAGAGGAGAGGTCAGACCTGGCACTCGTAATTGATGATTGTCGCCACCTCGAGGTGCTCTTCACAGAAGTGAGATTCAAATTCGTGCGAAGGGAAGGTAACATGGCAGCTCACCTCATGGCCAAGCGACGGATAGCTGAACAAGTAAGTGGAATAATCTTTTTGTCTCCACCGGAGGACATTCGTCTAATCATTGAGCAGGAACAGGCAGCAGTGTTGGGGGATTTGGGTGGTTAGGGATGGGCTTTCAGGGTGGGTTTTTGGGCTACTTTATTGGGACGGTTGTAAAAGGGGGGCAGTATGTAAGAATCAAAACTGCAGTGGTATCGCTAGAGCGGATTCTTTCTGCGATGTGCTCTTTTCCAAGTCCAGGTTTCTCCCGTGGGGGCGGGTTTACTGGATAGGTTTTTAACGAGGCCGGCGGCTGCAACCTTATACTAAGTATGAGGGGATTTCTATATACTGCGGGATAGATCTAGGAGGGTAATGTCCTCGCACTGTCGTGTGATGGGCCTTAGGATGGGTAGATAGAGTAGCTTTGTCTGTAGGGCCAAGTGGATGGTGGTGGGACTAGGTGGGTAGCGACTCCTTCGTGCTATTGTGCGCTGGACCTATAGGCTTGTCCATGTGATGTTCTGTTTGCGTACCTCTGGATGTAATTGATGACTATATGATTAATGGAAATGCATCTTTTACCCTGCAAAAAAAAAACTTTATATGACCCTTTTAGCTTGTTTTAATACCGCGCAGAGACCAAAAGTACGTGGCCTGAAAAGATCGGGATCTTCCAAGGGCCAACTTCTTATAGTGTTAGATTAACTAAATATCTTTTCAAGAGTAACAGCAACTTGCTTTCATAGCTCAGTTGGTTAGAGCACCCGTTTAGTAAGCGGGAGGTCTTGAGTTCAACTCTCAATGAAAGCACACCTTCAATTTTTTCCCTTTTTTTAGTTACGGACAACAAACGAATGGTCTGAGATGTGTTTTAGTCATCTATAATGTATAACGAGTGATAAAGGATGAGTTAGAGAACTAATTTGGGATCTAGGATCCGAACTCGAACCCTGGAAATGTGGTCAATCTACTTATGAAAAAATATAACAAGCTGAAGATTACCGGATACTAGTTTTGTGTTATTCAGAAAACAGGAGGAGGTTACTAGTTCTGCAGTATGACCTGTCAAGCCATGGTTACATTACATCAAACACCAACAGGGAAATACAATGCGTTGATGAGGGAGGTTGCAACAAGTTTCAGTGTCAAATCTTACAAACCAGAGGCTGGCTGGATAAGATTGAATACTGAAGGAGCTTCCAAAGGTAATTTCGAGGTAGCATCGGCCGGAGGGGTTCTCTGGGGCTCTGATGGCATTTGGCTTACAGTTTTTGTTGTCAGTTCGGGGGCACACTACATTGGTTATAGATTGCTCGGAGCAAAGGTAATCAAAAGTTTCACAGGTGGAAGCTGACTCTCAAACTTGCTGTCACACTCTTGGTCAAGATGACGGTGGGAGATAATCGATTGGATAGTTGCAGTACCAACGCTTCTTTAGAAGATGAAAATCTCCGAGTTGGACATGTCTTTCGAGAGGGCAATTTGGTAGCCGATTGAGTCTCTCGACGTGCTTCTTTCTTTTCCATTAGGTGCTCATGTTATCGATATGTCCCCTACGGACGGCTTTTCTGCAGAAGAAAAAGCCCTCTGCAAACTGAATGCACGATCAGTTTATTGGTTGTTTTTTCCTCGATCACAATCTTAATTGTTGACTCAATCCAGTCAGAGGACAAAGCTAGGATAAAGATGATAACCGCATCGACGACAGCATGCATAGTCATCAGCATTGAACACTCGTCTTTGAGCAAACGAAGTGCAAGTTTTACTTTGAAATCCAGAATCTGAAAGAATAGCAACCAAAGGTAATTGTATTCACTACAAAGAATGCAGTTAATATCTGATGGTTGAACACTTTTTTTTTAAATGATTTCAACTCTGAATCTCCATCAAATCATCTACGCCTGCCTTGTACCACTAGGCCAAATGCCTTTTGGTTTGAAGGTTGAACACTTCAAATCGATCCTTCGAAGAAAATGGTGCCACAACTAGTCAAAAAACAAGATTTCTATGCATAAATTATATCCATGTGGTTCTTCCACAGCTGAAGAACATTTTTAACCAGTTAGAATATGCTACAAAACAAAACGGGTTCTTTGACCCACGTTTGGTTTCCAATGTCTGATTCTATTGTTTCTTCATCAACATGAATACATGGCCATAGTATAAATATTTAAAAGTGCAGACATGTTTTCCACCACAACTTACAAGGAAACTGGAGGACGAAAGGAGAGGGATAAAAGTATTACATGCAAGCCTGGACAATGATCTTTACTATCAACAGTCAACAATCAGTTCCTACCAAGTGGCAGCGACCTACACGAATACGTCTCCTTGAATTCAGACTTCCTGGAAGAAGTAAAGATTGAGGCATACACCTCCTTGTTGGCATGCGCTGGAGCAATATCAACTGCCTTAAACCGCTTCACGGAGCTGCTTCCATTACTCGTGCCTTTTGCAACTTCAATCTTCCCATTCGGTTCCACCTTCCCATTAACCTTCTCCACTCCCTTTGCATCCACAATTCCATGCTTTTTCCCACTCAGCCGCGCCCCATTCTCCATCTCCAGACCAACTCCCACCTCCACGTTCTTCCCCTTCTTCGCCGCCTTCTTCTCCTTCCCCTTGGTACGCTCCTCCTCCATCCTCGCCCTCAATGCCGCAACATCCTCCTCGTTCCCATTGATCACAATCTTATCCCCTTCTTCAAACTCCTTATAACACACCAAACACGCCGACGACTTCACCTCCTTCAGCGCCTTGGCGCTCAGCACGTGCCCGCACTTCCTCAGCGCGAAAAAGCTATACTTGCCATTAAACTCCGACCCCGTCACGGGGCACTCGAACCTCACACCGCTCCCGTCCTTCTCGCCACTAACCGGTTCAAAACACACATCAATCATATCCTTAAGACCCTTTATATGCCCAAACCCCCTAGGCAATCTCCTAGTGATCAATGCCTCAACCAAAGCTTCCTTATTGAACACGTTACCTAGGCGGTCGATCACGCAGGGCGGGCCAAGGGGCTCGCCGGAGACGGCGCAGTTGAGCCACTTGGAGAGGCGCTGCTCGTTGGGGTCCACCTTGTCGGGCTTCCGCTCGGCGTACATGTTGAGGTAGCAGTCCCGGGACTCCGCCCCCGTGGCGCCCCCATCGCCGCCTCCCCCGAGGAGCCGCGGGCATAGGGAGAGCGTCGAGAGGGGCGGGATCGAGGGGTGGGGGAGCCGGGTGGAGTCCGGGAGAGCCCGGCCGTTGTGGATGAAGAAGAAGGGGGGCGAGGGGTGGAGGGAGAGGGAGAGCTTGAGGTCCGCTAGGGTTAGGGTCCGGGAAGGGTCTAGGGTTAGGGTTTGGATTTGGGAATCCGGGCACCGGAGGAGTAGGGTTACCGAGGTTGGAGATCTGGCGTCCATTCTCTCTCTCTCTCTCTCTCTAACTCTTTCTTGGGAATTTTGAAGAATTGGGAATTAATAAGATGATCGCGGGAAGAAGGTGGTACCGACTTCCGGGAAGGAGTTGGTTTTTTATGCAAATCTCGAAAAAGAGACGAACCATTTAGATTTAAATTAGATAAAATTTTAATTGTTGTCGAAATTTTTCATGTCATGTTTGATACTGAGTCTGTATAGTATGAAATTATTTGGTAGGCATTAAGATACAAAATAAAATTTTGAGTTTGATTTAGGAACAACTTTTTTATCTACTTATTAAAACTCTACATCTACATCTAAATATTACTATTAATAAACTTTATTTATAAAAAAATCTACATTTTCATTTTGATCTTTATCATTTAACCTATTCTACTTACAATTTTCCAAAGATATACTACTTTTAAGTTCTAATTCAGGTTCGAGATAAATAAGATATTTGAATAACGACAAAAAATTTGCAGGTTGTATTTTTAAGGACTAAAAAATAATTTTTTTATTAAAATAAACTAATTATTGTAGTAATTGATCAAAATAATTGTTAATTTATATTGAGATATCTTTGTGCTATATGTCTTGAACATTTCCAATCGGGGAAAAATGAAGACATGCATACTATATTGGACTTAGAAATCAAATTTTGTTGGCCCGTTAACGTATGGGCCAAGGTGTAAGGTGTTGTTCCTTGCTGGCCTATTTCTGGTTTATATTTCATTTTTTAATTCTCCACCGTCATCATATTATAAAAGGTATAAATAAGCGTAACAAGTTACATTAATACGTGACAGTTTGTTTATAAAGTGTACACAATTAATTACTTGATTTTAAGGTTTTGGATTAGACAAACAAATTTAGCATGGTATCTTGGTATGTTATTTTTGTTCAACGTTGTTGTTGTACGACTCTCATTTCATCACACATTTGTTTATAATTACAAACATTTATATTCTTATAATTTTAAAATTTTGAATTGTACAAAAAAATTCCAACTTAGTCACTTAGATAACCAATTTACAAAAAATAGAACATTGGAAACACCTTTTCAAATATTGGACCAGCACCAGATCCCATTAGCTATCGAGCATATTCTTTTATGCTTTCAGTGCTTACATGACCAAAATTTTATACATTATGATATTTAGAGTCGAATATTGATATTATTTTAAGAATTAAATCTTCTAATTATATTTTTAAATTTGTGAAATGTAAAACTAAAATCTCTTTAAATAAATTTAAATTTTTTAATCTTACTATTTATATGACCAAATTAAATGGCATGTGCATCGATAAATTATATTCCAATAAAGTACTTTTTTTTAAGGGCTATTCCAATAAAGTACTAAGCACTTCCTTCTGGGCCATCGTCGTACACGTGCCTACCAACCACGCTTCCACGATGTTTGGGTCCTTGTTTATTTATCGGATAAAATGCAACTCGTCAAGTATTTGGACTTTATAGTCCTTGCAGTTTTACGACTTTATCCCAGAGTTGGGAAAAAATGTACAGCCATAGGCTGAGCTTTCACCGACTAAATTCGAGGACAAAACTGTCCTTTCATTTTATTTTGAAAATCTTTCTCTTCTTTCCCAACTTTGAAAATTAACACTTTCTGAAAATTCTCAACGTGAACTTGGACTTAGCAAATGCTGTTATAAATTTTTTTTAGCGACGACCATAGGCCTAACATTTAATTAAAACACCCTAATCAGACGATCGAGTGCATTAGGGGAGAAGATTGTGAGTAATTTGATGACAAACACAAGCAATTCAACTAATTACTATATTAACTTCAAAATTATCATCAAAACAGATTGCCGCACCGGTTATAAACTACAAAATTTAGTAGCTGCTTGAGTTTGTAAGTTATGTAAGTCAAGCATTCTTTCAATGGATTAAGCTTTATCCCATTTTTCAAAACTCGATAAGCTTGTATATTTCGGATTTTCTGACTTAATATAGAAACATAAAATTTTATACCTTACAAACTAGAAAATTTTAGTTAAAATCAGATTAATGTACGTGATAGTTGGTCATCGTTTCTGTTGGAAGGATTAGAAGCAAGTGGTCCTTCCCAAAAGATAGTAGATGGGATGCACCATTTAAATGTCATCCATAAGATTTTGTGGTCGTCGTAGAAGTAGTGGAATTCATGGTCCAAAGTTTTTTGGGTGAATTGGAGGGGCAAAAGTTCCTATATATTATAAATAATGGTCAAATATATCTTACTTAGTACAAAGTTTTTTTATTGACTTCTTGTAAATGTGCGATCGTCGGCCTCATCAAAAGACAAATACATATATATCCATCTACCACACCATCCATGCTTTGAAATGCATCTCCTTTTAATGTTCCTACAAACTTTCTTGTCAGTTCACCAATAATGTTCTTGATTCGGGATATGCTCTTGTTATTGCCCATCCAAGGCAAATGATAGTGGAAGAGGTCTTGAGTCCATATTATACGAACAAAAAAATAAAATTAGAAGAATCATTCTTTAAAAAAAAATATAATTCTTATTAAACAAACCGTACTTTTTTTAAAATTTTAATTGGTTGCAATACAAGATTTTTCTAGTATCATTGTAAAAAATATTCGGGAAGATATTAGAAATATAGTTAGACCTATGAAAGCAAAAGAAACGTGAAAGCAATTCCAAAATGTGAAGAAAAGTTTTTTTTTAATAAAAAAGGGGAATGTGTTGAAATATGGAGGGTGTCATTGCCAAAGATAAGGCATGGCATAGAGAGAAAAGCCAGCCCCATTTGCTCATACTCCGATGAATTATTGTTGAAATAAAAATAGAAACGTCAAGAGGAATGGTCCATTACATTACTGTGGCTGTGGGATTCAATTCGAGAACTCCAGTAAAAGTTTGATTGATATCCAGTAGTTTGACTTTTTTATTAAATATATTATGATTTTTTTAGTTTTTTATTTTTGAGCAGAAGTTTTCCAAATTAAAATGTAAATAGCATTGAATTTTCAACCATAAATACTTTTTGTAAACTCAAGCACATGTGGATGCAAACGATGAGATACAAAAATCACGTATCGCGGACCAACAGATTACTAAAATGAATTTTTTCGTATTATTTTATTCCCACCCTTTAACCTGGGAGCTTCTTTTTAATATAGTATTTACTATTTAGTTGTAAGCTGCACGAATTTTGAACCTCCAATAATGTAAACATTAATTTCCATGTCTTGAAAATTGGAGAAGCTGTATGTTATCGAAGATGATGGAATGAGTTCAAGTAATGCGAATATTCTGTCAGAGTTAGTGCTGTTGCAAAAAAATCGACCATCTCTCTCGAAAAATGCAAATATCCTGATTTTTAACGCTGTATTTGGAAAATAATTTTAAAATGTAACGAGTCAATGATGAACGATTTGATAGCTATTTAAATGTTAAATTATATAATAAATAACCGCACGGTACTATTCAGTATTCATACACTTGATCCTTTTAAGTTTATTAATTTAAATTTAAGTTGAATAAATTTTTTGATAATCATACCAAATTTATCACGATATATTACCGGTTAAATTTCAACAAACCCGATTTTTGTTCGTATACCGGGTGTAAGTGAACTAACGGCTTCCTTTTTAGAAAAAGTTTAAACTAACGGCTGTTAAGACAATGTTTATTGGATCCGTTCATCTAACAAATAATTAATTTTTTTCTTATCAAATTGATATTCAATCCAGTCCAATCCAACCCAATCTTTTACCATCTTTGTTAATGATCTCATCCAATTCGCTCACCAAATAAATAAATAATTTCTCTCAATCACATATTATCTATAATTTAATTTATGTTTACATATAAATTACAATAAATATACAAAATTGAAAAATATAACTAAGCAATATAAAGAGATTATGTAGTGAGAAAGAAGAGAAGTTTAGATTGTGTATCAAAATATGTCAATATTGAGCTATATTTATAGAGAATTGAAAATTACTAATTTTTATATTTTATTTTTATCAAAAGATAATATTAATTATGATAACCAAACAAATAATATCCACTAGTATCTATTTCAACGAATTGTATTGTACCACATGTCATTAAGATTCGATTAAGATATATATATACAAAGCTCGCGATCGTCGCTCGGCTGGCTGAGCGGATGGGCCAAAATCCCTCCATTTTCTATTTTTTATTTGTTGCTCGGCGTGTAGGGGAGTGGATTCGGTCCTGGGTGTGTAAAATACTCGAGGACTGTTCTGGGAGATAAACTAGTTTGCTATGTTCTGATAGAATGGTTCGCCTGGTTACGATAGAATGGTTCGCTCAGTTATGATAAATTGATATCACGAAACTGTCCCGAAAAAATCGGGACCCCGACCGGGATAAAAGTGGTTGGATAGAATAATTCGCCCAATTATGATAGAATGGTTTCACTGATAAAATAGGTTGGATAAAATAATTTGTTCAGTTATAATAAAATAGTTCGCTTTTCAAGACCGTACTAAAAATGTCACTCCAGTACCAAATATAATCCTATCATATAGCAGTCATCGGACGCGATCACCAGTAAAGTCAGTCTAAGGAGATTGTACCAAGTACCAACGGCAGGAAAAGGTTTTTGAATATATATAAAAGTAGAATTTTATTGTATAGATCTGCTACAAATGGTTTTAGGGTGTTCGATTGGCGAAACAATTAAATTGACGGCTGGTAGCTTTTAGAAACTTTCCAAGAGGGGTTTCTTAAAAGCTATAATTAGTAACCTTTTCCAAATTTTGAGATGAATAAGAAAATACTATACAGCCCTTTAAAAATCTAATTCATACTCTAAGTTAATAATTTGTAATAAAAAAATTTGGATACAAAAAATAAGTTAGAATAAACAATTGACTTTTGAATTTCAGAACATTAAAATAAAATTTCTTTTGATATCATATATGAGAAAGGAATTAAGCAATTGTAATAGTCATTTACAATCCAACAAGCACAAACAGCTCCAATTTTACCAAATATTTTTTTAGTTTTAGCTCCCAATTTTCAACCAATTGTATTTATTTTTGTACCAACCAATAGTACATTCAAGTTGCCGTTTGACCCTTAAAATAATAATAAGAGAAAAGTCTAATTAAGTACCCTGTAGTATCACAAAAAATCAAGTTAGTACCCTATGGTTTAAAACGTATCAATTGAATCAAACTTATTGTAATTAAAATCAATTAGAGGCCCGGACAACTGCCCGAAACCTACCCGTCCTGCCCGAACTTTGCTCGGCCAACTTGGCTAGCCACATCACCAAAATTTGATGACGTGGTGCCACGTGGCTATCTCTTTTATTTCTCTCCTTGGATCTGAAATCCCTAAATTCCTCCACGTCAAGATCTGAAATCAATATTAATCAATATTGACGTCGTCGTGTTCCCGCAAAGGCTTAATAGAAGTAGCCCAACGAGGACGGTGATTATCCCTCATCTCTCTCTCTCTCTCTCTCTCTCTCTCTCTCCTTGGATCTAATAGTGATAGAGACGATGTCGTTCAATCAAAAATCAATCACCCGTAGCTGACACGACTATACTGCAGTTCTTTCCCTTCATCTTCTTGACGGCGAAGGACCTGCGCATAAGGTTAGGGATTAACGCGGGGGCCGACGGTAATGCCCACGGTGATGTTCGGGGTTAACGCGGGGGTCAGATACTTGGCTCGCCATATCTTCTCCGCTCCTCTGCCTGGGAAAGCCACATGCTCGCTAGAGAAGGGCCGACGATAGGGCACCGACGGAGGAGGGACGACCAAAAAATCCCCAAATCTCGTTCAACATCGTCTGGCAGCGTGTGTCGACCACCGACGATGACGTGCCTCTCTCGTCCCTCCTCTGGCAGCGCGTGTCGGCCCCCGACAACTCGTGCTCGACGACCCGTTGAGCGTTGTCATGGAGTCGTACATGGAGCTCTTGCTCGGCCTGATTCAATGGGTTTGCAAGTTGATAGGGCAATTTGGTGGCCTGTGGTGGTTGGGAAGAGTGGAGGAAGGCGACGGATTCCATGGCCGTCCATAGCCCGGAGAAGGTGAGGCGGCGTCGAGAAGAAACTGTTGAAGGCGGCATCCACGAGGACGATTAGGGTTTTAATTGTTGAAGTTGAACTTTGGGAATGATTTTATTCTTTGTTGCTTTTAAATTTTTGGTTTGATTTTTTACGGTGAGAGGAGGAGGAGGAGGAGAAGAAGAGGAAGGAGAGAGAGAGAGGAGAGAGAGAAAGAGAAGAGATAGTCGTGTGGCACCACGTCATCAAATTTTGGTGATATGGCTAGCCAAGTTGGCCGGGCAAAGTTTGGGCAGGACGGGTAGGTTCCGGGCAGCTGCCCGGGCCTCTAATTGATTTTAATTACAATAAGTTTGACTCAATTGATACATTTTAAATCATAGGGTACTAACTTAATTTTTTGCAATACCACATAATACTTAAGTGGACTTTTCTCTAATAATAATATGAAACTCACAGCTGAACTCTATTAACAGCTAAAGACAGCTGACGGTTTCCTGTGTCCGCCGCCGTGAAGGGGGTCCTCTCTATCTAAGGATTCATTATAAACCATCTAACTATTGCTTGCATCAACTAATAAGAAATTTATTTATCAACAACCAATTGGATCATTTCATAAGTGAACTTTTTTAATTTAATCAAAAATTTTCGAGTTCAAACTTTTAAAAATGCATTAATATTAAATACTTGTTTAGAGAATTTTCATAAACTATTAGATGA
The DNA here is from genome assembly GCA_963995505.1 of Hypericum androsaemum. Lineage (NCBI taxonomy): Eukaryota > Viridiplantae > Streptophyta > Magnoliopsida > Malpighiales > Hypericaceae > Hypericum > Hypericum androsaemum. Next base: position 21,623,675 of record OZ023182.1, on the reverse strand, counting down.
ACGTGACAATAATGTAATTATTTGTGGTTAGGCGTAATCAATTTGTAAATAGACAAGCTGTTAGTTTAAAGCAATTAATTTACACCTTGTAACCATCTTCTTCTTTTTCCCTCCCACCCTTGGAAGCCTTTTAGGCTTTATAAATTCTTTGCACATGAGACAGAACTTGGTTAATACCTTCACAAAACCAACAGATTTTTTTGGCAAAGCGTCGAAAATTAATTTTACAGTGAAACTTCACACTTTCCCTTCGATCTCGTGGTGGAAATAATGTATTAGGGAAGGGAGAAAGGTGAAGAAAAAGAAGATAGAAGATGGTTCAATCTTGGACTAAACCCAATTTAACTCAAGGGTCCTTTCCATTTCCAGGTATCTTACCTCTTTTTTCCAAAAAAATGCTGTAATTTATTGCAATTTTTTGGGTGAATCTCCGTCGTTTAGAATTTATCACGATCAAACTCTTTTTAGATCAACTCTTCTAATAATGGCGTTTTCATCCTTTTGTTTTTGTTGTAGCCAGGCATTTAGTATCTTTCTCCCCTTCCAAGTTTGTTTCCCGATCATATTTCCATAGATCAGGTGAGTTTCCTCCCATATTTGGTAAAATATTTCCCAGTAGTATGCTTTTAAACTTTTTTCAGGGTAGATAAGAATTTTTTTTATCGAAATCATCTGTTAACTAAACATATATTTCTATGAAATTAATTAATTTAGGTTCAACGCGAATCAGATTACAAAAGACGACACAATTTTTGTTTCCGAATTTTATCACCACCACGTTTTCAGGTAAACTGCAATGGTCCCCTATACTTTTTTTTACCTCCCACATTTTTTTCAGGTGCAGTGAAATTAGTAGCCTTTTTGAAATATTGAGATAAATAAGAAAATACTACTAAATACACCCCTTTAAAAATCTGATTCATACTCTAAGTTCAATAATTTTGAATAATAAAATTTGGACAAAAAAAGTTAGTATAAAATTTCTTAAAAATTTTTGAATTTAAAATTTCTTTTGATAACATGTAGGAGAACTGAATTAAGCAAATGTATGAGCTATTGTTAATGATTTACAATCACAAACAACTCCAATTTACCAAATATTTTTATAATTTTAGCTTCCAATTTTCAACTAATTGTATATTAAAGTTGCCATTTGACCGTAAAAAAACAATAATATGAAACTCACAGCTGAATCCTACTAAACAGCTAAAGACAGCTGACGGTTTTTAGCCCGGTAATGTCTTGTCCTTTTCCCCCAAAAAAATAGGTAAAAATATATTTTAATACCTTATAGTTTGACGTATTTCAAATTTAGGGAACGTGGTTTAAAGTTTCAGATTTGGTCGATATGGTTGTTTTTTTCCGGACAGCTCTCGGTCCCGGGTAACTGCCCGGCCATTTGGCAAGCACGTTGGCTCCACATCACCCAAAACGACACCGTTTGGCATCCCACGTGGACATCTCAATTTATAAGTCGTTGCCGACTTGGCATATGGTAAATTACCAAATCAGTTACTACAATTTTGTTTAAAAATCCACAATTTGTAAACGACGTCGTCGCCTTCTCCTTTCCACTACCACCAACTCCTTCGTCCCAAACCTTCTTCCTACAAGTCAGATCATGAACCCAACATAAAATAACATGAGAGACGTCCACCATTATTGAAATCCCAATATCTTCATGCCAAAAGTTCATCACTTTCTCCCTCCCACAACCTCGAAGGTTACAACTTTGTCCAAAAATAGCATAAAGATTGAGACTTTAAGCTAGATCTTCACTAATTAAGCCTACCCAAGATGCCCTATTTCATGGACGCCAAGCCCCCGCCGGCGCCGGAGTTGGATCTGAGCCAATCCAACACCTCCCGGGCCGAAAGAACTGCCCGCTCCAGCGCCACCATCTCCTCGCTGCTGCTCACCCACTCCTCAGCCTGGCACCGCCTCAACCCCGAGTCCCTCCTCTTCATCTCCGAGCACCTCTTCGTGGCGTTGGTGTACTTGGGGACCTTGGGCGACCCAGATTTGGAAGCAGCTCCAGCACCCAGGTCTATCTCTCAATTGCCGCTCGGTTGTGTTAACTTTAGGCCCTCCCCTCCCGCGAGTCTAATTTTAATTGAGCGGTGATTGATTCTTATTGGGCTTAAGAATTTGGGGGAGGGATAGTTGTGGGTTTTATGTTTAAAGGCGGGAACTTTATAGTGTTTCTTGGTGTTCTTGCGAAGTGCAATATCCAAGTGGAAATCCCATATTTTGTTTTCTGTAAAGGGGTTATGGATTTTTGCTTTGGGTGGAGGTGGGAGGAGGAAGAAGGTGCATTTTGAAATTTGTAAAAAGATGGGATCGTTTTGGTAACTTTTACATTGATACATCATCGCTACATCATCGACGACATAAACAACAAAACATCCATGTAGGACGACGTTAAACGACGTCGTTTTGGGGGTCGTGGTGGATAGCCAAATGGCAGGGCAGTTGTCCGGACTGCCCTGGACCGATACATGTCCGAAAAATAATAACCACCGGGACTGAATCTAAAACTTTAAACCTTGAAATACGTGAAACTATAGAGTACTAAATTGTACTTTTACCAAAAAAATATCTTGTCCATTTTTAGGACCACCGCAATATATTATTTTAGCAATTGCGGTAACCATTCAGCTTTAACTAAAAGAAATATATAAAAAGTTTCCAATTCTAGCCACTGTAAATATAATTTTGAATTTTTTTTGAATTTTTTTTTCATCATTCAAAAATTATATATAATTATAATTTAAATTAATTAGTTTAGAGCAAAATACTAGTGTTCTAGTTTTTTTTTGTAGAGAAGTGTTCTAGTTAGTAATTCCATTATGTCACAGAGTTCCATGTAGTCGTATAAAATGTGCTAGTCAATTCAAAACATACGGCTCGTTATCCGATTTTCAGTGGAATGTACATAAAATAATGGGTAAATTACTGTAGTATCTTTCGAGTTTGACTAAATTGACAATTTAGTCCTCCGTATTTTAAAAATTATTCTCGTGTCACCCGTATTTGATTTTATTATACGTTCGGGTCCCTGGTTGACGTCAACAGCTCTTTTTTTCATTTTTGTCATTCAAATGACAAAAATGCCCTTAGAAAAAAAAATCTCTCCCCTGTCCTCGTCGAACCAAATATCTCCAGCGGCTCTCCATCTCCAATCACCACCACCCTCCTCCGCCGCATCAAAACTCCACAACCACTACCATCGTTACCCAGAAGATACGCACAAACTCAGAATAAATTCAGTAAAATTAATCACCAACTAAGAAGATATGCTTTTTTCAATCTACCACCTCCTCCACTCAATCCACCACCACTGTAACCAATAAAGATATTCTTTTTCAATCCACCGCCTCCTCCACTCCACGATTCAAACAATAGTTATTAATTAATCAAACAATTTTTCAAGGCCAGCAATGGAGACGGTGACCTAGCTGGGATCCACTTCTTCTGGAGCCTGTCGGTGCTTCTGGATCGATTCGATGGTGGGAAGGGTAAGTAGGGAAGATGAAGATGGCCTTTCCAATCGACGACGGGGATGAAGACCAGAAGGACGACGATGACGGTCTTCGTCATCTCCGGCGAAATCGACCTCGCCGAGCATCTTCAACCGCCTCTCTGACGAGACTCGAGCTCTGACCTTCCCCCGACCCTGAGAACCCACCTCGACGAGCCTCCTTCGCTGCAATCGAAGATGAAGGTGGACCCAGAGGGCTACCCGGACAAAACCCAACCTTCGGTTCAACTCCGCCCTCAACCAACAGGCCTTCGCTCTCCTCCCAGTCGCCTGTTCTCCTGTAGTCGAGGAGGAGTGAGACCACGAACGGTGGCGCTTGGGAAGCGGAGTTGCGTCGGCTGGTGGGTTCGTCAAAGTGGTCGTCGAAGTTCGTTGCTAGGGTCGTCGGAGGGTGGTTGTCGGTGTCGGCGTCGGCGTCGGTGGGTTCATGGGTACCGGCATTTCAAGGGTTGTGATGCCGGTAGGAGGTGCGGTGCTGACCGATCGAGAGAAGGGGACGTCGATTTTAGGAGGAGGAAGGGATGATCTTTTTTTTTTGCTGTGTTGTACCGCCGTTTCAAGGGTACCGGCGTCAGGTTTTGAGTTGTTAAATTGCCGCCGGCGAGAAGAACGATCAGGACGACGAACGGATGATTTTTTAAGGGTATTTTGGTCATTTCAGTAAAAATGAAAAAAATAGGTGCTGACATAGCCAGGAACCCGAACGTATAATTAAAAGAAAACATGAGGGACGTGAGAATAATTTTTGAAATACGAGAGACCAAATTGTCAATTTAGTCAAACCCGAGGGATACTACAGTAATTTGCTTTAAAATAATTACTCCCGCGTATGCTAAGGCACCTGGGAAAATAAATATTTTAGAATTCTCATTTTATGAGACGATAAAATCCACGAACAGTTATTAATTCAAATAATCTTGATTTATTAAGAAAAATAAACGAAGTTCAAATCTATAACATTTTTAAAATAATTATATTTTTTATGCACAAAAAAAATTGTTGTACTTTTAAAAAATTCGAAATAAACCATCTTACATTTGATCAGGCTCTTTGTAGGGCCAATCTAGCACATCCAATATAAAACCCTTTATCATCAACCAAAAGAAAGTTGTTTTTTTTTACATCTTAATTACACCGGTTTAGGTAGGGCCGGCCAACAAAGAAGAAGACAATTTAAGAATTTAACAGAATTAGTTAACCAGACCTCTCCACATGTTTCATTACAACCTAAATAAGATGTATCAGCTTAATTAACTTAAAACTAGAAATTATTATTGACAATTATTAGTGAAAGCTTACTTGGCACCCCACGAGCCACCACCTAACCAAAAACTTCCAACCAAGAAACGTGGCTCACTTTCTCCATATATATATATACACTCCAACGTTGGAACAACCTATCCACAACACACTAACACTCCTCCTTCCTTGTTCACTTGCTTCTCGCTTGAGGTGATTTAGAGAGAGAGAGAGAGAGAGAGAGAGAGAGGTTTTGTTTGGTTTCTTAAGTGTTTTTTGTTGATAGGAATGGCTGGGAATGGAGTTTTTGCAGAGATATTGGATGATGAGGTTTACAAGTACTACTGTGATGGGGAGTGGAAGAAGTCTTCCTCAGGGAAGAGTGTTTCTATCATCAATCCAACCACAAGGAAGACCCAGTACAAGGTTTCAGGTAATTTAATCATCTTTCCGACGGTGCTCGACTTTGAATAACCGAGTTAGTTTAGAAGGAAAATAATTTAACTAATTAGCTTGAGAGAGGCTAAAGATTTCTTACTTGCATGATTTGTTATGCATTTGCTCATAGTGATCAAGTTAAGTGGCTAAGGTTATGCCTCATCTTGGTTGGATTTTGGTCCTTGTGAGCTTAATTATGGTGTTAATCAACTTGAGAGGCGGCCAAATTTTAGTTTGTTGTGAACCTTTTTTTTAAGATGATCAGGTTCGGTGGTTCATTTTTGTGCCTAATCTTGGTTGGATTTTGGTCCTTGTGAGCTTAATTATGGTGTGTTTATTGGAGCAGCTTGCACACAGGAGGAGGTTAACAAGGTGATGGAGTCAGCTAAAGTTGCACAAAAGTCATGGGCCAAGACCCCACTTTGGAAGAGAGCCGAGCTCCTCCACAAGGCGGCCGCCATCTTGAAAGAGCACAAGGCCCCTATAGCCGAGTCCCTCGTCAAGGAGATTGCCAAGCCATCTAAAGATGCTGTCACTGAGGTAATCCGGCTTGTCCGGAGTTTTTTCGATCTACTTTTCGAGAAAATGACTTCCTACATTTTGCGATGTTTGTCTAAACTCGGAGTCTAAGATGAATTGTGATGTTTTACCAGCTGAATTGTCATGCCTTGAGATATGTTTTTCTGTAGGTGGTGAGGTCTGGAGATCTTGTATCTTACACAGCCGAAGAAGGGGTTAGGATCTTAGGGGAAGGGAAATTCTTGGTCTCTGATAGCTTTCCCGGAAACGACAGAACCAAGTACTGCCTGGCTTCCAAGGTAAATTCCTCTTAGTCATAGCTGCTCACGACGAGTCCGTAGTTTAGAAATGGATGTTTGGTTATACAGAGTTGAGTTTTGTGCTCCGGTTGAACGTATAAGAACTTTGTCACTTTCAGACAACCAAATAACATAGTCTGTTCCAACATGCAACTCATAATACAATGACAGTTCTTATGATTTCAACAGTTATGTTGTGTGTTCTTGTTTTTAATTTGAATGAATTGCTTAACTATTTCCAGATTCCACTCGGAGTTGTATTGGCGATTCCTCCGTTTAACTATCCTGTCAACCTAGCGGTCTCAAAGATTGCGCCAGCATTGATCGCCGGAAACTCCCTTGTGCTCAAGCCTCCAACTCAAGTAACCAATTTAAAACCATGCTGAACTTTGTGACGATACAGTAACTTCTGTTAGGAATTTCGGCGAAAGAGCGGAGTAACTGATACAAGTACTCGATTCTTGAATTTGATCCCAGGGTGCTGTCTCTTGCCTGCACATGGTACACTGCTTTCACTTGGCTGGTTTTCCGAAAGGCCTAATCAGCTGTGTCACTGGAAAAGGATCCGAAATTGGCGACTTCCTTACCATGCATCCAGGGGTGAACTGCATAAGGTGATCTTTTCGTCACGGTGAAATCTAGCTTCTCATGCTGTTACTTGATTGGCAACATGTTTGCTTATAATAAACCTTGTTCATGTATTTGTTGTTTTCTCAGCTTCACCGGGGGAGATACCGGTGTTGCGATCTCGAAAAAGGCTGGCATGATTCCTCTTCAGATGGAGTTGGGAGGAAAAGACGCTTGCATCGTTCTTGAAGATGCAGACCTGGATTTGGTAGCAGCAAGCATAATAAAGGGCGGGTTTTCTTATAGGTGCGTGAAACTTACAGCTACATCTTAAGCATTCTGCATTAGGCAAATGGAATGTTTAGAATTATTCATCGCAGAATCTTTCCATCAATCACTGGAAACTGATTTCATGTCGCAATATCGTTCTTCCTGATCTTCCACAGTGGCCAAAGATGCACTGCAATCAAGGTGGTCTTGGTGATGGAATCCGTTGCTGACGCTTTGGTTGAGAAAGTGAAGGCGAAGGTCGCGAAGTTGAAAATTGGACCACCAGAGGACGACTGCGATATCACCCCCGTCGTAACAGAATCATCAGCCAACTTCATCGAAGGGCTAGTAAAGGATGCGAAAGAGAAAGGAGCTACATTCTGTCAGGAGTACAAGAGAGAAGGGAACCTTATCTGGCCCTTGTTGCTAGATCATGTGAGACCTGATATGAGGATTGCATGGGAGGAGCCTTTCGGCCCAGTTTTGCCAGTCATTAGGATCAATACGGTTGAAGAAGGTATCCACCATTGTAACGCCAGCAACTTTGGCCTGCAGGTAAAACTCATCATAATTTCTCGACATGCCATTTTCTTCTCCGTGCAAACCGTTCTTGCCTAAGTATTTGTACATTTGCCGATGGCAGGGTTGTGTATTTACCAAGGACATCAACAAGGCATTGTTGATAAGCGACGCGATGGAAACAGGAACAGTTCAGATCAACTCGGCACCTGCTCGTGGACCTGACCATTTCCCTTTCCAGGTAACACCAACCTATTAAACTCTGCAACATAAAGAAGCTATCTCGAACATCGGTTGAAGGGCTTCCGTCTTTAGGACTAACCAAGCGGTTTATCCACCAGGGTATTAAAGACAGCGGAATTGGCTCGCAAGGCATCACCAACAGCATCAACATGATGACAAAGGTCAAGACCACTGTGATCAACCTGCCGAGTGCTTCTTACACAATGGGTTAGTACCAGCTGTTAGCCAACTGTAGCTATGGTAGTTGAAGACGAGGAACAAGTTTTCCCTTGAGACTAGAATTATGCATCCCAGATTTCCTTAGAACATCTAAGACTTCTTTCAGTTAATCAGCATGTACAAATAAGCTTTGTGTTCGCGTGCTTGTTCGCGTCGAAGATTCTGATTCGGAAATAAAGAAAAAAATTGCAGATTGATGTTGCTCACTTTCATGATTGCCTCTTGACAATATTGGAACAAAGGAAACTTCGTTACGTTAAAGTTTTGGGTTGGATGTAGAAATTATAACAGAAACACGCGCTCCGAGTGTTGGTTCATGATCAACTTCAACTTGGTTGTGCTGTATTCTGATTCTATTAGGAAGATTTGGAAGAATGGGTTTCCATTAGAATTGAGGATCTCTGTTCCCTCTGTCTCTTCAGGGTCTTCGTTTAGAAGTAGAATGTGAGGAGTATCAACGAGTGAGAAAAGAAAAGAAACATTGGCAGACACGCTTCCAATCGATCACATATTGTAACAAAGATGCAGGTATAAGTCATTCTATAGGGCATGATAGTCTCTGAGATTACTCGTTGTTCGTAAGTATGACATCGGATATCAAACACTCGTTGTTCGTAAGTATGACATCGGATATCAAACGGTGGCTTTTGATGGCCATGTTTAGACCAGCAACAGACATTTTCTGCAAAAAACAATAACCCCATGCATTTTTTAGAGGTATAAAATGCAGTTTGGCCATGTTGTATGGAAAATCATATGGTTAAATAAAATTATATTAGAGAACGGAAAATAAGAATCTGAAAATTAGAAAATTAAATGAAAAGAATATAAGCCCATTGATTTTCATAAAATGGGCTTTCTTTTCAAGAAAAGCCCAAGACTATTGAGTGCATCCGGAAAAGTCAATGGACCCTAGAAAAGGTCAACAATTTGTTGAAGTATAAAAATAATCTCGGCATTGTCAACATATTTTGAGGTACTCGGTGTGGTCTCAAAGTGACCAGGCGGCCGGTGATCGATGTGGTCTCAGAGTGACCGGTGGACGGTGTTGTCTCAAAGGGATCACTTCCAGTTTTGAGTTGAAAAGAGATTGTTGATGGTCTCCCCTCTATCGGGTTTAATGATGGTCTTGCTTGGTCGAAGCCGGTGACGATAGACAGCTATGTTGTATTGTCCTTGGTTAACTTCGGTTTGTCCTTGGATGACAACGTTCTTCCATGGTAAATTGGCCGTTACTTTAGACTCGTAGGTTGGAATGAGCAGATTCTTACAGCTATGAAAAGGTGAGACATGTATCTCCAACTTATATTTGAAGAGCCTTGCCTAGTTATTCATGGAGGAGGGTCATAACGACGCTTCAAGTTTCGGTGCTTGTTGTCTCATTAAGGACCGTCGCATTTTTGTATAAACACCACTGCCTCCGCCTCCGACTTCCGATTTAAATAATTCAAGTTGCTATAGAAAGTTAACACGTGGATCTACAACTTTGTAGTTTATAGTTTATTCCGATTCGAAGCAGAAGAAGGTCAAAAATCTATTTGAATACGAGCTCGCCTGGTGGAGCAAACGAGTTGCTCGCCTTGGTGTGGTTGGAAGCGAGCTACTCGCCTAGTTTGGAGCGAGCTTCTCACCTTGGAGTGATTGGGGGCGAGCTCGTCTGCTCGCCCGCTTGCCTACTTGCTCGTTGTGCTTGCCTAGCTTGCCCACTTGCTCGTCGTGCTCAACTAATGACGCCCTATCTCTGAGTTTGCGTAGAACCGGTCCGAGCTCGTCAGTGCATTGGGACAGCCCATTGGGCTACTCTGTTCACCTCGGGCGGGAGAGGCATACTGCTTGGCCTATGCGGGCGAGAGGCTAGCTCCACTTTGGGAGCCCGGGCGAGAAGCCCCTCTCGCTCATGTAGGCAGGCCCGGGCGAGAAACCCCTCTCGCTCATGTAGACGAGCCCGAGCGGGAAGCTCTTCTCGCTCATATAGGTGGGAAGCCTACGGCGAGAGGCCGAGCACGATGCCTAAAGTAAGAGGCCGAGCGAGAGGCTGAGTGGCGAGAGGCCGAGTGGCGAGAGGCCTATGGCGAGAGGCCGAGTGAGAGGCCTACGGCGAGAGGCCGAGCACGACGCCTAAAGCGAGAGCCCGAGCGAGAGGCCTATGACGAGAAGCCTATGGCGAGAGGCCGAGTGGCGAGAGGCCGAGTGGCGAGAGCCCGAGTGGCGAGAGGCCGAGTGGCGAGAGCCCGAGTGGCGAGAGGCCGAGTGAGAGGCATACGGCGAGAGGCCGAGCATGACGCCTAAAGTGAGAGGCCGAACGAGAGGCCTACGGTGAGAGGCCGAGTGGCGAGAGGCCGAGCGAGAGGCCGAGTGGAGAAGTCGAGCGAGAGGTCTGAGTGGCGAGAGGCCTATGGCGAGAGGCTGAGTGGCGAGAGGCCTATGGCGAGAGGCCGAGTGAGAGGCCTACGGCGAGAGGCCAAGTGAGAGGCCTACGGCGAGAGGCCAAGTGAGAGGCCGAGCATGACGCCTAAAGCAAAAGGCCGAGTGAGAGGCCTACGGCGAGAGGCCGAGTGGCGAGAGGCCGAGCGAGAGGCCGAGCGAGAGGCCGAGCGAGAAACCTTAGGCGGAAAGCCTAAGGCGAGAAGCCGAGCAAGGAGCCTAAGGCGAGAAACCGAAGGTGAGAAGCCAACTTGGACCCGAGTGGGAAGCCCATTTGACCTTTGCAGGCGGGAAGGCGATTCCAGGAGTAGGTATACTTTGGTTGAAGAGGCCATCAGCTTGAGCCCGTTTTGGGATTCACTTTGGGCCTGGCGAGATGTCCATCTTGGCGATAACAGACTTAAGACGATATTTTGCGTGGGAAGGTCAAGTCGATCTATATTTTTCTAACTTGAGAGGAGATTCTCAATATTTGGCAAGTCTTGGTAAGTTTCCCTTTAGGCTGTGATTGCTTCGTCATCATATTTTGAAAGCTTCCTATTCGAGGACGGGATCTGTTCATTTAAGGAAGACGGCTTGTACTGAGCCGGGAGGATCCCGTCATATTAGGAACAAATATCTTGAAGCGGATCTCTCAAGATTGAGACTTAGAGCCGAAGGTCTTGGAGACGGTTTAGAATTTCCTATTCTGAAGGCGCGGAGGTTAGGTCAAGGCACTCTATATAAGGAGGGCTTGGGCAAGGAAGACGATGATCACCAACACAACACAACAATTACTCTACTTATCTTGTATCGCTTTTCCTTTCCGTAATCTAGCGTAACCTGTAGCCTAGCATAGCTTTACACCGACCTTCAGACGATCACTTCAGATCCGTCTCGAATTACTTGTTCACTTATTCCCGCAACACAATTATATCCCATTTTCCAATCTCAGTTGATCCCAACTCAACATGGATAACAACCTTAAAAAATATCTGACTCACTCTGATACCATATACAATTTTTTACTTTTGTGACGAACTACAAGGACATCCGGCATTCGGAGGAGCCAAAGAAAAAGAGGCACTAATAACACCGATTTCAAAAAAATTCATATTTTTAGATATTTGCAAATTCAGGAGATATTTAATTTTAGACAAAAAATTAAAAGCATTAAGTCCCCGATAAATCAAAATTAGACGATAATAATGGTAAAAGTTATGTGCAGCGAGTGTCATCCTCAGCTCAGGTTTGGAGATACACTAATAATATTGCATCAAAATAGTATGGATGATATCGAAACATGAACCAACTAATTTACTAAAAGCTGTCACCTATTAACTGTACGTGGACATTTCTGGTCTCTGTCCGGTCAACTTTTCACCACGGACAGACGAAATTGCCCCTAAGGTGGTGTTTGTACACTGTAGTCAATTAAATGGTAGCCCAGAAGACAGAAAAAGAGAAGAAAAAAAATCATTTCAAAAGAAAAATGACAGAGAGAGCAGAAATCAGAGGATCCCCACCAATCTCAAGTAGAGGAATCGATAATGGTGGGGGTGATCCCGTTGCTACGAAGCTGGAAGCAAACATACAAGCGCTTTTCCCGCTCTCTCGTGAAGCCAAACAGCTCCTTGGAGCCCTTGAAGTAAGCTACATTACCAGCTTTTTGGTGTTATTTTTTTGGGTGGTAAAATCTTTGTTATTCATAGTCGAGTCGGGTCCTATTTTGGAGCGGTTTTTCCAACGGTGTCTCTTACGTTTAGTAAGATTTGAACACAAGAATCCAAAGTGTCTTACATTTTGTTTTCTGGTGGTATTTTTAATAGTAGCTTTCTAGTGTACTATGTTGGATTTGGTTGGGGGAGAGAGGAGGCAGGTGCTGTAAAGTTGGCATCTTTTTCACTCTCTCTCTTCTGGGTATAGCTTTGTTTGTTTGTTTTGTGTTAGAATTTCCAACACGCCTCCTCAAGCGAATCCCGGGATGACACCGAGCCGAAGTTTGCATGGGTTTTATTTTGTGTTTTGAGTTGGATATGAAGATTTTAGGGTTGGCGGGTAGTGGGGCTACTTCTGTAGGGCTGAAACAATTAGGAAAAGACCACTGCTTTTGGGTTACATTTGATTTGTGCTAGAATGGCTGTTGGGGCTTGAACTGGATGATTCGATTCTTATGTGCTTGCATGTATGGCCTTTTCCGTTTTCTTTTTCGTCCGATGGAAGCTGTCTCGTGTTCGATTAGTTGTCTGCAAATGTTTTATTGCGTGTGATGTTTTATACTGCAGTGGGAATTCTCAGTGTCTGCGGTCTCTCTTTCGAGCTAATATTGGCTAATTTGATGTTCCATGTCGCGTGGCTTATATCTATCTAACAATGCTGTTTCTCTCCCTTTCTGTACTCTGTTTCAGAAGCTGGAGAAATTTTTATTGGGGTTGGACCAGACACCATCCGAATCCACTCTCAAACTTCTAGCTTCTTTAATGAAGGCACTGGCTTCAAAAGAACTTGTGAACCATCATGACGTGGATGTGAAGGTTTGTGTTGCATCATGCTTCAGTGCAGTCCTAAGGATTACGGCACCTGATGCTCCATTTGGTGACGAGGAACTAAAGGTATTCATTAGCTGTTAGATGCCTCTTTCCAGATGAGAATTCCCATTGGTACATTCATATGAAACTTCAATGTGAAAAACTATATAAACAATAAATAACTGCTTTGTCATGGACATCCACCCGGAAGCTTTCATGTGACCTTTGTTCTTGTATTCTTGTCCATGTCTCTTACTTAAATCACTATTCAGGAAAGTTTCAGGTTAATCGTATCAGCTTTTGCCGACATAGAAGACATGTCAAGCTATTCTTTTGGTAGGCGGGTTACAATTCTTAAGACGGTTTCAAGTGTCAGATCATGCCTTATGATGTTGGATCTCGAATGTGATGCCTTGACTCTGGACATGTTCAACTATTTTTTGAGAAATATACGGTGAGGGCACTTTGGTTTAGTTTCTTGTCTGCTCTTGTCGGTGCTTCTTTTATATATATCAAGAAACTTTAAATTTATAATCTTCAGGAGCTGAGATCATCAATGTTTGTTCTGCAGCTAGGACTGACTTGTGTCGCATTGATGTATCATACTTTCTGTGTTATTGAATTAATAGTCTGGATAGAGAAACACATCTTTCTTAATTTCCATTTCATAATTAGATGCTCTTATTACTTGTTTAGATCTGCATGAATAAAATATTTCTTTACTGCCTGGAACCCTTGTCAGCTGTTTGATTCGTTGAATGATGTCCATTGCTCTCTAATTGTTATAGCATGCAGCCAGTATGCTTTTTGTGTTTCCCCGGAATTTTGGGTTTGATTCTCTCGAAGTGAATGGTTTTAAAATCTTACCTGGCGTGTTTAATGCCGTGGTAGTTTGTTTAAGACAAGGAACTAATCTTATTATGTGCGGAAAATTCATGGAAAGCTGTCAGTTTATTACAGCTTATGTTCCTCCTTGCATAACAAACCTAAAGCTATATGCTAATTGAGATGCCTTGCTGACCTTGCGGCTGGCTCCAATCAGTACGCTTTCTCAATGGTTTATTTCTTACTTGTTAAGGCATTTTATTTTGCAATTCTCAATCTTTATTTTGGCTTTTAGTTCGTCGTGATCTTGGATACCCTTTGACCCGCATTGTAAACTAGAAGGCAAAGAGAAGTTGGCTTAGAGTTTCATAACTCGTCGGAGGGCTATGTGTTACCTTTTTGTTCAGTTAACACCATCTTCCTGCAATTTTTTCCTCTTTCCAATGTGTGGATATGATCAAAGCTGTGTTGATATGCCGAAATCTGATTGTGGAGATCAATGTTCCCATCTTTCAGGGGAGATCATCCAGATGTTGTCTTTTCATCTATGGGGATGATCATGATTCTGATCTTGAAGGAAATGTCAGAAGTTCCAATGGAACTTCTCTTTACCCTTTTAGATCACGTGCACACCAAAAATCAGGTAAATGGCTCTTGTACGGACTTTGCTTTTGCTGAAGTACTCCTACAAAGACCCATCATCTTTCAGACAGATATTCCGATGCACCTTTGTCGTGCTTTTACTTATATTGTGTCTCTGTTGTTGACATCATTGTTCTTCTTTAGGGCATATTACCCATTGCACGGGTATTAGCGGAAAGAGTGATTGAAATTTGTGCTCGGGCACTTGCACCTCACATGCCTCAAGCAGTGCAGTTTAGAGGATATCCTTTGGATGATTATAGTGCCATTATCGCTCATGTCTGCGACCTGAGTCTAGTGACTGGTGAATCTCGTAAATCTAAGGTATCCAATTCTTGTTGTGTAAAATACTCCATTTTATGAATTCCACCGAAATTCTTATTACTATCCCACATTCAATTCTGGAACTTTGTTCATTTTTCTCTTTGCTGTATTTCTATTTTTATGACTAGTTCTTTGCATTCACACTTTTCTACGCTAGAAGTTTGTAGGGAGGCCTTCCTCCTTACCGTCTTCCAAATACAAAAAAAGCAAAGGAAGTCCCTTCATATCGGTACCTCCTCGCTCAAGTTTAATGTTCTACTGCCTTGATTTTTCTTTTCTGGAAGTTCAGGTAAAATGTAAGTTATGTCATCCCGGCTCCTAATTTGGGTATTCATGGTGCTGTTTCTCTTCAGCACGTTGATGATTGTGAGACTCAAACTGCTGGCCAAGTCAATCCCAATCAAAACGGATGTCTTATGTTGACGGAGAATGATAATCAGCTGACTGGTACTTCATCTTGTCCAAAGGTAATCTCAAGCTCTTTTTTTCTTGTCCAAAGGCTTTTTTTAAATCCTGCTCCTAGACTCTCCCAATTTCCCCCATAGGTGGTTTACACTTGAGCTAGGCCTCAAGGGCAGGTAATCTCAAGTTATTTGTGTCGAAGATAAAGACGCTAATGCGAATGATTCCCTAAAGAATGGCTCTGCTATTAAGTCCCCTGGACAACTGAAAAGGAAGAAAGCTAAAACATTAGATAGATCCCTATTCTCTCTGGAGAATTTCCCTGAACCTACATTCATTTCTTCTCCGCAAAATGAAGCTACTAGGTTTACACTTAGCTTATTACTGTTGTCTCATGAGTTGTGTAGGAAGTAGTGTGTGGCATACGTGTGGGAGATAGTCCACTTAGGAATAGAACTCAAGAAAAGTTAAAGGTGTCAATTCGTTCTAGTGTACTACTTTCATCTTGGATTAGTTCGGGTTCCTTTACCTGTTATGCGAAACGTTTGTGACTATCAAATTTTGCGCCTTGACCCTTTTTAGGTTCACGTGGACATGGCAAATCAGATGCTTTCCGATACTAACTTAATTGGCTTGAACATTAAAGTCTGGCGGCCAAAATATTGCAGGTAAACGAGCATTTGCTTGTCTATCTACGGCTCGTAGCCTATTCTTTACAATTTTCGATTTCATATATTGCTTTCTGGCTATGCACTTTTATTTGGCAGATTGAAAATTTTCCTTTCTGTTTGGCGCTCTATGGCATGTGGTTATTTTGCTTTATTACTTCAATGAAGGATAAACTTTCTGTATATACTTGCTAAGGAATATTCTGAAACATATAAACTACAGAAGCGTCCCTGTAAAGATTCAAGTACTTGGAAGCTCTAAGTGAGCTAAGTTCCTGTTTAATTATTACGTAGAAGTGGAAACATGTATCTGGGTTTGGGATTGATTCTAAACGATATTACTCTCGAAAGTCGCTTCACTGTGCTAAATAACTATCCATGAACGACTTTGTTTCGGCCGTGTGGCGAGATTGATGGCAATCCTGAAAGAAACATCGAGTCTTATATAGTCCTGTTGATTCAGGTTCCAGGACGCTGTTATCGATTCTTACGACCCCGAGACGAAAAATCACAATGTAAGACTTTTGCATGATGTGTTCCTCTATCATCATGTTTACTGGAGTCATGATATCATGGTCACACCCCGTATGAGGCTCCGTCTGCAGATTGTATACGCCAACGGCGACGTGGAAATGCTGGTTCTGCAGGAGCAACGTTGGAAGCTCTGCGATGGCGAAACTACGACGACTATGGTGATGATCCAACTTTCTGCTTCTAATATCATTCATGGCCATCTTATGAACTTGCTGTGAAAATTGCCTTGCTTGATGACAGGGAGACAAGTAGCTTCAGGCGGACCCGACCGATGTTTTGTGCTTCGACCTGAGTAGCCTTCGCCTCGATGCTTATCGTTCTTTAGTTTTTTTTTTACTTGAATCATCATTCAGAATCTAAATGATGTTGGTAGGAACGTAGTTATTGGATGGATCTTGATCGTGTGTGGATCTGGATCTGTTGACTTTTGACTTTTGACGGATACAAAGTTAGATCTGTTTCTAAAATTGGAATCTTGAACTATATTTGAATCAAGAAACTACGTTCGAATTTCTTTGTTGAAATGAAACTCGTTAATTTGTTCTAAAATTTGGATCACCATAGGAACTATTAATTTCGGGAAAAAATTTCGACGGTAACATTATTATAATTCACAAAAAAAACATATTGTTACAACGTGCTCTGAGTGATATCAACTAGTACGATGATGTATCACCAGAAAATTAAATCAAGATGCTATGTGGTCTTGAGAAGTACTAAACTGTATTTAGCTTAAATAGTAGTAACCAACGCATTTATTAGAAAAGTGTGCTAATAATATCACAACGTGAAATTTGTCTATGTATGCATAAATGGTTTATATTTTTTTTCAAAGGACTTAATAAGAAGATTTTAAAAAAATAGAAATTTGATTTTTTTAAATAAAAAAAATTCAAAGCCATTTTGGAAATGGCTTTGACTTGACTTGACTACACTTCTGACTCGTCAGCAGCTTTTCTTTAGAACTCAGAGAGAGCCTTTCCCCTCATTGAAGTGTAGACCAGAACAGAACAGAACAGAACACCAATAATAAAAGTCTCTCTTAAGTGATAAATAACTTGAAGAAACATCTTAGTTCAAATTAAATAAAAAAAAAAATTGGAATCGTCTCTTCTAAAATAGATCCAACCGAGAGAGAGACCAGACACCACCCTTAATTCATCAAAACCAAAAAGAAGGAAAGTGTGTGGGAAGACAATGGTGGAGCCGGAAACGGAGATGAAAGAGGCCCTCGTCTCCCTCTCTTCTTCTTCTTCTTCTTCTTCTTCTCCTCAACACCTCCTCCCTTGTCTCCAGGTAATGATAATCCTTCCTTGTCTCCCTCTGGGTTCCTTTCTTACTTTGAAGCTGCTTTATTTTATTCTGTTTTTCCTGTCTTTGTTGGGGTTTTGGTTAGTAAATTAGAGATTAGAGAATGAATGTGAACCCAGGAGGGTCATTTTGTTACGACAAGGGAATCTGTGCATGTCCATTTAGAAGATGACCCTGTTCCTCTAAAATCCATTTGTCCATATCCAAGGATGAGTTTGGATTTAAAAACCCAAACTTGATGCTTGTTGAACCTATATAGAGTTTGGCCTTTTACTTCAAATTCAATGATGTGCATATATCTCTCTGCCAAACTACGGGGACTACTGATATGTATTTAACTCGGGTTTTCGGTATGGTCCAATGCTGAAATACCCTATGTTTGCTTATTGTTTTCACTTTCCCTCTTCCGTTTTCAGAAACTCGAGGATTCTCTGATGAAGATGGGGCCATCACAATACAAAGTCATTCAGAATGTTTTAGGCTGTGCAATTCGGGCCCTGGCTCGAAAAGAGCTCTTGAACCATCATGATCTGCACGTGAGGGTTTCTACGGCTTCGTGCTTCTGTCATATATTGCGGATTATGACGCTCGATGTTCCATTTGGTAGTGATGAACTTCTTAAGGTAGCACTTAAAAATTGTCAACTCCAGTGATAAACTGTCAGGAATGTCCAATGGTTGTGCTTGGCAAAGCCATTGCTAGTTTTCACATCTACATTGCGTCTTTGACTTCATCAAATCCATGACTATGCAGGAGGTTCTCGGATTGGTGGTATCAGCTTTTGACAACATATCTGACACATCCAGTGGTTTGTATCGTAAACGGATCTCAATTCTTAAAACCTTTGAGAAGGCTAGATTATTCATTCTGATGGTGAATCTTGATTGTGATGAATTAATAGTGGGCATGTTCAAATGTTTTCTCGGAAACATAAGGTGAGAGAATTCAGGTCCATGTAATACTTTTTTTGTTAATTGAAAATCATATTACTGTGCTGGTGGATTCTGTAATTTTCAAATGTCACAAATTTAGTGTTACCAAATAACGCTTCGAGCTGCTATAAGTTTATGTTGCATGTAAAAAATTCATTCTGGGAAGTTCATGCGTGTTTAACCTTTTTTCTGTGTTTGGCTTTATATTCTCTTAATTGGATTAGATCAAACTACCAGCATGCATAGTATATATATTTTTTCCAGTATTTCTACATGCATTAACAAGCATTCATCTTTTTTTTGGGCAGCTCTTCATTTTTTTCCATTTTAATGGCTTCCGGTTTCTCTGCTATCGTTAACATTGTTTCCTATTTGGTATTGAGATTCAATTTTGTTTTTGTTTTGTGTGGATTCTGGAACTGAAGTTGGATTCTCATCTCTCTCAGTGAAACGCAACCAGATGCCGTGTTTTCATCCATGGGGTCAATTATGATTCTGACATTAATAAAGATGAAACGTGTCCCGTTCGAGCTTACCCTGAACCTTTTGCAGACTGTGAGAAATGGCAATGAGGTGAAGGCCTAGGATGCAAACACGTGCATATCTTTCTACACTCGTATCATCATCATGTACTAATTTTTGCCCTTTCTCTAGGACGTTGAACCAATTGCACGGAAATTAGCTGAGAGAGTGCTTGAGAATTGTGACTTAAAGCTAGCTCCTCGCATGAGTAAAGCAGTGCAGCACCTGGGATTCCCATTAGATGATTACAGTAGAGCTGTTGCTCATGTATGCTCCCGACAATTTGAGAGTCAAGCGAAGACAGAAGCGCTTGATTCTGAAGATGATGCTTCCGAGGAAAATGTGGTACAATTTCGTGGAGCTTAGAATAATTGAACTTTTAGTTTTTTTTTTGCTTTGTTGTCTTGTATTACAAAAGTGTGCATCTGGAGTTGAAGATTAAGGCAGATCGACTACTTTGGTGAACTTGTCTGATTTCGTTCGAGTGGAAGTGATTAAAGTTTAGTGCAATAGTCCGAAGATGCCTGTGCAGGATCTACCGTGCTTATCGTTGTTCTCTAAGCAAACTATGATTGTCTGAAATGGTGTAAAACATTTCTGATCTCTTTCTTTCCCTCCAGCGCATCGATAAAACCAAGGCCTCGAAGCTCAATCTCGATACGAACGGATATCTCACTCCCATGAAGAGCATTGGTAATATATTTCCTTCATACAAAAATTTATCAGCAGGTCGCATGGGGTAATTTACTGTGCGTAGTAAAGCTAACGATCTGCAAATTTGTGATTGTAGAATGCAATGCTGATAAAAGACGTGGTTGCCGAAAGAGTGGCTCCTCCAACAAGTCTTGTGAAGAATCCGTAAAAATAAGGGTTAAGATACGAAATAATTCCTCGTCCTCCTCACCAGTTACAAAATCTCGCAATGTTTCAGCGTGGGAGGTTTGCGGCCAAACTAATGGGGGTTCCCTCTCGGTTCAGCAGCCTTTCGTGATAAAATGTACCTCCTCTGCAAAAGCTAGACGAGGAAACACCGGAAATGGAGTGTCCAACGCTGCTAATGCTGTCGATGAGGAACAAGGAACTTCAACTGCAGGACACAGTGCCAAGGTTGCAAGATTTGCAAGTGCAGATGGCTCCACATTTAAGATCAGGTTCTTGGAAAAACTTGGTGATGTTAGGGGCAAGGAGAAACATGCTCCTGGACGAGATCCCGCAAATGGTCGAAATGCCGACCAGTCCAAAGAGGCTGCCAACGACTCGTCGGTTATGCAGAAGGGTCGCTCTTCCGAAGCAATAGACGACTCCCCTAGCAAGCGGGCTCGAACGGGTTCGAACAAGAAGGCGGGAATTAGCCGGTCGCCCGAGGATCTGCCACTGAGCGCTTTACTACATAAAAAATCTAAGACAGCAAGGTACATTGGCCGGAGACGGCCTCGCTCTGTAGAGGCAGAGTTAGCTGGTCCTAAGGCCTAATCCTAGAAGCTGCTTCTGCTTTATTTGTCGTCAATGTCTTAAGAAATATTGCTATATTCTGTTGTGATTGCCCAATGGATCTAAAATGATGTTAAACTAGTTCTTGTTACATTTGAATCTGCAATACGATAACTGATCTTGCCATCGATACACGAAACGGGTCGGGCCAAAATCATTTTTATCTTGGCCAATGCCCACTTGAAATTAAAATTCCCAATAGATCAAGCCCAATCCAACCATAAACCCATAAAATCACCCCAAACAAGTTGTGATAATATATATATATATATATATATATAGCAAAATACTGAATTAGTTTCTTATGGGAAGCTAAATATTACCCAATAATACATTAAGATCGTTACTCTGTATACAGTTTAATTTTCTAAGTTCGGGGCTATCTGATTTGAACCTTACATAGTCGATTTTTTAAATAAATTTGATTATGAAGAGAAATTCATTTAAAGAATGTCTTTTATGAGTATTAGTCCTTCAAAAGTCAGAGATACTCGACAGATATACAAATATGGAACCTGCAAGATAAATTTACCCATGTAAGAATTTGAACGTTGGATTTTTTGAAATTTTACAAGGTCTAGTGCCGTTAAATTGTAAGTCTTTGGTACCCGAATACCTTATAATATTATACATTATGATATTATCCGGACATTTACTATATAGACAAATTGAAATTTAAGCCTATAGAACTTTTGAAAGGCTACAAATTCTCGCAACAATTTTATTCCAATCCCTAGGCTGTTGCTCAATGACCCTATCGTTTTTTTAAACAATGATAAATATCCCATATATAATGTTGGGGTAAGTGAAGTGAAGTGAACCACTTGGATCGCCGGTTGTTATGTTGAATATTGAATGCTTCCCCACCATGCGTGCTATACTAATGCTTTGGTTTTAGTAAACAAACACCAAACATAAGTTTAGGGATCATCTAAGTATTTCAAAATTCTACCACCACGCAATTAGATCAAGTGATACAAAATTATTCACAAATTTTGAGTTTAAATTAAAAAACACATTACATTTGTTAAAATTTTCTAAAGAGAATTTTGTTACTATATGTGATCACCAGCTCGAAACTTTGATGAATTAGTATAGTAAATGTGTGAATATTAAGTAGTAACTTTTTTCGAAGTATATCTTAAACTCTCAGCCATTTTGGTATTTTAAAAAGTTTGAGAGTGATTTTTACGGAAATCAAGTATGTTCTTTACATTTTCTCAAAACTTGAATTTAATGATAGTGTACAAAATTACCATTAAAAAATGAGTTATATCGTATATTTCTAAAAATTAACCCTATAATAATTTTTTGGGAAAAGTCCACTTTAGTACCCTGTGGTATTGCCCAAAATCACTTTAGTACTCTGTGGTAAAAAACTGACCAATCGAGTCATACTTATTCTAATTAACATCAAAAAGGTCCTCGGACAGCTGCCTGGAGCTGTCCGGACCCGCCCGGAGCCTGCCCGGACTACGTGGCCAACCACGTCACCAAAACTTGATGACGTGGCGCCACGTGGAGGAGGAGGAGGAGGAGAAGGAGGAGGAGGAGGAGGAGGAGAAGGAGAAGAGGAGGAGGAGGAGGAGGAGGAGGAGAAGAGGAGGAGGAGGACGAAGTGGAGAAGGAGGAGGACGAAGTGGAGGAGGAGGAGAAGAGGAGGAGGAGGAGGAGGCGGAGGAGGAGAAGAGGAGGAGGAGGAGGCGGAGGAGGACTAGGAGGAGGAGGAGGAGGCGGAGGAGGAGGAGGAGGAGGAGGAGGCGGAGGAGGACGAAGTGGAGGAGGAGGAGGACGAAGTGGAGAAGGAGGAGGAGGACGAGGAGGAGGAGGTAGAGGAGGACGAGGAGGAGGAGGAGGAGAAGAGGAGGAGGAGGAGGAGGAGAAGGCGGAGGAGGAGGACGAGGAGGAGGAGGCGGAGGAGGAGGAGGAGGAGGAGGAGGAGAGGAAGAGAGGGAAGAAGATGGATGTCCACGTGGCACCACGTCATCAAGTTTTGGTGACGTGACTGGCCACGTAGTCCGGGTAGGCTCCGGGCGGGTCTGGGCAGCTCCGGGAAGCTGCCCGAGGACCTTTTTGATGTTAATTGGAATAAGTATGACTTGATTGGTCAGTTTTTTACCACAAAGTACTAAAATAATTTTGGGTGATACCACAGGGTACTAAAGTGGACTTTTCCCTAATTTTTTTGCAACTTCCCATTGACTTTCTTTTTTCTTTTCTTGTTGACCTCAGTGTCTATCAAAATTGACCCTATAATAAGGTTTTGGGTTCTCATGTTCATTTGCATTATTAATAAGATTTCTACCTTTACCGAAAAGGTGTTCAACCATTTTTTCTTTCTCAATTTTTTTTGAAAGGTAAAATTTTACGCTTATTAGAACTTGTCACGGTTTGAACCCTTGATCTCCGTCAAATCTCATACACCTTGTACCGTAAGCTAAATGTTCTTTGGTTAACCAAGATATTGTTCAATTATTTGTTTATCAATGATCTCCTTTTCCAGATCAACAAAAAAAAAAGATGTATAGATAAATCGAACATCCATCATTCATTATTATTATTTCCATCACTCTGATTTACCTGCAGTCACTAAAAAAATATTATTTTGGTGCAGTCCGTAATTGTAAATTGACACATAGACTGGTTTCTTTTTATAAATGATTATTGAATGGTTCAGTATACTAATAATCTTTGTGGGAAAACCTTGGCACATTGGGAACCGTCTCCTTCCTTAAAAATATGAATCCGAGCAATAAAAATGTACCAGTGCAAATTTTTTATGCCACAATCAACACAACAATCAAAGATTTCAAAATACTATTGAGATCAGATAATAAAATTTCAAAATCTTTGGTAAGATCATAACAAAATTCGAATTCAAGTCTAACATATAGAAAAAAATACTCTTGAGAATTTTAAAAAAAAATTAAATTGTACTCATTGTTAGTTAACATTGATTAGACATACATCATATGTTGAAGTTGATTCTTTCCTAACTCTATTATGTGTTGGATGAGATGTTGCACAAGGCCACCCGGGTCATAACTTGAATGGTCGAGCAAAGGGTGTCCTGAGTTAGGAATGGAAGATACACATACATCATATGTGGCGAGATGAGAATCGTGTTATTGACGTCCTCTCTAAACATGCCCTATCGTTGGGGCTTCATTATATTTTTATGAGCTCTCTGCTATCTAGTTGTTTTGATGTGTATCTAGACAATTTTAAAAGGATCGGTTTGCCTCGTTGTACTTGTACCTATACACCAATTTGCGGTTAATAAAAATTAGCGGACTAGTGCTTCACGACCTTTACCCAAAAAAAACATAGATTATACAAAAAAAATGGGAAATGGAGCAAAAACACACCTAAAAGCCAAATGCACCAACTTCCTTTTGCTATATTTACGCGGGGACAGGTAACCCACTAGGCACCTCCACCCCGTTCCCATCTGGCCATCTCCCAACACACACATACAAAACATTCCACGACCCCAAACCCAACCAAAACATAACACCCTCAAAACACTAATTAAAAAAACACCAGCTTTATGTGCCTTTTGCTTGGTTACTTAGATAGTATATATTTGGTAAGTATTATTTTGATAGATTTTTATCTAGTTCTATTTGAGATGTAATTATTTAGCTGTAAGTATCTTTGAGATATTTTGAAGAGTAATATACTCTCGCTTATAAACAAACACCAGCTTTATGTTTTAATTTGATATTTCAATTTTATGATTACACCACTTTCGATTAAAAAATACAATCTTTTATAATTTTATGTGTCTCATTTTTGAATGAACAAATTTGCAAATAACATATAACAATTTTGACAATAGTAAATACCAACTTAATTTTAAAATCTAATTCCCCTTCCAGAAATAAAACCCTCCTCCTTAAATAAGTTCCATAGTGTAGGAGAGATTAAAGAAAACTTCCCTTCCCCCTTCCATTTCCTATAAGAAACCAACCCCGCCCCACAACAAAGAGGGAGAAATCCAAACAAGGGATGAAAATGAACTCAACCTCCCCTTCTTCCTCCTCCTCGTCCCACCAAATCCCCCTCCTCCACCATTTCCCCACCTCCTCCTCCTCCAGCGACGACTTCCTCGACCACATGCTCTCCTCCTCCTCCTCCATCCCCACTCCCCCCTGGTCCGACCTTACCGACGGAGGTGGTGGTGGAGGGTTTCCCGTCTTCGACGAGTCGGCCGTCCTGGCGGCCAAGCTCAGGCAGCACCAGATCACTCCCGGCGGCGCCGCCTTCGCCAAGCTCATGCTCCAGCAGCAGCTCTTTGATGGGTCCCCCTTCAAGCCCCCTCCTCCGGTTGGTTTCTCCTTGGACTGGTTACGGTTACAAATTTATTCTCATTAGGGTTTCCAGTATATCGTTATTGTTTATAAATTATAAACAAAGGATCATAATTTTTTTGGTTTTCCAAGGGAGGGGAGGATCCAATGCAAGCGCTTTTCAACGGTTTCGCGTCTGGATCTCAGCAGAATTTCCACCACCCTCAGGTACTCATTGACTTTCCTTTTTTTAAATATAAATTACAACATTCGTTTTTACGTTTCCGCTTCCTCTATATTATGTATTTGTAGGGTCAGAATTTTGGGATGATGGGCCAGCAGCAGCCGCCGCCGCCACAGCCGCAGGGAAGTGGGTCGACCAGTGGCAGCGGAGGCGCGGCGGCTCAGCAGCCCAAGCAGAGGGTCAGGGCAAGGAGAGGCCAAGCAACTGACCCACATAGCATTGCGGAAAGGGTGAGTATGATCCTTCCATAATTGCTGATTAATTAAGTTGTTTAATTGTCATTAGATGCCGATTTATTCAAATAATATTTGGTGGTTAATTGTGATCGTTTTGGGATTTACTTGGACGCCAGTTACGGAGGGAGAGAATCGCCGACCGGATGAAATCCCTTCAGGAACTTGTCCCCAATGGCAACAAGGTCAAACCCTCTAAACCCTTTCATTTTCAATTCAGGTTCGAGCTATCGAAAATTACCGTTGCATCGATTTAATTAATTTTGACTGCACGATCGTGGACGGATATGTAGTACGTAGTGGGGACCGCGGACGAAAAGAGTTGTTAGTTGGTCCCACGAACCATTGGATTGGAATTAATAATAGTTGGAATTAATAAAAGCAACAGTTAATAGGTTTTTTTAAATATAATTATTTGAATAGATTCGTTTTTTATAAAGGAAAATAGTTTTCGTTATAAAAGATTTGATTTTGTGAGGAATTTGTGGAATGACAGGCAGACAAGGCCTCAATGCTGGATGAGATCATCGACTACGTCAAATTCCTACAACTTCAAGTCAAGGTTCGTTGCATTTTAGTTACTACCTAACCACTAATTAATCAATTGTTTTTTAGTCCTATTAAGGATTTTTCAAACTGCTGGTTTGTTTAAATAATCCAGGGGTTCCAGCTTTGGTCTGACATAAATATGTTTATTCCATGTACTATTTTTGTCCAAATTTTTTACAATAATGATTTGATGTACCACATTGTTAGAAATTTATGGAGTGACAATTTAATGATAGACCTTATTGAATTTCTATAAGTTCTCTTCTAGAATCAATAAATTCAAATATTAACACTTAGTATGGATGACTTATCGTACAATTATTTTCCTTAGTTAATTGTTAATGTTATCATCGATATTATGTACATTGTCTAATCGGATGTCTCTGTTTCTTGTAATATTAATTGATCTGCTTAATTTATTTTTGGTTTGCGTTAAAAAATAATAGGTCCTGAGCATGAGCCGACTCGGCGGTGCAGCTGCCGTTGCCCCTCGCGTCGCCGATATGTCTTCTGAGGTACACCCTAAACCATTAAATATTTCTGAGAGCAGTCGTCTCTAAATAAAATTTGATTGGGTCACTGTATAGGACCTATTATCCAACCAGATCACCATCTCCTAACTACACAAAACCACAAGACGACAAAAAGAAAGCAGCAAGCCGACCTGCCCTTATTCTTTCGTCCCAGATTCCCTTTCCCATCCCTTTCCACCCATTTCACTCCCACTCCAGCACTAACGGACGTTTGTTTTCCTCCGTCTGTTTTGTCCTTATGCAGAGAATTGTTGGGGGCTGCTTCCCCGGTAACGGTGGGGCCCTGCCGCGCAACGCCAGCCTGACGACGTCGTCCGGCGGGGACATAACGGAGCACCAGGTGGCCAAGCTGATGGACGAGGACATGGGCTCGGCCATGCAGTACTTGCAAGGCAAAGGACTCTGCCTCATGCCTATTTCTCTTGCCACGGCCATCTCGACCGCCACGTGTCATGCACGGACCTCGTCAATCAACGTTGGTGGCAATGGACCGTCCTCGCCGGACATGTCCGCTTTGACCGTCCAATCGGCCACCGTAGGTAATGGAGGAGGAGACGTCTCTGCCTCCAAACCGTGAAGTAACGGCCGTTTGCTTTCCCGCCGACTTTCCCGGATTCCGTCCAATATGCTGACGTGGAAGATTCAACGGACACGGTTGGAAGTCTACGGGAATAGGGGTGTCACATTTTTTATTATTCTTAAATATTTCTGTTTTGCATATCCATTTTCGTTGTTCCATCGCAGATTAATTGATATTTTTGTTGGCTGTTCTTTGAACATTTGAATATTCCAACGCTACTCACTTGCCGGCAAACGCTTGTATTTAGTATTTACCTCGCATGAAACGGGTCTAAGATCATGATGGTCCGGATTGTCATAAGAATTTACGTCTCAAATTTAAAATTTTAAGACTATTTATATATAGAATGACATTTTTATAAGAATTTTCGTATCTAATTCTGCATTTTAAGATAATTTTAACAGTTAAAATTTAATTTATTAAATAATTGAAGTTTAATCTAAACAAACTTAGTGGAGAAGCATGTCTCGAAGAATCAAATCCATAAAAGATAAAATTCGGATGGAATCTAATAAAATAAGTGGGCCTACTGATTGAAAGGGGGAACTTGTTTAGTTTATAGCAAAACAGGGAAGAGAATCTTCATTAGATAAGAAGTCAACGACGCGTTTCAATAGCTTTCTTGTTGTCTCTTGCTCAGTAGAGGATTTAAACATATGACAAATCCTTTTCTTTTAAGAGCTATAAAAATATTTCTTGTCAAGCCACCTCGAGTATAATATATTTATTTGTGGAGAGATTATTAAAATATTTTTCTATTGTTTAACGAGGAATTTCATGCGTTGAACAAGACAAATGGAAAAGTTAATGTGAAATATTAGGAATATTTTTAGGGGTAAATAGTAAATACTGGGAATCTAGTCCGCTTTTCACCTTGGACTCTGCTTTAATTAGGTCTTATTATACGTGCCTAATCAGATCATTATCCAAAACCTCCATTTAATGCTAATAATGATTCGCTTTATCGACTTTGGATTGGGTACGGAGTGAAGGAAATCATTCCGAACGGTATGCCCCGTTATGTGATACCGGCATGTCCCGTTATGTAATACTGGCATGCCCCGTTATGTCACATTGGCTAGTGTATTTTTCGTGTTTCCGACAGTGACATGTCCCGTTTACGATATTGGCCCGTGTGACTTTTTTTATTTTGATCCTCATATTTCTGCATTTTTGCAAAAACGCCCTTGCGTGCCTTCACTCCAAACTGTTTGGAATGGAGGTATTCCGTACCCAATCCCACCCCCGTTTTATGCTCATCTCTTATGTTTATTTATTCTTCACAAACAAACATCAAAAGCGATGACCTTAAAGATAGAACGTTAATAAAGTAGAATGATCATGACATAGGCAATTTTATTTGTTTATTGTGGTATTATACTGAACAAAGTAGCGCTTAGTTAGGAGATTATAAAAATTGGCGATATGCTTAGAATATATATGTAATTAAAACATGAGGCATAAAATACTGATATTGGGGGTTAGGTCGGGAACCATAATCTTCCTTTAAGATTGTAAGAAGATCAAGTCAACCTGGGAAGTAAGTGGCCAGCGACTATGAACAAGTAACGTTGACTCGGTTACGTTCATGTGATACTCCGATCTGTTCTGTCTGAAACGCTTAAGTGATTTGATTGGTACTATCTATATCCATCAAGGTGCACCTTCTTTTCCGGCACACATCCTGAGAGAACTCTAAGGTTAAACGCGTTTGGCCGAGAGTAGGATCAGGATGGGTGACCTCCTGGGAAGTTTTCCGGGATGCATGCGAGTGAGGACAAAGCATGCTGGAAAAGACCTGTGTTGGTCTGTGGAGACAGTCGGTCAAATCACGGGACGTCACAGTTCATTTGGTTCCTTTCCCCTGATATTTAAAGGTGATATAAGTTAACAACTAATTCACGAGTTAATCTTAAATTATTTTTGGCCTTTTATTAAATAAAATTAATTTAAATTCGAGTGAGACGTATTTTTATTAGAGCAAGTCTACTGGTGAGGGCGAGTATAATAACTTGGGCTCCTGATGCCATACCACATTGGTCATTTGGAGAAGTATCAAGTGAATTGCATGCATCCCACTATCTACAGTCAACGAAAGCAACACGAATATTCAGGCTGACACGTTAAATATTTATAATTACCAAGTTAAATTCAGATCAATTAGACAAAGTGAAGAAGACAAGTTCATCCCCATGTCCACATTCTAACCTTTTGGGTTCAGTCCAAGAAACATTGCAGATGAACCCAAAAAGAAATGGAACCTTTACTTGATTGTATAGTCTCCGATGTTGGTTCATCCCTGATGTTGGTTCAGGCTTCAGGGACCAGATTGCAAAGGCTGGAATTTGTAAAATTGTGTAATATAAATAGAACCTTTACTTGCTTGTATAGTCTCCAACAATATTTTTAAAACGAATCGAGAAATAACTCTGATTTCTTTTATTTCCGGTCTAATTGGCTAATCAAATCATTTATATTTTTTAAATAAACTTAACCGTATCTATCAATTATCATTCCAATTTTAAAACGTAAATTCTATTTTCGATTCAAAAGTGGCATGAGGTTCCTCACCATCTTCGATCTCATGGATCTCTCTTCTTCTCTTCCTTTCGCCACCGTACATTCTTATCCTTACAGTACAAACTATCGAAATGCTTCACCTATTCATACCACAACACACAAAAAAAACCACATTTAAACCCACAACCAAACAAGCCACATAATTGTCACTTTTCGGTGCTGAACACGTCAGCCACTTTAGTGGACCATGGAGATTACACCCACATTTATTTAACACTAGCCGAGTAAAAAAATTCAATTCACCACTATAAATCTATCAAATAAAATATACTAGGCCTCAATTTATGTCGGTGCTGTATTTTTGGCTGTCTAAAAAAAGGTCGAAATAAATATGTTGCATATTACTTATTTTAATTTTGTTGCAGATGAGTTAGGGTAGCTATTTTGACTAAAAATGGTATATCATGTGCGAGTTTCATAATTTTATAAAAATTAACACCGATTATAAAACCACCCTAATCGCATCGCGGAAGTGCACAAGCAGTTTGGTTGGGCTAAAACCCCTCTATCAAATGGCGAAAAAGAAAGATGGTTTGGGCTAAAAGTTCAACACCTGTGTGGGCCAAAGGGTCCAATTGTTTTCCTCAACTTAAAATACGGAAAAAACTATGAGAAATTGGCGAATTAACTTATGACGACCTAATTAATTACGGACTATAATTGATCGAAGCAATAAAGATTTTATTCGTTATTAAGAGAGTTACTTCCTAAAAATAAGTGATAATTGTCGAGACTAAATATAAAAAAGTCCATTCTCAAAAGAAAATTAGTTATTCTGTAATGTCTCGAAAACCAAGCACATCACATTTTTTCGACCATAATTCCGGTCAATCTTCGGAACTATAATTATACTTCTTTTAAAATAAAAATTAAAAAATTCTTATTTTTGCATTCAGATGTTGTTGTTCTCTCTTGAAATTTTTTTTAACAAAAAGATAATATAATACAAAAACAACATAGAGATCAATCAAATTAAATATTCAAAGTTTTGTTTAATCCGAACATGATGTAATTAGTGTAGTCATGGTAGTTTAGGGGAAAGAAAACGTGGATGCCGACCGATCCTGTTCAAAGGGGCTAATCACATAGGGAAATATGAAGGTACCGAAAGGACGGTCATTTTTCCTCAAAAAAAAAAGGGACGGTCATTGATTAATTCAATAATTGTGTAACCGAGTAAACCAAAATCTATGAACAGCCATTTTTAATAAAAGAGTTGTTACGTGGAGAAAATATGCTATCCAAATCGAATTTAGTTATCTCAATTTGTATGGATATGAAGCAGTATTTAAAAAAACCATAAACTATCTCCATCTTTTCTTCGGCAAAACATAACAACCAATCAAAACTACAGTAACAATCCCACAAACCCTGCAAGCACGTTCCTGATTATGTGAATCAAGGTAAGAAAAGACATATTTCTCGGCGGGAAAATTAGCCATCAACACAAAATAATCGAATTTATGAACCAAAAAAAGTTTCGAAATGAATTTTTCCGTACACCCGCAATAAGTACAATTAATCCCACAAACCCTTTCGTTATGTTTTTTTCTCTTCATTGTTTCTTCCGCCGTTCACTTTCATGTTCCTTCTTCTTGCTCCAACCTTTTAGGGCGTTGGGTTTTCAGGTCTCCAATCGAATTTATGTTTGCCGTGTTCTTCTGGGACAAAGTTTTATTTCTGGTTGTATTTTCTTGTTTACTGTGTTTTACTTGGATTAACCTGATGTAAGATCTGTATGAATTTTGATACAGGGGAATAAATTTGTCTCATTTGTATTTGTCCTATCATAATTCTCACTTGTGTATATCTCATATGCATCCAAGTTCTCGTTAACATGGAGTTATATCTTTGATGAAACCCAATATTTGTTAGCCTTTATATCGGCAATTATTTGATTAGATCTCCTTCATTGTGAAGTTACTTCTCGTTGCTTATAGTATGACCATGTTAATCAAATTTACTATATATTATCGATAAAATTGTACACACTATCTATTATGTGAAGTTTGTCCTATTTTCGTTTATTGCCTAGTTTTCATGTTGGGTTAAATACACTTTTAAATAAACAAAAAGTGATAGTCCTTATAGCTGCCAAAGTGATAGTCCTTATAGCTGCCAAAGTGATCGTCCTTATCTTATCCGCTCCCCAAAAGAGAAAATAAAATGTGCGGGACCCGCCTCCTCCTCTTTTACGGATAGATCTCTTCGAGAAGAATATGATCTAACGGTTCCAGATAGGCACCGGTTTTAACTAATTCCCCCTGGGAGACCGTAAACAAGGACAGAAACAATTACAAACAAACTTCTTTTTATTATTCAACACTTATTTCTAAATTAATCAAAATGTTTGTATTTGAATTGCAGATTATTGCTCAATATCAAATATATGATTAAAAAATTTTGCAAATTTTTAAAAGTATTATTCAACTCAATTCTATTAAATCGACTAACAAGTTTATTAAAAAACAAACTTCTCGTTTACGAAGGACAGAAATTATAAAGGGAAGTACCTATCCACACGGCACATCGCCGTCCTCTAAGCCAATCTTCCCTCAACAACCAATTTAACCCCGTCACGGAAATAATAAATTAGAGGAAACACTCTTAATCATAAAAAATAAATAAATAATGACAGAAAAGTACACTTAAGTACCTTGTAGTTTCACACTTTTAAATTAAGACCATATGGTTTAAAATTGTGTTTTTTATTCCTGTGGTTTTTTTTCTCGGACATGCCTCAGTCCCGGGCAGCCCGTCCACTTGTCTGTCCACACAGGCGCCACATCCTCCTAAATGACGTCATTTTTTTCCTTCGTGGACAGTACATTTGTGCAAGTCGAGATGACATGGCAATGTGGCAAATTATCAAATTAGTCCCAATTTTGAAATAAAATACTTCTTTTAAAATCCCACGATTATACACGAGAGGAGTCGAAACGACACCGTTTCTGCTGCGCTTAAAAAGAGTTGAAATTAAAATGATGATTTTCGTGAGGGCGAAGAGCATCACCGCCCTGTTCGACGAGAGGGCCCGGGCTCGGCTCATCGACGGAAAGATAATGAGCTACGCTAGCAGCGCAAGCGAGCACTCCACCGCCGACGGAGACTCCGAAGAGGACCTCTCCTCCTCCACGTGCCTATCCGAGCTTGTGGACCATTTCCTCGAGAAATACTCGCTAGTGAATAGCAGCTCACTCATAAAAAATGAGGTTGAAGATCTCGAGGACGAAGGAGGAGCTGAACGACATGTCCACCGCCCCGGCCATCGTCTGAGCGGCCATGTAAGGCGCGTCCGGTCCCACCACCACCGAAGCCGATCAGTTCATCGACTTCACGAACGCCATCTCTCTCTACCTCTCTTTACCTATTCCTACAAATCCTAGCTACTAACAATTCCCCTCACTTGTTGATACAGAGGCTCAAGGTGGATTTTCTTCCGATCTGGGAAGAATTTATTCACTAGCGAAGATTCAGTCTCGTATATAATCGTGGGGTTTTAAAAGAAATATTTTATTTCAAAATTGGGATTAATTTTGTAATTTATCATATTGCCATGTCAACTCGACTTGCACAAATGGACTGTCCACGTAGGACAAAAATGACATCATTTAGGTGGATGTGGTGCCCACGTGGACAGACAAGTGGACGGGTTGCCTGGGACTAAGGCATGTCCGAGCAAAAAAAATCAGAGGACTAAAAAACACAATTTTAAACTACATGGCCTTAATTTGGAAAGTATAAAACTATATAGTACTTAAGTGTACTTTTCCCAAATAATTAAGTATCATCTATCCATCCACGGCATCCATTCCAAAGTCCAAAACCCGCCGGCTTGCAAACCATTTCTAGTTCTCTTCGTCTCCCCCAAGCCGTTGACCTTTAGAAAGAAAATGGACAAGCAAGGAAGCCGTAGTTCAAGTCCCACCCCAGATCTAGGACCATGCATCAACGACTTGTTTCCTCTTGACTCAGCTCCGAACGGACTAATTCGGGTTCAGGTCGGGTTTCTAAGTATCTGACAGAAGAAAGTGAGCACACACCGGCACTTGTATGGAAGGGCATACCTATGCCGTGTGCGTGCTCACTCCTCTTCTGTCAGCCAGGTTTTTTTTTCTGGTCCTGTCGCTGACAAAGCAACACAGGGGCAGCGTGAAGTATATCTATCTCAATAGGGTGTTTCCTTTCCTGTCCTAATTTTAGGTTTTTATTAGTACTTTATTTTGTGTGTGAAAGGATTATAAAGTCTTTTTTCCTGGTAAGTGGTTTTTTTCCTTGCACCATCTTCTAGGTTTCGACCAACTTGGTGTCGTTGCCCATGATCTGTTTTTTCTTTTTAATAATTTGTGGAGTAAATCCAGTTATGGAGCTGCAAGGCGTGACTTTTCATGGTCCTTCCTCTCTTGCAGGAGTATGTCTCTCTCTTCTCAATATATGTTTGTTTTTCACATCGGATATTTGAACATCCACTAACCTGTGTTTGAATCAGATAATGATTAATTTTTTTCAGTCAGTATTTAAATGGCTCGAACTTAAGATGTCTTAATCTTGAAGGCTAGGATATCATACTGCAAATTGTTCCAACTGCTTGTTGGTCTCAAGGTATGCTGTTGTTTGGTTACTGTTTCGTATTTAACTGAAAATTGCCGAAGCCATTACTTGTAATTTATAAACCTTGCGCTCTTCTTCTTCTTCCTGCTCCTTATTGTACTTTTGTACCTCTTTGGAGGCCATGCAAGGTAAATTAAACACTTAGAAGGGAGGTGTTTTCTGTGTTTCCTCCTCCGATTAACCGATATCCTTACTGGGTTTCCATAAAATAATGCGAACTTGCTTGTCCTTACTGTTCTTTGCAGCTTCAGATACCATTATTTCTTTACTGCTTTCTATCGGAGAAGGTTCAATTCAGGAGATTCCAGAGATGGGGAAGGACTTTTGTTTCTGTTTCTTGGCTGATTTCGAATATCATATATCAGTGAGGAGTGCCCTTAGTTTCAGGAGGTAATTTATGTGAAGTAACTTAATGATATTTCCCTCTCATCTTTCTTTTAATCTAAATTTTTTCGCCGGAAGTACTTCTTGTTGAATGAATCTTATTTTCTTATTTAGAATATGTTGGGCATATTAGTACCTCTTCATTGGTCTGTTTAGATGCTTTCAAAGCTTGCTTGTTTGATTGGCTAGGAGCTCATATGGGAAATTTCTAGGAACGGGAAACTTATTTATTGAATCCTTTATGCAACTCATTATTAATTTGACATAACCTAAATTTGTGGGATGATTTAAAAGATTGCGTTTGTTGGATTCGTTGAAATTAAGTTTGGGCTCTCAGCCGTTATTCCCAATCAAAATCATCCAACTCCTTGGCAGTTGAGGAATTGGATCAGGTAAAAGTGGGATCCTAGTTTTTAATCATCTAAAGAGACCATGTTTTTCTTCTAAGCCATTTTCCCATATCAGGGTCCTATCAGCTCATACAAGTTCGGTGTACTGTTTTTTCCCGGTGTACCTGGAGGGTGCATGTTACTAGTAACCTTACCGAAATAGCGATATGCTAGAGACAAGCAGCAAGTGAAGCTTATTATCAATGGGGGCTTCTCAACATGGAAGGTGCTCTCACCTTGAATAATTCAATGTTGAAGTTGATGCATCTTAAGCCAACTAGCAAGGTAAATCTTATCATCTTCTTGAATATATCAGCGTGGAGCTTATTATAAATTTTAATAAGATATTTTCTTACTGCTGCATTCAATATCGAAGTGTTGCGGTTGGCATGTAATTGGTAATGTTTATAGGTTTTACGACCAGTTACAATAACACAAAGTCCAACAAAGTTAGATGAGAGAAAGAGAAGACACTTGATAACAACATAGATTAAAGTAGAATATATACATGTGCTCAAAGTTTTAGATTTTGTTGCAAATCAGTGATGGTGGTAAATCTCCTGTTTTTTACTTCATATGTTTGATATGGATGCAAACATTTGATTTTGTGTTTAGTTGACAGATTTTCTATTGCATTGATTTATGCTCAGCTATACGAGACATTTTGGTTACTAGCCTTCTTAGTCTGCTCCATTTGTTTATAATTCGTGTGTCACATGTAAATCATTTGTCATTCAAGTTATTGGTTTTATGATTGTGCTCATCTTTTCTTATAATGTACAATCTTGTATATATATCTTGTTGACATTCACATTTTTCTTATGATATCTAAGGTGAAAGCTGTGTACAAATTCGTTTTGGAACTTGCACTTGATATAATGCCATTAAATAACAAGTTCAGTTTTCGGTACAAGTTATTGTTTGCCTCTTTATTGGATTAGTCTTGACATGCAAGCCTTTCAAAATTGTAATTGGTGTGATGTTGTTGTTTTTGTAAAGGGTAATTACCATGAGGTGGTTTTTAGTACTGCACGCCTCTTCAAGCTCCCACTTTCATGTTCCTATCTTCAATCTCTCCGTGGTTTTTCTGACTAACCTTGTTGTTTTTGGTAAGTTGAATATTATGGAGGAAAGCAATAATACAAGATCAATTGTATCGGATATATAAGGTAAGGACAATTGATTACCAAAGTATTAGCATTATAAGTGCAACCAATAGGTTAGATAAGACAAACGAAATTTGAAATCCTATCATCCAATCACAAAATACCCTAGGACTCGTTGGAACTTTCTTTTCAACTTCGAGAAGTCGTACAAAAGTTGCTGGAGAGCCTCTTTTTTCGCTAAACCTTCACATGCTAAAATTCATCAGGTGTGTCTCTTATAAGGGATAACAACGTGGCCTTCCCATTAGTTTTAACTAGCATGTTTACTTGTTTGTCACATGCTTAAGGCCACCTGCGAACTTTGCATTGACTTTAACTGGCACGCTTTCTTGTTTGCTATATTCTTACAATCAGCTCTTAAATTTCTTTTATTGTTAATTAATAATAATAGTTTCACTGCCAGTCTGCCACTAGAATTTAATATTGTAGATTGAATGTCTGCGGCTTGCTTTGATGGCACATGATTGTAACAATTAGAATAGATCACAACTTGGTCGTTCCTTTCTTCATGATGATGATAACTATCTTCGTGCTCACAAGGCGTTCTTTCAAAATTAATCTGTGTGTCATGTCGTAATGTAGTTTTACCTCGGTGCATATTGATAGATTGCGTTGTATAGACCTCT
The DNA here is from genome assembly GCA_963995505.1 of Hypericum androsaemum. NCBI lineage: Eukaryota > Viridiplantae > Streptophyta > Magnoliopsida > Malpighiales > Hypericaceae > Hypericum > Hypericum androsaemum. Next base: position 21,587,052 of record OZ023182.1, on the reverse strand, counting down.
TAACTTTGATTCCTTTCCTGATCCTGTTGCTCGATCCTTTATTTTGCGCCAGGTACCAGTATTTGTTTTTAGACCTGCCCTCATGCAAATAAAAATGGATGTGCACAAATCCTGACAAAATTTTGGCCACAAAGAAGATAAACCACGGAAGCATTTTTGCATTATGTTTAGTGACTTTTAAAGGGGACATGGTCTATTAGTTTCTGTTCCATTTTCATGGACATGATTGGCTGTGCTTTTTGTATGGTTGTCTATTTCCTGTCGTGGTACAAGCGAGATGTCTGGTTGCTGCGCCTATGATAAATTTGACGTTGCTGGTCTCATCATATTTTTGTCATGAATAATTTGCTAATTCCTGTCGGAATAATTCGCTAACTCATTTGTACATTTACACCCAAATTTCTTGGTCTTTTCCTTATATTTGCTAGTCAAAAAGATGGTGTATGAGTTTTCAGTAGGAGAGATACTCTTTCGTATCATGATCATTCATATCCTTGATGAACTATCAGCTTCTCAAGTTGCTTCCAGTCTCCATGTTCTTATCCCTCCGTACATGGAAACTTCCTTTCACTAATTTGCTTGGAGTTTTCAGGACCGAGTAGTGTTTTATATGATACTATGGTGCTAACCTGTGATCATTCCGACCCCTAGGCATATTGAAGTTTGTCGCCACAACCTAGTCTCTCGACCTGTCCGATTCTCCTGCAAAATCATTAGTAGACCGTTCCATATATTGTTGTTCTCCTTCTCTCCTTGTTTTGTCCATGACGGTGATGAGAAACGCCGTCGATCATTTGCAAATTTCGCAACAAATCATAAACCGTAAATCATCGACGGTACCAGAAAGTAAAATGTATTTTGCTGAATTCTGATTATGTTCTCTGGAGCTGTGTCCTTGTAGTTTATAGAACTCCTTATTTGGTTTAGCGTCATTTTGATTTATATTCTTCCATTGTCATTAGAGATAAGTATATGCTGCTTGGCGGCTATTATGATTAAAAACCCGGTGATCAGTGTGTAGCAATTTGCTGCTGTTGAGTAATTGATATTAAAATCATGATTATTATGTTAGATGTTTCTAGATCTTTAGGTTTTGTATATTAACGACCAAGTATCTGACATTGACAAGGTGAAAATGGCAGAATATTCCAATAGCAGCAACTGCTCGTCTGCAGGAAGCAAGCCGTGATACTACGATGGCCCCCTCCCAAAGATACAAAGGTGTAGTCCCTCGTCATTCTGGTCGGTGGAGTTGTCGAATATATGCGTATGGACAATGCGTTTGGCTTGGTACCTTCAAATCTAAGGAGGATGCAGCTATGGCTTATCAAAGTGTAGCGTTAAAGCTTCAAGTCTCAGAATCCTCAAGGAATTTCCCTTCAAGTGAAGCCATCGCTGATGAGCTGAAATTCCAGAGTTTCTATAGCACCGAGAAAGTTCTAAACATGATCAAAGATGGTAGCTATCCATCTAGTTTCACTTATTACTTAAAGACGCTCTCACAATCGTCAAGTAGCAATAAAGGGATGATCTCTAGCTAACACCAAGTGATGTGGGTAGAACGAGTATACTCGTCATCCTGAAGAAATCTGCCACCAAGTTCTTTCCACCGGTTCCGGTGGAGACCGTGGAAAATGTGGCTTCTAAGGGGGTGCAGCTATATTTCTACGACAGGTCCATGAAGTTGTTGAAATTTCGGTTTTCCTATCGGAGGTCTAACCAAAGTTATGCGTTCACTACCGGCTGGAAATGTTTCGTGAAGGCAAAAACGTTGAAGGCCAATGACACCATTGCATTCTTGAAATGTGTGAGCAACGGAGGTCCCGAAGGGACTTCGACCTTCTACTTGATTGATGTTAACCCCGGTGATAGTAGCAGTTCCGACAGTGGATCCTCGGGTTTGACCAACCCGAGCAAGCAACCTCTTCCTTGTCCAACTATTGTTCTTGACAATGATCTTGTTGAAAAGAGAAATTCCGAAACTGAGCGCAAGGGCATCGTGCTTTTTGGCGTTGATATCAGCTTGACCGGTACGTGACATTTATTGCCTAGTTTTTTGTTGGTGTCGGGAGACAAAACTCAGTCTCCCTTGAGGGACATCATCTGATTAAATTGAAACGATTTTTAACACGCTCGGATTTGAGCTTCTAGTAGTTTTGGGGATAAATAACTGTAATTATGCGGTGGGGTTTTAGATTGCTCCAAGTGCAAATAGCATATGCAACACACACATTTACTCCTCTTTGTTGAGCAATTTGTCATGTCAAACTCAACGTTCTTCAAAGCCATTATTATGTTATTCCCATGTCTAATGAAGAATGATTCGTTTTCGTAAAACCATGATTGAGCATTGTACGACCCTGTCATCTACAGTTAACCATGTTGCTCACACTATCCACGAGATTGTTTTATATATTAATTGGTGAGAGAATTATATTAAGGTAAGCATGAATCTTTGTATCCGAGTCATTAAAAATATTTTAATGTTAAAGTATTTATTTGATTAATCGATTTTTCACATATCATCTAGTATAAAAAAATAAGGTACAAAAAGGACGATCAATGATCAATTCAATAATTGTGTAAACTATAATCTATCAATTGTTTTCTTTGTACTTCTAAAAAAAATCTTTTCTCTGTCAAAAACATTTAAAACCATAAACGCAGGGCAACTCCCAATCAATCGAACTGAAGGTTAACAGTCCCACAACTGCAATTACGTACCTGATTGTGTCAATCAGGGTAGGAGAATACATATTTCTCGGTGAAAATCAGCCACAACACAATTTTCTCGAATTTATTAAAAAAAGTTTCAAATGATTTTTTTCCGTATCCATAATAAGTACGATTAACCATATATTATGGACCACCACCTGTAGCGTTTTCATTTATTATTAATAAAGTTTTTTTTCTGAAAAAAAAATCATATATTATGGAATCGTGTAGTCGACGCTCTCTACAAGTTAGCTTCAACGATCTCTTTTGATTGTATTGTGTCTAATGTCTCATTTGGGGCCCGTTAGAACGTGTATATTGATGACCTTATATGAGATTTGTTTGACCCGGTGTACTCTAAAAATTACTCGAATAAAGGTTAGGGGGTCCTTGGTCATGGAGTCGACGCTTACTCCAAGTTAGCTATGACGATTTCTTTTGATTATATTGACCATGTTTGACGAAACAGATTTGAAGCAGATAGCAGATAGTAGAAAAAGAGATTTGAGAATGTGTTTGGTAAAATCAACTAACATATAACAGATATTTTTGTTATATAATTTATAAATTAAGCTTAAAAAAAATCTAAAATATTTATTTAAATTAAAATAGTAATAATTTAAAATATTACTCATTTATATTTCTAAATAAATATTTGGATAATAGAAAAATGGTAACTTATTGAATATATTAATTTTTTATATTTGTAGGAGATAAAAAAAGAATAAGAATATCAAGATCATGTCAATATTTATTAAAACATGTTAAAAGAACATTGCCTTATAATTTATTGTAATTCTTATAATTACATCTAACTAAAAATAATTTGATCTCTTAATACATGCATCTGCAATGATTCTTTATCTTGACTAGTTTCATATTGTAGATTCAAATCAATATCACATAATTGATTATGTAGTGTGAATGATGAATTTTCAGTAAACCTTGTCAAAATTCCATCTTCTGAGAAATTCAATCCAACATAATTATGAAGACTCGTCGTAGCAATAACAAAGAGAGAGTCAAGATAGTTTTATTTTTAGTACCTACTCTCTCTTTTTTTTTTCATAATCTATTAGTATTTATATAGTGAAAAACTACATGTAATATTATCTTTATCAAATTTTAAGTAATAGTTACAAGAAATTATCTCAATATTTTTTTAGTTAAGTAGAATCCTAAAATTTTCAAATGGTTCCTAAGAAAAAAAATATTTATATTAATTTAAAAAATATTTAAATTGAATTACCCAACAATCAAATCTCCACATATTAGAAACTACTAAACTAGTAGTATGCCTAGGAAATTTCTAGATCTTTTCAAATAAATAATTTTTTATTATTTTTTTAATAATTTATAATCAAAATAAAATATTTATATTAGCTAAAAAATTATTTAAATTTTGAAAAAAAAATAATTACCCAACAAGCAAATCCTTAATATTAGGAATTGATATTACGAACTAATTCAGCAAATATTTTTTTATAATTTCGTACAAAATAAAAAACTAAAATTTTAAATAGTCAAAATCTAGTAATACTTTTTAAGTAAAAATGAATCTTTAATTTTCAAAGAATTAATTATCAAATTTTTTAATTAAAGTTAAAACATTATTTAATTTTCAACAATCAAAATAAATTACAAAAATGCCTGAAAAAATAAATTACAAAAAATCAAAACTATTCCTAAACTACGTGTAGATTGCAATCTACCAGTTTTACCAAATAGGTAAAAACCCAATCTACCCCAAAACTACCATTTTACACCTTGAAAAATATTTTATCAAACATGTCATTGTGCCTGATGTGGCATGATGAGTGTGTATACGCGCATGTTCTGTCGTGTGTTTCGTATGTGCTTAGTCATGTTTTCATTCACTTTCACCTTGTTCCATTGTGTCTTATGTAGTTTTCATGTATTTGAGTCGTGGAGTAGATTTCTACCCTTTGTCATGTTTTGTGATAGGAAGTGAAGCTCATTGGGGGTCGTTGAAGAGGTGATTTCGAGAGACCATATTGCAAGAGCCATAAATCACAGCTCAAGAATCAGATTACAACAAATGAGATGTCGTTGGAAAGCTTGAAGAGAGATCTACATTTTGTCTTTATAGTTGAGGCCAAATTCGGAGCAGAAGAGGGCCAAAAATGGAAAATATAAAAATACAACGAGGCTGAGAATGGCTTAGCGAGCGCCACCTCATTGGCGGGCGCTAGGTGACTTACAGATTGCGAGTTTGGCGAGCTCCAACCTATTGGCGCCCGCCAGACACCCCGATGCCAGCTTAACTCGACTCCCTTTTTAGTATGATATTTTGCCCGTTTTGAATTCTTTTGATCTCTGGCCTCTTTTTATGACCCTAGGATATTACATTATATTTCTTTTCCTATTTTGGCCCAAGAACTTCTAATTTAGGTTAACCTCCTCTAGGTTTTCCTATTTTGATTAGGTCGTAATTGGCTATATAAAGCTGCTAGCTCTTAGGTTTTGTGGACACAATTATTCCAGACATTGAGACTACTTTTGATTATTAATAAAGTCACGATTTCGGGTAGCTACGTGGAGGAGATTGGCGAGGCTTGCTCGAACGACTAAGCTTGCTCGAACGACTAAGCTTTCTCTATCTCTATCTTTTATGCTATTTGTTATTATGTCTTCCATTAATATCTTGTGCTTTATGATTATGCTTAGTGAGTAGTTCTCTTGCGAGTACGATGCCTTAATTATGTGATTACTTGTCTATGTTGGGCTATGGTTTGATTATATTTTGTAGTAGTTGTCAATTGATGAACGTAATGCTTAATCTAACTTGATCACTTAGATTATGATGTTTAGTTGATAATAGTGGACCGGAAGGCATTAGAATCAACGGAAGAGTCAATTGGCATGTCTTAAATTATTAATGAGGAATCTTGATGCCAAGGGATAACCCGCTATGAGTTAACTTCATAATTGAGTTTAGTTTAGTTCTCGGTCTCATTAATGAGTGGAAGCGTTAGTGAGTAATCGTGAACTACCCTAGCTTAGTTTTATCATCTTAATGAGTGGAAGTGTTAGAGAGATGCATTAGAACACTCCGGGTACTAGTTAGAGCTTCATAAAAACCATAGTCTCGACATAGATAGGTAGTCCATAAAGGTAACGTGCTCGTTTGTCTCCATTTGATTCACAACTCTTTTATTTGCGTTTTCGATTTCGTTTATTTTCTTGCAATTCCGTGACCTACTTTATAAACTTTAATTCTCCGCTGCATACAATCAATTGTTTAGATTTCGTGTTCAACCCTCAGTTCGATAACCCTACTTTCTACTATACTATTTGTTTACGTGTTTAATTGCTTGTCACTTTCTCGTATATCATGGCATTTGGTCCTATTTGGATGTGTATATTGCTGACCTTATAAGGTAAGTTCGATCCGGTGTAGGCTAACAATTACTCACCTTATGAATAGATGTTTGGGTAGTGATAGGAATGGGCACGTCTTGGCAGGACCATAGGACCCAGATCATTACTCTCTTCTTGAAGGACGAACTTTGATCCTTACAAATATCCTCTTTAAAAATAAGAATTCGGGCAGTATCAGGGCAATCCGGTGGTTCGTGTTATTTTAAAAAATATGTTATTAAAAAAAACTATTATTTGATTTTTCTCAAACAACAAAGGACATTAAAAAATTTGAATGTAATTGATTGGTTCATTAAAATAATATAGAGAAACTAAACAAACAAATTTTAAAAAATTGAAGTCAAGTAGATTGACATTGAAAGTTTGGTATTATGTTTAGTAATTAACATTCATAAATATTAATTTAAAAATTTGGGTAGGATAATAGGAGGATCCTAAAGATTCATATTCATGCCCTTATCCTATAAAAAAAACCAGGATGCAGGTAAGATGCGAGTCTAGACCCGATCAAAATCAACGAGTCTTAGATCATTCAAGTGTAGACCCAGATAAATTCTCAGAGTATGAGTCTAATTTTCACCCCTAAATTTGGGAGTTCTCGGTCGTGTGTACCAAAAAGAAAAACAAATACAACATGTTGACATATTTGATATATAAAACAGACGTGATAAGATAAAAAAGGCATTCCGTACTAATCTAAGTGATCGTCCTTATTAAAACTACCAGAAGTGATCGTCCTCTTCTCAGAAAAAAGGAAGAAGAAGTGATCGTCCTTATCTTATCCGCTCCCCAAAAAAGTAAATAAAAATGATGTGCGGCAGCCTTCCCCGCTTCTTACTAATAGATCCAACGGTCCTTATCGAGAAGAATATGATCTATTGTTGGGTATGGAGCCTGAGCACGAGTGAAGTGCTCGGGTGGCTCGAGTGAAGAGCCGTGAGGATGGTCCAAGAGTTGATCGATTGGATTCGGAGTCCGGGGACGCTCGGAGAATCAATCGAGTCAAGAGTCGAGTGAAGACATTGAGGACATCCGAGAATCACGTGGCTCAAGTAAAGAGCACGAGGAGTCGAGTGGCTCAAGTGAAGAGCCTCGGGAGTTGATCGATGTGATTCGGCACTCGAAGACGATCGCGTGGAATCAATCGGATCGAGAAACGGAGTCTGTATGCGAAAATGGCGACGAGACGAAGAAGAGCTTTCTGAAGAAGCTGAAGGGTTGGCGTACGCCAGGTGGGTTGGCGTACGCCAACGACTGTTCATCCGAAAATCTCTGGATTCCGATTGGCGTACGCCAAGTACTTGGCGTCCGCCAATCAGCCCAGAAAGTTGGCATTTTGATGGACCAAAATGCCCCTCCCGACTCCAAATAGTTGCCTAGGTTGTGGGCACTATAAATACCCCTCCATGGCCTCCAAGAAGTGTTGGCAAAAGTTGCCCACTTCTCCAAAGAGAAAGAGAGAAGAGGGAAGGAGAAGAAAGGCTCTCCAAGTGAAGGAGTGGCCATGTGCCCACTCCTCCAAGTGAAGGAGGAGAAGGAGAAGAAGAAGTGTGCCCCGTGGGTACCCAACCCGAGTGAAGGGTTACCTCCGAGTGAAGGAGAAGGGGTGAACCCTAGAGGAGGGTTGCTCAACCCTCCAAGTGAAGGAGGGTTGTCCATGGCAAAGAGAGAGGAGGAGAAGAGGAGAAAGCTCTCCAAGTGATGGAGAGTGGCCCATGTCCCCCTAGTTGCCCAACCCATGTGATGGGTTGCCCTCCGAGTGAAGGAGGTGGAGAAGAAGAAGAAGACCCGAGTAAAGGGTTGCCTCCGAGTGAAGGAGGTGGGTAAAGCCCAAGCCGAGGGCCTTGCCGAGAGAGGGTTTAGCTACTCCGAGAGAAGGAGAGTTGGCCCGAAGAGTGGGTGGAGCCCTAGCCAAGAGTGAACCCAAGTGAGTGAGCTCCCAAGAGTGTGGGTAGCCACGGCGAGAAGAGGAGGAGAGTGAGCCCAGCGTAGGCATCCATTATTGTAAGAGCGAGTGAAGCTCAAGCTGTAAGTAGTGGAATCTCTCCTGGCTTGGACGCCCCCGGAGGTAGATCGTTGTGGATCGAACCGGGTGACCAAAGGTTTTTTGTGTCCCTCCTTGTGCTTTCTTTGTGCTTTGTGCGTTGTGCTTCTCGTGGATATCATGGTTTGCTCGTATGTATTTCCGCTTGCGTTGATTGGGTCCACGGAGATGTGGGTTATTTCCCCAACAATCTAACGGTTCTGGATAGGCATCGGTTTTAACTAATTCCCTTTCGAAGCCGTAACAAGAAGGACATAAACAACTACAAACAAACTTCTCATTTTATTAATCAACAAACATTTTTCAAACTTAATTAAAAAATTTTGAGATCAGGAGTGATAACGATGATTATCAAATACTTGTTGAAATTTTACAAAAATATTATTCGATATCATATAATATAACACGTATTAAAAAAACAAACTTCTCGTTTCCCGAGGACATACATTATAAGGGGAAGTACCGTCCTCTAAGCCAATTTTCCTTCACGAAAATAATAAATTAGAGGAAGCGAAGCACTCCTAATAATAATAATAATAATAAATAAATATCTTCTATCCATCCATGGCCTCCATGTATTCCTCACTCAAGCCATTGATCGTAAGACGACGGTTCCTGCTATGTTCTTTTTCGTATCATTTAAAGAAAATGGACAAACGAGAAAGCCCCAATTCAAGTCCCACCCCAGATCTAGAACCATGCGTCAACGCTTGTTTCGTCTTGACTCAGTTCTGAATGGACTAATCCAGATTAAAGTCGAGAGTAAATAACTGACAGAAGAGAGTGAGCACACACAGACACTTTTATGGAAGTGCATACCTATGTCGTGTGCGTGCTCACTTCTCTTCTGTCAGCCAGGTTTTTTCTGCTATCCAATTCTCCTTGACCCTTTTTTGGGTTACTTCCGATGTAATATTATCTAGACACTGTTCTTTTGCCTTCAACAACATATCTGAAGTTTTTTCTGGTCCTGTCGCTGACAAAGCAACACAGGGACAGCGTGAAGTATATCTCAATAGGGTGTTTCCTTTCCTATCCTAATTTTAGGTTTTTATTAGTACTTCTGTATTTTTTTTGCGAAAGGATTGTAAAGTCTGTTTCCTGGTAAGTGGTTTTTTTCTTGCACCATCTTCTTGGTTTCGACCAACATGGTGTTGCACGTGATCGGTTTTTTGTCGTCCAGGTTCAAATAATTTTCTTTTAATTATTTTGTTAAGTAAAACCAATTATGGAGCTGCAAGGCGTGACTTTTCATGGTCCTTCCGCTCTTCTGAAGGTATGTTGGTTTTTCGCACCCGGTATTTGAACATGAGATAAGATCAAAATACTTATTATAAGTATTCAGATGGCTCGAACTTAATATATTTTGATCTCGATCTATTGATTAAGCTAGAACGTGTTCCAAGTGCTTGTTGGTCTCAAGGTATATTGTTGTTTGGTTACTGTTTCGTATATTACAGAAAATTACCGCTAAACCTTGGTCTCTTCTTCTTCTTCCTGCTCCTTATTATACTTTTGTACTTGGAGGCCATGCAAGGTAAATTAACCACATGAAAGGGGAAAAAATTCTGGGTTTCTGTAAGGACAACACATAACAGTTTCCTCTTCCGATTTCCTGATATCCTAACTGGGTATCCATAAAATAACATGAACTTGCTTGCCTTTGTTCTTTGCAGCTTCAGATACCATCATTTCTTTACTTCTTTCTACAGGAGAAGGTTCAATTCAGGAGATTCCAAAGATGGGGAAGGACTTTTGTTTCTTTTTCTTGGCTGATTTCGAATATCGTACATCAGTGAGGAGTGCCCTTAGTTTCAGGAGGTAATGTATATGAAGTAACTTGATGATGTTTTCCTCTCATCTTTCTTTTAATCTAATTTTTTTTCACCTGAAGTACGTCTTGTCGATTGAATCTTAATTTCTTGTTTAGAATCCGTTGGGCATTAGTACCTCTCGATTGGCCTGTTTAGATGCTTTCAAAGCTTGCTTGTTTGATAGGTTAGGAGTTCATATGGGAAATTTCTAGGAACATGAAACTTATAAATAGAATTCTTTATGCAACTCATTATAAATTTGACATAACCTAAAGTTGATGGGATGATTTAAAAGATCGCGGTTGTTAGATTCATTGAAATTAAGTTTGGGCGATCAGCCATTATTCCCGATCAAAATCATCCTACTCCTCGGTGGTTTGAGGAATTGGATCAGAAAAAAGAGGGATCCTAGTTGTTTTACATCTAAAGAGAGAGTGTTTTTCTTCTAATCCATTTTCCCATATCACGGTCCCATCAGTTCATACAAGTTTGGTATACGTTTTTTCCCGGTGTACCTAGAGGGTGCATGTAACTAGTAACCTTACCGAGATAGCGACATGCTAGAGACAAGCAGCACGTGAAGCTTATTATCAACGGGGCCTTCTCAACGTAGAAGGTGATCTCAACTTGAATTTTCAAGTCAATGTTGAAGTTGCTGCATTCAAAGCCAACCAACAAAGTAAATCTTATCATCTTCTTGAATATATCAACGTGGAGCTTATTATATACTTTAATAAGATATTTGCTCACTGCTGCATTCAATATTGAAGTGTTGAAGTTGGCATGGAATTGGTAATGTTTATAGGTTTCACGACCAGTTAGAATCACACAAAGTCCAACAAAGTTAGATGAGAGAATGAGAAGACTCTTGATACCAACATAGATTAAAGTACAATATATACATGTGCTCAAAGTTTTAGATTTTGTTGCAAATCAGAGATAGTGGTAGATCTCCTGTTTTTTACTTCATATGTTTGTTCTGGATGCAACTTTTGATTTTATGGTTAGTTGACTGATTTTCTATTGCCCTGATTTATGCTCAACTATATCAGACATTTTGGTTATTAGCCTTCTTAGTCTCCTCCATTCGTTTATAATTCGCATGTCTCATGTAAATCATTTCTCATTCAAGTTATTGGTTTTATGATTATGCTCATCTTTCCTTATAATGTACAACCTTGTATATATCTCTTGTTGACATTCACATTTTTCTTATGATATCTAAGGTGAAAGCTGTATACAAATTCGTTTTTTAGAAGTAAATTCGTTTTGGAACCTGCACTTGATATATTGGCATTAAAGAACAAGTTCAATTTTCGGTATAAGTTATTGTTTGCCTCTTTATTGGATTATTCTTGACATGCAAGCCTTTCAAAATTGTAATCGGTACGTATGTTGTTGTTTTTGTAAAGGGTAATTACCACAAGGTGGTTTTTAATATTGCATGCCTCTTCAAGCTTTCACTTTCATGTTCCTATCTTCAATCTTTCAGTGGTTTTTCTGACTAACCTTGTTGTTTTTTGGTAAGGTGAATATTATGGAGGAAAGCAATAATACAAGATCGATTTGTATCGGATATATAAGGCGAGGACTGTTGATTACCAAAGTATTCAGCATTATAAGTGCAACCAATAGGTGAGGAAAGACAAATGAAATTCGAACTCCTATCATCCAAGTCATAAAATACCCTAGGACTCGTTGGAACTTTCTTTTCAACTTCGAGAAGTCATACAAAGTTGCTGGAGAACCTCTTTTTAGCTAATCCCTCCCCTGCTAAAATTCATCAAGTTTGTCTCTTATAAGGGATAACAACATGGCCTTTCCGTTAGTTTTAACTAGCATGTTTACATGTGAATGTTTACTTGTTTGTCACATGCTTAAGACCGCCTGCGAACTTTGCATTGGCTTTAACTAGCACGTTTTCTTATTTTCTACATTCTTACAAACATCTCTTGAATTTCTTGTAATTTTAATTAATAATAATAGTTTCACTGCCACTAGAATTTAATATTGTAGATTGAATGTCTGCGGCTTGCTTTGATGGCACGTGATTGCTCATTCCTCTCTTCCCGATGATGATAAATATTTCCGTGCTCGCAAGGCATTCTTTCAAAACTAATCTACGTGGCATGCCATAATGTTCTTTTAACTCGGTGCATATTGTTTGTATGTTTGCCTTGTATAGACCTCTTAACTTTGATTCCTTTCCTGATCCAGTTGCTTGATCCTTTATTTTGCTCCACGTAACCGGTATTTGTTCTAGACCTGCCCTCATGCAAATCAAAATTGACATGCATAGGGATGGCAATGGGTAGGGTAGGGTAGGGTATTGATAGGATCCTACTCATACCCTAGTTTTTTTGGATGGATCCATACCCTACCCTCGACCCTACAAAATTTTTTTTCTTAGATTCATACCCTACCCTCCTGGAGACCCAGGGTCTACAGGGTCTGCAGGGTCCGACCCTTTAACGTTCTACATTTTGATAATTTTTAATCAAAACTTAATTTTTATATAAAATTTAAATAAATTCAAGACATCTACTACGTTACACATCAACATTCAATGATAAAACATCAAATTTTGCAATTTAATTTCAATAGTCAAAGGTTTTTTTAGAGTTTTAAGTACATAAATAATTCAACAAAAGAAAATTATAGCAGCTTCTAGTGATCCATCATTCACGACATCTTCTAAGCTAGTTGCGGAATAACATAATAAATATGTTAAAGTTAACCGTAAAGTATATTATATATATTATCAATACAGTCTAACAAGGATTTAACTAGAGTCTAATTAGGTAGAGTCTAAAATAGGGTAAAAATGTAAGGGTAGGGTCCGACCCACATGGTCTAGCTATAGATTCATACCCTACCCTAGACCCTACCTCTAAACATGGACCCATACCCATACCCTACCCTAGATCCAGTCAAAGTCAACATATCCTAGACCCAGTCAAAATCAACATATCCTAGACCCGTAGGGTATGGGTATTTATGCCATCCCTAGACATGCACAACATCATGACAATATTTTGGCCACGAAAGAAGACAAACCATGTCAGCATCTTGCATTATGTTTAGTGACTTTTAAAGGGGACATGGTCTATTAGTTTCTGTTCCATTTTCATGGACTTGATTGGTTGTGCTTTTTGTGTGGTTGTCTATTTCCTGTTGTCGCTCAAGCGAGATGTCTAGTTGCTGCGCTTATGATAAATTTGACGTTGCTGGTCTCATGTTTTTGTCATAAACAATTCGCTAACTCATTTGTACATTTACACCCAAGTTTCTTGGTCTTTTACTTATATTTGCTAGTCAAAAAGATGGTGTATGCGTTTTCAGTAGGAGAGATACTCTTTTGTATCATGATCATTCATATCCTTGATGAACTATCAGCTTCTCAAGTTTCGTCCAGTCTCCATGTTTCTTATCTCTCTGTTCATGGAAACTTCCTTTCACTAATTTGCTTGGAGTTTTTGGGACCGAGTAGTGTTTTTATGATATCCATGGTGCTATCCTGAGATCATTTACTTTGAAGTGGCTAGACCTTTACCTCCATTCCGACACCTAGACATATTGAAGTTTGTCGCCACAACCTAGTCTCTCGACCTGTCCGAATCTCCTGCAAAATCATTAGTAGACCCTCCCATATATTGTTGTTTTCTTCTTCTCTTCTCGTTTTGTCCATGACGGTGATGAGAACGCTGTCGATCATTTGCAAATTTCGCAACAAATCATAAACTGTAAAGCATTGACATTACTAGAATGTAAAAGGTGTTTTGCTGAATTCTGATTTTTGTTCTCTGGAGCTCTGTCCTTGTAGTTTACGAAACTCCTCCTTAAATTAGCGTCAGTTTGATTTATAATCTTCCATTCTAATTAGTGATAAGTATATTCTTCTTGTGGTACTATTATGATTTAAAACCCGGTGATCACTTTGTAGCAATTTGCTTTTGTTGAACGCCATGTAATTGATATTAAAACCATAGTAGCTCTTAAAACTTGAAGTATTTTCTAATGATAATTACGTTAAGATAATTTCTAGAGCTTTAGGTTTCGTACTAATATCTGACATCGACAGGGTGAAAATGGCAGGCAAGCCGTTAAAACAAGATACTACGATGGCCCCCTCCCGAAGATACAAAGGTGTAGTCCCTCGTCATTCTGGTCGGTGGAGTTGTCGAATATATGCATATGGACATCGCGTTGGGCTTGGTAATTTCAAATCTAAGGAGGATGCAGCTATGGCTTATCAAAGTGCGGTGTCAAAGCTTCAAGTCTCAGAAGCCTCAAGAAATTTCCCTTCAAGTGAAGCCATCGCTGATGAGCTAAAATTCCAGAGTTTCTATAGCACCGAGAAAGTTCTAAACATGATCAAAGATGGTAGCTATCCAATCGACAAGTAGCAATAAAGGGATGATCTCTCACCTAATGTTTCAGAAGGAGCTAACACCAAGCGATGTGGGTAGAATGAGTATACTCGTCATCCCGAAGAAATCTGCCACCAAGTTCTTTCCACCGGTTCTGGTGGAGGGGGTGCAGCTATATTTCTACGACAGGTCCAATAAGTTGTGGAAGTTTTGGTATTCCTATCGACGGTCTAACCAAAGTTATGCATTCACTACCGGCTGGAAATGTTTCGTGAAGGCAAAAACGTTGAAGGCCAATGACACCATTGCATTCTTGAAATGTGAGAGCAACGGAGGTCCCCAAAGGGACTTCGACCTTCTACATGATTGATGTTAACCCCGGTGATAGTAGCAGTTTTTTTATAGTAGCAGTTCCGACAGTGGATCCTCGGGTTTGACCAACCCGAGCAAGCAACCTCTTCCTTGTCCAACTATTGTTCTTGACAATGATCTTGTTGAAAAGAGAAATTCCGAAACTGAGCGCAAGGGCATCATGCTTTTTGGCGTTGATATCAGCTTGACCGGTACGTGACATTTATGGCCTAGTTTTTGTTGGAGTCGGGAGACAAAACTCAGAGTCTCTTGAGGGACATCATCTGATTAAATTGAAACGATTTTTAACACGCTCGGATTTGAGCTTCTAGTAGTTTTGGGGATAAATAACTGTAATTATGTGGTGGGGTTTTAGATTGCTCCAAGTGCAAATAGCATATGCAACACACATTTACTCCTCTTTGTTGAGCAATTTGTCATGTCAAACTCAACGTTCTTCAAAGCCATTATTATGTTATTCCCATGTCTAATGAAGAATGATTCTTTTTCGTAAAACCATGATTGAGCGTTGTACCAACCTGTCATCTACAGTGAACATGTTGCTCACACTATCCACGGGATTGCTTTATATATTAATATTAATTGGTGAGAGAATTGTATTAAGTTATGCGAGAATTTTTGTATTCGATTTATTAAAAATATATTAATGTTAAATATTTATTTAATTAATCAATTTTTCACATATCATCTAGTATAAAAAAAATAAGGTACAAAAAGGACGATCAATGATCAATTCAATAATTGTGTAAACTATAATCTATCAATTCTTTTCTTTGTCAAAAACATTTAAAACCATAAACGCAGGGCAACTTCCGAATTATTTTTTTCCGTATCCATAATAAGTATGATTAACCATATATTATGGAATTGTGTAGTTGACAGTCTGTCCAAATTAGCTTTGACGATCTTCTTTGATTGTATTGTGTCTAATGTCTCATTAGGGGCCCGTTTGAAGTGTATCTTGATGACCTTATATGGGATTTTTTTGATCCAGTGTACTCTAAAAATTACTTGAATAAAGGTTAGGGGGTCCTTGCCTCCTTGGTCATGTAGCCGACGCTCACTCTAAGTTAGTTCTGACGATTTTCTTTGATTATATTGATCCTGTTTTGACGAATTAGATTTGGAGCAGAAAGCAGAATGGAGAATATGTTTGATAAAATTAACTGGCAGATAGCAGATTCGATTTAGTAGACTATATATATTTTGTTATATAATTTATAAATTAAGCTTAAATAAAATAATCTAAAATGTTTATTTAAATTAAAATAGTAATAATTTAAAATATTACTTATTTATATTTCTAAATAAATATTTGGATAAAGAAAAAATGGTAACTTATTGAATATATTAATTTTTTACATTTGGTAAGAGATAAAAATACGAATAAGAATATCAAGATCATGTCAATATTTATTAAAACATGTTAAAAGAATATTGCATTATTATTTATTCTAATTCTTATAATTACATCAAACTAAAATAATTTGATCTCTCCCCTAAAAAAACCATTTGATCTCTTAATACATGCATCTTCGATGATCCTTTATTTTGACTAGTTTCATATTGTTGATTCAAATCAATATCACCTAATCGATTGGGTAGCGTGAATGATGAATTTTCATCAAACTTTGTCAAAATTGCATCTTCTGAGGAATTCAATCCAACACAATTATGAACTCTCATCGAAGCAATAACAAAGCCAGAGTCACAATAGTTTTATTTTTAGTAGCTAATATCTTTTTTTTCCATAATCCATTAGTATTTATATAGTAAAAAACAACTTGTAATCTTATCTTTATCTAATTTTAAATAGTAGGTACAAGAAATTCTCTTAATATTTGTTTAGTTAAGTAGAATCCTAACATTTTCAAATGATTCCTAAGAAAAATAAAATATTTATATTAATTTAAAAATTATTTAAATTGAATTACCCAACAATCAAATCTCCATATATTAGAAACTACTAAGCTAGTAGTATGCCTAGGAAATTTCTAGATCTCTTTAGTTAAAATTTTTTTTCATTTTTTCAAATAATTTCTAATCAAAATAAAATATTTATATTACCTAAAAAATTATTTAAATTTTGAAAAAAATAATTACCCAACAAGCAAACCCTTAATATTAGGAATTTATATTGCGAACTAATTCAAAAATATTTTTTTATAATTATATGCAAAATAAAAAACATAAAATTTTAAATAGTCAAAATCTACTAATATTTTTAATAAAAATGAATCTATAACTTTCAAATAATTAATTAGCAAAATAAAATATTTATTAAAATTAAAATATTATATAATTTTCAACAATCAAAATCAATTACAAAAATGCTTAAAAAATAAATGACAAAAAACTAAAACTATTTCTAAACTATTAGTAGATTGCAATCTACTAGTTTTACCAAGTAGGTAGAAACCCATTCTACCCCAAAACTACCATGTTACTCCTTGAAAATATTTGAAAAAAGTCCACATTAGTACATTGTGGTTTGAGCGTTTCGCACAGATGGGTTTGTGGTTTAAAACTCATCAGAAAGGTCCTTGTAGTTTCATGGGCTCATCAATTAAAGGCTCAGATAGCTTCCCCGGCCTAGTCAGCGTCCTTGGCGTTTGCCGCATCAGAACGACATTGTTTTTAATCATATGTGGCACGCCACGTAGGATTAAATCCTAACCCAAAATTGCTGAGATGGCAAGTCAAAAAATATTCAAAATAATCCCTCTTTTTTATTTTTTCAAAAATGCCCTCCTGCCCTCTCTCTCTCAACCCTCTTGCCCCCTTCTCTCTTTCAACCCTCCTCTCTCCAATGTCATTTCAGAAACCGAAATAAAAAAAATGTATACATTCCAACGACAGGATTAGTTATTCAAAATAAAAAGGCTAAAGAAAATCAGTTTCAGAATTTTCAATACTTGGAGACTGCCCTCAGATCTCATAGCTTCTATAAATCATTCGTGAAGCAAATGACTTTCACCCATGCCCTTCAACACAGCCACGCACCACAAAGACAACACACCCAGGCGCGCGCACACACAACACCCGCACACAGTGGTTGTGGAAGTTGGAATGAGAGGAGAGGAGAGCGTGAGGGAGGAGGGGCAGGAGGGTTGAGAGAGAGGGAAAAGAAGGGCATTTTTTTAAAATAAAAAGAAATGATGGATTATTTTGATTTTTTTTCGATTTTCCACGTCAGCAATTTTAGGTTAAGATTTAATCCTACGTGGCATGTCACATATGATTAAAACGGCGTCGTTTTGACATGGCAAACGGTAAGGATGCTGACTAGGCTCGGGAAGCTATCCGAGCTTTTAATTGATGAACGCATGAAATCACAAAGACGTTTTTTATGAATTTTAAACTACAAACCCATCCGTGCGAAACACTCAAATCACAATGTATTAATGTAGATTTTTTCCAAAATATTTTACCAAACATGCCATTGTGCCTGATGTGGCATTAATTTGGATGTGTATGTTGCTGTCCTTATAAGGTTAGTTTGATCCTGTGTACGCTAACAATTGCTCACTTATGAATAGAAGTTTGGCCTTGGGAGTTCTTGGTCGTGTGTATCAAAAAGAAAAGGAAAAAGTCTATTTTAGTACCCTGTAGTATTATCAAAAATTACTTTAGTACCCTGTGGTAAAAAATTTATCAATCGAGTCAAACCTCATCCAATTTATACCACTTAGGTCTACGGGCAGCTGCCCGAACCTGCCCGAACTCTGCCTGACCAACAGGACTAGCCACATCATCAAAATTTTGATGACGTGGCATCTCCACCTTCCCCTCTCTTCTTCTTCTTCTTATTCTTCTTCTTCCTCCTCCTCCTCTCACCCTTTTCCTCTCCCTCACTCTCTCTCCCTAACCTGTAACGAGAACATCATTCAGCACCAAGAACCAAAACCTTGCCAACGATTGCATCTCATCGACGTTAGCTCCTACAAAAGATGGCAGCTCCAACTCCCAACACATCACTCCGTCGCTGCTCAGCTCCTCTCTCCCTCGACGACCTTCTCTCCTTCACATCAGTAGCCAATGCGTCTTCCTCAGGTCGGTGATGGCGAGGGAGACCAACTGTTCCTTTTCGCGTCTTCGCCCGCTGGTTTGCTTCACCGCCCCCTTCACCCAGCGACGGCGTCAATACGTGGCCCATTCTTTAGCTTGTCACCATCGCTGCCATCGAGGTCAGGAAATGCCTGGAGATGGCCTGAGATCTGAGGGTTTCTCAGTAGGTCATCGCCGGCAGTCGTCTTCCTCCTCCGACATCGTCGTTCGTTACAGATTAGGGAGAGAGAGTGAGGGAGAGGAAAAGAGTAAGAGGAGGAAGAAGAAGAAGAGTGTTCAGGAGAGACAGGGGGAGGAGGAGAGAGGAGAAGGTGAAGATGCCACGTCATCAGATTTTAATGACGTGGCTGGTCCAGTTGGCCGGGCAGAGTTTGGGCAGGTCCGGACAGCTGACCGTGGACCTAAGTGATGTAAATTGGGTGAGGTTTGACTTGATTGATGAGTTTTTTACCGTAGGATACTAAAATAATTTTTGGGAATACTACAGGGTACTAAAATGGTCTTTTTCCAAAAGAAAAATTAATACAAAATTTTGATATATTTAATCTATATAAAACAGACCTTTTCTTTGACGGTCTATATAAAACGGGACCAGATTTGGTCCTGTAAGGACCTTTCCAGTAGGGTCCTGGTAGGGGTAGAATAGGAAAAAAATAAAAAAGGATTTTTTTTTAAAAGTGGGATGCGTTGGGAACGAATTAATAGAAGTGAGGTGGATCCTGCTGATCTTTTATTTATTTATCTTTGGGAAGGTAATAAGGGTGGCCGGTGCTATTCACTTTAATTTGTTTTTCTTAGATTTTTTTAAATATATAATCGAAACAATTAAAATAATTGTTAACATATCATTTAATATAATCGAACATACCATTTAATATAACTTAATTAATTATTTAATAACCGGACATACTATTTGATATAATTGGACATACCATTTGATATAGCCGAGCATACCATTTAATATAACCTCGTAGACCATTTGATATAACCAAACATACCATTTAATATAACATTGTAGACCATTTGATATAATCAAATATACAATTTAATATATCCGAGCATACCATTTAGAGAGGAGAAACATAGAATATAGAACAACAACAATTACAATGATAAATATTCATGCGTATTTTTTTATTACAAGTTGTTGAGTCAAAAAAATGATTATCTCATCCATCATTGAACTAGTTTGAAATAGTAGACCATTTGATATAATCGAATATACCATTAAATATATTCGGGCATACCATTTAATATAACCTCGTAGACTATTTGATATAATCACAACTAATATTATCAAATTAATTATGAACGAGTGGTTATTTGCACGATAATTATCTAAATAGTTTATCATGTTATGTTCAAATAATTTTCACTTTTACGATTAAAACTTAAAAAATTTGTTCTATTATAATCAAATGGTTTGCAGTGTAATGATTAAAATTTTTTTTAATGATCAAATGGTACAAACCATTTTAATAAAATCTTGCAAATAATTTTAACAAAACTGTATAAACCATTTTAACATAACCGTACAAACCATTCTAACAAAATCATATAAACTATTTTAAAACAAAACTATTTTAACATACCCAATAGATCAGCAACATATCTAACCCATTTTAACATATCTATTAAACACAACAGATCACCATATTCATTGCAATCCACTACCTACGCATTCAATAATGCTACGCCGAACAGTCCAAAACCACTTGAAAAAACCATGTTCGCATTTTGCAGGTAGTTAACATTGATTTGGGCGATTTCCAGTGACCTTTCAATCGGTGGTCGTTCGTCGTCACCCACATGTTATTTATCGAACTCGTGAACAGTCAAAAGTCTCACAGAAAAGAACCGACCCATTGGCCTGTCAAAGTCGCAGCGAACGACGGCGTAGCATCGGGGTTGGATGTTCATCTGAGATCGTCGGTCACCATGGCGTCAAAGCGAACGGGTTTGACTTGATTCTGGATTTGCGGTCCATCGGGGTTGGATGTTCATCTGAGATCGTCGGTCACCACGGCGTGGAAGCTCCACGTCGGCGTTGGTGGTGGAGAGAGATGGTGATTGTCGTCCCCGTCACTTGTTGTCATCGTCGGGGACGTCTGAATGATAGCAAGGAGCAAACAAATGATGGCGGGGAGCTGCTATAGGGAAGGGATGGATGTTGTGCCCCTGCCGGGCGTTCCTCGTCGACCTGTCCGGGGGAAGCCAGCAGAAGATGCGAACCGCCAACTTGCTCTACTCCTTCTTCATGGCGGTTGGGAACGTCCTCGGGTACGCGGCGGGGTCCTACAGCCGCCTCTACACGCTCATCCCCTTCTCGAAAACTGTCGCCTGCGACATCTACTGCGCCAACCATGTCGACCAGAGCCGCGACAACGGTGAAGGAAACAGCAGAGTCGCAGAGGAGGACGAGGATGGCGAGGACCCAGAAGAGGAGGAGGGCCTGGTGGAGAAGGGAGAAGCGGTGGGTCCCGAGGAAGAGGAAGGAGAGGGAGAAGGAGGAGATTGGGAGGGAGATGAGGAGGAAGTAGAGAGGGAGGAGGGGCGGCTGTGTGGAGTTTGGGTTGGGAGAGAGAGAGTGTTTTTTTTAGGGTTGAAAGAAAGTGAGAGAGGGTTAAAAGACAATAATGTCCACTTCATTTTTATCCATCAGATCTGTTCATCTTTTTTTTTACTCAATCAATGGCTAAAAATAGCTCCAGGATGGATCCGGAAGAAATTGTACATGCAGGACTGAATCCAACCCCATATAAAACAGACCTAATAAGGAAAAAAAGTCATTCCGTACTAATCTAAGTGATCGTCCTTGAAGCTACCAGAAGTGAAGTGATCGTCCTTATCTAGTCCTCTCCCCAAAAAAGTAAATAAAAATGATTGCGGGACCCGCCTTCCCCTCTTTTACTGATAGATCCAACGGCCCTCTTCGAGAAGAATACGATCTAACGGTTCTGGATAGGCATCGGTTTAACTAATTCCCTTCTGAAGCCGTAACAACAAGGACATAAACAACTACAAACAAACTTCTCATTTTATTAATCAACAAACATTTTTCTAACTTAATTAAAAGATTTTACACTCGAAAATAATAACGAACGATTATCAAATACTTATTGAAATTTTACAAAAATATTATTCAATATCATATAACTTTTTTGGTGAAAATTCGATATCATATAACTCGTATTTAAAAAACAAACTTCTCGTTTACCGAGGACAGAAATTTTAAGGGGAAGTACCTATCTACGTGGCGCATCACCGTCCTCTAAGCCAATCTTCCTTCGACAACCAATTTAACCCTAGTCACGAAAATAATAAATTAGAGGCGAAACATTCCTAATAATAATAATAAGTAAATATCTTCTATCCATCCATGGCTTCCATGTATTCCTCAGTCAAGCCATTAACCGTAAGACGAAGGTTCTTGCTATGTTCTTTTTCGTATCCTTTAAAGAAAATGGACAAACGAGGAAGCCCTAGTTCAAGTCGCACCCAGATCTAGGACCATGCATCAACGACTTGTTTCGTCTTGACTCAACTTTCACTAATCTAGATTCAAGTCGAGTTTTCGAGAATAAGCAACTGACAGAAGAGAGTAAGCACACACAGGCACTTGTATGGAAGCACATACATATGTCGTGTGCGTGCTCACTTCTCTTTTGTCAGCCAGGTTTTTTCTGCTATCCAATTCTCCTTTACCCTTTTGTGGGTTACTTCCGATGTAATAGTATCTAGACACTGTTCTTTTGCCTTCAACAACATATCTGAAGTTTTTTCTGGTCCTGTCGCTGACAAAGCAGGAAAGGGACAGCATGAAGTATATCTCAATAGGGTGTTTCCTTTCCTGTCCTAATTTTAGGTTTTTATTAGTACTTCTGTATTATTTTTTTTGGCGAAAGGATTGTAAAGTCTGTTTCCTGGTAAGTGGTTTTTTGCTTGCAACTCTTCTAGGTTTTGACCAACATGGTGTTGCACATGATCGGTTTTTTTTCGTCCAGGTTTGATCTGTATTTTCTTTTAATTATTTTGTGAAGTAAAACCAGTTATGGAGCTGCAAGGCGTGACTTTTCATGGTCCTTCCTCTTCTGAAGGTATGTTTGTTTTTCGCACCCGGTATTTGAACATGAGATAAGATCAAAATACCTATTATAAGTATTCAGATGGCTCGAACTTGATGTGTTTTGATCTCGACCTATTGATTAAGCTAGAACGTGTTCCAAGTGCTTGTTGGTCTCAAGGTATGTTGTTGTTTGGTTACTGTTTCGTATATTACAGAAAATTACCGCTAAACCTTCGTCTCTTCTTCTTCTTCCTGCTCCTTATTATACTTTTGTACCTCTTTGGACAACACATAACAGTTTCCTCTTCCGATTGCCTGATATCCTAACTGGGTTTCCAAAAATAACATGAACTTGCTTGCCTTTATTGTTCATTTCTTTTCCCCGCAACACTTTCTACCGGAGAAGGTTCAATTCAGGAGATGTCAAAGATGGGGAAGGACTTTTATTTCTGTTTCTGGGCTGATTTCAAATTTCGTATATCAGTAAGGAGTGCCCTTAGTTTCAGGAGGTAATGTATATGAAGTAACTTGATTATGTTTTCCTCTCATCTTTCTTTTAATCTTTATTTTTTTCGCCTGAAGTACTTCTTGTCGAATGAATCTTAACTTCTTATTTAGAATCTGTTGGGCATTAGTACCTATTGATTGGTATGTTTAGATGTTTTCAAAGCTTGTTTGTTTGATAGGCTAGGAGCTCATATGGGAAATTTCTAGGAACGGGAAACTTATTTATTGGATTCTTTATGCAACTCGTTATAAATTTTGACATAACCTAAGTTTATGAGATGATCTAAAATAAGGCTGTTAGGTTTGTTAAAATTAAGTTTGGGCGCTCAGCCATTATTCCCAATCAAAATCATTCAACTCATCGGTAGTTGAGGAATTGGATCAGGAAAAAGAGGGATCCTAGTTGTTATACATCTAAAGAGACCATGTTTTTCTTCTAAGCCATTTTCCCATATCAGGGTCCAATTAGTTCATTCGGTATACAGTTTTTTCCCGGTGTACCTAGAGAGTGCATGTAACTAGTAATCTTACCGAGATAGCGACATACTAGAGACAAGCAGCAAGTGAAGCTCATTACCAACGGGGGCTTCTCAACATAGAAGGTTCTCTCACCTTGAATAACTCAATGTTGAAGTTGCTGCATTCAAAGCCAACCAGTAAGGTAAATCTTATCATCTTCTTGAATATGTCAGCGTGGAGCTTATTATAAAATTTAATAAGATATTTGCTTACTGCTGCATTCAATATCGAAGTATTGCAGTTAGAATTCAATATCGAATACACTTGATAACAACATAGATTAAAGTAGAATATCGTTTTAGATTTTTTTGCAAATCAGAGATGGTGATGGATCTCCTTTTTTTTACTTCATATGTTTGTTTTGGATGCAAACTTTTGATTTTATGGTTAGTTGACAGATTTTCTATTGGATTGATTTATGCTCCGCTATACCAGACATTTTGGTTGTTAGCCTTTTTTGTCTGCTCCATTCGATTCTCATTCGTGTGTCACATGTAAATCATTTGTCATTCGCGTTATTGGTTTTATGATTGTGCTCATCTTTTCTTATAATGTACAACCTTGTCTATCTATGATATGTATGGTGAAAGCTGTGTGCAAATTCGTTTCGGAACTTGCACTTGATATAATGTCATTAAAGAACAAGTTCAGTTTCCGGTTTAATCTATTGTTTGCCTCTTGATTGAATCATTCTTGACATGCAATTTTTTTTCAAAAAAAAAGTAATTGGTGCGTCTGGTGTTTTTGTAAAGGGTAATTACCATAAGTTCTTTTTTTATATTGCATGCCTCTTCAAGCTCTGATTGTCTTGTTCCTACCTTCAATCTCTCAGTGATTTTTTTGACCAACCTTATTGTTACTGATTTTTTTTGTATTCTATCTTAATTTTCTCGTCTTTTAATTTCATTTTGACAGCTTCACCTATAATAAACTTTTATGTTATCGGGATTTGGTCTTTTTAATGTATGTTTTGCCATGAATTGCAAATACCACCTTAGCAATTACGTTCAAGCTTTTGACCTGCCCTGCATCGTGTGGTTTGTTCAAAAATATTTCACATGCTTATACGTGTCTGACATGTTTGGATTTGGATTTTGCTCTCTATTATGAAAGAGCTGAAAGTCAATCAGGGGAAGTCGGTGATCTTTTCTGCTTAACCCTCTATATGCTTGTTGCAATTATGTTTCTTTGCACCTCGGGGGCTTTTTTGGTAAGTTGAATATTATTGCTCCAATGAAGGAAAGCAATAATATATGATCGATTTGTATAGGATATAAAAGGTAGGGACACAATTGAGAGACTTACCAAAGTATTAGCATAATAAATGCAATCAATAGGTGTGATAATATGACAAACAAATTAGAACTCCTATCATCCAATCATAAAATACCCTAAGAGTTGGTTAAAACTTTCTTTTCAACGTTGAGAAGCCATACAAAAGTTGTCGGAGAACCTCTTTTTAGCTAATCCTTCACATACTGAAATTCATCAGGTTTGTCTCTTATATTGGATAAGAGTTTGGTCTCCTATCATCCAATCATATGTTTAGAAACTGCTCGTCAACTTTGCAGTGGCTTAAATAGCACGCTTTCTTGTTTGCGATATGCTTATAAACCGCTCTTAAATTTCTTGTATTGTTAACTAAAAAGAATAATTATTGTTGTCAATAGAATTTAATATTGTAGATTGAATGGATGTGGCTTGCTTTGACGACACGTGATTGCTCGCTCCTCTCTTCCCAATGATGATAAATATTTTCGTGTTCACAAGGCGTTCTTTCAAAATTAATCTACGTGTCATGCCGTAACGTACTTTAAACTCGGTGTATATTGTTTGTTTGTTTGCCTCTTAACTTTGATTCCTTTCCTGATCCAGTTGCTTGATCCTTTATTTTGCTCCACGTACCGCTATTTGTTCTAGACCTGCCCTCACGCAAATAAAAAATAACGTGCAACAATATTTTGGCCACAAAAGAAGACGAACCATGTCCGATGAGGGTGATGATAAACCTGTCCGATTCTCCTGGAATTGTAGACTCTTCCATATATTGTTGTTTTCTCCTCCTCTCCTGGTTTCGTCCTTGACGGTGATGATAAACACTGTCAATCATCTGAAACTTCTGCAACAAATCATAAGGCGTTCAGCTTCAGTTTGATCTATAATCTTCCATTGTCGTTAGAGATAGGTATATGTTGCTTGTAGTGCTATTTAAAACCCTGTGATGAGTGTATAGCAATTGACTGCCGTTGAGTGTCATGTAATTGACATTGAAATCATGATAACCATGTAGATGTTTTGGAGCTTTAGGTTTCGTATATTAACGACCAAGTGTCTGATACTGACAGGGTGAATATGGCAGAAGATTCCGACAGCAGCAACCGCTCGTCTACAGGAAGCAAGCCGTTAAAACAAGATACTACAGCGGCCCCCTCCCCTGGAGACAAAGGTGTAATCCGTCACCATTCTGGTCGGTGGGGTTGTCAAATATATGCATATGGACAACGCAATTGGCTTGGTACCTTCAAATCTAAGGAGGATGCAGCTATGGCTTATCAAAGTGCAGCCTCAAAGCTTCAAGTCTCAGAAGAATTAAGAAATCTTCCTGTAAGTGAAGTCATTCCCGATGAGCTGAAATTCCAGAGTTTCTTCAATACTCAGACGGTTCTGGACATGATTAAAGATGGTAGCTACCCATCTAATTTTGCTGATTACTTAAAGACACGCTCCCAATCACCAGGTAGCAATAGAGGGATGATCTTCCAGAACATGTTTCATAAGGAGCTAACACCAAGTGATGTTGGTAGATTGAATGTACTGGTTGTCCCAAAGAAATTTGCCACCAAGTTCTTTCCACCGGTTCAGGTGGAGACCGAGGAAAATGTGGCTTCTAAGGGGGTGCAGCTATATTTCTATGATAGGTCCATGAAGCTGTGGAAGTTCCGGTATTGCTATCGGAGGAGCAAACATTATTTGTTCACTACGGGCTGGAGTTGTTTCGTGAAGGAAAAAAAGTTGAAGGCCAATGACACCATTGCATTCTTGAAATGTGAGAGAAACGGAGGTCCCGAAGGGACTTCGACCTTCTACATGATTGATGTTAACCCCGGTGATAGTAGCAGTTTCGACAGGGCATCCTCGGGCTTGACCAACCCGAGCAAACAACCTCTTCCTTATAATGATCTTGTTGAAATGAGAAATACCGGAACTGAACGCAAGGGCATCATACTTCTTGGCGTTGATATCAGCTCGACCGGTACGTGACAGTTATTTTCAGCCATTGCTTACATTCTATTGCCTAGTTTTTGTTGGAGTCAGGCGACAAAAGTCACAGTCCCTTTAGGGACATCATCTGATTAAATTGGAAGGATACTCTAGATTTTTAACCCGCTCGGATTTGAGCTTTTAGTAGTTTTGAAAGGACAATATTAAATAAGCTGAAAGGACAATTTTAAACATGATGAGACGAGAACGCAAGAATTTATAATAGAAATATGATAAATTGAATCGATAAATTGATTATGAGAAATAGATTGGATAAACTATATGATCCGGGAGTTGCAAGTTACGTTAAAAATTGGTGCTCCTTTATATAGATATCTGAGCAATTATTAGGGTAGAAGCCACATCATAAAACAAAAATCCAAAACAAATAAATTGATGAAACTTGGTCAAACGGTAAAAAAAGAGAGTTTGGATTAAGTAACTATCTCACAAGTAATTATTTCCTAAACCGGAGCGAGAGTCTGGAAATTAATTAACGTGAAAAGTAGATAACGAAATCGAACCAAAGCTGGAAAAAAAAGAGAGAATTGACTTGTAATTAGTTTCTAAAATTCTCTAATTATCCTTAACCATTATGAAGGGTCTAGAAATGTATGACTCATTGTAAAACTTTTTTTAAGATTCAAAGTTAGAACTTTATAAATTGTAAAAGTCATACAAAATAAGTTCCTCAAGTTTACGAGGGAGATAGTTAACTACATTGTCCAAAATAGCACATAATTTAGTGGCTTTGTTTATCCAATCCGTCACTTGATTGACTATGTATATATACTAGTTTACACAATGGTAAATTTAAAAGGGTAGATTGCAACTCAATAGTAATTCGACGTTCTATTCGATCTTGGAGAATGCAAAATTAAGAAAGTCTAATAAGAATTTACTATCGAATTCCGTAGTGGCGCAACTAAGTTGTAAATTTTGTTAACATATTTAGTTGCTTCTTTGATAGCTAAAAGTTCTAAAAGTTTGACTTCCATGGTCGTGGATGCCTTTACCAAGGCTGATCTTACTGTAGTTGAAAGTTAGTTGCAAGCACACGGCATTCTTCTTCAATGCCTTCGAATCCAGGGTGTAACTTCACAAAAAAAATTCTGCAGCAAGTCCCAAAGACTTCCACTACTAAAGCCACAAGGACGCCATCGATGAGAAGCAAGAATTTATTTTAGAAATATGATAATTTGGATATCATAAAAACAGAAGAGGGAGATCCAAATTACGTTATAAAATGGTACGCCATTATATAGATATCTGAACAAATTATTAGGGTTGAAGCCGAACTATAAAACAACAAGCCAATTTTTAGGGAGATAATTTCGACTTATCTAATCTGAAAGTTTAGAAAATGTTGAGAACCCCCCATCAAACTCTATTTATAAACAAATAAAACATATCATCCTAAGTAATTATTTCCTAAATAAGAGTCTGGAAATTAATTAACGCCGAAAAAAAGATGACGAAATCAAATTAGAAACAAATGGCCCGTTTAGTGACGCTTTTTTTAGAATAACAAGCTCGCAATTTGAAACATTGACCAAAACGAATAAATTTGGCACTTTCGAATTTTGATTAATAGTAATTATAATTATAGACCAACAAACGGTTCCGGTTCAGATTTGCTTAGCTGGGGATATATGGGAGATGAGGCTTTCTCCATTTGAGCTCTCAGGAAAAAATTTATGCGGGGACTGAAGACAATCAGTTATGTCAATTTGCTCCTATGATCTGGACACATAATATACCTCTAAAGATTGAGTATTTCATGTGGATTGTTATGAAAAAGAAGCTCATCACTAGAGATGTGCTCATTAGAAGAAGAAGATTGGATCTTTGGGATTGTCTTTGTCCAATTTGTGGTGTTGATGATGAATGCATTGACCACCTTTTTCTTGCTTATTCTTTCTCTGAGGATATTTGGAACTATTTTGCAAAGCGGATTGGTGTGCTTTGGTGCTGCAATGCATCCATATCCACATCTTTAGTGAAATGGATAGATCTTGTACAAAGTAGGATGATTAAGAAGGTTTGATTTGCTCTATATGAAGTCATTCTTTAGGGAATTTGGTTTATGAGAAACAAAGATATCTTTTAAGGAGAATGATGTAATCGAGAGCTTTTCATCCATGCTATCTTACGACATGTACAAGAATGGTTTAGGTCGTTCAACAGAGGAGTTTGGACCACATGATTTACTTTTGTATATGAAAGCTTTACGGGATCGTGGAGATTAACCATATAATTAACAAGTAGCGTAAGTTCTTGTACTACTTGATGTAAATATTTAGGGTATATGAAATGAAATTAATCTATTTAAAAAAAACAATTTAAAGATGAAGATCCGTCTTTGGCAGCTCGGATAAAGATCAATAAACTTATCCATAGATTGATTGACTTGTAATTAACTTATCCATTTAAAGATAAAGATTAACTGTAATTTATCCATAGATTGACTTGTAATTAATTAAAAAAACTACTGGAGTATTTCTCATCGCGGGATCGAGAAAGACAAATGTAAGGAACTGTACTCAATTTGCCTTTAATAATTTTAATTGTTATTCATATAAATGTCGTATAACTAGTTAGTTTACAGAAAATTCTACTCGTGGGTGAGCTTAATATTATCATATAACACGAATTTTAAAAACAAACTTGTCGTTTAACGAGGACAGAAATTATAAGATTATCCACTGTCACAGCGCACGTGAACTCACGGAATAAACAATTATATCACAATTCACTTCAACATAAGTAACAAAATAAATAAATAATTTTTTTATTTATATATTATCTACTCTCATTTTTTTATATATAATTTACGAGTACAAGTTTTGATTTGGGAGCCACCACTTCTTAGTCCAGAGTTCGATTGAGTTGATTCAAGTTACTTTGCGAAGGTGAGACATATATCTACAATTTTTAGTTCATGATTTTTCCAAATTCGGAGTGTAAGAATATCGAAAATACATTTGAAATCAATATCGATCAAATTACAAGCATCCAAAGTTAGAATACAATAATATGTTAGTATTGCGCTTTATTTATAGAGATTTTAAAAATATGAATTTTCATATTGTTAAAGATAAATTTAATATTTATAATCACATAAATAATATCCAAAAAATCTATTATACGAATAACATTGTACTAAATATAACGAAGTAGATAGAAAAACAAAAAAATTAATATTTTAAGCCGCTGTCAGAAGCACCTGACAGCTCCTGCACGCGGCTCGGCCGTGGTTTGGCTTTTATTTTTTATTTTTTTCCCCTTGTCGTATGTGACAAGGGGCTGCCATAGGGGAAGTACCTATCCACGTGGCGCATCACCGTCCTCTAAGCCAATCTTCCCTCGACAACAAATTTAATCCCAGTCACGAAAACAATAAATTAGACTAACCATTCCTAATAAGTAATAACAATAAATAAACAAATATCTTCTATCCATCCATGGCCTCAATGTATTCCTCAAGCCATTGACCTTAAGAAGAAGGTTCCTTCCATGTTCTTTTCTGTATACTTTAAAGTAAATGGACAAACGAGGAAGCCCTAGTTCAAGTCCCACTCCAGATTTAGGGGAATTCTCAGAACGGATTAATTCAGATTAAAGTCGGCTCAGAACGGATTAATTCAGATTAAAGTCGAGAGTCGGGTGTTCGAGAGTAACTGACAGAAGAGAGTGAGCACACACACAGGCACTTGTATGATAGCGCATACCTATGTCGTGTGCGTGCTCGCTTCTCTTCTGTCAGCCAGGTTTTTCTGCTGTCCCAATTAGCCTTTTATGGGTTATTTCCGATGTAATATTTATTTTGGCACTGTTCTTTTGCCTTCTTCAACATTTCCTATCTGAAGTTTTTTTCTGGTCCTATCGCTGACAAAGCAACACAGGGACAGCGTGAAGTATATATCAATAGAGTGTTTCCTTTCTTGTCCTAATTTTAGGTTTTTATCAGTTTTTTTTTTGTGTGTGAAAAGATTATAAAGTCTGTTTGTTTCCTGGTAAGTGGTTTTTTTTTCTTGCACCATCTTCTAGGTTTCGACCAACTTGGTGTTGTACATGATCGGTGTTTTGTCGTCTAGGTTTGATCAGTATTTTCTTTTAATTATCTGTGAAGTGAACCAGTTATGGAGCTGCAAGGCGTGACTTTTCATGGTCCTTCCTCTCGTGGAGGTATGTTTGTTTTTCCCATCGGATATTTGAACATTCACTAAGCCGAGAGCCGTGTTCGAGTCAATTTATTTTCATCAAGTATTTAAAATGGCTCGAACTTAATCTCGAAAGCTAGAACATATTGCAAATTGTTCCAACTGCTTTTTTTATAGAATAAATTCCAACTGCTTGTTGGTCTCAAGGTATGTTGTTTGTTTGGTTACTGTTTCATATTTAACGGAAAATTACCAAAGCCATTAGTTGTAATTTCTAAACCTTGGTCTCTTCTACTTCCTGCTCCTTATTGTACTTTTGTACCTCTTTGGAGGTCATGCAAGGTAAATTAAAACACATGAAAAGGGTAATTTTTTCTGTGTTTCCTCTTCGGATTTCCTGATATCCTTACTTGGTTTCCATAAAATAACACGAACTTGCTTGCCTTTACTTTTTTTGTAGCTTCAGATACCATCATTTCTTTACTTCTTTCTACCGGAGAAGGTTCAATTCAGGAGATTCCAAAGATGGGGAAGGACTTTTGTTTCTGTTTCTTGGCTGATTTCAAATTTCGTTTAACAGTGAGGAGTGCCCTTAGTTTGAGGAGGTAATTTATATGAAGTAACTTGATGATGTTTTCCTCTCATCTTTCTTCTAATCTATAATGCTCGCCTGAAGTACTTCTTGTCGAATGAATCTTAATTTCTTATTTAGAATCTGTTGGGCATTAGTACGTCTTGATTGGTCTGTTTAGATGCTTTCAATGCTTGCTTGTTTGATAGTCTAGGAGCTCATATGGGAAATTTCTAGGAATTGGAAACTTATTTATTGAATTCTTTATGCAACTCACTATAAATTTTACATAACCCTTACCTGAGTTTGTGGGATGATTGCGGTTGTTAGATTCGTTGAAATTAAGTTTGGGCGCTCAGCCATTATTCCCAATAAAAATCATTCAACTCTTCGGTGATGGAGGAATTGGATCAGCGAAAAGAGGGATCCTAGTTGTTATACATCTAAAGAGACCATGTTTTTCTTCTAATCCATTTTCCCATATCAGGGTCCTATCAGTTCATACAAGTTCGGTATACGGTTTTTTCCGGGTGTATCTAGAGGGTGCATGTAACTAGTAACCTTACCGATGTAGCGATATGCTACAGACAAAAAACAAGTGAAGCTTATTATCAACGGGGGATTCTCAACATAGAAGGAGCTATTACCTTGAATAAGTCAAAGTTGGAGTTGCTGCATTCAATGCCAATCAGCAAGGTAAATCTTATCATCAACTTTAGTATGTCCGCGTGAAGCTTATTATGAACTTTAATAAGATATTTGCATACTGCTGCATTCAATATCGAAGTGTTGCAGTTGGCATGGAATTTTTGGTTTTTTTTTTATAGATTTTATGACCAGTTAGAATCACACAAGTCGAACAAGTTAGAAGAGAGAAAGAGAAGACACTTGATAACAACATCCATTAAATTAGAATATATACACGTGCTCGAAGTTTAAGATTTTATTGCAAATCAGAGATGGTCTAGATCTTTTTTTCTTTACATGGTTGTTTTGGATGCACACTCTTGATTTATGATTAGTTGATAGATTTTCTATTGGATTGATTTATGCTCAGCTATACTGGACATTTTGGTTATTAGCCTTCTTAGTCTGCTCCATTTGTTTATCATTCGTGTATCACATGTAAATCATTTGACATTCACGTTATTGGTTTTATGATTATGCTCATCTTTTCTTATAATGTACAACATTGTCCATATATCTTGTCGACATTCACATTTTTCTTATGATATCTAAGGTGAAAGCTGTGTACAAATTCGTTTCGGAACTTGCACTTGATATAATGTCGTTAAAGAACGAGTTCAGTTTCCGGTTTACGTCACCGTTTGCCTCTTGATTGGATTATTTTTGTCATTCAAGCCTTTCAAAATTGTAATTGGTACTTGTGTTGTTGTTTTTGTAACGGGTAATTACCGTGAGGTGGTCTTTAATATTGCATGCCTCTTCAAGCTCTCACTTTCATGTTCCTATCTTCTATTTCTCTGTGGTTTTTCTGACTAACCTTGTTGTCGTTTTTTGGTAAGTTGAATATTATGGAGGAAAGCAATAATACATGGTCCATTTGTATCGGATATAATAGGTAGGAGCAGAATTGCGAGCCTTACCAAAGTATTAGCATAATAAATGCAATCAATAGGTGTGATAAGACAAACAAAATTCGAACTCCTATCATCCGATCATAAATACCCTAGTACTCGGTTGAAACTTTCTTTTCAACGTTGAGAAGTCATACAAAGTTGCTGGAGAACCGCTTTTTAGCTAATCCTTCACCTACTAAAATTCATCAGGTTTGTTTTTTATAAGGGATAACAGCGCGGGCTTCCCATTGGCTTTAACTAGCATGCTTTCTTGTTTGCTATATGCTTATAAACAGCTCTTAAATTTCTTGTATTGTTAATTAAAAAAATAGTTCTCGTTGCCACTAGAATTTAATATTGGAGAATGAGTGGCTGTGGCTTGCTTTGATGGCACGTGATTGCTCGTTCCTCTCTTCCCGATGATAAATATTGCCGTGCTCACAAGGCGTTCTTTCAAAATTAATCTGTGTGTCATGTTGTAACGTACTTTTAACTCGGTGCATATTGTTCATATGTTTGCCTTGTATAGGCCTCTTAACTTTGATTCGTTTCCCGATCCAGTTGCTTGATCCCTTATTTTGCTCCATGTACCGGTATTTGTTTCAAAACCCTAAACCCTTTGTCATGTCGTAATGTACTTTTAACTCGGTGCATATTGTTTCCTGATCCACGTACCGGTATTTGTTCTAGACCTGCCCTTATGCAAATCAAAATTGACGTGCACAACATCATGACAATATTTTGGCCACAAAAGAAGTCAAACCATGGCAGCATTTTGTATTATGTCTAGTGACTTTTAAAGGGGACATGGTCTATTGGTTTGCTATTAGACTCGCTTTTTTTACCCGAATCTTGGTTTGGAAATACTTGCTGTTCAATTTTCTTGGTTATGATTGGCTGTGCTTTTTGTTTGGTTGTCTATTTCCTGTCATGGTACAACTGACATGTCTAGCTGCTGCACCTATGATAAATTCAAAATTTATTCTGTTTCATTGACGTTGCTGGTCCGTCATGTTTCAGTATGGTAGTTGAAGGGGTCAGAATGAGATATCAAATGATCATAGATTTCAGATTTCTGGCGGCAAAACTCGCCATCTCAATTCTTCAATTGCACCCCAGTTTCTTGGTCTTTTCCTTATGAGGGCTTGTCAAAAAGATTGTATCTAAGTTTTCAGTAGGGCTTGGCAAAACTCGTCATGATTGTTCATATTATTGATGAACTATCAGTTTCTCAAGTTTAGTCTCATCTCTCCCTGTTCATGGAAAATTGCTTTCACTAATTTGCTGAGTTTGTTGCCACAACCTAGCCCCTCGACCTGTCCGATTCTCGTGGAATTGTAGACCTTTCCTGGTTTTGTCCACGATGGTGATGAGAAACGCTGTCAATCACCCGAAAATTCCGCAACAAATCATAAACGGAATAGCATTGACATTACTAGAAAGTAAAAAGTATTTTGTTGAATTATGATTTTTGTTCTGCGGAGCTCCATTCTTGTAGTTTACTGAACTCCTCAGCTGTTTTAGCTTTAGTTTGATCTATAATCTTCCATTTTCGTTAGAGATAAGTATATGCTGCTTATAGTGCTATTAAAAACCTGGTGATCAGTGTACAGAAATTTACTGGCGTTGAGTGTCATGTAATTGATATTGAAATCATGATAACCATGTAGATATTTTGGAGCTTTAGGTTTCGTATATTAACGACCAAGTGTCTGATATTGACAGGGTGAATATGGCAGAAGATTCCGACAGCAGCAACCGCTCTTCTGCAGGAAGCAAGCCGTTCAAACAAGATACTACAGCGGCCCCCTCCCCCGGAGACAAAGGTGTAATCCGTCACCATTCGGGTCGGTGGGGTTGTCGAATATATGCATATGGACAACGCAATTGGCTTGGTACCTTCAAATCTAAGGAGGATGCAGCTATGGCTTATCAAAGTGCAGCGTTAAAGCTTCAAGTCTCAGAAGCCTTAACAAATCTTCCTTCAAGTGAGGTCATCGTTGATGAGCTGAAATTCCAGAGTTTGTATAGCACTGAGACAGTTCTGGACATGATCAAAGATGGTAGCTACCCATCTAATTTGGCTGATTACTTAAAGACACGCTCACATTCGCCAAGTAACAATGGAGGGATGATCTCCCAGAAAATGTTTCAGAAGGAGCTAACACCAAGTGATGTGGGTCGACTAAATGTACTCGTTGTCCTTGAGAGATTTGCCACCAAGTTTTTTCCACCAGTTCAGGTGGAGACCGAGGAAAATGTGGCTTCTAAGGGGGTGCAGCTATATTTCTACAACAGGTCCATGAAGCCGTGGAAGTTCCGGTATTGCTATTGGAGGAGCAAGCATTATTTGTTCACTACGGGCTGGAGTTGTTTCGTGAAGGCAAAAAAGTTGAAGGCCAATGACACCATTGCATTCTTGAAATGTGAGCAACGGAGGTCCCGAAGGGACTTCGACCTTCTACATGATTGATGTTAACCCCGGTGATAGTAGCAGTTCCGACAGGGCATCCTCGGGCTTGACCAACCCGAGCAAACAACCTCTTCCTGACAATGATCTTGTTGAAAAGAGAGATGCCGGAACTGAACGCAAGGGCATCATACTTTTTGGCATTGATATCAGCTCGACCGGCACGTAGCATTTATTTTTATCCAGTTCTTACATTCTATTGCCTAGTGAGGAGACCATACTCAGAGTCCCTTCGGAAGGGACATCATCTGATTAAATTGGAACGATACTCCAGATTTATAACCCGCTCGGATTTGAGCTTCCAGTAGTTTTGGGGATAAATAACTACAATCATGTGGTGGGATTTTAGATTGCTCAAAGTGCATATGCAACAAACGCATTTACTCCTACGGTTTGTCATTTCAAACTCAACGTTCTTGGTGTTTGAAAGTTCACAAAGCCATTATTATTTTTTCAGTAAAAGGTTCATTAGTATATAATAAAATGTACAAAAATACCAAAGGACGGAAGTGAAGAGACTCGCTAACGACAAACACCAGTACAGATAAACTCTATTCCGAGTTACAAAGACATGAGAGAATGTAAGAGAAGCTAAGAAACTTTCTAACGCATTCCATCCCAAAACAAGTAACTAGCAATAGGCCGCCAAGAACCTAATCTTCTGTATTGGTTGACTCCAGCATTAAGATGAAATTTTGGTTGCAACTCCTTTTTAGCAAATCAGTCCAACAAATTTACTCATGCGGAATAATCGAATTCTTCAAGGCCTTGCCATTATTATGTTATTCACATGTCTAATGAAGGCTTATTTTTTTTGGGTAAAATTCCAATTGAGCGTTATACCAACCTATCATCTACAGTTAACCATGTTGCTCATACTATCTGCATGATTGCTTCGTATATTTCGAGAGATGTCACATCACAGAAAATGATTAATCCGAATTAAAGTAGCTAAGTAGGTTACTGTATCTGCTCGACTACGAAAATTAGTTGATGGTTTGTTGTATATTGCATTGTAATTCTAAAATCGTCATCTCGCTTTTTACCACTTGAGTCGGTCCGCAAAGGTCGACAAATTCTCTCTTCGGCCATATCAGTCGTCCAGAAATTCGCAGTCGATACCCTGGAAGAAGATCTTCATGGAATCAAGATCATATCCAACATTGTAATTCTGCTGAGCCAGCATCCCAATTATGGTAAGATTCTCGTGATTCCTCTTGTTGATGTCGCTAGGCACAAAAGCCAAGCAGAACACATCTGGTTTAACCTGGATAAAAGAGCTCTTCACGTCCAAAATCAGATCGGCCCCACCAGAGAAATGGAACCCAATTAGAGGAAAATCCTGAAGATCTTGCTCAATTACCCCTCGGTAACACACCGGCAACGGAGGGTACCCGGATCTTGCCAATTCCCATTCGAAGAATTTCTCAATTTCTTTGCTTAGTGCTTCAAATGCACTCTTGGCAAGGAAGGTGAGACCTGTCCCGGAATCTATGATCACTCCATTGTTCACTCCTGTGATCTTTTTGAACAGGATCGGATCGATTTCGAGCCTTGACACGCCAATACTGATCCCTTCTAGAGGAAGGTAATAATGTCCACTTATGGATCTTAAATTGGTACTTGGTGTTCCCTCCATTACAAACCCTTGTCCAAATGCCAACCGGTTGTAGCTGTAGTGAGGGTCCTTCGCATCTCCGGTGCAATACGAGAACTTGTTACCGAGTTGTCTTACTATGGACTTGTCGAATCGGGTGATGCCAAGTCCGAGTACCCCGCTGAAGTTTGCATCCCTAAAATCTCCATTCTCATGGCCGCATCCGAACTCGACGTCGTCGAGAACCACCTTGGACTCCCCGTCGTCGAGCGTGATTCGCTCCGACGACAGGTACCCTTTCGAGAAAGGCCCTTCGACGTACTGCATGTAGTAGGTACATCTCCTCGTAGGGCTGCACGAGTAGCTCCCGCAATCAAAAGAGTAGTCACAAGGGACGATAGAGTAAGTGGAAGACTTTGAAGGGTTGAAAACGCGGTAGTCACTAGAACAATGTGGACAAGGGAGGCACTTGACCCAGAAGAGGCTACTTCCTGTATCCATTACAGCGAGTTGGGGGATTGGAGGTTGGCCAATTGAGAAATTTACAAAGAATTGAGGGAGTAATGAGCTAGGGACAAGATCAAGAAACGCCTTGGGGATCTCGGTGTTCGATATCTTCGACGAAAGGTACGCGAAACGCGAGATCGAACTATGTATGGTACGTTGAGCTCGTTGGTGAATGGTCTCACTGGAGTTGTAATAGGGGGATGAGATGGAATTGTAGTGGATGAGCTTAGTGACCAAACGATTTGGAGTTGCACCTTTTGAAATAGGAAGATTTGGCAAGGACAAGAGAATGATTAGGGACAGTATTGGTGTGATTGGGACTCCCATGATCATTACAAGTTTGATTCTGTTTGATTTGATGATTGCTAGAGCTTATATATCTCTCTTTCTGTTTTTTTAAGAGAACAAAGTTTAGATTTGGAGGGCATGGGAGTTGTGACTTCATATATTTGTGTTTTGAATAGAGTGGAGCACAAGGATCATATGAGCTATTAAGAAAATGGACTTGCAAATTTATGGTGGCTTCAACTATGACGATTTTTTAACCTCTAAAAAACCATATGATATCGAAACTGTATAGTATTTCGACATCTATCTGTCGAGTTAATTAATTTATGTCTGAGTCGATAAAATCTGAAATTTGATGCATATGTAATCTTAAACTGGAAACGAACATCTAGAGACCAACGAATGCATTCTTCTAGATTGCCTAATTAGGAAATAGTATCCTAGTTCGCTTAAGTTTGGTGTAATTTTGTAGTTTTCCCATGCAACTCTTGTTACGCGGCACAAAGATCGTGGAACTTTTTTTTTTAGTTCGTGGAACTTTATATATGCATTAATTTGAAGAACTACGTAGTTGCTTTAAGCTATTAATCACAAGTAATCCCACTTCTTTATTTAATTGACCCTCCTACCAGAAGACTAATTCTTCTCTTTTTTCTTGAGAAATAAGACTAATTCTTCTCTATCATAAAAGTTTGGGCCGACTAGAAGGGCTCCCAGGCTGAATTCGAGATATTATGAATGCAGTCACTTAAATATCATAGACAATTATGTGCAATGCATAACCTTTTTAAAGCTTTAAAACTTGAAATTTTCAACACGATTTTCCTTCGTATACAAAATTGTATTTACTGAATTGATTAATTCAAATTTAGATAGGTAAGTCATAACTCATTCATTTAACGGTTGATAGAAATTACTTCTCATATACAATATTTATTTGGACCCGGTTGTTAAGTTTGACCCGGGCAGCTGCCACGTAATTAAACATCGTGCACGTGGTCATGCCTCCTGTTAAACAACGGCAGGCCGATTCTCAAAGACCATACTTTTATTTTTTATCTGAGCTTGGGCCCCTAAAGGCCCATGTGAACCACCAAAGACGCCGTGGGCCTAACCCAATGGGCCTGCAAAGCCCTTTAAAGCTCTATTTTTCTTTTTGAGCCCATCCACTTCCAAACTATTCTATATTTCCCTTTCAAGCGCTTCTTGGCGCCCAAACGCCGTGGGTTGGGTGGGAAGTCTTTATCCTCACTGGACTGTTGTATGATCTTTCTGCAGTCATCATCTTTTGGCGTTGTTGCAGAATTTTGTGACCAGACCAGAGGATTCAACACCTGCAAATAGCACTCCTCTTCAATTTTTACATAATACGAACAACCAGAGATAGGATTATGATACAAATTCTTGTTCTTTCCCTAGAAAATCTGACCTTTTGTTACGAAATCAGAACGAGGTTAGGAAGAAAAGAGGAGGAAAAGCTTAATATAAACTTGTTTCGAGTTGAGCACCGCCAAACCACTTAGCAACATCTAGATTCATAAGGATTGAACTCAATTTCTTTTAAATGAATCCAATTCTCTTATCACTTGGACCAACTCTTAGTGGTTCATGTATACATTTTCGTGGAGTAATATATGGATATACTTTTTTCAAAGAGTGCAAAAAAAAACAGAATTTATAAACGAAATCAAGAAATAAAGGTTAGAGAAAAGATAAATTAAAGCAAGGATAACAGAAAACATTATAAGATGAGATGGGAAAGGAAGAATTCATTATAGAAACACGAGAAATAGATTGAATAAATTATATGACGAGGGAGTTCCAAACTGCATAAAAAATTGCATAAAATTTATAAAAAACTATATAGATATCTAATAATTATTTCCTAAACAGCATGTGAGAGCCTGGAAATTAATTGAAGTCAAGAAAGAAGATAACGAAGTCAAATCAAAGCTGGAAATAAATGGCCCGTTTAGTGTATCTTTTTCCGAAAGTCCGTCATTGATGTTTCTGACCAACGCACCCATGGTCATCTTACTCTGTGTTGCTAGTCCTTTCACGTTCATCCTCACCCATCCGTTTTTTGGTGGAAGTTTTTCACCGAAATTCGGATGGCTAAAGATGAACGTGGAAGTACTAACGTTGGAGCATGGCCATGGGTGCGGTGGTCAGGGACAGCGATGGCGACTTGGAAGTCTTTATCCTCACTCGACTGTTGTATCATCTTTCTTCAGTCATCATCATGTTGATGATTTACATGCTGCAGATAGAAATCAGAGATGTTAAAAAAAATCAAGAAATAAAGGTTAGAGAAGGATAACAGAAACATAATGAGACGAGAAGCAAGAATTTATTGTAGAAGAATGATACATTGGATATGAGAAATAGATTGAATAAATTATATGATAAGGGAGATCCAAATTTTATTAAAGATCGGTACGCCTTTATATAGATATCTGAGGAATTGCTAGGGTTGAAGCCAAACCATAAAACAATAGTCCAATTATCGGGGAGATGATTTCGGCTTGGAAAGTTAAGCAAATTGTATTTATCAACACATATTTTAACAAATAAAAAAGATATCTTCCTAGCCCCTAGGTAGTTATTTCCTAAATGGCATGTGAGAGTCTGGAAATTAATTCACGCCGAAAAAGAAGATAAACGACATTAAACCAAAGCTGGAAATAAATAGTCTGTTTAGTTTTTTTTAGAATAACAAGCTCGCAATTTGAAACATTAACAAAGACGGATAAAATTGGTAGTTATTAATCGTAACTGTAATCGTAATTATAATTATAGACCAACAAAGTAGGGTAACAATTTAAAGATGAATATCCGTCTTTCGCAGCTCGAGCAAAGATCAATAAACTTATCCATAGATTGATTGACTTGTAATTAAGTTATCAATTTAAAGATAAATATTAATTGTAATTTAACCGTAGATTGACTTGTAATTAAGTAAAAAATACATATTCGGACACTAAAGATCAATAGTCTTATCCGTTTAATTTGTTGTGATCCGGCCAATAATACATATGGATAAGAAAAAAATACATAGCCAAATCGAAAAAAATCAATACTAAGGAGTAAGGAACTGTACTTAATTTGCATTTAATGATTTTAATGATTTCCTTAGAGGCTTTGGCTATCTAATTTTTCACTTGATTGGCTAATCTAGGTATATATACTAGTTAACTCAAAAGGGTGGCCCATGGTTAATCATTCGATGTTCCATTCGATCTTGAAGAATGCAAAGTTAAGAAAGTTTACTAAGACTTTACTATCGGATACCTTTACCAAGTCTTATCTTACTTAGTTGCTTCTTTGATGGCTAAAAGCTCGGCCTCCATGGTCATGGATGCCTTTACCAAGGCTTATCTTACTTCTACAAGGCAACCGCAATTTATCTTACTTTTACAGAGGTAAATTGCAGTAGTGAGTCCTTTTGGACTTGCTGCCTAATTTTGTAACAACAAATTGAAGTCGTCGAAAGTTGGTTACAAGCACACGACATTCTTCCACAATATTATGTAGCCTTATGTTTCCACAATGTCTTGTTGCAATGTGTGTTCGGTGAAAATTTTTGTTGCAATTCTTGTTCCCTAGAAAAACCTTACGTTTTGTTACGAAATTAGAACGAGGACGAGAATAAAAGCATGGTGTTAACATTTTCATGGGATATGGATATACTTTTCCGAAAAATGGGAAAGAATGGAATAGATGGAAAAAAATATGAAATAAAGATTAGATAAGAAATAAGATTAAGAATCATATCCAAAGAAAAATTAGATAAGAATAAATTAAGGGATTGTCAATTTTAAACATGATGAGATGAGAAAGTAAGAATTTATTATTGAAATATGAGAAATAGATTGAATAAACTTATATGATGAGGTAGAGGGAGTTCCAAATTACATTAAAAATTGGTAACTTCTTTATATAGATATCTAAGCAATTATTAGTTTAGAAACCAAACAACAACAATAATCTAACAAATAAATAAACGGCAAATAGCAAAGGTGAGATTGGAATTTAGTTTTTTATTTATTTACAAATTCTGTATTTAGAATCGAATATTGTCAAATCCTATTTTAGGAGATGATTCTACTAATAATCTTATTTATAACCGTGAGGTTTGAACCCAAATCTCATCCAAATATCTTAACACTTGAATAAGTCAAAGAGTATGTAACCTAAAAGCGTTAAAAATCTTGAGGAGGTCACCCTCGCCTATTCAATAATATACAAAATTTAATATTACCACTTGAACCATGATTGGAATTTAGTTTGAATCGAGAGTTTTAACAAATTCTATTTGTATACAAACAAATGAATATTCTTCTTTGAATTTACTAACTATCTCATAAGTAATTATTTCCTAATTAATTTGCGCCGAGAAAGAATTTCAGTGACGCTTTATCCTTAAAATCACAAGATCGCAATTTGAAACTTTAACAAGAAAGAAAAATAAATTATGCAACTCGAATCTAGACTAGTCGACCAACAAGTGGGATAACAATTTTTAAAAATTGCAATTTGTCTTTGTAATTTATCCATAGATTGACCTGTAATTAATCAAAAAATCTACTCAATTCGTGATGATTTGGCCTATCGTCACAATGCATTATATGAGATATATATTTTGCTGTTAAAGAAATGATCTAATCTGAGGCAGAAGTGCTGCAATTTTCTGCAGCAAAACAGAGCAAGAGCAGAGGAGGTTGCAGGCTTGCTCCAAGGTGGATGTGCATAATAATTCTTCACACATTTAGTAGCTGAAGTTCTTCTATATCTTCAACATTTGCTCAATTGTACTTTTGAGTCCACGTAGTTTGAAAAATGTACTATGAAGTCCCTACGACGACCACTTTTCATGCTTTCAGGACGAAATTGTTACCATTAAACAATCCAAAAGATGAAAAAAAAAACTCAATTCATAGACTAATCTCAAATTCACTCTAGAATATATGGTGCATTCTCTAACATTGAAAGAAGCAACTGAAATATGATATGCATGAATCTCTTATCATCAAGAAACAAAAGACAACCATGTCTATCATGGCTTAGCCCTGATAGCCGCTTAGCTAGTACCTATGGAGCTGTATTTC
Source organism: Hypericum androsaemum (assembly GCA_963995505.1). Lineage (NCBI taxonomy): Eukaryota > Viridiplantae > Streptophyta > Magnoliopsida > Malpighiales > Hypericaceae > Hypericum > Hypericum androsaemum. Next base: position 21,543,630 of record OZ023182.1, on the reverse strand, counting down.
GGTACAGTTTGATGTAATACTTTGGTATTTTTTTCGAGAAATAATATAACTTTTACCTTCAAAAAAAAAGACAACCATGTACAATGTGCAGCAGATGCCTTAAAACTGTACAGAAACATCAACTAGATTCCTGGTAGAAAATTCGAAAACATGTTCGATCCAGAATAGCGACGCCCCTAACTGCATTACGTATGAAGTTGACGGTGGAAGAAATCACTGAAGCAAGGCCAAAAGACTTCCAAACCAGACTACTGAGGTAAGTCCTCCATTATTGTCTCCTGCAACCAGTCCGGAGCATTAAACGCATTCCATTCTCCTTCGCATTCCTGATGAAGTGCTCTACTAGCAATGCAGTGAGCCAATTGATTCTCTTCTGCACTGATGTTAGCAAATTCTATTGTCTGAAAGTGAGTTACAAGCACAAGACATTCATCCACAATGTCCCTTATGTCATCTGGTAACATCCAAGATACGGTTTCGAAATCCCGAAGATGCTGCACTACCTGCTCAGAGTTCAGCTCAACGACTACCTTGTCGTGACGCACTTTGTCACCCGTTTCGGCCCAGATCAACGAATTCCTTAGTGCTATGAGCTTCGCGGTATCTACGTGTGTTACAGGCTCCCATGTGTCTGCATTTGCAGCCACAAAGCCGCCATCGCTGTTCCTGACAACCGCGCACGTGACCATCTTATGCTCTGATATTAGTCCTTCCACGTTCATCTTCAGCCATCCATTTTCCGGTGGCCTCCATCGACGAGGTCCTTCTTCGGCCTTTCTCTCATCACGAGCAACCTCCAATAGAGGCAGTTGAATATCCCGCAAATCCGGCATCTCAAACCCTTCAATGTGCCTAGGTTGCAGAACATTGGACTCCAAGAGTGATGGCATCGCAAAACTTCCAATTACCTCGACAGGGAGCTGCTGAATTGTTTGGAGATCCTCATAGGGAGCTGGTAAAAGTATATTCAATAGTAACCAGACAAACCTTGGAAACTACTACCAGTAAAGAAAACAGTAACCAGATCAAGAAGAAACCTATGTTTTCTGCAAAATCTGTTGAGAAACAGCATCGGATGCGTATAATACAAACTTCGACAGGAAATAGATCAAGAAGCAACAATAAGGAATATGTGAAGAACATTACCTTGCTTCCTAATTTTTTGCTTCTCATTGACAATGAGTGGTCTTTTCTCAACTGATGAAGGCTGATGTTGACTTGAGCTCCCAATTTGCATATTTTCAACTGATAGAACAAAGTTCGAATAGATCACGAAACTGGAAACAACATGTACACACCAAAAAAGATCACCAGAACAAATTCTCAACAAAAAAAAAAAGATCACCAGAACTTTACATTTGCACAGGTTATGAATCCTGGGCGGTAGTGGTATTAGCCCTAGCCCCAGCAAATCGCCTAGCCCCGGTGGCTTCGGCTCCCATTTGTCTATCACGATCTTCTTTCCCTTGTCCGTTGTCATCTTTTCCTTTTGCGAGTTCACATCTACCTTCTTTCTTTGACTTCTCTTCCTTTTGCGCGACAAATTCAGTACCATACTGCAAGAAGCAAACTTTTCTGTGAATTCCCGTGAAACAAACATCAAAAGAAGTCAACTTTCGCAAAAATTAAAAGAATTGTTCATGGAAATCAACATTTATGTTCTGTCCCTAGAGAACCCATTAATCTTTCTGCTAAAAAAAAAGAAAGATAATTGGTCAAAGAGCTTACGAGGGTGACGGTGAACTCGTTAAAACCCATTTCGCTTCCTTCTCCTCAGGCTCAGGGTTCTTTTCTTCTTCCATTTTCTTGGTCTTCGTCTCCTCTTCCATAGGGTCACTCCCTTCTTCCATTTTCTTGGTTTTCTCCTCTCCCTCTGGATCGTTTTCTTCGTCTTCCATTTTCTCGGTCGTCGCCTCCTCTTCGATAGGGTCACTTCCTTCTTCCATTTTCTTGTCTCTCGTCGTCTCCTCTTCGATATGGTCGCCTCCTTCTTCCATTTTCTTGGTCCTCTCCATTTTCTCGGGTACTTTTGAGTTCTAGTGAAGTGGTAGTTAAAGAGTTTTAACAGAATGGGGACTTGGGCGCCAAAAAGCTAAGGGAGGGAAATTAAAGAAACGCTTGAAATGGATGGGCTCGGAAATAACTAGAGGTGGGTTAATATACATACAATCCTTAATGGGCCTAGCAAGCCCATTTCATGAATGGTTCACGTTTACCCCAAGGTGTGTTTTGACTTTTTTTATTTCGAAACTATTCCATATTCGGAATAACACATGGCCAATTATTTCATACTAGATGTTCACTCGGTCGAATCTCGAGAAGTGTTTTGACTATTGAGTATAATGAAGATTTTATGGTCCTTAGTCAAGACCGAGAGCTAAGCCGGTGTGAAAATGTGATTAACGTTACGCAACAATATTGGACGGTGGAGTTTAATAGGCGAAATGTTGTCATGGACAAGTTTTCTATTAGACGTTTTATATTGACCAATATTGTCACACCATATACTTTTATTGGAAATATATTAAAAATATTACTTATAAGAAAAATGAAGATTTTATAGTGTATTGTACCTAAAAACTAAATGTAAATTATTGGTTTTGGTCGATTATGTTCTATCAACAACGATTTGAGTGAAAAAAAAAATCACCTCAGATGTCAATTATCTGTCAAATGGTAAATGGGTACTTTGAGTATCCAGAGATGTTCTCGTTATTCTCAATAATCTGGCTCGGTAAAAAATTGTTCGTTTTTGTTCTTAAAAGTATAAGCAATTCTGCTTGGCACCAATTCAGATTGCAGCAAGATCTTGTATATTTTGGAATATAGGGTCTGAAAAAAAAAAATTTAAGGTAAATATTACAACTAGTTACAATATTAAGGATTGAACCATTGACCTCCTTGAAGTTAAGCAACGCCTATACCACTAGGCCAAATACCCGTTGGCTACAGGGTCTGCAAATGCTAGACAAGAAGAATGCTAATTGCAGCAGATGACGCCTCTTGTCACAAAATTCAGCAGCAACGCCAAGAGATGATACTTGATCCAACGCATCCAAACTAGTAAGGTAAGTCCTCCATTATTGCCTCCTGTAACCAATTATTTGCTTAACCTGAAGTTTGTTTTAGCAGAGGATTGAGAAAAACTCTGCAATTAATTGCAGACAGATCTCATCTAACAAACACCCTCTTACAAATACAAGCAATCTATCTTCTCGACACCAACAAAAATTGCAACAAGAATCTATCTTCTCGACACCTCACCAATCAGAATACAAGGTCTGCAAATGTATATGTTGAACAATGGGTCAAACTTACAGATTCCATTATGTTGAACTTGGAATTAATCATTCATCATAATTATATCCATATCTATAGTTATATAACGATGAGATCTCTATAATTTGCTGTTAAAGAAGTGATTTCATAAACCAGTCCAAAAGATGAAAAGAAAACCAATCTCAAATTCACTCTAGAATATATGGTGCATTCTCTAACATTGAAAGAAGCAACTGAGATATGATATGCATGAATCTCTTATCTTCAAGAAACAAAAGACAACCATGTACAAATTGCATCAGATGCCTTTAAACTGTACAGTGTGTTTAAGCAAGACAATAAGCTTCTGCAGAAAACAATTCTATATAATGTTCGATCCAAAATAGCGTCGGCCCTAACTGCATTATGTATGAAGTTGACGGTGGAACAAATGTCTGCAGCAAGGCCAAAAGACTTCCAACCCAGACTAGTGAGGTAAGTCCTCCATTATTGCCTCCTGCAACCAGTCCGGAGCATTAAACGCATCCCATTCTCCCTCGCACTCCTGATGAAGTGCTCTACTAGCCAGGCAGTGAGCCAATCGATTCTCTTCTGCACTGATGTTAGCAAATTCTATTGTCTGAAAGTGAGTTGAAAGCACAAGACATTCATCCACGATCTCCCTCAAGTCGCCGGGTAACATCCTAGATACAGTTTCGAAATCTCGAAGATGCTGCACTACCTGCTCAGAGTTCATCTCAACAACTACCTCATTGTGACGAACTTTGTCACCCGTTTCAGCCCAGATTAATGCATTCCGTAGTGCTATGAGCTTTGCGGTATCTACGTGTGTTACAGGCTCCCATGTGTCTGCATTTGCAGCCAAAAAGCCGCCATCACTGTTCCTGACAACCGCACAAGTGGCCATCTTATGCTCGGATATTAGTCCTTCGACGTTCATCTTCAGCCATCCATTTTCTGGCGGCCTCCATCGACGAGGTCCATCTTCGGCCTTTCTCTCATTACGAGCAACCTCCAATTGAGGCAGCTGACTATCTTTCAAATCTGTCACCTCAACCTCTCCAATGCAACTAGGTTCCAGAACATTGGACTCCAAGACTGATGGACTCACAAAACTTCCAATTATCTCGAGAGGGAGCTGCTGAATTGTTTGGATATCCTCATAGGGGGCTGGTAAAAGTATATCCAATAGTAACCAGATCAAACCTTAGCAACTACTACCAGTAAAGAAAAAAGTAACCAGATCAAGAAGAAACCTATGTTTTCTGCAAAATTCGTTGAGAAACAGCATCGGATGCGTATAATACCCAGTAGTAACTTCGACAGGAAATAGATCAAGAAGCAACAATAAGGAATATGTGAAGAACATTACCCTGCTTCCTAATTTTTTGCTTCTCATTGATCATGAGTTGTCTTTGCTTTTCATTGACCTGAGTGGTCTTTTGATGTTCACTTGAGCTCCCAATTTGCATATTTTCAACTGATAGAACAAAAATTAGAATAGATCACGAAACTGGAAACAACATGTACACACCAAAAAAGATCACCAGAACAAATTCTCAACAACAAAAAAAAAAGATCACCAGAACTTTACATTTGCACAGGTTATGAATCCTGGGCGGTAGTGGTATTAGCCCTAGCCCCAGCAAATCGCCTAGCCCCGGCGGCTTCGGCTCCCATTTGTCTATCACGATCTTCTTTCCCTTGTCCGTTGTCATCTTTTCCTTTTGCGAGTTCACATCTACCTTCTTTCTTTGACTTCTCTTCCTTTTGCGCGACAAATTCAGTACCATACTGAAAGAACCAAACTTTCTGTGAATTCCCGTGAAATAAACATCAAAAGAAGTCAACTTTCGCACAAATTAGAAGAATTGTTCATGGAAATCAACATTTATGTTCTGTCCCTAGAGAACCCATTAATCTTTCTGCCAAAAAAAAGAAAGATAATTGGTCAAAGAGCTTACGAGGGTGAGGGTGAGGGTGACGGTGAACTCGTTAAGACCCAATTCGCTTCCTTCTCTTCAGGCTCGGGGTTCCTTTCCTCTTCCATTTTCTCGGTCTTCGTCTCCTCTTGCATAGGATCACTTGCTTCTTCCATTTTCTTGGTCTTCGACTCCTCTTGCATAGGATCACTTGCTTCTTCCATTTTCTTGGTTGTCTCCTCCTTCTCAGTGTCATTTTCTTCGTCTTCCGTTTTCTTGGTCGTCATCTCGTCTTCCATAAGGCCGCCTCCTTCTTCCATTTTCTTGGTTGTCTTCTCCTTCTCAGGGTAATTTTTTTCGTCTTCCATTTTCTCGGGTACTTTTGGGTTCTTGTGAAGTGGTAGTTAGGAGTCTAACAGAATTCGGGCGCCAACAAGCAAAAGGGGAGAAACTAAAGAAACGGTAGAAATGGATGGGCTAAGAAATATCAGGTGGGTTAATATAGATACAATCCTAAATGGGCCTAGCAAGCCCATTTCATGAATGGGTTTACCCCAGGGTGTGTTTTGACCTTTTTTATTTCCAAACTATTCGGTATTTGAAAAAACACATAACCAATTAATTTGTAAATAGCGAGTATATTTAGTATTGGATTTCCCGAATACTTGACACGTATCGTTGTGTTATTGGACAGTTTTTTTCCCTATTGTCATTTTTCTCCTTTGGGTTTTGCCACAATAGGGTTTTTAGTGAGGACTCAACTACAACCCATACAAATGTGCAGGGGAGTCGGCACTCGGGTGGGGGTTTGGGATCACCTGGGTCTTGGGGGAACAATTTGTAAATATTAGTAGTATATCAACTGCTATATATTAATTGATATAAGCAAAGGAATTTACAAAAAAGACTATAGTATAATGAATATTTTATGGTGTATTGTATCTGGAAACTAAATCAAAATTACTGGTTTTGGTCAATTCTGTTCCATCAACAACGATTTCAGTGCAAGAAAAAATATCTCAGATGTCAATTATATCTCAAATTATAAGTGGGTTTGTTTCTATTCTTAAAAGTGTAAGCAATATCACAGAATTTGTATATTTTTTTGAGGCCAAGTATCATCAATCATGACCCTTCAATAATAAGAATCCAGGGTCAGCAAATGCTAGACAAGAAGAATTCTAATTGGAGCAGGTAACAAAATTCTGCAGCAACGCCAAGTGATGATGAAGTGATCAAACGCATCCAAACTAGTAAGGTGGTCCTCCATTATTGCTTCCTATAAACAATCCGGAGCATCAAACGCGAACCATTCTCCCTCGCATCCGTGATGAAGTGCTCTACTAGCCAGGCAGTGAGCCACCTGATTCTCTTGTGCACTGACGCTAGCAAGTTGCATTTCCTGAAAGTGAGTTTCAAGCTCAAGACATTCATCCATGATGTCCCTCACGTGATCTGGTAATATCCGATATATAGCAGCAAAATCGCGAAGATCCTGCACTACATTCTCAGAGTTCAGCCCCACAACTACCTTGTCGTGACGCACTCTATCAACAATTTCAGCCCAGATTAAACCATTCCTTAGTGCTATAAGTTTTGCGGTATCGACGTGTGTTACGGGATCAAATGTCCCTGAAATTGCAGCCAAAAAGCCGTCATCGCTGTTCCTGACCTCGTGGCCATCCGATGCTCTGATATTAGTCCTTCCACGTTTTCCGGTGGCCTCCATCGACGAGGTCCATCTTCAGCCCTTCTCTCGTCACAATCAACCAACCTCCAATTGAGTCAAATTTCAAGCAAATTGGTTAAAGAGCTTACGAGGGTCCATTTTCTTGGCCGTCTCCTCTTCCTTAGGGCCACTCCCTTCTTCAGGGTCATTTTCTTCATCTTCCGTCTTCTTGGTCGCCGTCTCCTCTTCCATAGGGTCACTGGCTTCTTCCATTTTCTTGGTTGTCTCCTCTTCCATAGGGTACTTGAGGGTTCTGGTGAAGTGGTAGTTACGAGTTTTAACAGAATGGGATTTTTGGCGCCAACAAGCACTTTAGAAATGGATGGGCTCAGAAATAACTAGACGGTGATCTTGAGTGGGCCTCTCAAGCCCATTTCATGACTGGTTCGCATTTAGCCCAAGGTGTGTTTTCAACATTTTTCGTTGAAACTATTTGGTATCCGAAAGGCAATAACTTCTAGACTGTACGGTTGCAGGAAAACGGGGGAAAGGAAGAAAACCCAATTGTGTTTTTTCAGAACTACTTAGTATCATTCTCATGCAAATTTAATTATTCATAAAAAGATGCTAAAAGTATCCAATTCCAGATTGGTCAATTCTGTTCCACCAACAACGATTTTTGTACAAGGAAAAATATCCCAGATGCCAATTATCTATCAAATGGTAAATGGATTTGTTTTATATATTGTGAGGCCAAGTATTCTGCAAATGCTAGAGAAGAAGAAAGCTAATTGCAGCAGGTGACGCTTCTTGTCAAAAAAAAAATTCTGCAGCAAGGCTAAGAGATGATGAGATGAACACTTCCAGGTTCCAACCCCAACTAGTTAGGTAAGTCCTCCATTATTGCCTCCTGTAACCAATCCGGAGCATCAGACGCATCCCATTCGCCCTGGCATCCCTGATGAAGCGCTCTACTAGCCAGGCAGTGAGCCACCCGATTCTCTTCTGCACTGACGTTAACAATTTGCACTTCCTCAAAGTGAGTTACAAGCACAAGACATTCATCCACGATCTCCCTCAAGTCGCCGGGTAACATCCGATGTACGGTCTCAAAATCTCGAAGATGCTGCACTACTTGCGCAGAGTTCACCTCCACAACTACCTTGTTGTGACGTACTCTGTCACCAGGTTCAGATTCAGCCCAGATTAACACATTCCTTAGTGCCACGAGTTTCGCAGTATCTACATATGTTAGAGGATCCCATGTCTCTGAAACAGCAGCCAAAAGGCTACCATCACTGCGCCTGACCACAACACCCGTGGCCGTCATATGCTCCGATATTAGTGCTTCCACGTTCATCTTCAGGCATCCATTTTCTGGTGCCCTCCACCGACGAGGTCCATCTTCAGCCTTTCTCTCGTCACAAGAGACCTCCAACGTAGGCAATTGACTATGCCGATCAGGAAATAATATTTCCTCTTCTAAAAAGGAAGAAGAAAACTTGCAAGTTAGTTACTGAACTTTTAGGATATCCGCTTTCTGGAAAGGCTTTAAATGAATGACAACGGGAGCTAACTAGAGAATCTGCATAGGGGGATGGTAAAATTATATGCAATACTATTAACCAGATCAAGAAGCAACTGGAACTTAACTAGAGAACAAGTTTCTCAGTTTTCTGCAAAATTCCAGCATCGGTGGCATATAAATTGGCAATAGTAAGTTAAACAGTAGATAGATCAAGAGGCAACAGAAAGGAATATACGAAGAACTTTACCCAGCTCGCCAAATTCCTGCTCCTTATGGATCATGGCTGATGAGCACTTGAGCTCCCAACTTGCATACACCAAAAGCAACCACAACAGCGTGAAAACGTTAAGGCTATGACACTGGCTCTCGTGCTTTCAAAAGGGGTTGTGCGAGAGCACTGGGTTACAATATATAGTGATTTACACATTCAAATACACGCTAGAGATGATGATAATATAACAACAGAGTCATATTTGAACTAGAGTTGTTAGGATTACGATAAGACTCAAATAGCTGATGAGATGAGGCCGAGGACAACTGGAAGACGAGAATTGCGAGCAGAGGATATAGTATCCTTATCAAACAGAACAAGCTCGCACTTATCCTAACCAAACTTTCTCTAAGTTCCCGTGAAACAAAACATGAAAAGCAGTCAACTTTCAAGCAAATTAATAGAATTGCTCATGGAAATAAACAATTTTGTTGTTTCCTCTAGAAAACCCAATATTCTTTCTACCAAATAAGAATTCCCAACATTCTAATTACAGGGTGGTATGACCATGACCCCATTTCACTCAACGAATTGCAAGCACCAAAAAGCAGCCATATTTCAAGAAAATTACTGGTAAAAATCAACAATTTCTCTTCTTTCCAGAGAAAACCCAACATTCTTTTTATCCTTTTAGGTGGGTAAAGAGCTTACTCTGTCTCCTCATGATCAGGGTAACTTTCTGCGTTCATTTTCTTCCCAGGGTTTTAACAGAGGCATCTCCTTGCCGGGGTTTAATAAGGGACAGGTGGGTTAATTAATGTACCATACGATCCTGAATGGGGGCCCATTTCATGACTTGGTTCACGTTTGGCCCAATGTGTGTTCCGTCGTTGAAGGGGCAATGTGTGTTTTTATTTTTTCTATCTTGAAATTATTTGATATTCGAATAAATTCTTTACCAATTGATTCACTGGGTTAGATTGATTAAAGTCGAGGTGTGTTTTTTTTTTTGAACAAAGTACTATCGTTTTTACAGTGAATAATTAAACATAAAGAACGAATGTGAAAAAATTAGTATTTTTTAACGGTCCTCTATTTTCTTTAGAAGTAAATTTTTTATTGATGTATGTAACTCGCGATCTTACAGCCGCCGACCTCGTTAAAATCCTGATGCGATAAATTTATTGGGATAAAATTCGCACCAGGAAAAGAGCATCGTCGATAACACCACGAGTACAAAGTTCCTTTTTGATCCCTTGATACAATCTAAGATATCTAGTCCGGACTATACACAAGAGTTCCCTAGCCTAAGATTTCCATAGCAAAAGATCCAAACGGCAATTGCTATAAAAACCGAAGACAATTAAAAAAAAAAGGCGAAGCCCAAAACCTGTAAGTCTACCCGGCCCATGAGCCCAAAAAGTCCTCTAATTCATTTTTTGTTTGGATTAACCAACAAAAATAATCCACGTGACAATAGGTTTGCGACCTGCAGAATCGTTCACAGTTGACAAACTTTCTGCAATCCTTAAAACTGATCTCATATCGTAAAAATATAAGCAATTGATTTTCTAGACACAAACACATATTGGCAACTAGTATTTGTATATTTTGTATATGTATCATCATCATCAATCATATAAGCGTAATCCTATCTGTGGAAGTAGTATTATGTATGAAGTTGAAGAGTGGAAAAAAAAATTGCAGCAGCTGCACATCTCTTTTCACAAAATTCTGCAGCAAGACTAACAGATGATAACTGCAGATAAACGCTTCCGGCCCGAACTAGTCAGGCAAGTCCGCGGCTATTGCCTCCTTCAACCAGTCTGGAGCATTAGATGTAAACCGTGATCCCTCACATTCCTGAACAACTGCTTTACTAGCCAAGCAGTAAGCCAGCCTATTCTCTCGAGCACTGACGTTGGCGAATTTCATATCCGAAAAGCGAGATGCAACGGAAAGACAAATTTCCAGCGAGTAGCATAACTCAATGTCATCGCATATCAGTGTACGTAACTTCTTAAACTCTGCAAGAAATTCCACAATCAGACTACAAGTCAGCTCCACAAGCACCTTCTGGTGATGGAACATGACAAAATCTTCACCAAAACTTAACGCTTTCTTTAAAGCTCGGGCTTTTGCATTCAGTGGATCTTTTTCGGGCTCATAGCACGCCGAGATCGCAGCCAAAGCGTGGCCGTTGTCCTCCCTGACAACCGCGCCCATCGCCATCATATGATCTAAATTTATTGCTTCCACGTTCATCTTCAGCCATCCCTTGGGTGGTGGAGTCCACGTACGAGGTCGACTCCGAGCCAGCTCTACAATCGTTGATATCTGCAATATATCCAATGGCCTAACGGCTGCCTGTTCAAGAAGCAGCAACGCTTTATTCAGAGTAGCATCTGGATCCGGAGCTATATGCTGGTCCTCGTGCTCATTTCTCGCTTCCCACAAAGACCAACAGATGAACACAAACAAGGACAGGTCGATGTCATCCTTAAGGACCCGTGTGGCATCACGCAAGAACTCCCTGAAAGTTGATGAAGATAGATGAACAACACGCAACGACAACCAGCTCGTTGACCAGACTGCTGAAGCATGATGGCATTCCTTAAAGCAATGCATCGTCGTCTCTATGTCGCCACAAAGAGAACAATGTAAACTGTATCTCCAGTCTATGGCACCCACCGCTGCCCTCACCGGCAACCTCCCGTCACAAGCAATCCCGCAGAATCGTTTGTACTTGTTAGAAATCTTCAATGAAGACAATCGTCTACTAGGCCAATCAGCAGCATCCAGTGGTTCTGACAACACCAAAAAGTATATGAAACAGTAAGCAGATCAAGAAGCAACAGAAAGGAACATGTGAGGAGCATTACCCCGCCTGCGTCCTCGAACAGACAGCGGCATAGGATCCCATGAATTCCCGATTTTCACCAGATTAACTGATAGCACAAATAACATAGAATTTACTGTTAAAAACATTCATCCAATCAATGAAAAACCCACCAAAAGCAACAGGTATCATCCTCGGCGCAACTACAATATCTACTTATGAAGCAAATGCTTCAAGTTCAGATGAAATACATCAAGAAACAGAAAATAACAGCTACGCACCAAAAGAATACGCAACAGAACACGTTCTGACCCTAAGCGCTTCCTTGCTCACCTCGGCGTCCCCTTCGTCTTGCGATTTCCTGGATAGAAAACTTATCAACACAATTCACTTTCTGTAACCATTCAAGAAACGAACATCAAAATCACTCATCTTTGAAGCAATTTTGTTCTTTCCCTCCCTAGAAAACCCAACATATTGATCCTCTTAGTTACAACTACCTAAAAAAGCACTAGCCTTGAGACATTATTACTTGCAAGAATTAAAATTTATCAACATTCCCATGAAACCAACCTCAAAAGCAGGCAACTTTCAAGCAAATTACAATTTCCGGTCGATCCTCGTAATTTCTGCTAAGAAAAAAAATGAAAGGGGATATGGGGACCTTATCTTTTTCCCCTTAGGGTCATTGTCTTCTTCCATTTTCTTGCTTCCTCGAGGCTCCTCGTGAGATGGTCGTTAAGAGTTTTAACAGAAAAGTATTTTTGGGCGCCAAGAAGCAAAGAGCCGGGGAACAACAAAAGAAAATGGAGAAATGGGTGGGCTCCTCGGAATTATAACAGGCGATGTGGGTTATTTACATATATATGATCGTGACTGGGCCTTAAAAGCCCATCTCGTCAACCACTTGAGCGATTTTTTATTTATTTATGAAATCTCTTTATTCGGAGTAGAGTAATATCTAGTCCTATCTCCTAAGAAGAGTAAATATTTAGATTGGTTAGTGGTCTTCCAGCTATTTAATTTTAGACTGGTTAGTGGTCTTTTTATATTATTTTATTTGTGTTAATGATGGCTCTTTATTTTTGAATTGTTCAATTTTTTTTATCGGTTAATGATGGTTCATTATATTATGTTTTCTATAGGATTCTATAAATACTTCTTTCATATCTTAAAACAAGGGCCCAATTTTTTTTTTGTAGAAAATTTATATTGACATGGTATAGAATACACGATTGGCATCTCGAAAATGAAGTTATTTATATTTATCTCTATATGGTTACAAGTTGTTTATAATTCTATTTTATGACACCAACCAACAGAGATTTTGCTGTAAGAATTTGTATATTTTGAGGTATTAAAATCATCATCAACCAAGACCCTTTACCGATAGAACCGAGGGGGTCTGCAAATGTATATGCCACAAAATTCTGCAGCAATCCTATCTCATAGTAAACAAACTACAACCATCGGTTTGATACCAAATAGTAAACTAACTATTTGGTATTTGAACAAATACCTAACCAATTAATTCACACCAGATATTTATCGGGTTGATTGATTAAATATAAAGAATGTGTGTGTAAAAATAGTATCTTTTGATAGTCCTCTAATTATGGATCCTATTATATATGTTATCTGAAAACTTATAGAAACTAACAATTATTCCAACTGTTCCATCAACATATTCCAACTGCATATAACCAACAATTATTTGCTTAACCTGAAGTTTGTTTAAGCAGATGATTGAGGAATTCTCTGCAATTAATTGCAGACTGATCTCATCTAACACCTTAAAAACACAAGCAATTCATCTTCTTGACACCAACAAAGATTGCAACTTCTTCTATAAAAAAAACAAAGAGTGCAACAAGAATTTGTATATTTTGTGTATGGACCAATCATAATATAGGGTCTGCAAATTTACATGTCACAATAGCAAAATCTCATCTTTGATTGTATACTAACTAAAACAATCTCTGTGATACATGTACAATACTATGTATGAGTTGAAGAATGCTTATTTGCAGCAGAGGGATACTCCTTGTTACAAAATTTCTGCAGCAATGCCATAAGATGATAATAGCAAGGCTTCCAAACCCAACTAGGGAGGCAAGTCCGCTGTTATCGCCTCTTTCAACCATTCCGGAGCATCCAGCGTGAGCCATGTTCTACTAGCCAAGCAGTAAACCAACCTATTCTATTGCTCGCCGACCTTGGTAAAAATTTCATAGTCCGAAAGCAAGATGCAGCAGGAAGACAAGTTTCCAGCGAGTTGTGCACCTCATTGCACACGACATTGCCTAATTTCTGAGTATCTTCAAGACAATCCACTATCGGTTCAGAAGTCAGCTCAACGACGACCTCCTGGCTACACATCAAGGCACCAATTTTGCACAAGAGTAAGGCTTTCTATAGAGCTAAGGCTCTCGCAACCAGTGCGCATCTTTTAGGCTCATAGCACGCCAAGACTGCACCCACGACGCCACCATTTTCGTCCCTCATAACCACGCCCATCGTTGTCATACGCTCTGTCTTAATTGCTTCGACATTTATCTTCAGCCATTCCTTCGGTAGTCGACGAGGTCCGGACATGGCCTTCTCTGTATTCTCTGATATCAGCAACTTATTCTCCTCCCAACGAGAGGATTTTTCAAGAAGCAGCAATGCCTTTTTCAGAACATACGCTACTCTACATGCTTATTTCTCGCTTCCCACAAAGACCAACAGATCCAAGAAAAACAAGGTTAGCTCGCTGTCATCAAGGACCCTTGCTGCATCAGACAAAGAACTCCCTGAAAGTTGAAGAAGAAAGCTGAACAACACACGACGACAACATTGACCAGACTGCTATAGCATGATGGCATTCCTTGAAGCAATGAATCGTCGTCGCCACAACAAGGACAATCCAAATTGTACAACCAGTCTTTGGCACCCAGCACTGCCCCCACCAGCAACCAATCGTCGTCACAAGCAAAAGCTTGCAGAATCGTTTATAACAGTCAAGAACCTCCAATGAAGACAGTCTACTATCCCAATCAGCATACCATGATTCTGACCACACCAAAAACATACAAGAAAGTTAATAAATGCACAGGAAATGTATAGTTTCTCTTGATTAAGTGCGAATCATCATCAAATGTACAAAACCAACCAACATTTTGACATAACAATTCGAGCCTTAGAAACTACAATTGGCATAAAACATCTACTTATGAAGCAGCTGTTCTAGGTTCAGATGAAATGGCAACAGAAAGGACACGCCAAGATCTTTACGTCCGAAATCTTGATCTTTACCGTTAACTGACAACAGAAGTAACAGCCAAGTTGTGATTTCATCCAAAGAAAACTTATTATCAGAATGTGCAACAGAAAAACAACAGATATAAAATTAGCCTTGAGACATTCTTACTATTAGATATAAAATAGTTTTCATAGCTATTTTATATCCAACGTAAGATGATTTATACCAATTTGGTGCGTTTCATGTAACATTTGATAAAAATAATAAAACATCTACTTATCCGATATAAACAGTTTAGATTAGTAGCCTTCGTCAAGACCAAAAGCTTTTGTTCTAATGATATACGGAAATGAGGAATGACTAGGATTTAAATATGTAAAAAAAAAACTATATTTTGACTTACCAGATGGTGGTCTTGTATAAAAAAAAAAAATCAACAATAATTAGATTGTGGCAGCTGCCCCTACTATAATCGTTCACAGTTGAGAAACTTTCTGCAATCCTTAGACTGATTTCATACCGTAAAAATGTAATCAATTGATCTTCTTGACACAAACACATATTGGCAACTAGAATTTTTATTATATTTCGTATATGTCACAATAGCGTATGGAAGTATTGTGTATGAAGTTGAAGAGTGGACAAAAATTGCAGCAGGTGCACATCTCTTTTTCAACAAATTCTGCAGCAAGGCGAACAGATGATAACTGCAGAAGTATCATGCAACAGATAGAACGCTTCCGGCCCCAATTAATCAGGCAAGTCCGCGGCTATTGCCTCCTTCAACCAGTCCGGAGCATCAGATGTAAACCCTGGTGATTCCTTCCATTCCAGAAGAAGTGCTTTACTAGCCAAGCAGTAAGCCAGCCTATTCTCTCGAGCACTGACCTTGGCGAATTCAATTTCCGAAAAGCGAGATGCAACGGAAAGACTAATTTCCAGCGAGTGGTGCAACTCATTGCATAACTCCGAACGTACCTCCTCAAATTCTGCAAGACACTCCACTATCAGATTAGAAGTCAGCTCCACGAGCACCTTCTGCTGACCCAACATGATGATACCATTTTCAGCACAGCTTAACGCTCTCTCCAAAGCTACGGCTTTTGCAGTCAGTAGATCTTTTTCGGGATCATAGCGCGCTGAGATTGCAGCCAAAACGTGGCCTTTGTCTTCCCGGAAAACCGCGCCCATCGCCATCATATGCTTCAAATTTATGGCTTCGACGTTCAGCTTTAGCCATCCCCTCGGTGGTGGACTCCACGTACGAGGTCGACTCCAAGCCAGCTCTGCATTCGTTGATATCAGCAATTTATCCCTTTCCCAAAGTGAAGTAGTCTGTTCAAGAAGCAGCAATGCTTTATCCAGAGTATCAGCTGGATCCCGGGTAATATGCTGCTCCTCGTGCTCATTTCTTGCTTCCCACAAAGACCAACAGATCAACACAAACAAGGATAAGTCCCTGTCATCATCAAGGACCCTTGTGACATCACGGAAGAACTCTCTGAAAGTTAATGCAGATAGATGAACAACACTCAACGACAACCGGCTCATTGACCATACTGCTGAAGCATGAGAGCATTCCTTCAAGCAATGCATCGTCGACTCTACTTCACCACAACGAGAACAATCTACACTGTAGGTCCAGTCTTCAATAGCATCCACCACTGCTGCCCTCACCGGCAACCAATCGTCACAAGCAAGTTTGCAGAATTGTTTGTACTTGTTAGGAACCTTCAATGAAGACAGCCTAACGTGCGAATGCCAATCATCATCCAATGATTCTGACAACACCAAAGAACATGCAAGTTGGTTACTAAATATTTTCACATGCTTTCTGGAAAGGCATCAATGGAAAAGTTCTGCTTCTCTTGATTAAGTGAGAATGTCCATCAGTTTACAAAACCAACATTTGATGCCCTAAGAAACCGCACATGAGAATGACAAAAGTATATGCAACAGTAAGCAGATCAAGATGCAACAGAGTGGAACACGAGAAGAGCTTTACCGGGCCTGCGTTCTCCAACAGACAGCGGCATATGCTTACTTGAATCCCCAACTTCCACACGATTATTAACTGATAGCACAAATAACATAGAATTTGTTGTTAAAAACATTCATCCAATCAGTGAAATACCCACCAAAAGCAACAGGTATGTATCATCCTTGGCGCAGCTACAATATACATACAATATCAAGAAACGGAAAAGAACAGGTACGCACCAAAAGTATACGCAGTATAACAAATTCTGACCCTACGCGCTTCCTCGGCGTCCCCTTCGTCTTCAACTTCTTCCCTGGAAAGAAAACTTATCAACACCATTCCACTTTCTAGTGGTCAACCAGTTGCAAGAAAGGAACTTTCTGTAACTATGCAATAAACAAACATCAAAAGCACTCATCTTTCAACCAATTTCATATCCACTTAGTTACAACCTAAAAAAGATCTAGTCTTGATACATCCTCACTTGAAAGAATGAAACTTTATGAACATTTCCATGAAACCAACCTCAAAAGCAGTCAACTTTCAAGCAAATTACAAGTCCTACTCAAGGAAATCAACAAATTTTTGTTCTTTCCTAAGATAACCCAATATTTTGATCCTCGTAATTTCTGCTCAGGAAATAAAATGAAAGGGTGGAGATGGGTACCTTATCTTCTTCCCCTTAGGGTCATTGTCTTCTTCCATCTTCTTGCTTCCTTCCTCAAGGCTCCTCGTGAGATGGTCGTTACGAGTTTTAACAGAAAGGTTTTTTGGGCGCCAAGAAGCAAAGACCTGGGAAACAAAACAAAACAAAATGGAGAAATGGGTGGGCTCCTCGGAATTATAACAGGCGATGTGGGTTATTTACATATGATCGTGAATGGGCCTTAAAAGCCCATCTCGTCAACCAGTTAGGCGGTTTACATGGGCCCACTATGTGATCGTCAAGCAATCTTTTAAAGAAATTTCTATTTGGAATTAAACATCGTGGGATCTTATTTTAGGAGTTAGATTGGTTAATATTTTTTGAGTTATTTTTTTCCCAAAAATGTAAATCATTCATGTAACTTGAGTGATGGACTAGTAATAGAAAATAGAAGATTGGAGAATAATATGCATTCCTGATTTTTTTTTCCTATTTCAATTATTCAAGAAACAAGGTAAATATATATTCTTTTTAAATTGTTTATTTTTCTTGTCTGTTGCTGGTGGTTCATTCTATAAAATTTTCTACATGATTCTATAAATGCTTCTTTCGTATCTTTTATCAAGGGCCACCCATTTTTTTTATATGGAGAATTTATATTGACACGGTAGAATACAGTTTGCCATGTTGGAAATGAAGTTCTTTATCTATACGTAGTTTACAAATTGTTTATAATTCTATTTTATGACACCAACAGAGATTGCTGTAAGAATTTGTATATTTTGAGGAACCAAGTATTATCAAAGAAAGAAGGTCAAGCCCAAAGAAGAAATTGTATAGAGATTGCAAATGTATATGTCACAGAAGCAATCCTATCTCATACTAAACTAATTAAAACAATCGGTTTGAAACATTGTACTGTAATATTGTCACAGATTCTGCAGAAAAGCCATGGTTGCAACAGACCAATGCAGATAAACGCCTACTGCAACCAATCCGGAGCATCCAGCGAAACGAATGACACTTCACCAATTTGAATACAAGGTCTGCAAATGTATGTCTGTAAATGATAACTAACTAGAGCAATCGGTGTAGTACGAAAGTGCGAAGAATGCTAACCACGCCTACGAGAAGGCTTGGTCACAAAATTCTGCACAAGCAAGTATAAAAGTTGGGCGGCCTACGAGAAGGCTTCTTTCCGAGTACCAGCAATGCCTTCTTCACAATAGCATCGGGTTCAATGGCCGTACCCTTGTGTTCATGGTCATTTCTTGCTTCCCACATATACCAACAGATCAACACAAACAAGGACAGGTCGTAGTCATCCTCCAAGACCCTCATCGCATCGCATAAGAGCTCCCTGAATGTTGAAGCATGGAGCAGAAGAACTAGCCACGACAACGGGCTCGCTGTCCATACTAGTATAGGATTAGAACATTCCCACGCGCAATGCAACACCGTCTCCACGTCCTCACCGCAAAAGGGACACGTTGAATCGATGCTCGTGTCCTTGGCACCCAGCACTGCCCTCACCACCAACTCCTCCTCACAAGCAAGCTTGATGAATCTTTTGCATTTGATAGGAATCTCCAACGAAGACAATCTACTATACCAGTGAAAATCCTTAGGTTCCACAGCTCTGCGTTGATTATATGATGATTCTGACCCAAAAAAACATGCAAGTTGGTTACTGATAGCACAAATAACACAGGCAATACGGTTAAACACTCTCGTTCGATCTCGTGTTTAAATGCATCGATGTACCATCAAAGCAGAGCAAATGCTATGTGTTTGTATCACACCACAAGCCTAAAGAAAAACGCTAGAAATGATAAATGCAACAATGTACCCATCTTGCTAATTTCTGGCTTCTTATGGATTACGATTGGTGCATGCTCTCCCATAACCTCACGTGACATTGGCCCATGACAACTCGAGCTCCCAACTTGCATACGATCAACTGATATCACAAAATTAGAACAGATCAAGAAACAGAAAAACAACAACAGCAGAACAAGTTCTGGTTTTTTTCTGCACTCGTCTCGTCTTCTTCAGTGAACAGCATTGGTTGCATATAATAATACGCAATAGTAACTTAAACAGTAAATAGATCCTTATGGAGCAATATACGAACAACTTTACCCAGATTGCTAAATTCTTGCTCCTTGTGGATCATTATGAAACAGAGAAACAACAGGCATACACCAAAAGCAACCACAAGAGCGTGAGGACCCAAAACCTAAACCTTAAGGATATTACACCGCCTCTCGTACTTTTAAAGGGAGTCGTAGTCGTATATATATATATATATATATATATATATATATATTCAAATACATGCTAGAGATAATGATAAGAGAACAATAGATGCAAATTTGAACTAGAATTGTTGGGATTATGATAGGACTCAAGGCCGAGGACAACTGAAAATTGCGGGCAGAGGATAGATACAGTAAGTATCCTTCCTTATCAAACAGAACAAGCTCGCATTTATCCTTACCAAACCAAACTTCAAAAGCAAACTACTAAAAGAATTGGCAAATTAAAAGAATTATTCATGTAAATAAACAATTTTGTTGTTTCCTCTAGAAAATCTAATATTATTTCTATCAAAACAATCACCAAAAGCAGCAGCCATATTTCAAGAATGTTACTCGTAAAAATCAACATTCCCGAGAAAACCCAACATTCTTTTTTCCCTTCCATTTTGTTGGGTGGTCAAGAGTTCTAACATAGAGGAACCTCCTCCTCGGGGTTGAAGGTCCCAACGTGTGTTTTGACTTTTCGATTAACAAACACTTCACCAATTAATTCACGCCCGATATTTAATGGGTTGATTGATTAAAGTGTGTTTTGATTCTTAATCTCTCTCTTCTAAAGGGCCTTCTCAAAAAAGACTAATCCAAGTTAGCTAAGATGATATATATAACTTGTATTTTTCTTTTCTTTTTTTATACCATCTAATATTCGGTCCACTGGGTTCGACTAATCCAGATTCGAGACGGGTATGACTTTTGAAAGGTGGCAAAGTAGCTCTCTCAACAATTATTTAACACTGATGTGTTCCCAAAGACTCGTATTCTCACCAGTTGATTTAAGTATTTGTTGATTTATATTTTCCTAATTAAGAATTGAATACAGTTTGGCATCTTGGAAATGAAGTTATTTATCTATATATGGTTACAAATTGTTTATAATTCTATTTTATAATACCAAGAGAGATTGCTGTAAGAATTTGTATACTTTGAGGGACCAAGTATTATCAAAGCCCAAAGAAGAATTTGTATAGAGATTTCAAATGCAAATATCACAGTAGCAATTCTATCTCATAGTAAACTAACTAAAACAATCAGTTTGATACATTGTACTGTACTACCTACTGTCACAAAAATCTGCAGCAAGACCATGGTTGCAACAAACCAATGCAGATAAACGCCTCCTGCAACCAATCCGGAGCTTCCCGCGCAACTATGACGCTTCACTAATTCGAATACAGGGTCTGCAGATGTATTATATGTCTGTAGTATAAAGTGCGAAGAATGCTAACCGCGCCTACGAGAATCACAAAATTCTGCAGCAGCAAGTATAAAAGTTGGGCGGCCTACGAGAAGGCGGCTTCTTTCCGAGTGACAGCAATGCCTTGTTCACAATAGCATCAGGGTCCATGGCTGTACCCGCCTCCTGTTCATGGCCATGTCTTGCTTCCCACATATACCAACAGATCAACACAAACAAGGACAGGTCGTAGTCGTCCTCCAAGACCCTCATCGCATCGCATAAGAGCTCCGTGAATGTTGAAGCACGAAGCAGAAGAAGTAGCCACGACAACGGGCTCGCTGACCATACTAGTATAGGATTAGAACATTCCCACAAGCAATGCAACACCGTCTCCACGTCCTCACCGCAAAAGGGACACATTGAATCGATGATGCTCGGGTGGTCCTTGGCACCCAGCACTGCCCTCCCCACTAGCTCCTCCTCCTCCTTCTCCTTCTCCTCCTCACAAGCAAGCGTCATGAATCTTTTGCATTCGATAGGAATCTTCAATAAACACAATCTACTATACCAATGTAAATCCTTAGGTTCCACAATTCTGATTTGATGAATATATGATGACGATTCTGACCACACCAAAAGAAAAATATTATGCAAGTTGATTAGTGAATATTCTGATGATCACATGCTTTTCAAAATGTTATGAAGATAACATATGAAGATGAAGATGAAGATGATGATGATGATGAAGAACTAGTTTACCCTGCAGCCTGAAAATTTTTTGCATCTCATGGATCGAGAGTGGTGGTGTCCTCTCTCCAATAACTAGACCATGCGGCGGCAACGTATGACTCCTCCTCAAACTCCCGACTTGCTTACGGTGGTCAACTGATATCAATCACAAAATTAGAACAGATCAAGAAACAGTAATTTCAATATTAATAATAGATCAAGAAGAAGCAATAATAATAGAAAGGAAGGAAGAATTTTTTACCCATCCTGCTAATTTTTTTGTGCTTCTTCTTCTTCTTCTTGTTATGGATGATCATGATGAGTGGTGCATGCTCTCCAATAACCTCACGTGACCCTGGATGATGATGACTTGAGCTCCCAACTAGCATAGGGCCAACAACTGATATATCACAAAAATTAGAATAGAATAGATCAAGAAACAGAACAAGTTATTCTGGTTTTTCTTCTGCAGCCACCCAATCTTCTCTTCAAGTATATGACTGACTGACTGACAAAAGGGTCACGAGAACATTACATTTTATGCTTCGGCGATGATAAAAACATCGCGGATCCGGCTCTTTCTTAATCAACTTTTTGGCATCATCATCCCCTTCGGGTTTTGCCACCATCTTCCTGGAAAGAAAATATATTTGATCATGTCCCATTTCACTTCCTAAGTCAACAACTAGTTGCAACTTTTCCTACATTCCCGTGAAACCAACCACAAAACTTTCAACAAATTTGGTCAAAAGAGAGAGAGAAGAGCTTACGTGGGACTTGTTGTATCATCTTCTTCTTCCTCGGCGTCACTTTCTTCTGGCATTTGCTTCTCGGGGTTCCTTTCGTCTTCCATCTCCTTCCTTGTCTCCTTCTCCTTGTCAGAGTTCCTTTCTTGTTCCATTTTTCTTGGTTAGTTTTAACACGAAGGCATTTGATTTTGGGCGCCAAGAAGCCAAGGGAATGAATATAGAAATAGAAAAAATGTGGAAACTGATGGGCCCACAGATAGGTTAATATACTCCCAAAAGGACCTTGCAGGCCCATCGGGTTAGGCCCATGGCGTGTTTGGTGACAATGTTTAATTACTATCTTAGTTGCGAGTATTGTGTACTTGTTTATATAACAACAGTAAAAACGGTAGTTTCGTTTTGAAAAATTGAATTAAAAGTATTTCTTTATCGTTTCGAAAAAAAAGTCTGGGGATTAAAAAATTATGTATAAGAATAGTTGACCAAACGATATATCAATCAGCTCAATTTTTTAAAATTTGGAGACTAATAAGCTATGAATAAATCTGATCTTAATACATTATATCCAATTTTAAAATTTTATGAGTTCTTTTCCCAAAATAAAATTCTGGCCTTCCAGGCCACCGTTAATTATTTCCAAAATAAATATCGAAATATTTATTAATGACACCGAGTTGCGCGTGAGGAAAGTAATCTCAGAGACCAGTAATTTACTTAACCTGAAGGACGACGTTTAATTATGTGACCGTTGACCAGGTCAAACTAAATAACGTGGCTCATCACCAATTTAATTAAAGAAACAGTGACTTGTGTATAGGAAAGGTATTTTTTATAAGTAAAATTTTATATATCACCACAAGTACATGT
Organism: Hypericum androsaemum; assembly: GCA_963995505.1. Taxonomy (NCBI): domain Eukaryota; kingdom Viridiplantae; phylum Streptophyta; class Magnoliopsida; order Malpighiales; family Hypericaceae; genus Hypericum; species Hypericum androsaemum. Next base: position 21,520,468 of record OZ023182.1, on the reverse strand, counting down.
TACATTTGTTCTTCATATCGAATACAAAGCGTCTAATACTAGTTATACTGTTAGAACTAATTCACCCAAATTATATTTTTTTTATAAGTAAATTTTATTTATCTAGAAAAAAATTACCAAAATAACAAATTGTTATACTTACTATTATAGTAAGATTAGTACTTGTAATCACTTATCACCCGGAAAAAAACCGTGCTAATACATTATATATCAACTACTAAATGAGTTTGATTTGCTTAGCCTGTGTGTGTTGTTTAAGCAGAGGTTTGATTTTGATCCATGAATTGAGGAACTCTCTCTCTCTGCAATTTTTAAGCAATTGATGTAATTGACACCAGCACAAGTTGCAACAAGACTCTCTATATTTTGTGCTGCCAAGTAATCCTCTGGAAATTGAAATGCAGGGTCTTCGAAATGTATTAATATGTCACAATAGCATAATCCTATTTTTTTTGAAGTTCATGTATGAAGTTGACAAAAATGCTAATTGCAGAAGGTGACAATAATTCTGCAGCAGGTGACAAATCTTGAAGCAGAATAGTGCGGATAAAGGCTTCGAATCCCGACTAGTGAGGCACGTCCGCTATTATCGCCTCTTGCAACCACTCTGGAACATCCGGCGCAATCCATGATCCCTCGCATTCCTTACGCGCTGCTAAACCAGCCAAGCCGTAAGCCAGCCTATTCTCTTGATCACTGGCATTGGCAAAATGCGGAGTCCGAAAGCGAGATGCAATGAGACGACAGTGTTCGAGCGGGTTGCGTAACCTATTAGGTAACCCCAAAGATGTAGCCGCCCCAGGATGATAAAAAAAAACCACTATCCGCGATGGAGTCACCTCGACGATTACCTTCTGATGATGGATCATGGCACTATTTTCCGCCCAGATTAACGCTCTCGTTAGTGCTAAGGTTTGTGCAAGCAGTAGATCGCCTAGAGGATACTTTCTTGACACAGAGACTGCAGCAAAAAACCGGCCATTATCGTCTCTGACCACTGCACCCATCGCCATCATACGCCCTGATAAATATGCTTCCACATTCATCTTGAGCCATCCGTTCGGTGGTCGCTTCCACTGACCAGGTCCGCACCTGGCCATATCTCGCAGCAATTTATCCTTTACCCAACGGGAGGACTTTTCAAGCAATAGCAGTGCATTTCTCAGAATATCTGCCGGGTTCGGGACTATTCGATGCAGTACATAATCATTTCTTGCTTCCCACAGAAACCAACAGATGAACACAAACAAGGATAGGTCCTTGTCATTGTTCAAGACCCTTGTCATAGTACGTAAGAATTCCTTGAAAGTTGAAGAAGAAATCCGAGCAACACGCAACCACAACGGGCTCATAGACCATACTTCCATAGCATGAGCGCATTCCCTCAAACAATGCATCATCGTCTCTTCTTTCTCAGCACAACAAGGACACACTAAATCAAGTCCTTGCATAATTTTCTCATCAGATGCATCCTTGCAGAATTTTATGTATTTGTCAGGAACCATCAACTTAGACAGTCTTTCCTGCCACGCGGCATCCTCAGGTTCAACAGCTCCGAATCGATTATCTGATGATGATGAGAAGATCAAATTGGACATCAAATTTACAAATGCAAAGGTAAATGGCAATCAATGTGCACAATCAACATTAGCAGCCCAATTAACTAGGTAACGAATCAACCGTTCTTGGATCGTTTTGAACTCCAAACATTCATATGGCCAACTGATAACATAAAGAACATAGTGTTAATTGTTTCTTAGGACGCGTTTAAACGCACTCATTTGATCTCGAAACATTCATGTACTACCGAATCAGAGAAAATGCAGAGCCAACAACAATCTAAACGTAAAAGAACATATCTTTTTCTTGCCCACGTAACTAGATCACGAAACCGAAAAACAAAAGAGCAAGTTCTGGTTTTTTCTGCAGACATTCCTCAAATATGTTACATACGTTTGTGTTGTGGTGTTCGCTCCGGCGGCTCGTCGATCTCCATGGGCTCCCCTTCCTCTTCATCTCGTGCGATCATCTTCCCCTTCGCCAACCACTTCCTGGAAAGAAAACTCGTTAGTTATGACCCACTTCGATCCATTAACCAACTAATTGAATCCAAGAAACGAACTTTCTGCAAATTTCCATGAAACAAACATCAAAAAGCAGTCAACTTTCAAGCAAATTACAAGAACTACTAAAGGAAATCGGCAATTCAGTTCTTCCCCAAGAAAACCCATCATTTTTTTATCATTTTTAGGTGATCAGAAGTACTACTTACTCATCGTTCCAAAGGTTATTTTCTTCGTCGTCTTCCATTTTCTTGGGTCCTTCAATGCTCCTCGTGGAGTAGCCGTTAAGAGTATTAACAGAATCGCAATTGGGCGCCAAAAAGCAGAGGGAAAACTAACGGAAATGTGGAATTGTAACAGGTGGGTGGGTCCCACATAATTATCCTTGATGGGCTTAGTAGGCCCTTTTCGTGAACCAGTCAGGCCCAAGGCGAGTTCGGTGATTCATATGACTTTTTTTTTACCATTTTTTGTCACGGAAGAATAATATATTTTATCTATTTAAAAAATTTTATTTTTAGATTTTTTATACTGTTATTTTTCGTGTGATGGTGGATTTTATTTTTTAATTGTTGGATTTTACAATTAATTTCTGATGCTTCATTATTTAAACTTTAAACACTTCTTTCATATATTCCACTTTTTATATATAAAATCCATATTGAAATGGTTGACCATACGTTGGTATCTCGGAAAGAAAGTACTTTATTTCTCAAATAAAAAGCAGTCGAATTACTCTCTCGAAAGCTTCTGATGGAGTTTTTTTTATTTTTCAGGGACAATTTTGTTAGAAAAGAATATGTAAATTAAATATGAATCTAAGGGAAACTCGAGAATGTAATATCATCTTCCATTTTCAGCCAATATATACAAATTACACCAATATATACAAATTACATTTGTTCTTCGTATAGGATCTATACAAAACGCCAAATACTAGTCCTAGCTAGTGTTAGAACTAGATCACCCAAATTATCTATCAACTAGTACTAGTCCTAGTGTTGGGAAAAGTAATCCCATAGCCCAATTATCTGTCAACTACTAAATGAAATTAAGCAGAGGTTTGATTTTAATCCATGAATTGAGGAACTCTCTCTGCAAGTTTTTAGCAATTGATGTTCTTGATACCAACACAAGTTGCAACAAGAATTTGTATATTTTCTAGTGTCATTTGGCAATTGAAATGCAGGCTCTTCAAAATGTATTATGTCACAATAGCCTGATCCTATTCTGTTTGAATATGACAAAAATGCTAATTGCACAAGGTAACATCCCTTATCACAAATTCTGCAGCAGAATAGTGCAGATAAACGCTTCGAATCCGAACTAGTCAGGCGTGTCCGCTATTATCGCCTCTTGCAACCACTCTGGAACATCCGGCGCAATCCATGATCCCTCGCATTCCTGGCGCGCTGCTAAACCAGCCAAGCCATAAGCCAGCCTATTCTCTTGATCACTTGCATCGGCAAAATGCAGATTCCGAAAGCGAGATGCAATGAGGCGACAGTGTTCGAGCGGGTTGCCTAACCAATCAGGCAACCCGAAATGTGTAGCTGCTGCAGGATGTTGAAGACAAGCCACTAACCGCCATGAAGTCAGCTCGACTATTATGTTCTCATGATGTATCATGGCAACGTTTTCAGCCCAGATTAACGCTCTCGTTAATGCTAAGGTTTGTGCGAGCAATCGACCGCCTTGAGCATACTTATTTGACTCTGAGGCTGCAGCCACAAAGCGTCCATTGTCAGCCCGGACCACTGCACCCATCGCCATCATATCTGCTAAATATGCTTCCACGTTCATCTTCAGCCATCCGTTCAGCGGTCGCTTCCACTGACTAGGTCCACACCTGGCCATCTCTGCCATCAATGGAATCAGCAATTGATCCTTTTCCCGACGGGAGGTCTGTTGAAGCAGTATCAGTGCATCTCTCAGAATATAAGCCGGGTTCGGGACTATATGATGCAGTACAAAATCATTTCTAGCTTCCCACAGAAACCAACAGATGAACACAAACAAGGATAGGTCCTTGTCATCATTCAGGACCCTTTCCACAATACGAAAGAACTGCTTGAAAGTTGAAGAAGAAATCCAAGCAACACGCGACCGCAACGAGCTCATAGACCATACTTCCATAGCATGAGGGCATTCCCTCAGACAATGTAGCGTCGTCTCTTCTTTCTCAGCACAACAAGGACACAGTAAATCAAGTCCGGGGTAATTATGACCCATCGCAGTCCTCGTAGGAATCTTCTCATCGGATGCATCCTTGCAGAATTTTATGTATTTGTCAGGAACAATCAACTTAGACAGTCTTTCGTGCCATTCAGCATCCGCAGGTTCCACACCTCCGGATCGATTATCTGTTGACTCTGGAAAGACATCAATTGAACATCAAATTTACAAATGCACAGCTAAATGGCAATCAATGTACAAAACCAACATTAGCAGCCCAATTAATTAGGTAACATATGAAGGACTTTCATATGGTCAACTGATAGCATAAAGAACATAGTGTTAATAGTTTCTTACATCGTTTAAACGCGCTCATTTGATCTCGTATCCTTCGAAACATTTACGTACTACCAAATCAGAGAAAATGCAGAGCCAACAACCTAAACGTAAAAGAACATCTATTTTTCGAACATCAATTCAACATTAAATTTTTACAAATGCACAGGTAAATGGCAATCAATGTACAAAACCAACATTAGCAGCCCAATTAATTTTATAAATAGATCAAGTTAATAGATCAAGAAACCAAAAACAACAGAGCAAGTTCTGGTTTTTCTGCAGACATTCTTCAAATGTGTTACATACGGGTAAAGGGTCACGATAACTTACGTTCGTGTTGTGGTATTAGCTCCGGCGCCTCCTCGATCTTCATGGCCTCCTGGCCCTCCCCTTCCTCTTCATCTTGTGCGATCATCTTCCCCTTCGCCAACCACTTCCTGGAAAGAACACTCGTTAGTTATGACCCATTTCAATCCATTAACCAACTAACTGCATCCAAGAAACGAACTTTCTGCAAATTTCCATGAAACAAACATCAAAAGGAGTCAACTTTCAAGCAAATTACAAGAACTACTAATGGAAATCAACAATTCTGCTCTTCCCCAAGAAAACCCAACATTCTTTTATCCTTTGTAGATGGTAAGAAGTGCTTACTCATCGTTCCAAAGGTTATTTCTTTCTTCGTCTTCCATTTTCTTGGTGTCCTTCAATGCTCCTCGTGGAGTAGCCGTTAAGAGTATTAACAGAATGGCAATTGGGCGCCAAAAAGCAGAGGGAAACCAACGGAAATTTGGAAATGGATGGGCCCTAGAAAAGAAAACAGGGCTGGGAATTTTATGTAACAGAAGGGTGGGTCCCACACATTATGCTTGATGGGATTTTCTGGCCCATTTTGTGAACCAGTCAGACCCAAGGCAAGTTCGACTTTGTGCCTTCGGGACTTTCTTTACTATTTTTATCACGGAATAATATTAAATTTTATCTATTTAAATTCTTTTTATCCTGTTCTTGTTTGTGTGGATGGTGGCTTATTTTTAAATTTTTATATTAATATTATTTAATAAGGTTTAATAAATTTAATTTAGCATAAAAATGATAAAATAAGTTCAAATATTTACCAACTTTCTCATACAATTTATCCAAAAAAGTCTTCAAACATCAATTTAACAAGTTTAGAAGTACAAGAAGAATTGTAAAAATTTTATTATTTGACATATTAGTCCAATTCATTTGACATATTATCGAGAAATTTTTTTTTGGGTAGAAATCGAGGGGCTAACGTGTCCACTAATCTTTATTAATCGCGTGTTGTAGCATCAGTTCGAGTACATCAAGGAAGGCTAACCCTCTTTAAATCATCTACATAACAATCAATAGAAAAGCTGAATGGGGCATCAGATATAATATAAGCATAGTCTATAGTCAAAGCATGTTTTGAGAGGAAGTCTGCTACCTGATTCCCTTCTCTGAAAGTATGCTGTATATTATCGAGAATTGTTAAGAAGATGATTGTACATGCTCAGAGTGTGGAAGTAGAGCTTTTGTTTCTAAATTAAATCAGTTAGAATAGAAAAAATAAATATTAATTTTTATAATCCGGGTAAACTTGGTCAACCGGAAGTACTTAACCGGGGTGGTCTGACTGGATTATGACCGGTCTAACCTCTTCCTGGGTTTTAAGCAAAAATTGTCCCGGGGTTGGTCCCGTGCAGCAGTCCGACCGATTGAACCACTATTTTGTAAACATTGATGAAAAATTAAAGTACTAATCTTTTCTGTACCACGAATTTATATATCATAAAACTAAAGAATATGTATTTATACCTTCGCCACATACCCTATTCGCTTGAATTATTTATTAGTGACGTACTGGATGATCAGAAAATATTAAATTGCGTGAAATTAATTATACATTAGTCTTTTAGAATATGATATAAGATGCTATAATAAATATGTATTTGCCCGTCAACCACATGCTGACATGCATGTACCTATTGTGTTGTGATACGAGGAAGAAAAGTCTATCGATCACTAAATGGAGCTTTCTAAGTGATCAACTAGTTGCAAGAAAGGAACTTTATGTAACTATCCAAGAAAGGAACATCAAAAGCACTCATCTTTCAAGGAATTTTGTTCTTTCCCTCCCTAGAAAATCCAACATTTTGATCATCTTTGTTGCAACCTAAAAAAGCTCTAGCCTTTAGACATTATTACTTGCAAGAAGTAAACTTTACCAACATTTCCATGAAACCAACCTGAAAAGCAGTCAACTTTCAAGCAAATTACAAGTACTACTCATGGAAACCCAACATTTTGTTCTTCGTAATTTCTGCTAAGAAAATAAATGAAAGGGAGATAGGGATCTTATCTTCTTCCCCTTAGGGCCACTGTCTTCTTCCATTTTCTTGCTTCCTCAAGGCTCCTCGTGAGATCGTTAAGGGTTTTAACAGAAAAGTGTTTGGGCGCCAAGAGCTGGGAAACAAAAGAAAATGGAGAAATGGGATGGGCTCAGAGAAAAACTTATAGTTAGGAATTATAATAGGCTAGTTGGGTTATATACATTATGATTGGTTTAAATGGGCCTTCAGGCCCACGATGTGATCGTCAACCAGTTGGGAGATTTTTTTACGAGAAAAGTTTACTTTAGTATCCTATAATATCACAGATTTCTACTTAGGTACCCTGCAGTTTAAAACTCATAGAATTTGAACTTTCTTAATTGAATTATTATTATAGTACACATTTATTTTTAATTTAAAAAAACTCACCATCTCATCTCACCCTTACCCTTCTTCCTCCTCCATCCTCTCTCGTTTCTCTCTTCCCTCGTAATTTCAATCATTCATTTTTCTCAATAAGCTAAACAAATATTACACATTTGGTCCCAATTTGTGAATGTGATGAAATTGTACCAACACCAGAACAGGGGGGAACCGAAACCATCCCAAAGCTTAAACCTTTTTTTCTCATAATTGATCCCAATCTCGCCATCTAAACCCTAAGCAGGGGGCACTCGGTAAAGCTTTCGCCAACAACAAGAAGAAGAACAAGGGTGGGTCCAAGACCTGGCGGAAAGGACGCCAACATTGGGGGAACAGCCGAAGACGTCCTTCCCTGCAAGGGAGAAGGATCCGATACTGGAATAGAGGCTGGCGACCCCGTGGGAGAGGCGCCTCGAGAACCCTAGCCGCGGGGCTAGGTGGAACAAGACTAGGAACCAGAAACGGGATGCCCCCGGCCTGGAAATAGTATTGTGGCGGTAGCGGATGGAGGGGCAGCTCTCCTTGGTCCCCCGCTATGAGGCCGCCGACCGGCAACGACGCCGAAGAAAGGGCTAGTATGCTTAGAGTAATATACTCACTGAGGTATCTACCCAGTGAAATTGCTTAGTTCCTTGAGGCCTCGTCGATGGTGGCGGGGGAAATTGAAACAGGGTAAGGAGAAGCAGAAGCAGATTAGGGAAATTTCCCTTTTTGAAACTTCCTTTACTGGGTTTTGGGTTTTTTGTTTATGTCTCTGCCTTTCCTGAGCTTATTTGGGCATTAAAGATGTGATCTTTTGTGGTTGTTGTTATTGGAGGGGGAGGATCTTTTTAGCTTTGATTGTTTTGAAGATGGAAAGGGAGAAGAAGAAAGAAGATGAAATGTGTACTAAAATAGTAATTTACCACAAGTCATGTCATAAAAAATTCATCACATGGATTGGCGACCTGGCAATCTACCTAGGACACAAAGTGGCGTCGTTTTGAAAAAAAATTGCGTACAGTTACCCAGACTGCCCGGGACCTATTTTTCATGAAAGTTGAAATAAGTTGGACCTGTTCTGTACGTTTTAAACCACAAGATACCTAAGTGAGAATCTGTGATACCACAAAGAACAAGTATTTAGATTAGTTAATGGTCTTCCACCTATTTAGATTGGTTAATGATCTTGGAGAATAATATGCATTCTATAAACAAGGTAAGCAGATATTTATTTTTTATATTATTTTTCCTCCGACTATTAAATTTTCTAGCAAAAAGTACACTTTAGTACAGTGTAGTTTTACCATGGTTTTAAAACCCGGCCCGGAGCTACGACCTGGAATTTCTACCATTTTCCAAGTCGGATTATCGGTCGGACCAAAAATATTTTTAATGTTTAATATTTTAAATAATATATACATATATATATATGTTAAAATAGACTTATTTTCCATACAAAAAAAGTAGACTTAATTTTTTATCTCTCCACTCTATAAATCTATTTTTTAAATTTATTTATTACTCTATAAACTTGTCAAATCAATTTTTTTCTCGAAAATCACCCAAAAAAGTCAATTTCGCCCATTTTTGTACGAACCGGGTTCGACTGGTCAGGGTGGACCTCAAAATTGGCCGGTCGGACTGGATTTGGTCCGGTTAGTACAGACCTCGGTCAAAAACCTAAAAATGACCCGCTCTTATGCCTGATTCACGGTCCAACTGGTCGGACCGTATTTTTTAAAACCATGAGTTTTACGCTTTTTGTGCTGAATATCCTGTGGTTTTAAATTTGGTAATTAGTCTTTGAGGTTTATCAACAATTTTTCTGCCAAGGGCAGTTACTTGTCCAAAAAATAAATCTATGTGGTAAGAGGTTTAGAATTTTTTTAGGGAAAAAAATACATTTTGGTCTTTGTAATTTGCATAAATGTAGTCATTATTTTAAAAGTAAACAAACGAGTCACGAAGGTTCGCATAAATAGACTGATTGATTCATTTCGGATCTTGACCTTAACTTGAAGTTCATGTCATCCTAAAAGTGCTACTAAATGGTAGGATCACAGTAACCTCCATGAATTCAAAATCATAAATACAATTATCAAATCGGAAAATTTCTAATCTGAACCTTTTCTTCCTGCAGAATTGAGAAACTTGCTGCAATCCTTAAACTGATATCATATCTAAGACCCTTGAAAAAATAAAAGCAACTGATCTTCTAGACACAAACACATATTGGCAACTAGAATTTGTATATTTTGTATATGTATTATCATGATCAATCAATTGAGATACGGTCTGAAAAGGGTATATTGTCACAATATCGAAATCCTATCTATGGAAGTATTATGTATGAAGTTGAAGAGTGCACAAAAATTGCAGCAGGTGCATCACAAAGTTCTGCAGCAGATAAAGTACGCTTCCATCCAGCCCAACTAGTCAGGCAAGTCCGCGGCTATTGCCTCCTTCAACCAGTCCGGAGCATCAAATGTAACTCGTGATTCCTCACCTTCCTGAAGAACTGCTTTACTAGCCAAGCAGTAAGCCAGCCTATTCTCTTGAGCACTGGCCTTGGCGAATTTCATCTCCGAAAAGCCAGATGCAACGGAAAGACTAATTTCAAGCGAGTGGTGTAACTCATCGCATAACTCCGAACGTACCTTCTCGAATTCTGCAAGACATTCCACTATCAGATTAGAAGTCAGCTCCACGAGCACCTTCTTGTGACGCAACATGACAGCATTTTCACCGAAGCTTAACGCTCTCTCTAAAGCTAGAGCTTTTGCAGTCAGCAGATCTTTTTCGGGCTCATAGCACGCTGAGATTGCAGCCAAAGCGTGGCCATTGTCCTCCCTGACAACCGCGCCCATCGCCATCATATGATCTAGATTTATTGCTTCGACGTTCATCTTTAGCCATCCCTTCGGTGGGGGACTCCACGTGCGAGGTCGACTCCAAGCCAGCTCTGCAGTAGCTGATATCAGCTCTTTATCCCTTTCCAAAAGAGAAGTCTGTTCAAGAAGCAGCAATGCTTTATCCAGAGTATTAGCTGGATCCCGGGTAATATGCTGCTCCTCGTGCTCATTTCTTGCTTCCCACAAAGACCAACAGATCAACACAAACAAGGATAAGTCCCTGTCATCCTCAAGGACCCTTGTGACATCACGGAAGAACTCCCTGAAAGTTAATGCAGATAGATGAACAACACTCAACGACAACCGGCTCATTGACCATACTGCTGAAGCATGAGAGCATTCCTTCAAGCAATGCATCGCGGACTCTACGTCGCCACAACGAGAACAATCTAAACTGTAGGTCCAGTCTTTGGCACCCACCAATGCCCTCACCGGCAAACTCCCGTCACAAGCAAGCTTGCAGAATTGTTTGTACTTGTTAGGAACCTTCAATGTAGACAGCCTACTATGCCAATGCCAATCATCATCCAATGATTCTGACAACACCAAAGAACATGTCCATCAGTGTACAAAACCAACATTTGATGCCCTATGAAACAGCACATGAGGCTGACAAAAGTATATGCAGCAGCAAGCAGATCAAGAAGCAACAGAGTGGAACACGAGAAGAGCTTTACCGGGCCTGCGTTCTCGAACAGACAGCGGCATATGCTCACTTGAATTCCCAACTTCCACACGATTATTAACTGATAGCACAAATAACATAGAGTTTGTTGTTAAAAACATTCATCCAATCAATGAAATACCCACAAAAGCAACAGGTATCATCCTCGGCGCAGCTACAATATCAAGAAACAGAAAAGAAGAGGTACGCACCAAAAGCATACGCAACAGAACAAGTTCTGGCCCTAAGCGCTTCCTTGATATCCTCGACGTCCCCTTCGTCTTGCACTTTCCTGGAAAGAAAATTTATCAACACCATTCCACTTTCTGGTGGTCAACTAGTTGCAAGAAAGGAACTTTCTGTAACTATCCGGTAGACAAACATCAAAAGCACTCATCTTTTAACCAATTTCATATCCACATAGTTACAACCTAAAAAAGCTCTAGTCTTGATACATCCTCACTTGAAAGAATGAAACTTTATGAACATTTTCCATGAAATCAACCTCAAAAGCTCTAGTCTTGGTACATCCTCACTTGAAAGAGTGAAATTTTATAAACATTTCCTTGAAACCAATAAAGCTCCAGCCTCGAGACATTCTCACTTGCAAGATAGGAACTTTATGAACATTTCCATGAAACCAACCTCAAAAACAGTCAACTTTCAAGCAAATTACAAGTCCTACTCAGGAAATCAACAATTTTTGTTCGCTCCCTAGAAAACCCAACATTTTGTTCCTCGTAATTTCTGCTCAGGAAATAAAATGAAAGGGGAGATGGGTACCTTATCTTCTTCCCCTTAGGGTCATTGTCTTCTTCCATCTTCTTGCTTCCTCAAGACTCCTCGTGAGATGGTCGTTAAGAGTTTTAACAGAAGTATTTTTGGGCGCCAAGAAGCAAAGAGCTGGGAAACAAAAGAAAATGGAGAAATGGGTGGGCTCCTCGGAAATATAACAGGCGATGTGGGTTATATACATATGATCGTGAATGGGCCTTAAAAGCCCATCTCGTCAACCAGTTGAGCGATGTGGTTAATGGTCTCCGAGAATAATAGGGATGGCAAAAAGACCCAGACCCAGTGGATCAGACCCTTATCCTATCCCGTAGATCTTAGGGTCTATGGGTCTTGGGTAGGGTTTGGGTTTGGGTCTATAGATTTAGATAGGGTCCGGATCTGGATAGGGTCTATATAAATCCAGACCCAGACCCTACCCATAGACCCACTAATTAGACCCTACCCTAGTTAGACCCTAATTAGATCATACTTAGATCCATATTTATTATATTACTAAGATAATTATAACACAGCCGCAAAAAGAATAAGCGCACACAAAAAAAACCTAATATAATACTATTTTTTTAATTTAAAATTTCAAATAGTATATGACTAATTAAGTAATTAAACTTTTTGGTTAGACACAGAAGCTATCGAGAATAGTTAGATTACAAGAGCAAGAAGATGATCGAGAAAACGTGTTCAAAAGTCGCTTGAAAATTTAGAAAGAAATTATTTTGAAGTTGAAACTTTATATTATACAAGAACACTTATAAGTTTTAGTTTCTTATTGACGAGATAGTCGTATGTGTTTCATTTTATTTTGAACCAGTTAGTTTATAGTTTACTCTCAACTTTAATTTGAGATTATTATTTTATTACATAGACTTTGATTTTTTCTTTATTTGGATTATATTGAAATAATAAAAGTATCTTGTAAAGTAATTATCAAAAGATAGAATATTAAAGGGTCGGACCCTACAGACCCTATAAACCCTGGGTCTCCTGGAGGGTAGGGTATGGGTCTAACAATAAAAAATTTGTAGGGTCGAGGGTAGGGTATGGGTCTAACTCCAAAAACTAGGGTATGGGTTGGGTCCTACCAATACCCTACCCGACCCTACCCATTGCCATCCCTAGAGAATAATATGCATTCTATAAAGGGATAAGTTCCATTTGAATCCTGTAGTTTATACGGATTTTGCGATATGATCTTGAGGTTTAGAAACGACTTTTTTGATAGTTCCGACCCTACCCATTGCCATCCCTAGAGAATAATATGCATTCTATAAAGGGATAAGTTCCATTTGAATCCTGTAGTTTATACGGATTTTGCGATATGATCTTGAGGTTTAGAAACGACTTTTTTGATAGTTGTGGTTTCACATTTTTTGCGTTCAGGAAGACTCCCGAGCCAAAATCAGCTCAGAATCTAGAAACGATGCCGTTTTAAGGGTGATGTGGCACGCCATGTCAGACTTCTTTTACCGATTGGCAACATGAGTTAGCACGACTTAAATATCTTAATCCCTTATCTTTTTATTATTTTTCAAATTCCCATTTCTTCTTGGTCTTCTTCTTCCCCTCTCTCTCCTCTTCCTCTTCTTCTAAAATTGGGCATATGAAATACCATTTAATTAAGGAGAAATTACTGTCAGGCCTCTAGTATTTGGCATATTCCGTACTCGCCCCTTGTATTCCGGTAATCGATTAAAAACTCCCTGAGGTTTGGTTTTATTATACTCCCAGGCCCCTCGCTGACGTCAGAGATCAATTTTTTAGGTAAAATGACATTTGTACCCTTGTAAAAAAATTAGAAAATCAATTAATTTTTCTTTCTTCTCCCTCTCACTCTCCACCGATCATCTCCGGCAACACCAAAGCTGGAGTGGCTCATCTCCGGCGACCCCCTCACGACGTCGTCAATTCCCTCTCACAAGCCCAACCCAAGATCTGGCCACGCCCACCGTTTCGACCACAATCTGTCGACCTACCTCCCCAACTTGGTGTAGTTCTCGTCCACACGACCGGAGTAACCAAGCACCGAACTCACCGTTCAGGAGGAGGACGGAGAGGTTGGGGTAGAGGGTGTCAACGAGGTTGAGCTTCGAGGAAGGGGAGAGGGCGGGGAAGGAGTGGACCAAGGAGAAGACCCGGTAGAACACCTGCTGCTCCTCGATGCAAAGTAGGTCCTTTTCGGACAGATCGAACGATACTCCTGAGTTAGGGTTCTGAAGGCAGTTAGGGCAACAGGAGGGAGTGGGTATTAGAAGGAGGAGAGGAGGTTACCTTTGACGAATTCTTCAAGGAGGGAAAGGGAAAGCTTAGCGATGGCAGTTAGGGAGTGGACTTAGAGGCGGCGGCGTCCCCTTCACATTGGTGATTTGTTGCTGCGATGGATGTCGGTGGGTCTTTGCTTTGTAGAGGCGGGCGGCGTCCCCTTCACAAAATCGAACATACCAGCGGCGGTCGGGCTTGATATCAGCGGCGGTGTGGATATCAGAGGTTGAAGATGAAACCAAGAGTAAAATAGTCTTTTTATAATTATAATAATAATAAAATGGTTGCTGACATCAGCGAGGGACCTTAGATTATAATAAAACCAAACCTCATGGAGTTTTTAATCAATTGCCGGAATACAAGGGCGAGCACGGAATATACCAAGGACTAAGGGGCAGACAATAATTTCTCTTAACACCAAGTAACATCCAATTAATCTGGGCATCGTCAAACCTATCCTAAAATTGGAGAACGAATCTGCAATTTTTTCAAATTTGAGCAGCTCCCATGAAATCTCCTGTGTTTTCTCAAAAAAAAAAAAGAAATCTCCTGCGAACAAAACTGCCATTTTAATTGCCCTTTAATTTAATCAAGAAACCCAACATCTTCATCCCACAAGAAGAAACCCAACATGTTGTTCCCCTAAAACCTCCAACCTCCACCCAAAAACTCTCGTGAAGAAGAAACAAAGGTAAAAACTCAAACCAAAAACTAAAATGGTGATACCACAAGATCACCACCACCACCTCCCCGTTCCGCCCAAAATCTGCCGGTTCCCCCAACCCGTTTACCCCGACTCCGTCTGGTGGCTCCCTTCCTCTTCCCCCTTCCACAAATTCTTCCTCTTATCCTCCTTCAACCCCAACACCCACTCCCCTTCCCTCCTCGCCTACACCCTCGACCCCTCCTCTCAGAGGACGGCAAGATTCAGATCGAGGTCCAGCGAGATCCACCTTGTCGGCAGGGGACTTTAGGTTGAAGAAGGAGGAGATGGTCAATTTTACTAAAAAAAACCAAGAGGTTGGTCACGAAAGAGAAGGGAGAAAAAGGATTTTGAGCAATTGGGGTTGGGTTTGGCGAGATGGGTGTTCTTGACGAAGATGACGTGGAGCGAGGAGTTTAATTGATTGGATGTTGTTGGTGTTTAATTTTACCTGACCTTGAGCCACACTCAATATTGATGGGCTAGATGAAGGATTAAGTACAATCTGAAGATGGAGAAGGTGAAGGGGAGGGAGAGAGAGGGGAGGAGGGGAAGAAGAAAGGGGGAATTTGAAGATTTATAAAAAGATAAGAGATTAAAAAGGATATTTAAGTCGTACCAATTCACTTTACCAACCGGTAAAAAAAATCCGACGTGTCGTACTATATCGCCCTTAAAATAGCATCGTTTTTAAGTTCGAAGCTCCCAAGCTTGCACTTTGAAACCCTGCACTTTTCTTCCCCCAATTGAACATCCCGACTTTTTTATATTATTTTATTTGTGTCAATGATGGCTCTTTATTTTTGAATTTTTTATTCTTCTTATTTTTTATTTCTGCGGGTGTTGATTTTTCTTATTGTCGCTGATGGTTCATTATATTAAATTTTCTATACGATTCTATAAATACTTCTTTCACATCTGAAATCAAGGGCCCAATTTTTTTATATAGAGAATTTATATTGACATCTTGGAAATGAAATTATTTTATCTCTATATGGTTACAAATTGTTTATAATTCTATTTTATGACACCAACAGAGATTTTGCTGTAAGAATTAGTATATTTTGAGGGGCCAAAAATCATCATCAACCAAGACCCTTTACCGATAGAACCGAAGGGTCTGCAAATGTATATGTCACACAATTCTGCAGCAAGGCCATAGTTGCAACAGACCAGTGCAGATAAACGCCTCCTCCAACTAATCCGGAGCATCGAATGACCCTTCACCGATTCGAATACTGGTCTGCAGATGTACATGTGTCTGTGAATGTAAACTAACTAGAGCGATCGGTGTAGTACGAAAGTGCGAAGAATGCTAACTGCAGAGGGTGAGATCTCTAATCACAAAATTCTGCAGAAGCAAGTGTAAAAGTTGGGCGGCCTACGCGAAGGCTTCTTTCCGAGTAACAGCAATGCCTTCTTCACAATAGCTTCGGGTTCCAGAGCCGTACCCTCCTGTTCATGGCCATTCCTTGCTTCCCACGTATACCAACAGATCAACACAAGCAAGGAGAGGTCGTAGTCATCCTTCAGGACAATCATCGCGTCGCATAAGAGCTCCCTGAATGTTGAAGGAAGAAGCAGAAGAACTAGCGACGACAACGGGCTCATTGACCATACGAGTATAGCATTAGAGCATTCCCACAAGCAATGCATCGCCGTCTCCACGTCCTCGCCACAACAAGGACACATTGAACCGGTGCTCGGGTCCTTGGCACCCTGCACTGCCCTCGCCACCAACTTCTCCTCGCAAGCAAGCTTGATGAATCTTTTGTATTTGTTAGGAATCTCCAATGAACATAATCTACTATACCAATCAACATCCCTAGGTTCCACAGCTCTGGATTGATGACTGTATGATGACTCTGAACAAAAGAAACATGCAAGTTCAACAGTAATTAGATCAAGAAGCAACAGAAACGAATCGTGCGAAGAAAACTTTACCCTGCCGCCTGCGAATTTGTGGCTTCCCGCGGATCAAGAGTGGTGTCCTCTCTCCAATAACCAGACCAGGCTGCGACGTACGACCTCTCGAACTCCCGACTTCCATACGGTCAACTGAGAGAACAAATAACACAGGCAATACGGTTGAATGCTCTCGCGTCTAAAAGCATCGATGTACCATCAAAGCAGAACAAATTCAGTGCGTTCGTACCCATCTTGCTAATGTCTTGCTTCTTATGGATCACGACCGGTGCGTGCTCTCCGACAACCTCGCGTGACATTGGCCGATGACAACTCGAGCTCCCAACTAGCATACGGTCAACTGATAGCACAAAATTAGAACAGATCAAGAAACAGAAAAACAACAAAAACAGAACAAGTTCATGGGAACATTACATTTCCTGGGGCGATAAAACCATCTAGGATCCGGCATTAGCACCGGGCCCTCGCCTAGCCCTGGCTCTTTCTTGATCAACTTCTTCACATCCCCTTCGCCTAGCCCCGGCTCTTTCTTAATCAACTTCTTGGCATCATCCCCTTCGGGTTTCGCGACCATCTTCCCCTTTATCACCATCTGAAACCATCTCCTGGAAAGAAAGAAAATTTGATCATGACCCTTTTCACTTCCAAGAACCAAACTTTTCCTACATATTCCCGTGAAAAAAATTTCAAGAACTGGTCGGTGAGAGAGCTTACGCTGGACTTGTCTCGTCTTCTTCGGTGTCACTTTCTTCTGCCATTTGCTTCTCAGGGTTCCTTTCTTCTTCCATTTTCTTTGGGTAGTTAAGAGTTTTAACAGAAAGGCATTTGGGCGCCAACAAGAGAAGGGAGGGGAAAATGTGGAAGATGATGGGCCCACAATAAACAGGTGGGCCAATTATATACTCCTTTGAGGTGGGTCAAAAACTTCCCAAGTTTGATATAACATTGCTATGCCTATAATAGTTCTTTCTTTTTGAACTCATTAATTTTTTTGATATATTTTTATCTCAAAAAACAACAAAAATTATTTAAAAAAATCCCTCCATCACTTTATTAAAAAAATCAGTTCAATTTCTAAAAAAAATTAAAATTTGTAATTAACGAGTTTATTCGCTATGATTTTTCTCTGTTGTAAATACTACTACTTTACTATATATATATATATATATATATATATATATATATATATATATATATATTTATTTATTTATTTATATACCTATTAAAAAAAGGACTAAAAAATTATGAATAGATTTCTCAATACATTATATCGAATCTAAAAAAATTTGTGAGTTTTTCCCAAAATAAAATTATGGCCTTCCAGGCCACCGTTAATTATGCCCGAAATAAATATAGAAAACAAAATTATTATTGACACCGAGTTGTGCATGAGGAAAGTAATCTCAAAGTGAGACCAATAATTTACTGAACCTGAAGGGTGATGATGTATAATTAATTATGTGACCGTTGACAAGGTCAAACTAAAAAAACGTGGCCCGTCACCAATTTAGGAAAAAAACGAAAGAAACAGTGACTTGTGTTTAGGAAAATTATTTCTTTTTCAAGTAAATTTTTTATATATATCATCAATATAAAAGTAATCTCATGGGCCAATTATCTATCAACTACAAAATGAGTTTGATTTGCTTAGCCTGAGTGTGTTGTTTAAGCAGAGGTTTGATTTTAATCCATGAATTGAGGAACTCTCTCTCTCTCTCTGCAATTTTTAAGCAATTGATGTTCCTGACACCAACTACAAGTTGCAACAAGAATTTGTATATTTTGTGGTCATCAATCATGACCCTTTGGCAATTGAAATGCAGGGCCTTCAAATGTATTATGTCACAATGGCATATTCCTATTTTGTTTCAAGTTGACAAAACAAATTCTGCAGCAGGTGACAAATCTTGCAGCAGAATAGTGCAGATAAACTCTTCGAAACCCGAACTAGTGAGGCACGTCCGCTATTATCGCCTCCTGCAACCACTCTGGAACATCCGGCGCAATCCATGATCCCTCACATTCCCCGCGTGCTGCTAAACCAGCCAAGCCATATGCCAGCCTGTTCTCTTCATGGCTGACATCGGCAAATTGCAGGGTCCGGAAGCGAGGTGCAAGGAGACGACAGTGTTCGAGCGGGCTGCGTAACTGTACCCCCATATGTGCAGCTGCAGCAGGTTGTTCAAGACAAATCACTAACCGCCAGGAAGTCAGCCCGACGATTATGTTCTGATGATGTATCATGGCACGATTTTCAGCCCAGATTAACGCTCTCACTAGTGCCAAGGATTGCGCAAGCAGTGGATCGCCTAGAGCACACTTATTCGACTCTGAGACTGCAGCCAAAAAGAGGCCATTGTCATCCCTGACCACTGCACCCATCGCCATCATATGCTGTGACAAATACGCTTCCACGTTCATCTTCAGCCATCCGTTCGGCGGTCGCCTCCACTGACTAGGTCCACACGCGTCCATGTCTGCAATCAATGGAATCAGAAATTTATCCTTTGCCCAACGGGAAGTCTTTTCGAGCAGTTGCAGAGCATTTCTCAGAATATCAGCTGGATTCGGGACTATACGATGCAGTATATAATCATTTCTTGCTTCCCACAGAAACCAACAGATCAACACAAACAAGGATAGGTCTTTCGCCGTGTTCAGGACTCTTGTCACAGCACGTAAGAACTCCTTGAAAGTTGAAGAAATCATAGCAACACGCGACCGCAACGGGCTCATGGACCATACTTCGATAGCATGAGGGCATTCCCTAAAACAATGTATCACCGTCTCTTCTTTCTTAGCACAACAAGGACACAAGAAATCAAGTCCGGGGTAATTATAACCCATCGTCGCCCTTTCAGGAATCTTCTCATCACATGCATCCTTGCAGAATTTTATGTATTTGTCAGGAATCATCAACTTAGACAGTCTTTCCTGCCATTCAGCATCCGCAGGGTCCACACCTCCGGATCGATTATCTGTGACATCAATTGAACATCAAATTTACAAATGCACAGGTAAATGACAATCAATGTACAAACCAACATTAGCAGCCCAATTAATTAGGTAACAAACGAAGAACTTTCATATAGTCGACTGATAGCATAAAGAACATAGTGTTAATAGTTTCTTAGATCGTTTAAACGCATCATTTGATCTCGTATCCTTCGAAACATTCATTTACTACCAAATCAGAGAAAATGCAGAGCCAACAATCTAAACGTAAAAGAACAAGTCTTTTTCTTGCCCGTGTAAATGGATCAAGAAACCAAAAACAACAGAGCAAGTTCTGGTTTTTCTGCAGACGTTCCTCAAATAATTTGCATACGGGTAAAGGGTCACGATAACTTACATTTGTGTAGTGGTGTTCGCTCCGGCGCCTCCTCGATCTCCATGGCCTCCCCTTCCTCTTCATCTCGTGCGATCACCTTCCCCTTCGCCAACCACTTCCTGGAAAGAAAACTCGTTATTTATGAGCCATTTTGATCCATTAACCATCTAACTGCATTCAAGAAACGAACTTTCTGCAAATTTCCATGAAACAAACATCAAAAGGAGTCAACTTTCAAGCAAATTACAAGAACTACTAACGGAAATCGGCAATTCTGCTCTTCCCCAAGAAAAACCAAAATTCTTTAATCCTTTCTAGGTGGTGAAAAGTGCTTACTCATCGTTCCAAAGGTTATTTCTTTCTTCGTCTTCCATTTTCTTGGGTCCTTCAATGCTCCTCGTGGAGTAGCCGTTAAGAGTATTAACAGAATGGCAATTGGGCGCCAAAAAGCAGAGGGAAAACTAACGGAAATGTGGAATTGTAACAGGTGGGTGGGTCCCATACATTATCCTTGATGGGCTTAATAGCCCATTTCGTGAACCTTTCAGGCCCAAGGCGAGTTCGGTTCGGTGATTCATATGTGCCTCCGGGACTTTTTTTACTATTTTTTTTATCACGGAATAATAACATATTTTATCTTTTTATTTTTTTTAATTTTACGTTTTTTATACTCTTCTTGTTCGTGTGATGGTGGATTTTATTTTTTAATTATTGAATTTTATAATTAATTTCTGATGCTTCATTGTTTAAAACTTTAAATACTTCTTTCATATATCCCTTTTTTATATATAAAATCCATGTGACAAACTATACGTTGGTATCTCGGAAAGACAGTACTTTATTTCTCAAGAAATAAAGTCGTCGAGAGAGATGGCTTCTGTTGGATTTTTTAATTTGTCCGGGACAATTTTGTTAGAAAAGAATATATGAATCTAAAAGAAATCTGAGAATATAATATTATTTTGTATGAAAGTCAGGACTACGACTTTGGTGATAAACTTCCACCTAAAAATAATTTAAGATGACGAACAAAAAATTGTCGTCGGTTAGAATGGTCTATCAATCATTGAGGGCACTTAAATTATGCTCCGAAGTCCCATTAATTGTCTTTGAAACAATTATTGGGAAAATATGCACCGTTCGTCTTCAAACTCCTGAAGACCCCACACCAATCAATTATGATGAAAATTAAAGTACTAATCTTTATCTGTACCACGAATTTAAATATCATAGAACTAAGGAATGTATATATATACACCTTCCCCACATACCCCGAAAAACATCACGCTTGAATTATTTATTAGTGACGTACTGAATGATTATAAAATATTAAATTGCATGAAATTAATTATACATTATTTTTTAGAATATGATTTAAGATGCTAGAATATATATGTATTTGCCCGTCAACCACATGCATGTACCTATTTGTGCTGTGTACGAGGAAGAAATGTTTAGCGATCACTAAATGGAGCCTTCTTAGTGATCTAAGCATATTCGGTCAAGGTTAATTAAAACTAATTATTAATTGTAATGCACGATGTTGGAATGGAACCTCCGAAGCTACCTCCTCTTCAATTATGAAATCAGTCTTTGCATTAAGTAGTGCAACGACTGTGTTAAATTGAACACTTGAGAAACGATCGTTGTAAAAATTTTCATAAAGTGATTTGTATTGTAAAATTTGCCCAAGTCGAAACGGTTGTGTGGCGATTAGAGATCATAATAAGATATACGGTCTGATTTTTTTTTTTTTACAAGAATATACGGTCTGTTAAAGTAAGAAATTTTTTATTGTTCTAAAGTAGCTTTAAATTTTGAATTTTTTTTTACCACTCGAAATTTTTATTACTAACTTTACGATAGTTATCTCAAACCTTAAATTGGCACCAATCTAGAAACTAATAAATGAACTGATTAAGGGCTACTTAATAACTGAGCCTTTTTCTCTTAGGAAACAACAGCCTTCTTAAAGAACTGGTATTTTATATGGTTCCGGAAAAGAACCATATAAACAGTTAAATCAACAAACAGTTATTGATGACAAACCATTTGAAACTTAATAACATTAAATAATTATTAAAAACTTTTACCAAAATTCAACAATTTATCTAACTCAAAATTTCCAAATAAACCCAGTCATGCATCCGAGGTGGCATGTTGTGCAACAGAAATCACAGGCGATGCAAAATAAAGGACAATAATTGAGAGGACTTGTGTCGTGGACCATTGCCTAATCACGTTATATCCCATTTGAGTTATAATCCGAAACGACAAGAAAACCTTATAGCTTAGTAATGTCCCAATTTCAGGAATTGAACAACTGGGGCCCAGAGGGCTTAAAACGGGTACTCTTGTGCAAAATATCAGTAATATTCCTAACCATAATAGTAAAAAAAATTAACAAACACTTAAATTAAGTAATTATCGAGTTACTATAGCTTAATCAGTTCCTGACTTCGAGTCTTTAAAAACGCAAAAGCCTCAAATACTTGTTAAAAAAAAATTTCACATTTTAATGATCCCACCAAACTCGAACTTTGATGAGTCAGTCAATAAACCATATAATAAACGGTATAAACCCCCAAAAAAAATAACCGTCAACCAGTAAAATTAGAGCAATGAAGTGCAGCTACTTTACCCAGAGCGAAAATCACTTTACCGTGAATTTGGATGGTATCATATTCAAGCAAAAAGGACAATTAATTTTTTACCAAATTTGTGCGATATTCATTCGGTCTCTTTTTTTTTGGAAAAAGTTTATTTTAATATCATGTGTTATCGCCAAAAATTATTTTAGTACCTTGTGGTAAAAAGTTCATCAATCGAGGCAAACCGTACCCAATTAACATCACTTAGGTTCACGGACAGCTACCCGAACTTGCCCGAACCTACCCGGACCTTGCCTAGCCAACTAGGTCAGCCACGTCAGCAAAATCTGATGATGTGGCGCCTTGCGGTCCCCTCCCTCCCCCTCTCTCTCCTCCTTCCCCTCTCTTCTTCTTCTTCTTCTTCTTCTTCTTCTTCTTCCCCAGAATAACTAAAACACCCAATTAAAATACAAAAGCACCCAATTAAATACAAGAACATTGCCCAACAAGAATAATCGAAGTTGGCCCGCGTGAGATTCTTCAACCTCTAAAACCTAAAATCTTCCCCTTTCCCTCTAATTCCATGAAACCAATTACGGCGCCACCATCCTCAACAAGATGGAGGTCCTCCAGCCCGCCGCCAAGATGCTCGTCGAGGTCTCCAAGTCCCAGGACTCCGCCCCCGGAGACGGCACCACCACCGTCGTCGTCATCGTCATCGTCGGCGCCCTCCTCCGGCAGTGCCTCTCCCTTTTCTCCTCCGGGATCCACCCCTCGGCCATCTCTGACTCCCTCCACAAGGCCTCTACCAAGGCCGTCGATGTCCTCACCGCCATGGCTGTTCCCGTATAGCATGTGGTACTCCCACGCCTGGGGAACCGCCATCCTCGCCGGCCTCTCCTTCTTCACCCTCGGATGGATCATTAAAGGCTCCATTTAAGTTAGTTTTAGTGTTTACTAGGTGTTTTGAGTTAAGAAGTGTCAGTGAATTGGGAGTTTTATGTTTTAGCTCTATTTGTTGCAAATTGTTGAGATTAAGCAGATTTGTAACTTTTTGTGTTCGTTTGTTATTGGATTATTGAGATTTTTTTTAAAATTGGTGTTCATGTTTTTGGTTTTTTTTGGGTTAAATTGAGGGGCAGTGCAGATTCTTTTGGCATTGGGGATGTTGGGATTGTTATAATTTGGTTTTGTGAAACTGCAGTGCATTTGGCATTGAGAAACAAGCATGAGCAGCCACACATTGCACAAAGCCATACACAGAATGGAATGACGCAACAAAAACTACTAGAATTCAAGGAAATTAAATTTGACATTAAAGGCAGTCGTTAAGTTTTCTGGGAAGAAGAGAAGAAGAGGGGGGAGGTCCACGTGGCGCCACATCATTACCAAATGATGACGTGTCTGGCCTAGTTGGCCGGGCAGGGTCCAGGCAGGTTCGGACAAGTTCGGGTAGCTGCATGTGGATCTAAGTGATGTTAATTGGGTGCAGTTTGACTCAATTGATAAATTTTTTACCATATGATACTAAAGTAATTTTTGGCGATACCACATGGTACTAAAATTGATTTTTCCCTTTTTTTTTTTGGAGAAAAATCAATTTGATCGGACCACAGATTCAATAGCATCCGAGCACACATTTTGCACATAAGGTATGTATATCCTCTTTCAGATCCCCACAAGGCTGATTTATCTAGTTTTAGAAGAGCACTCGAACTAGTTTATATTAGTCCTCATTACTCGTAACATCAAAATAAAAAACATCCATAATTTTCTACTACTGTTCTTAAAATATGCATCAGCCAATTTGACATCCCAATTGTATCTTATGTTGTTGAACCAAATGTCCTTAATCGACTACTTTATGAGACTTTTTTTCCTCCTTTTTGAACCTGCTGAATATTCTGTCTTCGGGGAAATCACAATCTAAATTTGCTTTTGGATCAGCAGACGCCAACTTTGACAACAATTAAAAGTGGGATCAACAAAAACGATAGATCATGCGAAAGAACATACCAAAAAGCACAAGAAAATGAATAGTGAACCAAAAGAAACATTTTATGATTATCCGAACACACAATAAACTAACTAATCAACGAACACAAACAATATTTCACAATTCACTACGCAACCAATTACAATACCAAAACAACCAACCAAACATTGATTAAAGCATAATAAAATTATACTCCAAAACACACTTTGGCAGGGATCTCGGGCTGGGAGCTGGTCCAGACAATGTCCCGAAGCGCCGGCCGGAGCTCCTTACTACAGAACTGGTTGTACTCCAACGTGTCCCCGCGGTCCTTCTTAACCTCCACCACCAGCAGCGACGGGGTCACGGCGAGCAACTCGGCCGCGATGGACAGCCGCCCTTTCCGCCCCTTCTCCAGCCCCTGCAGCCTCACCATGCTGTCGCTCTTCTTGAGCACGTCGAACTTCCCCGCCCTCGCCGCGGCCTCCTCTATCCTCGAGATGACGCAGCTCGCTGGCAGCGTCGTCGCGAACCTCATCCCGTCCTTCTCCTCCCTCTTCTTCTCCTCGAACAGGGGCGACAGGTCGAACCCTTCGGACAGCGAGATAATGTGGAACGCGTTCAGCGTCTCCGCCTCCTTGCTGTTCCCACCACTCTCGTGCTTGTTGTTGTCCTCGTCATCCTCCTTCAGGGGGATCGCCGCCGCCTTCTTCAACCAGGAACACTCCAGGATCTTCGAAACGGTGATCCGCGTGCTCGGGTTCGGGTCCAGCAGCTTGGAAACCAACTGTCTCGCCTCCGGCGAGAACCATGGCGGGCACTTGAAGTCCCCCCGGTAGATCTTCCGGTACATTGCGACCATATTATCGTCCTGGAACGGGAGGAACCCGGCGAGGAGGACGTAGAGGATGACCCCGCACGACCAGAGGTCCGCCTTGGCCCCGTCGTATCCCATCTTCCCGATGACCTCCGGCGCCACGTAGGCCGGGGTCCCACACGTGGTATGCAAAAGCCCGTCCTGCTTCAAATGCTCCGAGAACGCAGAGAGCCCGAAATCCGTGACCTTGAGGTTCCCTCCCTCGTCGAGGAGAAGATTCTCCGGCTTCAGATCTCTATGAAAGACACCCCGCGAGTGGCAGAAATCGACGGCCGAGATCAGCTGCCGGAAGTACAACCTCGCGAGGTCCTCCCTTAGCCGGCCCTTAGCGATCTTTTCGAAGAGCTCGCCCCCTCGAACGAGGTCCATCGCGAAGTAGATCTTCGACTTGCTGGCCATGACCTCGTGGAGCTCGACGATGTTGGGGTGCTTAACCATCTTCATAACGGCGATCTCCCGTTTAACCTGCTCCGTCATCCCGACCCTTATCACCTTCTCTTTCCCAACAACCTTCATCGCCACGCTCCGCCCCGTCCTCACGTCCCGCGCGTGGTACACCTTCGCGAACGTCCCGTGCCCCAGCAGCCGCCCCAGCTCGTACTTCCCGTTCAACAGCTTGTTCGGCTGGCCCGCCTCCTTCTCCGACATCTTCTTTGTTGATCCTGAGAGAACGATGGGATGGGGTGTTTGGGTTCACCCGTCCTCGACGTGTTTCCGGTGGCAGTTCCGGCCGCCGACTGAACTCCGAACACGGCCGTACTGCTCAGGCTTCTCCAGCCGACGTCCTATCATCTCTCTGCATTCCCCGCGTGTTTTAATTCTCTGGTTTTTTTTTTTTTGATTTTTCTCTCTTGAACCCTCGGAGAGGAAGGGGGTAATATAGCCCGAGTTGGGGGTGGGTGAAATGACGGTTCTGTCCTCGAGAAGGTGATCCGACGGTGATAACGTGATCGGGGATGTGGGGGTACGTGTCGGCCTCCCATTGGTTTGTTGGGTGGTGGAGTATTTCTAGGCTAGGCTCCGTTTGTTTTCATGAATTATTATTTTTTTAAAATATCTTATAATTAGGATTAAAATCTCGAGTAACATTTTTCTGAAAGTTAAATAATGAAAAAATGCATAAAAACATTTATTGTCATTGAAAAACGGTTTTTCAAATTTGTTAAAACAAACAAGCGCCCAGTTTCAAATTTGGGGTTCGGGCTGCGACCGGAAACCGCTTATTGTTCCGTTTTTTACTGTCCATGAGACGGGAAAAGAATGTTGTTTGCTTTGGTTAGGCTTGCCATATATAATTAAGCCTTTAATAAATACGGATCAAGTATCACCTAGTAATTTCAATAATTGCTATCCGTTTAATTGGTGTTCCGGTACATTTAATTCTAGTTACCCTTAAAAAAATACATTTAATTCTAGGTGGGGCCCACCTGGGTTGAAGTGAAATCTTGTCTTTGAAACGTACGATTTGATTTAATTGGAAGGGGGTGGATAAGTTATTGCGTGGAATGATAGGAGTGCTTAATTGACTTTTGGGTGATATGTGTTGGAGTCTGATAATGGAACAGAAAAAGTAACTTTGGGTGATCCTAAGTTGATGGTTTGTGCACGGTTATCAAACTCAAAACAAATACCGAATACTAGTGTATGTGCTTATTAACGAAAATATGTATATGGTTAACTAGGCAAGCAAGAAGAATAGTTGACTCATATTGCGATTTTTTTCAGAGTCTCTAGTAACACAGTCGAGATAACGACAGATTTTTTCTACCTTTCGGGAGTGAAACGTCATAAATTTTGAGGATTTAATAAAGGTCACAATGAGACAAGCCATTTACCATATCTGTAGTAAGAATTTTGTTGCCATTGAAATATTTGAAATTGCTAAATGTTTTAATATAAGTGATACAAAAAAAAATTAAAAGCAAACTATCAGAGTGAAAACAAATGTCATTAAGAGGAATTGTTGTTGTAAGGCAAATTGGGATTGGTCTCATATTTATCTAGTGTAAATTCGGAGGTGCACGGCTCCGGGTCTCTTTTCCTGATTGATGCAAGTTCTATTCTCACTCATGCAGTCATGTGGGTAGGCTATGACAATAATTGCCGCCGTATTTTTTTTCAAAACGACCTTTATCACATATTTTTGCCCCACAATCTGTTACTATCGGTCTACTATCGAGAGCACCAATTCTAGCTGGTGTAAAAAAAATGGATTTCCTATTTTTTTTTTTAAATCATCTTTAAATTGCCGTGGCTTAATTTTGAATATAAAAAATTCAATGAAAAAAGATTATTGTCCCGGTGGATAGCGCTAAACTATAAGATGTCCATAGCGTCAATTTTTTTTAGTATTGAATTTTTTTTGTTATTAATAAATATTGTGATAATTTCTAAAATTAATGGTGATTTATTTTTGGCACAAGTTCCTAGTGGCATCTAAACATGACCCGTCACATTAAATATAAAAATTATCACGTATATAACCCTAAAAAATAAAATATCACATTTTTTAAAAGCAAATGATATCACGATACTATTGTGCCAACTAATACATGTTTGAGCAGAATAAGACCTTTGAAATATGATAAAACTACAACAACGTTCTCACTTGATGATCTAAGTGGTTGTTAGTTAATAAGATACCATGTTTATACTAAGTCAGTTTTTGTTATACCACATGGTATTCATCCTACTATGTTGACTAATGCAGATTTCAGCCGGGTGAAATTTAAAAAAAAATTGATAAAAATATTCCAATAAATATTTAACAATATTGTATATTCAAAGACTCGAACTAAAAATCTTGTTAAGTTAGAAGAAAGTCTTGTTACTTGTTGGTTTATCTTGTGTCATTTAGCCAACAGAAAAGTCATGGTAATTGCGCCTTCAATTGTTATTTTTGAGGTAGCTGTTCAAAGCATAAATTGGTTTTAGCATTAAATGCAGAGTCAGAGTGGCCCTTGTGGACATTCTGGTTGTGGTCGCTATGTGCGTACAAGGTACTTAATGCCATCATTGTAAGCAGTTAGCGGACTCCTGTCTATTGTTTCAGGTTTTTCCTTCCTTTTTCTGTATTTTCTATTATTATATGAATGGCCGCGCCTTCGATTGTGGTCCGGTGACTTTTTTTTTTTGAGATGGAGGGACAAAGTCCCTATATATTAAGGAAAATGATCAGATACATCTTATTCAGTGCAGGATTTTCTTTCAGTCTTTTGTGAGGTTGCGACTACCGATCTCATTAAAATTCTACCATAGAAAAATTCGGTAGAAAAAATCCATGGTAAGGGGTGACTAATTTTATTTGGTTCGTTTGTGTGATACGAGTGGAGAATGAATTAGATGGGGACTAAAGAGATTTAGTCCATAGATGGAGACTAATATTTAGACCATTAGATTAGATGGGGTGCCTAAAATTTTAAATCTAATGGTCGAAAAATATTGAAGGGTTTTTTAGTCTTTTTCAATTTACTTCCCCCTCTCCTTTTCAATTGACGGAGAAGGTGGTCCGTAGGTGGGGGCTTTTTAAATCTACTTCCCCCTCTCTCTCTCACTCTATACATTTCCTCTCCATCATGTTCCCCCTAGAAAATTGTTATGCACCTTCTCTCTCCATTTCCTCTCCGTGCTCCATTTCCTCTTCGTCCTCTCCGAAGCAGCAGCAGCAGCCGCTCCTCGCCATGAAGGTGGAGCTCGAACAACTCATCATCTTCATTCTCAATGACCCATCGATAAGCCGCTTCATGAGGGAGGCCACCTTCTCCAGCCCCGCCGTCAAGGTCACCATCGAAGCTACAGAGGGGTGCGAGTTTGGGACGTAGTGATATTAGTTTTTCGAACGTAGTGATATTAGTTTTCGAACGTAGAGAGATTGGTTTCCGAAGGCAGTGATATTGGTTTCCGAACGCAGTGATATTGGTTTCCAAACGTAGTGATATTGGTTTTCGAATGTAGTGATATTGATTTTCTATTTGAATTTTTTTTTTGGTTCTTTGAGTTTATTTATATAAAAAAATATGGTAGTTAGTAGGATTTTTTAAGTTGCCAATAATTTAGAGAGAGAGAGAGAGACCTTGTTAAACATTTCTTCCTCTTTTCACGTGAGATTGTTTATATTTTTTGACCTTTTTAGTCTTTCCAAAAAAATGTGCGCCACTAATTTTCCATATTAACTTTTGTTTCTATTAGTTTTCCAATTTTATCCTTGATTACCTTATTAATATCTAGATTGTCACAATCTCCTCTTTAGTCCCCAAATTTGGGGACTACCCTTGTCCCCGTCTAATTTCCTCCCGATATGAGTGAGTCGCTAATCTATTAGTTAGCCCTCTCTTGACTATTTAGATAGTGGATTATCTTGAGTTTAGTCTAGATAGAGTACCACTTAATTGCCCGTTTGTGGGGTAACTTGAAGTAGAATGTGATATTTATGTAACTCTCAAAACTTTTTCTTTTATTTACTTACAAAAATATGTTAGATCATGCATATTTTTTTAAATAGATTAATATTATATATACTCCAAATTTTTACACCAAGTTCAAGCAAAAACAAGTCTAAACTACGTGCTAGTTAAATGATTAATCTCCTCGATCTCGAAGAAACTTCATATATAAAATCATATCTTGGTGTTCAAATACTGCAATTGAGTTTGTCCATCTTAGCTATTATTGGACGCGGTATGTGACCGAATAAATGAGAAATTTTCGGTTACTCCGACCTCCTTAAAAATAACACGGTTCCTCTCATGCATAAATAATTCTAAACTATTTGTTTCGTAATTTCGGGCTCAATTGCTCAAAAGCAAGTTATCTTTTACTCCTAAATGAAAACCTCCAGAACTCGCGGCCCTTTGCATACCGGATATGGTGGGGCCTTATATATCGTCACACAGAATTATTACCTCCTTATGAAACAATCACGTGGGCGAAGACTCCAATTGAAAAGCATACCAGATTTGATGCATCACCCTGCGGTGTTTTTTTATAAATAAATATTGTATTTCACGACTAAAAATATTAAATACGATTATACCAGTAGTACAAAAGTAATACCTCTAGATAATCAAATAGCGTCAATCAATACGTATCATATTGATGGACACTATCTAAAAATAATACCAAGATAGCACCAAAAGAAACTAACCAAAGTGTCCCAAGGACAATCAAAAACCATAATAAGCACCAAAAAGCCATCAGGATAAACCTAGGTGTCACCAAAGACCCCAGATTACGGAAGGTCAAAAAACTTAAAAAGAGTTAGATCACAAACGAAATCCTTGATCACTTGTAAGATGTTAGAGGTGTCTTTCTCCCACGAAAGATCCGAGGCAATAGTCAGGCGCCATACTTTGGCCAAGAGCTCTGCACGCACGCCGAGAGCTCCCCTTTGGCTTTTTCCCATAATTTCTTTTTTTAGGGGAAATACTTTTTTCCATAACTTCTATGTATACAGGTTGTTTGTAAAAATTAAAGCTGCGATCTTATCTTGTTTCTCAAAAATTGGTAAATCGACTTGTAGTCTCTATGGAAATAATTTTAGGCTAATTGTCCTAGATTTTATCTTGACAAAAAAATGTTTATAAAAAATTGAGAGCTAATTTTTAAAAACTCTAATTAAATTAGTCATTATTTATAATATGGCGATAAGTATAATCCGAAAATTTAAATACCTGCAAGAAAAACTCTTATATTTTGCGTACAGTTTAAAAAAATATATAAAAACCATGATCCATTGGAAAAATCAACAACAACGGAAAATAGCAAAGACCTTCCCCAGGAACAGAAACTGCAAGACAATAATGTACGTTTGAAAAAGGTTATCACACCGCGGCATCGGCTAATTTGGTCGTTTTACAAATAATTCAATGGAATCTTTTTGTCCCATGCCTAACTCCTTGGCTTTTATATAAATTTATAATTCATTTTGCGGATAGAAGATTAACAGGTACAAAAAAATTATAATTTAGAAAAAAAATCTCGAATTCATCCAATATAAATTAAATCGGAAAAAGAATTCGAGGTAACATGGTTGCTTAGCTCATTGCATATGCCACTCAGAATTCATTTAACTTTTTCACTCATGAGTTGTCAGTTTTTTTGGGTTTTTGTTCTTGGCAGCGGTTGGTTTTAGATTGTTTTACTGTCAGTTGCCAGTTATTCAGAGTACTCTCATCGATGAGATGACGACGTAAAAGCCAACACGCAATTTGTTCTTATTAAATTTTTCTGTAAACGTAAACATTATTTTTCATCCAGATATTTTCAGCTTGGACGGTCGTCCAATTTGGAATCCACGGGGTTCCGGAGCGAAAATAAAAGTCTGAATATTTTGCCCAGCATGTAATTGTATTAAAATTCAGTAATTTAATTTTATAATTTAAGATTTTGTATGATTTGAACTGAATCAGTGGAATCATCGAACTTTATATAAATATGAGGTGGTATCTAAAAAATGTTCATGGATGACAAATCACGTACACGAAAAAAAATAATTGACGGTACAATTAGAACGTTACCGGTTTTTCCATTTCAAATTATGCGCCTACCATACATGTGGAATCTCACATCGGGCACCTAAATCTTTATACACCTAAACCAAACTTAAAAATTTTTCCTTTGTTTTTTTATAAATAAATGTGTATTACTCTTTAATAACCCCAAAATTACTTACAACCACAAGTACAACTCAAAAGGAGTTAGATAAACATCTATCAAAATAGCACATATAAAATAAATACTATCTAGCTCACAAAAAAAACTTGAAAACCAAGCCAAAAACTCCCCAAAAAGCGCACGCCAAGGATCAAAATCTCCGAAGGAGGCAAACACCACCAAAACCAACAGAAAATCGCAGTCAATCCAAGCAGGCGTCAAAAGAAATACGTCAAGTAGGGTCAAAAGTCAAAGCAAAAGAAGGACCGCGAGCCGCAAGATTGATCGCGTGGAGGATATGCGAAGAATCTTCCTCCCAAGAGAAGCCTACGGCGATTGCAAGGCGCCACACCTCGGTAGTAAGCTCTAAACGCAAGACTGGCGGAGAAGGAGCACCCAAACTCGCAATTTTTCTTTTTGTTTTGCTCTACATTATTGAAAGTATCATATATTTTGCAAGAGAGATGGTTGTGCGCCCAATTATTCGAACCAAGTTAATATCAAGGACATCTAACATACTTTTAAGATCCTGCAAATGCTTGTATCATGCTATAGCTAATCAAAATTTGAATTCGACAAAATTACTAAAAATAATTATATCAATTTTTTACGTGGCTATGTAATGAACTATTTGAGAAATCTGATTATATTAGAGTAATATTCACAGATGATCTACGATCAATGGTTTGATGTCACATTGATAGCAACTCATCCTGTTCGACAAGAGATACTTATCCTGTTTGAAATTAGAAATGCTGCTTTTGGGACGGGTGGGTCTAAATCTCAAGGGCCTGATGACTTTTCGAGGGTTTTTTCATCACAAATTCTGGGATGTTGTTTTACATTATCTAATTACTTTAGTCCAGAATTTATTTAATTCCTCCTTTGTTCCCCCTAAATTGAATAGGACTTTCATCTGTTTGATTCCTAAGGTTCAAAGTCCAGTCGATATTCATGGCTTTAGGCCTATCAGTCTTTGTAATTTTGCATATAAAGTATATTCTAAAGTGTTTGCTAACCGGTTTGTGTCCTTGGATGATTCATTTACTCTCTGCTTGTCAATGCACTTTTTTTAAGGGGAGGAGTATTCAGGATAACATCGTTATCGCTCATGGGGTTTTTCATCACCTGCGTACGGGCCCTAGGAAGAAGTCGTATTCCTTGGCCATCAATCTCGTTTTAAAGAAGGCTTGCGACCTGGTGGATTGAAATTTTCTTTAACTTGTTATGCTTAAACTAGGCTTTCCAACTAAATGGATCGGGTGTGTGATGAGCTGCATCCGGACTACCTCGTTTAGCTTTCTTTTTAATAGGCACCCTCTTCCCCTATTTAACGCTAAAAGAAGAACGGAGACAAGAGATCGGGATCCGATAAGGTGATCCCTTGTCTCTATTCCTCTTTCTTTTTATCTTTGACGCCTCTGCTCATTTTGTCAATTCAGCTAAGGCCTTGGGTGCTATTCAAGGACTCTCTCTTAATAGAGACTTGAGATGTGCTTTATTTCAAACTAGGAGGACCCATAAAAGTTATTGAAAACAGTAAAGATTAAATTGAGTATTTTATTAAATAACAAGGATCCGAGGATAATTTACCCTATAAAAAAACTTACCACTGTTGATGTTTCCGGGACGTGTCACCTCGTCTATAGCTTTTTTTTTTGGAAAAAGGTATATTTATATATTCCGGAAAAACCTTGATTACATAGTACACTGGAAGCAAGTTGCTAAGAAAACAACTGCGCAGCAGAACACAACCCCGTTGGTCCCCCGAGACTATTCCTCTCGTGTTTGCAATCGCAAATCTTGTTAAAATTCTGTCGTGAAAAACTCAGAGAGAAAAAACCTCACCTAGAGCTGGAACAGAGAATTGGTATTGTACGTGTCTACCTATGATTTAAAGTCTTAACGATGATTTATTTTCCCATGCATAATCAACTTTTCTGGACCAACCTGCATGATTAACTTGGACAGGGACGGAGCTAGAAAATTTTGGAGAGTGGGGACAATATAATTTTTTTCAAAAAGTTCAACGTATGTAATTACAACATTTATAATTTTTTTTGTTAATTGCTTTATTATTTATGGTAGTATAGTTAGACTAATTAAGATCTTATAATATATATTAAAAGATTAAAAAATGTCTGTATTCTATTAAGATTTGGTTTCAATTTTTAAGTTGATTAATTTTGTAGTGGGATCAATTTCTAATTTTAGTGGGAACATATATTAAAAAATATACATAATTATCAAATTTAAAAAAATTAAGTGGGAGTAATTACCCCCACTTAACCCCACGTCCCTCCGCCCCCGAACTTGGATGATGGTACTGGTATATCTGCAGCTCGATCAAATCCACCGGTCAACGGTCAAATCACCATCTTTCTAGTCTCCATCTGTGGAGGCCAACTTGGGTGTTTCACCTGCGTGGCGGGCCATTTGTGGTCATAGTATTCGTGATGGGATGATGAATGTATCTTTCAAGTTCAAACCCGTGTCCCGGTGAAGATGGAGCCCTTCTCGAGCAGAACATAAATTCGAGAATTTATCAAATTGGTTTGAAGCATCGTCGGATTAATCATTCGATAATTTTACAATCAACTTTGGAGTTTCAAGTTCGGCTCAAAATTTGTTCATGTCTCATCAAATTTATCGACATTACAAAAATCACGTTCTATCTCCAATTTACTACAACAATTACATCCCCTCTAATTTGTTGTCTCTTTGCAAACATTGGTTGGAATTGGAATCTAGTAAGATATTGTCTTTCAGCCTCCTCTCATTTAAGGTTGTCTGGTGTTTAATTGCCAAAATCAGGCCCCAGATAGTTAATTTCATATCAAGAGATCAACCCGAATATTAAGATAAGGAGCAATTTAGTTGTTTTTTAATTATATATTGGACTAAAGAATTCCAAGACATCTCCTCAATAAACTAAAAATTGTACGAACTTCATTCGATTTACGTATCATACAGTAAGAGTTGTATGACAAAGCAAACTTCACATACAATGATATCATGTTAATTAAGAATCATCGCATCAAACTCTAAATTTTAATAAATAATTGAAACATTTTCCAACAATTCATCAATTTTAATGTCATATTCTCCGACAAGCTTGTCATATCATCACTTAATGATAGTACTAAAGAGTAAAGCATTATTGTGATATATGAAGATCCCGCACTCAATTCCCTACATCATAGAGATCATGTACAACGGTTACTACCTTACCAGGACCAACGACTACTTCCTCATCTGGCGCCAGGATCTAATCTTACCTAATGTACATACCTTAATTTTAGGATGTAATTACTGGCTCCATCTGTATATATACTTGTATACTCTCGAACAAGAAAACAATCAAGCTATTCATTCCTATTATATTATTTCAAGCATTAACCAAAGAGCAGAGCGTGGTCCAAGTATTTGGTTGCAATTATAATAGGTCTGCCTGGGCAAATGATACTTGCCCGAATGATACAGTTCGTATATATTACAAAAGTGAAGAGTTTAATTTTACGGATATAAAAATTGGCGAAAAAAATTACTTAAAATAATGGCTACGTGGAAGTGTGCCATGCACTTTGTTTCCCAACAATGTAAATGAAACCGATCTTTTCCATTCTATGTCAAGTGGCAAATGTTGTACTATTTGATCTAAATATAGAGATATATAAAATTGATTTATTTACCAAAAAATTCAAGTGACAAATGAAATATACAACCTCAGTGCTTATGTATCAGCGACGAGTGGATTTGAGTAAAGGTGCAGAGACAGAGACTTCACTCAATCTTAATTAACAAGCTTAAATAAAATACAATCACAGCTCCAATTATTTCAGATAAGTATTCGATTGGCCTGTCATTTCAACGTCTCTAATTCATGCTCAACAACGGTGCTCAATAATGCAACTGAACTTAAGACATATTGCTCAGTACGAAGAACTATGTCTTATTTCATCATTAGATTTGACTCGGACATCAATAAATCGATCTACTAGGTAATATACATTTTGCAGGTTTTTACTTATTGATGGACATAGTTTTTCTACTGTTAGGAATGGTTTTCGCATCACGTACTAGTCACCAGTCTCATTTATTCCCGAGGGCGTGAGAGACCCTTCGATATATTTGAAGGTCCGTTGGTTCTGGTTAATTTTTAATTTTTAAAAAATAAACATGAATATATTATAGCTAGGACAAACGGACATCTCTATTGAAAGAGTAATAATGATCTAATATATAATTATATACAAAATATAAAATATTAGATATACAAAATTTTCATCTTGTATATAATTAGTCTTTTCCAATGCTATTGTAATTAGCATTGTTGATTAATTTGTCCTTTTACGTTGACGTGGGGACGACCTAATTAAATTGATAACGCAATAAGGGGAGACGGAATCCAGATGGCACGTCTCAGGAAGGTCATAGAGTTATGTCCCATCTGCCTGAATAAAAATCAATAAATAAGGAAAAATACATTACGTCTACGACAAAAAGACTATTATTTGGTTGCTGGTATGTATTATTATTATTCGCCAATAGTAGTTTTTCATTACCCAGCTGAAATTATTCCTTCAAATATTATTGGCATGTGACCTATCAACACTATCGATATCCCAATGGATTGTAGATAAGAAATCGGATAAGGGAACTTAGCCGATGATACCATTTCATAAGTGAATACAAGTTGTACATACATTAGTCGGTTTGGTAGTATTCAATCTAAAATTTAAAAGTTGTGGTCAGGATTAAAAGCGTCATTAGTTTTTCTTCTATAAGTAGAGTGAGAATTTAATTTACTCCAACAAAGGATGTACAAAAAAGTTAATGAATTGCTAAATTAGTTTATTGAGATGCTCTAATATGACAATGTCCTGTATGCATGAAAAAAAAATGAAACAAGAAATGAGATGTTATTGACAAAAAAGTGAAGATTTTCAGATAATTTCGAAAAAAGACCAAGGTGTATAACAATTTCCGCAACTATAAATGGTATATTTATGATCCTTTCTTTGCCTTAATAGTTTGTGCACCAAGTGAACTTGGTATCTTATTATTAGGACCAGTACTGCCTTGTCTTTGTGCTCCTACTACGTTATTATCCTCATAAGTTTGGTCTCCGATTCCTTGTTCCTCCCCCCAATCATCAGACAATTCCACTGTCTGTTGGTAATACCGGACGGCAACAAACATCATGAAAACTGCAAAAAACAGACACGGGAATTGTTAATGTCAATCGGAATCAATTATGAGAGCACGTGCAAAATGTTTCGAGACGAGGGTGAAGGGGAAAAGCGTTACCCGCCCAGACTCGAGCTAGTGTTGAAGTGAAATTCCAGACGAGGGTGAAGATGGCTAAAGCCACGGCCTTTTTGTGCGAGCATGACTCCCATGCGTCTCGAAACCGCCGTATCCAAAATTTACCTTTTTTGATTAATTGTAGCAACATCAGATTGAGGAGTAAGATAACAGGAGAAAAAGATATATCTAAAGTATAATTAACAATGTTTATTTTAAAATATTTATAATCTTTTTTAGAATTTGGAAAATATGAAAAATTTACCTTGATACTTTTTAAAACAACAATATTGGAAAATTTAAATTATCAGGCCCACAAAGCATTAGAGCAACGATTATGGGCCAATCAGAATGGGCCCAACAGTTACATACGGTTGGGGTTGGTTCATTGACAACTTAAATGGACCGTAATGGGCCTCATCAGTCTTCCAAAAGCCCAGATGGTGGCCCACAACTAAATAATCATGCACAATAACATCATCAAAAGGAATCCTAAACTCCATAACACCAAACCTTAACCACCGTGATTTAGACCCTCTATCGACAAATAAATAGACAGATACCAACGACAACTTCAATCAATCAACTGACAAGAGAGTTGTTTTATCTTAATGAATAGTTCTCGAGTTCTTGAAACACGTCAATGTTAAATACTTATTGGAAAAAATTTGCGGACATACCCGACTCGAATTTAGATCAGTCGACTCAATGAGCTCCAATACCATGTAGTGTCAAAAAATAAAGAAGATAGATAGATAGATGACCGACTAATTGGGCCCACCAAATTGGGTAACTAATGATATAAAGATGGGCCAGCATGTGATCTATTTTATATCTTAATCGATCTGATGATGATGGTTGGTTGGCCTAACCGGAATCCAATACAAAGATACCACCGATGTCACGATAGGGATAGCTCATAGCTGTTGACACCAAGAATCCTAAGAGACACAATCACAACGCATGGAATGTTTTTGAACTTTTTTTTTTGACCCACCAAATTTATCACAATACATAATCAACTAGTTTAAATATGCAATGTAAAAAAAAGGATCCGTCAAACTTATCGTTTACAAATAAAAAAGATTAATTTAATCACTTATAATCTAATAAAGCTCTAAGAAATTTTTGATTTCCAATTTAGTCTAAGTCGTGGTCATTGAAAGTAAGGTCATAGGTTCAATTATTGAGTTTGACATTTTGAAAAAAAAATCTAATAAAGCTTTAAAATTATCTATAAAAATATTGGCCATTTAGAAATTAGAACCGGACCGAGCAATCCAACAAGAGAGAGCTGGTCGATCCAACCAATCAAATTTTTGATGGCATTAACCATTGGAACAATCGAACTCCGAGTTTTAATATAAAAAAAGGAACCGCCCTCAGTACAGCTTAATAGATATGATATATAGTATAAAACCAACTGCCATCCGAGGTTTTGTGGCTCCTGAGGATTATATCATGGCTCATATGAATGTGTCCAAAAACAAAGCAAAAAAGACTTGGGAGTCGTTGGGTTCGCAATCAGACAGGCACAAGGAGGCCCGGACCGGACCGGACCCTTCTACCACAACGCGGTGGAGTTGGGTGTGACGTGGTGTTGTGTGGGACCCAACATAAAGCGGGACCCACGTGCAACGAACCTTATTTTGAACGGTAACAAAACATATACCCACCACTTCACTCCTCCCCCGCCGACGGTATCACGTGGGAGCCACAAAAACCTTTTTCTTTCTTTTTATTATTTTTGTTGAAAGAATAGAAGCCGACAAAATTTGATAAATTAAAAAGCATGCAGCCAATAATGAGAGAGAGAGTTTCCCACTTACCATAAGCAGTTAACTGGGTTGAGTAGGAAGAGCAGACTTTTGGCACTGTAAATACCCCGAAAAAGCCTGCCCAATTACCCCACAAGTCAGTAAAAATAAAAGTAGTGAATCCCAGTTATGAAATGCATGGTTTAGGGAACAACAAGACATCACTGAAACATTTATCGGAAATCGAACTGAATTAATCGGCTAGATGTTCGAAAATCAGGTAGTTTCACAATTGACTTGAGCCTCTAGCGGTGACCCTACTGTTATCACCGACATCTCAACAGTGCGCAATATAGAGCTGCTGTTTTTACTTTCTGTTTTTACTTGCCCAAGTGATGAAAAGCTAAAGAGGGTAAATCCTTCTCTTTTGCTATGGGAAAGATGTCCTA
Source organism: Hypericum androsaemum (assembly GCA_963995505.1). NCBI lineage: Eukaryota > Viridiplantae > Streptophyta > Magnoliopsida > Malpighiales > Hypericaceae > Hypericum > Hypericum androsaemum. The sequence continues at coordinate 21,480,950 of OZ023182.1, read as the reverse complement.
CGCATTTATATTATTTCCCAAACAGACCCAACTGGTAAGATATATATTTCCAAGGATATTAATGTTTTGTTGGACCACAAAATATTTTCCGAAAAATAACTTCCGTGCTTTTTACAAGGAATCATACTTTTTTCTACCATAGTTAATCAATTATTTTCATCAGAAAATATATCTTCTGAAAATATGCTATATACATATTTTATTTATTTATATGAACCCATAAGAAATTTTCTCGCGGAACAACATAAGTCAAAATATAAATATAATATTCTTGGACTCCAATAAGATAAGGGAAAATTAAAATTCGTTATTCAATTTCTTAAAAATCTTAAAAATTCCGTAACTTTTCTGTTTCTTTATGTTTACGAAAATTGAAAGTCTCTATTTAATTTCATAAAATTATTTTGACCAAAATGAAAAGTTATCACCTAAACTTACTTCAAGTAAAATCAGGTTTACCATGAGTAATTAGTAGAAAAAAAGATAAAAGGAGAGGGAAATTACCCAATTTGGCCATCTTCCAGATAGTAATGGAGTTGCCACACCTGGCAAACACAAACAGTAACACTGCCAACTGCAATCGGCACAGAAATCATCAATTTTTGCTTCTTGTCTTCTTTAAGAATATAAAGACATGAAATATTCACCGGATATTCTCGAGTAATTTTATGGTTATACTTTTATATTAAGTAGTAGAATTAAAATATAGAAAAAAGAAAGTGAAGCATATATGATATCATAAAATTTTTACTTAATAAAATCGTAATCTATAAATTTTTTATTTAATAAAATCGTAATCGTTAAGTACACGAAGTGTGTATTTTTTTCAACTGCCTTGGAAATTATTAATTTAATACCTTCATGGTAGTTGCAGGATCACCAGAGAAAAGGGCTTTAATTTTCAATAGGCACTCGTTCAAGTAAGGCAGAACCAATTTTAATATCCAAATCGCCTCATCTTCACCCACCACGTAGCTTCCATAATCGGAATCTACAACTTCCCTGGATCAATTAATTGACAGTAAAAATGAATAAATAAATAACTTATGACAAAAAATAGAATTATTTATTTAATTGCTAGTAACAAATACTTAGATCTTTTAGTTTAATCAAGATATATCGAGTTATTGAGATCGCATCAGTTTGTTGCAATCATTTAATGATCATACTCAAACCTGAATTAGTCGGTTCATTAGGTATCGGACACATGCGATTTCAACCAAACAAAATTATTTTTAACATTTGTTGACTATGGTCAATTACCGGCTGATTAGCGACCGGTAGAGGAAAATGGATGCAAGGTAAACCAGACCCAGATAGGAAATCACAGAGATGAAGCTGCACAGACATAAGATCAGCAAAAAATAATAATTAATTAGTAATCATAATTAATATAAAATTTGAAGGAAGAAAAACTTGAAAGGACAATAATGGAATTATATTCTTCTTCTCTGTGGGTTTCTGGAATTTCTGACCTGACATTGAGGTCCTTAGTATAGGAAGATGAGATGATGATGAAGGTGCCAATTCCAAAGACAAATGCAGATCTCGAGACATCTCTCCACATGACCAAATCCACTAAAATAATTTGCCAAAAAATCAAAATGACAAAAAACTAATATTATTTGGTGACTTGCACTGAATTTAATGATCAAGTAAGAGGAATAAATAATTAAAATTCTGCATGAAATTTAGTTTATACCCACCTAGATTTTGCAGTTTGCTGTGGCTGTGATGAGTATGAGTTTCTGGGAAGGTTTGGAATCCTGCTCTACCAGCTGAAAAAGACCAAATTCAGAAATAAAGGGCAATTCAACAAATGTAATAAAAAAATCAATTAAAATTACCAGGAGGAGTAGGTCTTGGGATATTTTGGTGAACTGTTGCTCTCTTGATCACCGGAGGAGGCTGCCTAGTGATGGTTGGAGAGGAAGGAGCTGTTCTGTTCCCAGATTGATGAACTCTCTTCACCTCATTGACCAATGCACCCACTCTCTTTGGCTTCAATTCTGGTTTACTAATAATCTCCAGTGATGTCTCAGGATTCTTCAGTTCCTCTGTTGGTGTTGGTACACTAACCTCAATTGTCTCCAATTTCTCAGTCTCCTTCAGTTCTTCTGGTACACCAATTTCCTTAATCTCCAAGCTCTGCTTCTCCACTTCAATTTCCTCATCCTCTTCCTCTTCTTCTTCCCCTTCATCAAGCTCCATATCTTCATCATCTAGAACAACATCATCTTTATCATCATCATCGTCGTCGTCGTCATTATCATCATGATCAACAACCTTGTAGTCCAATTGAGGAGGTGACTTCACTACCTTACCCTTATCTTCACAAATCCCAAACTCTACACAATTCTCCTCACTTGGGTTGTCTTCAATTCCCTCATCCAACACATTCTCAAGTCCTGAACTTTCCTGACCGTTGACCTGAACTCCACCAGACTTAACTTCCCCCAATTGCCCTCCAACCTCATCAACCACCTTGATCCCAGATCTCACCCTCCTACCCTGAACTGGGTTCCTCGCATTCCCATCAGATCTGCCCCTCTTCGCCTGAACCGGTGGGCTCTTGACCACCAACCCATCAGCAGAGGAGGCACTCAAAGTTGGGACCTTTTTGGGTAAAGACTCAGTCTTTCCCTTGGCAATATGAATTGGGCCATCAAAGCTCTCAGATTTCCAGGTCTTTCTCTTCCCACTCACTGCCACTCCACTACCACCTGTTCCCTGACCTTTCCTCACCAACTTTTTTGTACCAGAATTGTTGTTCTCTATAGGGGTTTCAAGTGGGTCTTCTTTTGCATCTCCAGTGAAGACTTTGATCCCACCTTTGACCTCATCAAGCTTCATCCTGCTCTCCCAAACAGACCCTGCCACTACACTGGCCTTCGCCCCTGCTCTTCTCCTACCACTCACTTCCATCTCTCTCCCTCTCTCTCTCTCTCTCTCTAAGTGAAAATTGAGTGGGAGTGGAACATGAGCCAAGGTGTTGTAATGATGATGATGAAGAATGGGGGTAGGGAGTCTTTTAAGAAGAAGATGAAATGGCAGTTGGTGTGTACTGATTTCTGAGGGACAATTAGGAATTCATTATACCCAAAAGAATAATGAGAATTAGGAATCCTTTTTTTGCAAGGAGGATGGGAATTGGAGTGGCTTGGAAAATGGTGAACAGTAATTGTGGTTGGTTAACACGAACGACTATTTGGTATAATGACACAAAATAATTAACGGATGTTCAAGATTCGATAGTTCATAAATTGGTGTAAATTAAAGAAAATTAAGGTTGGTTAAGGACTTCAACTTTTTAACACGGAAAAGGGTGCTTACATTGTGGCGGATCCAACCACTGGATTTCATGTACATTTTAACGGTGCCTAGAGAACGTTAGCAAATGAGAACAAGCTTATGGGACTTTTAAGAATAAAATTTTATAGAAATGGTTGATCCAATTGGCGAGAGAATCTACTTTCGAGATATCTAATTGTTTTGGTCGGTTTGAGGTATTTATTTCGAAGAGAAAGCATCATTAGATGAGTTATATTTAAATAAGATTTGATAATATTTGTTGTCCAATTATTTTGCATTCTATATGGTAATATGATAATTTACTAAGTGGACTACCATATTTTGTTTTGCAAGAGATGTAATGGGTCGTTTTGGTGTATAAATTACTTACCTTTCTCTATCTTGTTAATTTTAGTTAGTTCTAATGTGACACTCTCATATTAATAATATCTCATCTATGTACATAAAAAATAAATAATTAAAATATATTTTAAATCTTGTGGGTATGTAATGGGTAGAATTGGTATTGCCAACTTT